>OV884061.1:15478313-16151627 GCA_930367215.1 Pollenia angustigena
TTTTTGTTTTAAATGTAATTTAAGCGAACGAAGTCTTCATTCGCTATCGACGAACAGGCCTTTATTTGTATTTCATATTTATTAAAAAAAAAAAAATAGTAATAATACATAATAACTTAACTGGAAAACTTAAAAATTCAATATTGCTTGCGTATTTTCGTTCTACATTTTGCACATCTTAAAGTAGATCGCTCATGCTGATGAATTCTTCTTTCCAGGCGTAATTTAATTGGTGGTGTTGATTGTTTGTTACGCTTTTTAATTACAGACAGTGGAGAAGGTTTTGCAGAGCTTGATTTCTTATAAGGTGCGTTTGAATTTTTTTGCAGTAAAATACAGTAAATAAGTAAACTGAAAATGTTGCTCTCACAAGAAGCTATTGTCCAAAAAAGTACGCGAACGCAAAATTTTTAAAAACTGGTCAAATAAAGGCAACAGCTGATGGCAAATAATTAAAGTGTCGAAAAATGATTCACCTTTTGACTACTTAACACTTTTTCTTATCGGTACTCGATTAAATACTTTTTATAACAGAAACATTTTTGGAAAATACAAACAAATTATTTTATGCAATCTTTGATATTTGTTTGTTTTTTGGCGGGTGAATTTATTCAAAAGAACATGAATAATTTGTTTGCTATTGATTACTTAAGTACCCGAATACTTCACACTTTTACAACTCTAAAAAATTAACACAACAAATAAAAACAAGGCGAATTTAAGAAGGTAAACTCAACTCGTCAGCCGTTCATCAGTTGTTTCCACGGCGAATTAACAAAAAATAGAGAAACGTCAAAATATAATGTTTTGCGCCAAAATAACCGAAAACATTTCTTAGAAAAACTGCGAAAAATTAAAGTGAATTTAATAATCTCATTTATAACCCAAACAAAATTTTTATTTTGTTTTTCAATCAATTTTTGCCTTGTCAGCATTTTTGCCAGCCGCCTATTAAATGGCAAAAAAAAAATACATGGGGCTTTTTGTAGTTGTAGAGTTGCATTTACCTTGTTTAATTCGCCATGAATAAAAGTTTCAAAAGTTGGAATTTAGTAGGGTATTCATTTAATCGGCTAATCGCTCGATTAATTTATTGAGGTTTTGGTTTAATCTGATAATAATCGGTTAACTTTGTTATTGATCGGTTAACCGGTTATAGCCTTTTTACGCTGATCAACATCTACCATCAATTTGTCACCATTTGCGAAGATGTTAACATATTTCCATAAGAAATACATAGGGCTAAAAACCAACATCTTTCAACATCTTTAAAAGATGTTCCTATCTCATTTTATTTCATTCTACATCTTTCGATTATTTTAGTGTCATCACTAGAAAAGTGGCAATAAGTTATATTATTATTGTGGCATCACTGACAAAAAGAAGTTTGTTTTGAAAGCAGCGTTACCATTTGTCAAGTTTTATCTTTTATTGCAGTTTTTTTGTTAAGTTTTTTTATATTTTTAAACAAATTGAACTTCAAATACATTTTCGATTTTTCTTTTTAAATTTTGGCACTTTTGTGAGAGAAAAACATTTTAAGTTTAAAAAATATTTTTGCTTGATGGTAGATGTTAGATGTGAGCAATTTAAACGAGTGTTTCACATTTGCTACATCTTTGATGGTAGATGTTAGATGTTGATCAGTGTTAAAAGCCTATTAATAAGGTTTTTTTTTATAAATAAAGTATTATTATTTGGAGTTTTTTAGAAAAAAAAACAATTACTTAAGGCCAGTTTACACGGTAATACAATGTATTACGACTTTGTGGAAACAAAATATTATGAAATTCTCTCCGTGTGTAAAACAAAAAAATAAAAATCTTTTGTAAGTATAATTCATGTTTACACGGATCGTATAAGTAAAATCAAAAATAATAGCAAAAAAGCAGATGGTTGCAGTTTAAAATATTTACAAAAACAACATGAACATTTCGTGAGTTGATTTTAGTTGTTTTTGTAATTGTATAAAAATGCTATCACCTTTAATATACTCTGGTGTGATGAGAATACATAAGTTTCTAAAATGGTTTAGAAAAAAATCATTTACCGACCGCTTGCCAGATTTTGTATCCGTATTCTTTCTTACAATACATTTTGCTTTTACATGAAAAGATTTTTCTCATTCTACATAATTGTTCGACATGTCGTAATACATTGTATTACCGTGTAAACAATTAACAATTTTTGATCTAAAACGAGCAAACAAAAATTTTATTAATAAATATGTAAAACATATTTTTTAATAATACTTATTATATATTTATTAAAAAATAAACTATTAGATCATATTAATAATTACTTAAAAAAGAGATATTTTAAAATAATGTTTTAGAAAAATAATATAGTTTAAATGTTTAGGATTTGAGCAATTCTTTTCTTTAGTTTTGATAAAACTTGACTTGAAAAAAATCCTAGCACTTATCGTAGATATTGGAGAAATCGAAAGCAGCCCATAATACAGAATATCTAATTTCTAAGTGATTTTCCTGGTTATGTCTAAACATATTAAATCTTCCATTGTGCCACTTCTAATTGTTTCGGTTAATTATGTTGTTGTGTTACTATCATCATCTTACTCATCCTGACAAAGCTCAGCACCGTTAATTCTGCAAAAAAGTTCATTTCCGAATTCCTTAATTTCTGTTTTTGAACTGTATTTTAAGAATATATTGTATGAAAAATATTTCTAAACACAACTTTTTTGGTGCACCTTGGTGAACTTTGGTACAGATATCATTGTAAAATTCTACATGGTTGCATTGTAGAATGCATTTAAAAAAGAAAGTTGCTTTGCAACTGACGTTTTGGAACTCACCCATAATTAAAAACACAAAAAATTATGGTTTAATAGTACAAATAATTCAACATTTTGTACCTATGGCTTAATCGTTAATCGAAAAAAGCCTATATTAAATTAACCGATCAGTTAACCGGTTAACCGATTAACGGTTAACCGAATGATACCCTAGTATTTAGTCAGCATTTCATGAAGCATTTATCACAAACAAGTTTAGTTAAATTATATTTATTCACTTTTTGTTTTGGTTTAATTTTTATTTAAACTTTTCTTTTATAAAGCAATTTTTTCACAATTTGTATAGTTTTTGTTTGTTGCTTTTGTTTGTCTACTTTTTGAAACATATGTTTTTTTTGATCCAAATTTATAATATTTTTAATTAGGCTTAAGTTCATGAAATTTAATTTTCCATTAAAAAAACAGAAGTAAGGAAAAAACATGTAAAATCAATTAAAATGAATAATCATTCAGGAAAGCAAATTTCGATCTACCAAATGTTAGAATACAATTTGGTTTAAGGATTGATGTTTGACTATTGACGTCAGCAGTCGTCGATGGCTGCGAGTGTAAGATGGCAAATCCATCTGAGGAGATCGATTGGTTGCGATCAAAACATGTCATGGTAACCTGCCGGCCGGGGTTCGAGCCCCAGCCACGTCAAGAATGAAAGATTATCAATAACAATTTTGATTAATTTTCATGTTGTAAAATTCCTTTCTTCATAAAAATAATTTAATGGAAAATTAAATTTCATGAACTTAAGCCTAATTAAAAATATTAAAAATTTGGATCAAAAACCATAAATAGTTCAACAAAATAACCACAATACTAATTATTGTTAAAGCTAAGGCACGAGCTCTATGTGTACATTTGTCCTTCAAGTTGTGCTGAAAAAGGTCAACATAAAAGAGAAAGACAAAATGAAAAAACAAAAAATGTACTTGGACTTCAAGAAAAATTCTTGACAAAAGTACGAAAAAACAGAAGTAAGGAAAAAACATGTAAAATCAATTAAAATGGATAATCATTCAGGAAAGCAAATTTCGATCTACCAAATGTTAGAATACAATTTGGTTTCAGGATTGATGTTTGACTATTGACGTCAGCAGTCGTCGATGACTGCGAGTGTAAGACGGCAAATCCATCTGAGGAGATCGAGTGGTTGCGATCGAAACATGTTATGGTAACCTGCCGGCCGGGGTTCGAGCCCCAGCCACGTCAAGAATGAAAGATTATCAATAACAATTTTGATTAATTTTCATGTTGTAAAATTCCTTTCTTCATAAAAATAATTTAATGGAAAATTAAATTTCATGAACTTAAGCCTAATTAAAAATATTAAAAATTTGGATCAAAAACCATAAATAGTTGAACAAAATAACCACAATACTAATCATATATATTATTTCTAAAGCACTTTTTTTTGTCGGTTGCAAATATCTCCCATACCACCGCATCAAATTTAATGAATGATATCTCATTTTAAAGCTTATTTCTAACACTAATGACGAAAAATAATTAGAAATTGAAAAATTAATATTTTCATTGATAAAAATTACGGTGCGAAATTGTCGCACGGGTCATCTAGTTATTGTTAAAGCTAAGGCACGAGCTCTATGTGAACATTTGTCCTTCAAGTTGTGCTGAAAAAGGTCAACATAAAAGAGAAAGACAAAATTAAAAAACAAAAAATGTACTTGGACTTCAAGAAAAATTCTTGACAAAAGTACGAAAAAACAGAAGTAAGGAAAAAACATGTAAAATCAATTAAAATGGATAATCATTCAGGAAAGCAAATTTCGATCTACCAAATGTTAGAATACAATTTGGTTTAAGGATTGATGTTTGACTATTGACGTCAGCAGTCGTCGATGGCTGCGAGTGTAAGACGGCAAATCCATCTGAGGAGATCGAGTGTTTGCGATCGAAACATGTCATGGTAACCTGCCGGCCGGGGTTCGAGCCCCAGCCACGTCAAGAATGAAAGATTATCAATAACAATTTTGATTCATTTTCATGTTGTAAAATTCCTTTCTTCATAAAAATAATTTAATGGAAAATTAAATTTCATGAACTTAAGCCTAATTAAAAATATTAAAAATTTGGATCAAAAACCATAAATAGTTCAACAAAATAACCACAATACTAATTATGTTTTTTTTTGTTTTACTAAATTTTACTGCAAAAATTTCTGCATTCAAAATTTGTAAGTGCTCAGTCAACAACTATCACTTAACGTTCTCAATTTGTGTTCTCATTTACTGTATTTTATGTACGCGAACGCAATTTAGTAAAATGCAGTAAAAAATAGGCAAAACCTTAATTTCAAAAGATTTTGTTATTCGTGCTTAATTCCCAGTTTTTATTCTTGATAAAAACACTTGAAATTTATTGTTGATGGGATAAGCTATTCCTATGCATTTCACTGGTTGCTTAGGCCAGATCATCAGGAAACTTCATCCATAAAGATTTTAGAAAAACTAAAGATATTAAACCAAATAAAACTGTTAAACGTATAAGACTTATAGCAACAGTTTTACTTGTAACAATATCAAAGCTTTAACAAAACACATCAACAATAAAAAAGTGGGTTTATCTCATCTTACATTCCCCACTACAATTAGTTGAAATTCTCTCAACATTAATTGTAGTTGTAAGTAGGTTAAGAAAAACAAAATAAAAAACAAACAACAACTTACAAAAGATGTTGTCAAATGTTTATTATCCCATCAACAATAAATTTCAAGTGTTTTTATCAAGAATAAAAACTGGGAATTAAGCACAAATAACAAAATCTTTTGAAATTAAAATTTTGTATTCCCAAAAATTGAAATTACTTTTTGATAATAAACAGGCAAGTGCACGGCCTAAAAAAACACTTAATTGACAACATCTTTTGTAAGTTGTTGTTTGTTTTTTATTTTGTTTTTCTTAACCTACTTACAACTACAATTTTTGTTGAGAGAATTTCAACTAATTGTAGTGGGGAATGTAAGATGAGATAAACCCACTTTTTTTATTGTTGATGTGTTTTGTTAAAGCTTTGATATTGTTACAAGTAAAACTGTTGCTATAAGTCTTATACGCTTAACAGTTTTATTTGGTTTAATATCTTTAGTTTTTCTAAAATCTTTATGGATGAAGTTTCCTGATGATCTGGCCCAAGCAACCAGTGAAATGCATAGGAATAGCTTATCCCATCAACAATAAATTTCAAGTGTTTGTATCAAGAATAAAAACTGGGAATTAAGCACGAATAACAAAATCTTTTGAAATTAAAATTTTGTATTCCCAAAAATTGAAATTACTTTTTGATAATAAACAGGCAAGTGCACGGCCTAAAAAAACACTTAATTGACAACATCTTTTGTAAGTTGTTGTTTGTTTTTTATTTTGTTTTTCTTAACCTACTTACAACTACAATTAATGTTGAGAGAATTTCAACTAATTGTAGTGGGGAATGTAAGATGAGATAAACCCACTTTTTTTATTGTTGATGTGTTTTGTTAAAGCTTTGATATTGTTACAAGTAAAACTGTTGCTATAATTCTTATACGTTTAACAGTTTTATTTGGTTTAATATCTTTAGTTTTTCTAAAATCTTTATGGATGAAGTTTCCTGATGATCTGGCCTAAGCAACCAGTGCAATGCATAGGAATAGCTTATCCCATCAACAATAAATTTCAAGTGTTTTTATCAAGAATAAAAACTGGGAATTAAGCACGAATAACAAAATCTTTTAAAATTAAAATTTTGTATTCCCAAAAATTGAAATTACTTTTTGATAATAGTCAAAACCTTTATGTTCTTGAACGAAGCTATTGTTTACGTGAGCTGATACTAGAATGCCTTGGCAAACATTTCTTCGAAAATCTCTAGTACTAAATTAATCTAGTTCTGGATGGTGTTGTTTAAGAGAGCGCATTTCTTGGATTTTCGACTCTTGAATTTTATCATACCTTCGTATATACTTATTTTTTCTGAAGCATAATAATTTAATCATCATAAGCATGGGTTTTATCAGGCATTATATTATTATCATTCAAATGCAAGTTCCCAAGAAGTGAGTTTAATCGATTGACTGCCATAAAATATGATCTGATATGTGATGGTCGTGCAAATCAGGATCAGAAGACCAGTAATCTTTATAACTAGGCAATTTTTTATACCCTTTGCGAAATTCAAGGCTAAAAATATTTATATTTCTCCTGGTGTTGTAGGCGTAAATCGTGTATATTTCTGCGAAACATATATGTAGATTTGTCTGAAAGCTAATCATGTTTACTATATTCTTGGACCAAAACAAACGGGATATATGAGTAAGCGTCTATTTATCATTAGAACTACACAGAAAAAATTATTGCCGAATTATTTTCAAACAAACGCTTGTTTGAAAATTTTTTTGATTTCTACAAATTTTTTTACTGATTCAATCAATATTTTTGTTTGATTTTTATTTAACCAACAAAAATGTGGACAACTCTTCAAAAATTTAATAAGCGCGCTATTGGTTTGAAGTTTTCATAATTTTGTATGAAATATTTAACGCTCTTTAATGTTGTTGTTTTTGCATTTTTTTTATTGATTGTAAGCAACACTTCTTTATGTGAAATATAAGAACAACAACAAAAAACACATGCAGTCTATTTTTGGACGCTTTAAAAAAGTACAGCAATAAGAAAAATGATCAAATAGCGTGACGAGGTTTGTAGTAAAAAAACAACAAAAACAATAGCAGGTAAAAAAACGTTTCATTTTTTTTTAACAACAGAAAAAACACATTATAAGAAACAAAATAAATTTTTGGTTGGTTTCAAAGTTGGTAAAAAAAAAAACAAAATCCCGTATTCAATTTTTTCAAATCGTTTGTTTAAATACATCAAATACAAAAATAGAATGATGGCGTAAAACATCGAGTCGGTCTGCCGCCGTTTTTGGTTACATTTCTTCTTCATTAGCAAAGGAAAGGATAAAGCAACAATGAGTGATGAAGAAAAACACTGTGAGTATAAATATGACTTCGTTCAAAAATTATTCCAACAAAAAAAAATGTGTCTCAAAGCCAGCCGGCCGCTCTGCTCTGCTTCATCTTCGCCAACAGGGCTTGCTTGTGCCAAAACTTTTTTGTTTGATTCAGCAAAATTATTTGTTTGAAATTTATATGAATTTCAGTAAACTTTTTGTTTGATTCTGTAAAATTATTTGTTTGAAAAAATCAGCGTTTTTTTTCAATAAACAAAATGCAAATAAATTGTTTGAATATGCGAATTTGTTTGTAGGACCGATTTTAGACAAAAAATTGTTTGATTCTACAAATTTTTTGTTTGAATTGGAAAAATAATTTTTTCTGTGTAGAGAACTCTCCCGACTATTCCGTTCTGAAGAATTTCCTAAACAGTTTAAGTAGGAAATGATGAATCATTTGTTCTAGGTTGATGACAAGCAGAGACACAAAACATTCTCAATAAAGGCATCTATCTCATCATCCGAGTCGAAATCATCATCAAGTTTGGATTGGAGCCCTAGGCATATGTTACCAAACATAATCAAATCTGTTTGCTTTGCATAATTTTCTTCTTGGTCTGAGTAAAGACTGCATAAACTCTCGCCATCAGAAGGTATTACTTCAAAAGTGTATCTTCTATATCACATTCGTTGACTACATGCGGCATGTTTATAATTAAACATAGAATTACACTTCTTACAAATCAACTAGTCACGGTGGTTAGTAATCTAACCACCGTATTACTTACATTGTCTTTCAAAGAATATGACAAAAAACACAATTTAAGATCGTGTTTGTCCTTCAAAAGAAGAGCACATACTGATTTCGTAGCTCAAATGCGATAAAAACAAGTGAATTATTAGTTTGAATTATATTATTTAATAAATTTTGTTTAATTTAATTTATTTAAATTATTAAATTATTTAAAACTGAGAAATGGCTCAGTTTTAGTAAAAAAAAAATATTGTTGAAGCAAACAAAATTAATTGGTTCTTTAAACAAAAACAACAAAGTTAAAGTATCTCGACACAATTCTCTTTGTCCGGGGAGTAATTTTCAATGATCTTCTTGAGATCGCAGAGGAAGAAATACTCTCGAAATTAAAACTAGGTATAAAATGTGCATAAATTAAGCAAAATCATAAAAATATCACCAATAATTTTAAATAAACCGGTTTAATTATCGTCATTTTTGCTTCAACAAACTTACCATCTGAGTTATTAGTGGGATATAAGAGAGTTAGAGTACGGCCTTACATTCCACTCCCCTTAAAATACAAGTATTGTTTACGTTTTGGTCATCATTTCAACTGCTGTGACAACTATAAACCACGCATGCTCAAAAATTATCCACATAAACTTAGAAAACAACGAGATCAAGTAGAGCATACTAATCACTCACTCACCCAACAGCAAAAATTTCCAAATTTTCTTAAAGGAAAAAGACATCCAAGCGATTAAAGCTTTTGAAAAAGTAATCAAAAAAACAGCAGTCAGAAAATACAATGAAAGAAACTCATCAACTTCTACAAATTATGCGACAATCACAAAGAATTCGACAGAAATTAAACCAAATCATGAACTTAAATACTTTTAACTGAATTTTCATTTATTTTATATTACAATTTCAGTTAATTTAACGTACAGAATATTGTTAGTGTAGAGTCTTTAAAGACTACAGACACCATAAAGTTTACGGATATATCCCACGAAGAAACAGGAACTGACGGAAGCGACGGTTCTTACTCAGCTACTCGTTGTTGGAGGGGGAAAAAAGAAAAAATTCGCCAGCGTCGATTTCTACACTCACAATATTCTGTACGTCAAATTAACTGAAATTGTAATATAAAATAAATGAAATTTCTGTTAAAAACCAGTCTACTTATTTTTCATTTATTTTTAAGGAAAAGTTCATTTATTTATTATTATAATTTTTATTTGCTTAAAAGCAGGATATTAAATTGAATAAAAGTTATAGACAACTTGAAAAAAAATTCATTCTACTCACATACAAATAAAAAACCTTATTTTCCGTAACAGTACGGTAAGTACGGATTTCCTTAAATCAAGTACAGAACGATGGATTCATGTACGAATTATTCAAGTGTGTAATCCTAACTTATCCGTATTTAATCCCGAATTCGGACCTTAAATAATCCGAAAACAGGATTGACTAAATTAAAAGTGAGATAAAATTAATCTCAAACTGTGCTTGATTCAGAATTTCTAAGACGGTTTAATCTCGATTCATACTTGAAATCTTTCGAAAGTGAGATTAGATGGATTCTAACCTAAGCCCTTACCCCACAGAACCAGAGAGAATATTATTATTTTACTTACTCGTTGCACATATTTATTTAACTTTTGTTGTATCCCGCCCTTTGCTAACAGAAGAATTCTCAATTATAAGACACCAGCAGCATGCCCAATACGGGTTCCGTAATCATAATTTTATCAAATAGAATATGGAAACACTATTGCTTCATATTTTACTTTTTAAACATGAAAATCTATATTTTTCTTCTTGTAGTATTGTTGTTTGTTTGTTTTACAACAAAATTTTGCAAGCACCCGCGTATTTACGATTGTTGTTTTTCGAAATTTATCCCATTTTATATTGTTTTAAGTACTTTTAACTGTTTTCCGTACTTTAATTTTTAATTACGACTCGTACTAAAGTAAGAAGAAAAAACTTAAATTTAGTTCGTCTTTTTCTTTCTGTGTAGCTAACATCAATGTGTGCCATAATATAAAACATGTTATACCGAGGCCATGCTAAAAGAAGCACGTGTTAAGCGAGGTCTACCTGTATATAAAATTCGGCCAAGCCAAATATTGCATTCTTATTTTTATTCCGTAAAAGCTACTCTACACTTTATTACACGTGTATATAAACCGCCCCTAAAAAAAATAATATTAATTAAATATAAAAGTCCAATTGACATTTCAACGTGTTTTATAAATAACAATTATTTTTAACAATAAAATATTAACATAAATGACGACTCATACTCGTTATTCAGTGTTACATTTAAAGGTTAATGTACAGCAGGGTTGATAAAGTTGGTACAATTGTACTTTTTTTGGTACAATTTAAAACTAAAAAGTACGCTGGTACCCCCGTGACTCATTTGGTACAATTTCCAATTTTTTCAATTCTACATATTTATAATTGATAAAAAAATGGCAACTCGTATTTACTGTCCAATGAATATAAGTGGAGTTTAGTGTTTGGTGCAAATAGTCTTGCGAAAATGCAAAAAGTCGTACCTTTTTATGAAATCCAAGGGAAACTCTATTTTTTGTTGTTGAATTTAACAAAACAGCTATGATATCTTGCATTTGCTCTTTTGCAAGACCCTTTGCACCAAACATTGAACTCCACTATTGTGAATAGATTTTTGCACTTGTTCATTTAATGATTGCTTATGCTCATTCTAAATTTAGTATCAGCGGCAGCATATAAGCGTGCATGTTCTGATGGTATTGACAAGTTTTTAAAAGAACCACTTCTGCAATAGTTCTACTTAGAAGAAAAGACGACTCACTCTTAATTCAAGATTATTTTGGAACGAATTGATAATATTTTCAAATATTCGCCAACAAGATGGTTGTCACGTCAAGAAGTAATCAACAGAATTTTGAAACAGTGGGAACCCACTCCATTTTTATTTTACTCCGAATTATTTTGATGAAGATTTTTACAAGCGTTAAATTTAATTTTATTATATTCGGACTTTCTTCTCATTTCCTGTTTCTGCAGTACATATTGAAAATTGTAAATACAATAAATTTGGAAATGCAATCTGAAGATGCTCGTATGCACATATTTTTAAAACGCTTAAAAACTTTATTTTAATTTAATTCATTTTGAGAAATAATCGTAAATTTTCCACAAAAAAGACGATAAATTATAAAAAGTGTATGAAAACTCTAGACCAAATACAATTGCTTTGCCTCTATTCTTGAATATTTTGGAAAACTAACTGTTTTGAAAAATCTGGGGCCCGAAATTCATTTTTGATCTATGGTTTCTTTGGAAAAGTTGCTTGGAATGACTTTTAGAACAAGAATCGCGATGTTCTTTTGACGCGAAAAAATTTAACCCACCCTTTTTTATGTATAATTAATGATCATGTATTTTTCGCTATCTATAATTTACATGTACGAATGAATTTTAAGTGCCTTTTTTTGTTGTTGTATTACATTTTTGTTTTTGAAAATAAAATAAATTTCTGAAAAAATGATTTAGTCACGAAAGTACGATTTTAAAGCTTCGTTGGTACGATATTGGTTTTCTCATTTATCATCCCTGATGTACAGTAGCACAATATACACATACACATACATATCCATAAACAGTGGTTTGATAACGAGCAACTCTACGACAACTCAAAGTACATTTGAAAGCAGACATTTCAAGAAATTGCAAACATTTTAATAACAATAAACAAGCAAACACAAAAATAATCAAGGAATAAAGGTCAAAGTCTTAAACGAAAAACTATGTATGTAATCTGAAACGATAATAAAAATAAATAAATCGTTCCTCTGTTATTATTGTTTTTGTCGCTGTTGTTTCAGTACGAGGTACTACAAAAACTTAGCGGTTGACCGACCCCTAACTTAGAGTACTTGTACTTCCTGTAATAATCAGCTAAAAAAAATTATTTATCTTAAAATTTTATTGAGGTTCTAAAGTGCGCGTAGCAGTTAAAAATGTTCGCCTACTTACACGTAAAAGCCTACTTTTTATTAACATGTGAAAAACTTAATGGAAAAAAATGCTAGAAACAAACTTAATTCTAATTAATTCAGGAATAAAATTAAGCAATTAAGAAAAATCTGGGTTGAGACAATAACTACATTGACATCAAATCGGGGTTTATTGATGTTCTCAAAAGAGGTTTAAAAAACATATCCAAATGGATATAACGCTTTACCGTTTGAAACCAATAACACCTTATAAATGAAGTAGCGTACGACGTCGATAAGTTGTCCAAATAAAACATATACAATTTTATACAAAGGCACAAAATAGCTGGCGCAAACGTAAAAGTGTATCTACATTATACGTCGATTTTAGTCTAATTATGGTCATAGAAAAACAAAAATTAGATATAAAAAAATTTAAAACAATCTTAAAAAAAACACGTTTGTGACGGAATTTTGAGTTAAAAGAGTGTGTTTTTTTTAATTTGCGGCATTACCATTACGTTCTTATTATGTTACGTTTAAAAGAGCTTCTGTTGTTTAAAAGAGCTTCGTCTGGGTCAAAACGGCCGATAATGTTTAAAATAATTTTCCTACCTGTTTCTTTGAGTTCAGACTTTATATGACTTCGCATTCCGTTCTATTTTTATACCCTTCACGACCACTAGTGGTGAATAAGGGTCAACCAAAATATGAATATATTTGTTGGGTGTAATGCACTGAAGTGCAAATAACTTCGTTTGACTATTTTTTTACCAGCTTTAGTGATGATTGGTATTTTTTTGTTTACTAGAACTAAACAAATTTAGTGGAAATGCAAACTTTTTCACAATTACTAACGGTGATTAAATGCATAAAATCTACACTTAATTAAAAGAGTGCAAAATTTTAACTAGCAATCAAAAATAGAAATGCATATTAACATATTCTCGCTAAAATTTAGAAAATTTAATTTTGTATATGCACGATTTTTGATTTTTGTGATGATATGCATAAGTAAAGGAAGTTAATCAAAACGAAATTTTGTCAATAACGGAATGATTCAAGGCTTTACCCCACACCACAACAGTGTAGAGGTTTTTATGCATTTGTGCTGATGTTTGTAACACCTTTAAATAATTGTATTCGATCGATTCAGAATCACTTTCCTAGAATTTAGTTTTTCGTAGTTTCATAAGGCTTAAAATCACAGTATGTCCAGAAATAATACCATGCAATTTTGTTATAATCGGTCCATAATTTACCTTTGGTCTCATATTAAGCAGCCTTCTGAAAACTACTTTAAAACAACCCACAATCCCCACAACCTATTTTCCTAGTTCCAACACAATGCAATGCATTAGGACCTGAGTGCTGGTCCTAACAGTAAAAAAAAACACTATAGCAAAATTCGAAAGAACAAAATTTGTATCAAACTCTTTCCAGTTCTCCTAAGCAGCTTGGGATTGAAATCCAGCACAATTGGTTTAGTAGTAAATTAGTTTGGAACCCAAATGTAGAACAACCTCCTTTTTGTTACAAAACCCAACTGTTGACAGAATGCACCGATTCTCATTAAATTTTGCATAAATTTGTTTTATATGACTATAGTTGTACTATTTAATTTTGTGAAGATTGGTTCATAATTTACCATAGGCCCATATAAAGCCCACTATTTTAACTATTTTAAGCCACTACTCCCATAAGCCCACTCTGGCAATCATTTAAATACGACTTAACTCCTAACAAATATCCATAGGTATTGTGGCAAAATTTTGTCCATTTTAGCCTTATATGACTAGAAATGACACCATGTAATTTTGTGATAATCGGTCCATAATTTACCAAAGGTCCTATCATGGTGAAATAAGCAGATAGCTCGTTACAGCAACAAATACAACATTACAACAAAAGTGGAAATTAGAACCCAGCTTACAGCAAAAATTATTAAAAAAAAAATCAAAGCGTGCCGCTGAACGTGATGAAATAAATAACTTTTTAGCCAATTTTTATTTAATAATGGTCAATAAATATCTTATTTATTTAAATTAAAACTTATTAAAAACTTTAATAAAATACAATAATCACAGCACAAAACGTGGACTTTTTGTAAACATAAACAAAACTTTGACATAAGATTGGACAAACAATGCAAGAGCAAAAAATCGTCATCTGACGTAGTGCTGCCATCAGTATTATGGGTCCTATATGAAATTGAATAACTGTATTAAAATTTTTTGTAATTTTGCTTTTTTAATACTACAAATCACTCAACAGAATTTTGTGATGAACGATCTTTAACTGACGGTAGCTCCAATATAACATTCCCTCATAAAAATCGCTTAAATATACGGAAAGAAGTTTATTTTCTAAAGTATTTTAATTTTAAATTTTTTTTATTTTCTTTTTTTTAATATTGTTACGTTACTACCTTTCAATAACGTTTTGGTTTATTTCCTTTATAATAAACCTCTTGAGTTCTTTATTGCACTTTAAATAAAGCTAAATAATCACAACGTTTTTAAACACTGTTAACAATTTACACAACTATATTTAGTACTTAGTTACTTTAACAACCGTAATTTACAGCTTTTATTCAATGCTCACTATGTAATCCACACACTTGAAAGTTTAAACCAAAACTGATTTGGCAACGTCATTTCGCAAGTATTTATACTCAATAACATTTATCTAGAAAGCTCTAGAATGTTTCTGGAATGTTTGAGCTTTTACTATTTGATGTTAACGACTAATACATTGGCTATGTTATGCATTTTAAACTTAACAGTTACGATAACTAGCGACATCTATGGTTAAATAGTCGTCGCATCACTTAAACTATAGCTTTTTTAACAGACTTTTTAACATCAACTTTTTCTAGAGCATTCTGCACATTGGGGTTGAAGTATGTATAATGATAAAAAATTTTAATAACAATGTAAACTAATTAAATTACTACAAGATAACTAGTAAATACAAGATAACAACTAATTCTTAACTAAAGCTACTTTCGTTACATTGCCCCCCACTTAGGCCTGTTCGTCCCGAATAGGGTTGCCATACGTACTGTTTTAAGCAGTACATGTACTGATTTTTTGCAATTGTACTGTTTTATGCACAACTCCTAAAACAGTACGCAAATATACTGTTTTTTACACTTTGTACAGTTTTTTGTCCTTTTTTTTTTTTTGTTCAGTGTACAAAAAACCAAGATATTAAGAAAAACCCTACTAAAAACACATTTTTATAATATCCTAATATTTAACACTACATAGCTTAAAAAATTTTTTTGTGTTCCAAACAAAAAAGTTCTAAAATAATACGAGTTTTTACGCTGTGGTCATTGTTTTCTCATAAATACACAGTAGAAATCTAAATTATAATGAGTGGCTCGCAGCAGTAGTATGTTTTCATTTTGTTATTTTTAAGACATATGTACTATGTATGATTTTATGGCTCCCTCTTCCAATAGTATTTCCCTTTCCACACCTGAGAAAGACAAAATCAAAAAAAAATTTTTTAAATACTAAATAAATACATACTTATTCCAACACAATTATATTAAATTTTTAGAACTTTTTTAATTTTCGGGCATGTTCTGGATATCGAAATCACGTGAAATTGAAAACGAGCAAATTTGGAAAATTCTCCGTGTTCAAAATTTATTAAAATACCTAATACCTTTGAGGACGACTTTTCTTTACCTAAACTACTGAAATAAGAAACAGATAAGTTAATTTGTACAAAAATTTTATTGAAAATATTCATCGTTTTCAATTGCACTTGATTAATTTACAGACAGAAATTTTTGTTTTAAATTTTATTGAAACTTGTTTTTTTTACTATTTTAATATTTTAAATAAATAAAGGTTTAATAAAAATAAACCAAACTATGTATGTTTTTTGGATGTTATAGATTAATGGCCAATTTCACCATGTTCAGGTATAATTAACTATCATTATAAATGTCAAAAACATCTATTGTTTTAGCAATAGTTAATTTTAGCTGAACTTGGTAAAATTGGCCGTAAATAATTTGAAAATTGTTTGAAATTGAAAAAATAATTTAGGAAACAAACATGTTCTCAAATTCTATATGATTTGTGCAACTATGTGTGGTGAAAATTGCTTTAAATACGAATATGTTTAAAGAAAATCGTACTATGTATCACAATTAGGGTATTCATTCGGTTAACCGTTAATCGGTTAATCGATTAACGGTTAACCGATTAATTACTACCCGATTAACTGATCGGTTAATTTAAAATTAGAAATTTTCGATTAACGATTAAACCGGTTAATTTCAGTCGGTTAACCGATTAACCGATGTAACAAAATTTTTAATTTTTTTGTAGATCATAATATTTTTTTTGTGTTTTAAATTTTTTTTTTTTCATCTCATACAAAAGTTATGTGATTAGAAAATATTTTTTCATACAATATATTTCCTACATTCTTAAATTACAGTACAAAAAGAAACTTAGAAATTCGGAAATAAATTTTTTGCAATATGTTCGGTGCTGAGCTTTGCCAGGATGAGTCATATGATGACCTTACAACAGAAGAGACTTTCGATAGTAACGAAAACAATCTTTTAACAGAATCGGAGTAAACCATTAGAAGTGTTAAAAATTTAAAAAAAATTAAAACTGGACTTTAATGGCATAATGGAAAATTTTTAGTTTTTCTATATCTGTGGCATTTTGACAAAACATCTTAAGTCGAGAAAAGATAGCAAACAAATTTTTAAAACAAACTCTGTGAAAAAATGATTTTTATCAAATAATTAAATACACC
Organism: Pollenia angustigena; assembly: GCA_930367215.1. NCBI lineage: Eukaryota > Metazoa > Arthropoda > Insecta > Diptera > Polleniidae > Pollenia > Pollenia angustigena. The sequence continues at coordinate 15,495,608 of OV884061.1, forward strand.
GAAATTAAAGAATAATTTCGTTTGTAATACAAAATTTTAAAAACGTAAGCAAAAATATTTTTTGAATGAAAGTTTGTACGATTAACAACATTTTTTTCCACTTTTAAAATTTGACTTAAGATGTTTTGTCAAAATGCCACAGATATTATACGTTACTTTCGATTTCTCTAACATCTACGATAAATGAAAGAGTGCTTTCCAAGTGAAGTTTAATCGAAACAAATGAAAAGAATCGCTTAAATTTAAGATTATTTTATAAGATCTCCTTAAATTATTGAAATAACTAAAAAATGATCTCACAGCATTAATTAAAGAATATGTATTACATATTTATGAATTATTTTTTTGTTTGGTCGTTTTAGTTCAAGAAATGTTATGTTTGTTTTGTTATTGTTGTTTTTTTACTGATAAACTCCAAATAATAAAAAATCTTGCATTTTTATTTGATGAAATTACTAAATTTATAAGAAAAACATTATTAATCGGTTAACCGATCAAAAACAAAATTAACCGATTAAACCAAAACCTCGGTTAATAAATCGAGCGATTAACCGATTAAAGCAAAAGCCCGATTAAATGAATACCCTAATCACAATCAATGAGTTAATTGTTTCCATATAAGTTCGGCTTTTCTCCTTTCTTATATGGCTTACAGCAATGTTATGGTTTTCCTGGCCAAATGCTTCGTTTGTGGTGTTTGCTTTTTAAACGCAAATGGAGTAATTTTTTTCGTCAAAAAAAAATTTACTGTTTTTTGCTTGATTGAACTGTTTTTTTTTTTGTGTTCAATGTACTGTTTTTCCGAATTTAAAATGTGGCTACCCTAGTCCCGAATAGCCTCAAAATCACCTCTTCCATAAGGGCCTAATCGTTCCAAATGAACAACTTTCAGTTTGGCTCTTGGACTTTTATATTTCTGTATTCGGTATACATCATTTAATTTCTTTATCACCTTATGTGGTCCATTCCAATTTAGTTGTGGCTTGGCAACTAATATTTTCTTTGGTTGTTGGTTCATTGGCAAAATCAACTGGCCCTTCTTAGATCCTTCAGAATACACTGCCCGATCATATCTGGACAACTTACTACGGTCACGCCCGGACTTTTAAAGGTCATAAGGAATTCTCCGCTCCAATGAAGATACCTGCTTATCTTTTGGTATAGGTAGAGCATTACAATTGCACTGCGGAAGTGACGCGCAAACTCTTTTTACTGTGCTCCTGGCTGCCACACGCTTTTGGCAGTTTCCCTTAGAATTTTGTCTTCCACCTATACTAGTGGCCCTTATAACCTTAGCCAATACGGGTTCAAATCTTTTCGCTGTTAACCAGTCTTTGGTGGGCTCTACCTGCAACGAGCGACCTTCACTGATGCATTCTCTTCTATCTGCCTCCGTACAGTGCCTGGCTTCCAATCTGCTAAGCTGTCCGGCATGAGCAACCGCTTTTTCTCGTTTTGCAACTTTTCTGTATGGTGACGATTCCAGACGAGTACAAGCGAGAAGCTGTCCCACACGAGCCTCACTTTCATACCCAACATTCAGGGGTATTTCATAATCAAACAAATACATGATTTGTTTTCCCATATTCAGACTTATGTTATGACTAATCATAAAATCTGCGCCAATCAGTACTATGTCTATAATGTCGGCCACAATAAACTCATGAAAATTGACAATATTGGCAATTCTTAACACAACACTTGTTTTCCCATAGACAGTAGCAGGCTCACCTGTAGCTGTTCGCAAGCTCACTCCGCTTAGTGGATCGACAGCTACCGTTACCAAGTCAGGCCTTATAATTGAAAATCCTGCACCAGTGTCGATAGTCAAAATTCGCTTTTTACCATCGATGTAGCCAAATGTCGTAATACTTTTATATCTCTTTGGCACTACTAACTTTATTATCGAGTCCTCAGATGCGAAAGGTAGCTCTCCCTCCATACTTAATGGCGCCTCCTGTGATGACTGATGACTAGCCCGTTGGTTGTTTCTCGGCGGCGAAGCAGGTCTTGAAATTTTTTCTGGTGCTTTGCAGTTACGCTTTATGTGCCCAATCTTACCGCAGTTATAACATTTCAATTTGTTTTTGCCCAGCTTCTCACTTAACACCCGCAAAACTGCTTCTTTAAGGCTCTTTAATTCCTTCATGATATCTCTTTCATCATCAGCAATAACATCGAGCCTTTGCACCTTATACGACTTCTGCTTGGCAACTATTCTTGCGGTTTCCTGAGCCAGGGCAAATGAAACAGTTTCTGCAAATTCAATACATACTTAACATCAGCATCTCTTAAACCGTTAATAAATGCTTCTGTTTTTAAGCTGTCCAACAATGGATGATTCTCACCAGGGTAAGTAAACTGTACCAAGCGCTCAATCTCCAGTGCGAAGTCCTGTAAGGTTTCGTTTGCCTTTTGCACTCTGCCACGCAACTCCATATTGTAGATTTCCTTTTTGTGTTCACCTCCATACTTACGTTGCAGTGCTACCATAATTTCATCATAATTGTTTCTGCTTCTTACTGGTACACTTTCAAGCACTTCAGCCGCAGTCCCCTTTAAAGCAAGAATTAGCACGATGGCTTTTTCCTCACTGTTCCATGCATTTCTGTTGGCAACTGTGTCGAACTGGAACTTAAAAACATTTAATGGCACAGTACCGTCAAAGCAAGGGGCCTTTATCCTGCTAGAAACTTCTGGAATAACCCGTACTGATCCCTCTTGGCTTTTAAGACTATTTACTTTTGCTTCCAGGTTGTGTAGTTGTTCATCCACTTCTATTTTAACATCAGTCAACTTTTTGTTGAACTCTATTTCCATTTCATTTACTCTCTCATTTATTTCACTGGAAATCTCCTGAAGTTTCTCATTTGTTATTCTGGAATTCTCTTGAATTTCAGCCAGGATGGTGCTAGACTTCTCCTCCATTTTTCTAGAAGCTTCATCCATTTTTTTAGAAGTTTCATCCATTTTTCTAGAAGTTTCAGCCAAGATATCGTTAGACGTCAGCAGTCGTCGATGGCTGCGAGTGTAAGACGGCAAATCCATCTGAGGAGATCGAGTGGTTGCGATCGAAACATGTCATGGTAACCTGCCGGCCAGGGTTCGAGCCCGAGCCACGTCAAGAATGAAAGATTATCAATAACAATTTTAATTAATTTTCATGTTGTAAAATTCCTTTCTTCATAAAAATAATTTAATGAAAATTAAATTTCATGAACTTAAGCCTAATTAAAAATATTAAAAATTTGGATTAAAAACCATAAATAGTTCAACAAAATAACCACAATACTAATTATTGTAAAAGCTAAGGCACGAGCTCTATGTGTACATTTGTCCTTCAAGTTGTGCTGAAAAAGGTCAACAGAAAAGAGAAAGACAAAATGAAAAAACAAAAAATGTACTTGGACTTCAAGAAAAATTCTTGACAAAAGTACGAAAAAACAGAAGTCAGGAAAAAAACATGTAGAATCAGTTAAAATGGATAATCATTCAGGAAAGCAAATTTCGATCTACCAAATGTTAAAATACAATTTGGTTTAAGGATTGATGTTTGACTATTGACGTCAGCAGTCGTCGATGGCTGCGAGTGTAAGACGGCAAATCCATCTGAGGAGATCGAGTGGTTGCGATCGAAACATGTCATGGTAACCTGCCGGCCAGGGTTCGAGCCTGAGCCACGTCAAGAATGAAAGATTATCAATAACAATTTTAATTAATTTTCATGTTGTAAAATTCCTTTCTTCATAAAAATAATTTAATGAAAATTAAATTTCATGAACTTAAGCCTAATTAAAAATATTAAAAATTTGGATTAAAAACCATAAATAATTCAACAAAATAACCACAATACTAATTATTGTTAAAGCTAAGGCACGAGCTCTATGTGTACATTTGTCCTTCAAGTTGTGCTGAAAAAGGTCAACAGAAAAGAGAAAGACAAAATGAAAAAACAAAAAATGTACTTGGACTTCAAGAAAAATTCTTGACAAAAGTACGAAAAAACAGAAGTAAGGAAAAAAACATGTAGAATCAGTTAAAATGGATAATCATTCAGAAAAGCAAATTTCGATCTACCAAATGTTAAAATACAATTTGGTTTAAGGATTGATGTTTGACTATTGACGGCTGCGAGTGTAAGACGGCAAATCCATCTTAGGAGATCGAGTGGTTGCGATCGAAACATGTCATGGTAACCTGCCGGCCAGGGTTCGAGCCCGAGCCACGTCAAGAATGAAAGATTATCAATAACAATTTTAATTAATTTTCATGTTGTAAAATTCCTTTCTTCATAAAAATAATTTAATGAAAATTAAATTTCATGAACTTAAGCCTAATTAAAAATATTAAAAATTTGGATTAAAAACCATAAATAGTTCAACAAAATAACCACAATACTAATTAGAATTTTCTTTTATCATCTTTACCATGCTTTTGGAATTATCGTTCATTTTTCTAGAAGTTTCATCAATTTTTCTAGAAGTTTCAGCAAAGATATCGTTAGATTTTCTTTTATCATCTGTACCATGCTTCTAGAATTATCGTCCATTTTTGCCATCATAGCAGCAAACATTGTGTTAAAATCCATACTGCTGGCAACTGCACGAGTACATACCTCTATTTCTTCTTTTTCCTCGAATTCGTAACTCGCAATGTCCATATTGCGTCGCTCGAATTCATCTTATAGTCTCTTCTGCAGCTCTGCTTTATAACCTGCAGTTGGCAGATCCAACTTGCCAAATTATTTCTTGAGCTGTTCTACTTTAAGCTCTTCAAATTGCATTGCTGTCTATTTTTTTATTTTTATTAATTAATAATTTTTTTTTTTTTTTTTATTTATGCAATTTCACTTCTGACACCAATTGTTACGTTACTGTCTTTCAATAACGTTTTGGTTTATTTCCTTGAAAATAAACCTCTTGAGTTCTTTTTGCACTTTAAATAAAACTAAATAATCACAACGTTTTTAAACACTGTTTACAATTTACACAACTATATTTATTACTTAGTTACTTTAACAACCGTAATTTACAGCTTTTATTCAATGCTCACTATGTGATCCACACACTTGAAAGTTTAAACCAAAACTGATTTGGCAACGTCATTTCGCAAGTATTTATACTCAATAACATTTATCTAGAAAGCTCTAGAATGTTTCTGGAATGTTTGGGCTTTTACTATTTGATGTTAACGACTAATACATTGGCTATGTTATGCATTTTAAACTTAACAGTTACGATAACTAGCGACATCTATGGTTAAATAGTCGCATCACTTAAACTATAGCTGTTTTAACAGACTTTTTAACATCAACTTTTTCTAGAGCATTCTGCACATTGGGGTTGAAGTATGTATAATGATAGATAGATATTTTCTTTATTGAAATATACAATATTAAGTACAACAATATTTGTTTTAATATAAAACTTTGATATAAAAATTATAATTATAAATTGGGAATTATTTCCTTGTGAAGGTTACTTTATATTATTATAAACATTTTTTCATTTTACGAATTTATTTACAATATAATGGTCTGGTAGTTTATAAAGTCATTTCTGAAAAATTAAAGGAATAGAACTATTACAAAAAAGCTTTACAAAAATACATAACTGAAATTTAACTCATAGAATAAATTCGATAAATGAAAAAATGTTTATAATTATAATTATATTTAAAATAAAGATATTTACGGCTTGGTTTTTCAGCCGTCAGCCGGAAGTTTGCCTTTAAAATATTTTTAGCTATTGTTAAAATTGTTTTCATCGACTAAAAATTTTCTACAGGTTAAAGCATTTTTTACAAAAAGATAAAGTGAACTCCAGTTTTCTTCTCTTCCCCCATTTAGAAGATCATAAATTTCATAATCTGTAAGTCTTGAGTACACTAGGAATTTTCTTCGTATATTTGCAAGTATTGGGCACCTTCCTATAAAGTGCAAAATTGTTCCATCTTCATTCAGGTTACACAAAGAACAAAGAGTGGATTGATTGGTGGTATATTTATTTGAATTTAGCATTAAAAGATCTCCGCGAGTTTTCATTATTAAGGATATTTGGTGTTGGTTATATTTTTCGTTGCAATAGGTAAGGCCTTTTGAGTGGTCTAAAAACTTATATATTCGTTGTTGCAGTTTCGCGGTAGTTTTGACTAGATTTAGATTTCATAGTATCAATTATGTATAATGATAACAATTTTTAATAACAATGTAAACTAATTAAATTACTACAAGATAACTAGTAAATACAAGATAACAACTAATTCTTAACTTAAGTTACTTTCGTAACAATACGTATGTAAATATTATTATTTTTGTATAAATTGTTAAGTTTTTAGTTCTTCGCCAACTGGCCTCAATAATGTCCTATGGACGCTAAGGCAATACCTTTTTTGTAATATTTAAATTTTTGAACAAATGAATTTTAATAAAAAATCAATTTCGTTTCAAAAAATAAAAATTATGGTTTTATGGTAATTTCTTGATTTTTTCGTATTTCGTTCGTATCTACTTAAATTTTCTTAAATAAAGAAACATTTTGCTTAAACCAAGTTACACATATATTTAGAATAAGTTATTTTTGGCTTGGACGAGATTATACAAAATTTTCTTGGTTCAAGCCATATTTTCTGATGACTTATATGGTTTTCTCTTCTACAAAAAAATGTGACATTTTATTTCAAAAAATGCAATTTGGTGTATGTTTCTTAAAAATTTTGCTCCCGAAAAGGGGTGAGTTTTTTAGAATAAAACAAGCCACCCTTTTCGGGAGCAACATTTTTAAGAAACATACACCAAATTGCATTTTTTTTTTAATAAATTGTCACATTTTTTGTAGAAAAGAAAACACCAATAGTAAATAATTCTTTCCGTGTCTGGATAAGTATGTAAATCTTTTACATAAACATATTGGTACTCGAAACGGTTTATGATAAAGGAAATAAGCCGAAATGTTATTGAAAGGCAGTAACGTAACAATATGTAGTACATATATATATGAGGATATTTATATCAAAGTATATATCTTTGTTATAACATAGAGGAGAAAATCCTTGCGCCCAGCCGAAAGCCGGCTATGCAGAGAAGCTTTAGTTAGCGAAGAGGGTATTTGTTATACCATAGAGGAGAAAATCCTGCGCACGGCCGAAGTCCGGCTATGCAGAGAAGTTTTAGTTAGCGACGCCGGTCTTTGTTATACCATGGAGCAGAAAATCCTTGCGCCCGGCCGAAGGCCTGCTATGCAGAGAAACTTTAGTTAGCGCAGCCGGTTTTTGTTATATCATAGAGGAGAAAATCCTTGCGCCCAAAAGTGTTTTCGTTATATATTTAATATATACACTAGTGTCCCAAAAAAATTTTTTTTTTTTAAATTTTTAAAGGTAACTCAGCATTTTTTGAGAGCTTATAGGGTAAAGCATTTTTGTGATTTTTCAAGATTTTTCGGAAGAGGTTTAGAGGTCTCTAAAATCGAATTTAACCCAAAAACCGGGTTTTCTCGACTTTTTTTTTGAATTTTGCTTACTAATCGGCCCATAAGCAAGATTTTCTTTGTTACTAAGCCAATTTTTTTTACAGAAAACTAATCAAACTTTAAGTTTTGGTTATTTGTTTGCTCAATTGGGTCCCTTTAATGACATTTTTTTTTTTTAGAAATTTAGCATTATTTGAAAATAATGCTTTGTAACTTTAAAAATTTATATTGAAGTTAAAAAAACTAATGATTCAGTTTAAAAGGTGGATAAATTCTGAGTCATTTAAAAAGAAAAATATTAAATTTGCTCTTACCATTCCAATGTAATACCCTTTTTAAGTTTTGTACCCATTTTGTGAAATTAAAAATATTGTAATGTGTTTGCCAGTTATGCATCGGATTTATTTTAATGTTTGATATTTAGATATTAGGTATTCTTTCAAAATTATAGCTTTTACGATGAAGCTCTATGCCCTGCAACAAATTCTGAAAGTCTGTTTTAGGTTAATACTACTTTTACAAATTATTTGCCGTTACTTGGTGCGTGTAGATCTTGGACCATTAACCGCAAAGTTTTGGTGTCGATACGTTCATTAAAAAACGCTAAGGCAGCCAACTTACCGGATAGGTAGATACCACTGATGCCGCAGAAAAGTTTTCAACGTGGCGCGTGCGATTGATTCGTTAAAGCATTTGTAGTCATACAATTGCCTCAATAAACTTAAATCATTGGGAGGAGCGTATCTAGGGCATTGGCATAGGTACCAATTTTTGATGTATATTCTCAAAATAAATGAATTAATTCAAGCAAGGCGTCAATTCTTAAAGCGCTTATGAAGAAGAATTGAAGCTGTTTTGAAAAATGCATATTTGTAAAAAATATTTAATTTTCATCATCCTGCGTTCCCGATTAATGGCTCAGGAGCTGTTATTGTCGGATAGGGCTCAGATCTATCACCCAAAAATATTTTAAGGCTCAGTTGAAGCAGTTTTTTGTAATCTTCTCTTGGGTGCATTTCCTGAAGTTGCGCTTTTATTAAATTTTTTAAATCTTCGCGTATATATTTCATATTAAATATTTTGAGAGAATACCTAATATCTAAATATCTAACATTAAAACAAATCCGATGCATAACTGGCAAACACATTACATTATTTTTAATTTCACAAAATGGGTACAAAACTTAAAAAGGTAAGGTAAAACTTTGGAACGGTAATAGCAAATTCAATTTTAAATGATTCAGAATTTATCCACCTTTTAAACTGAATCATTAGTTTTTTTTAACTGCAATATAAATTTTAAGAGTTACAAAGCATTATTTTCCAAATTTATGCTAAAATACAAAAAATGCCATTAAAGGGACTCAAATGAGCAAAAAATAACCGAAACTTATAATACCTGCACAGAGAAGTTAAGTTTGAAAAGTTTTCTTTAAAAAAGTTGATTTATTAACAATAAAAATTGTGCTAATGGGCCGAGTCATAACCAAAATTCAAAATAAGTCGAGAAACACAAATTTTTGGGTTAAATTCGGTTTTGCCGACCTCTAAACCTCTTCCGAAAAATCTGAAAAAAATAAGCTCTCAAAAAAGGTGGGGCATAAAAAAATTATTTTTTTTGGGACACACTAATAGACAATATGCAACAAAACAATTTTTAAATAAATTAGAATTATATTAAAACAAACAAATGTAAATGAGAAATAAGGCCATTTTTGTTTGATTTTTATTTAACCAACAAAAATGTGGACAACTCTTCAAAAGTATAATAAACGCGTAATTGGTTTCAAGTTTTCATAATTTTGTATGGAATATTTAACGCTCCTTAATGTTGTCGTTTTTTTGCATTTTTTTTATTTGATCGTAAGCAACACTTCTTTATGTCAAATATAAGAACTACAACAAAAAACACACACAGTCTATTTTTGGACGCTTTAAAAAAAAGCGACTATAAGAAAAATATTTTTTAAAATAAGAGACAACCGGTTTTGAACTTCGGTTTTCATAAGGGCCCAGAATATATATACTTTATAGGGTGTAGGATCAATATTGTAGAAATGACAGTTATATATACCTTTTTTACCTTCGGTGAAAGGTTTAAAAAGGGTAATTTTTTGGAATTCAGGGGTCTAATCACCGCATTCGATACTATCGTATCGAATAAACTATTGAATTTTTTTGCATACGATAGACACTGGCGTATCGAATGAAAACTCGATAAATGTAATGTCGAGTTACTCGATGTCGAATGCTATTATTTCAAATTCAATACATTTCATTCGATATCAAGTTTCAAGATACCAAAATAAATAATTTCGATTAATTTTGCTCGATATCGTATGCGGTGATTAGACCCCAGTATTTCGGTTATAACTCATAAAAATTTCCGATATTTTGGTATATAAGTCATATCCATAGGACGTATGGCAGCCCTAAAATTTAGGTTTTTATAAAAATTTTGATGTTTTTTAGCCCATTTTTGGAGTATTTTGCTCATAAATTACCCATTGTCTAACCGATTTGATAGTTGTATATACCGACGTGTTAAGGAAGAATTTTACCATTTACTTAAGTTATATATATAAACATTTATATATACTTGTATACTAGAGTGGGTAAATTTTTTTGCCCACCAAGCGTATAGCAAAATCGTAATCTACGCAAAATTCTAAGAACTTTTCCTAAAGAAACCATGGTTCTAAAATCAAAATCGAGCTTCCGGTTTTTGACCTAAAAGTTTGGTGCTCAGAAAATCTGAAAAAAATAATACTTTTTTGGAAATATTTATTGCAATTGGTGAATAGTTGGCCTGTATCGCTGAAAGAGGGCTTGTTTAAAAGAAAATTCTCTCAGCTTTCTATATCTGTGCTCATTTTTAGATAAATCTGTACATCAATAATTGGTTAAAAGGTTTCTGTCAAAATAATCATAGTCAAGCTGATAAGAAACCTAAAACTGCTAAAATTTTGATACATAAAAGTTAAATAAAATAATTTAACTAGATTTTAATTCAAAGTTGATTAAAATAAAATAATTCTGCTGCATTTTGACAAAACATCTTAAGTGGAGATAAGAGATCAAAAAAGATTTAAAAAAAACTCGGTGAAAAAAGCATTTTTGTTAAAAAATAAAATAAACCGAAATTAAAGAAAAAATTTGTTCATAATACAAAATTTAAAAAACGTAAGCAAAAATGTTTTTTAATGAAAATTCGTACGATTAACACAATTTTTTTCAACTTTTTAATTTTGACTTAAGATGTTTTCATAAATATTTTGTAATTTTGTTGTTGCTTTCTACAGAAATTCTTTTTGCGTTTTAAAATTTTAAACGCCTCATTACTTGTGGCGTTGAAAATTTGAAAACGGTACATGAATTTTTGTAGAAAGCTGTTCACATCAGTGAACAATTCAAAATTCCCATCCCAGATGTCAATCTAAACTTTCACCTCAACTGCAATCAACATCCACTGTTATTGTTGTCATTTTTCTTAGAATAATTCTAAAGTTGATCTTGAGAAGAAAACAACAGTGCGCTACAAACTCCAAACCGTTTAAATAAATGAAATTTTACATTCTTGTAATTAAACACTTGCAATTTATTAAAAATATTTACAATTTGTGAAAACTTGAACTTTAAACCAAATAAAACAAAAATATTTGTGAAGCTTAATCTAAATTGAATTAAATTTTACGTAAAATTGTGCACTGAAATAAGTTAAATAAACATAACCTAAATTAATCTTTAAACAAAAGTGGTTCTTATTTACTAAACTTATACCTAGTATTTATATTGCACATAATTCCCCTGTAAAGGTTTGTTGACCCGTAGTCATATACTTTAACCCTACACTCTATCTGACCCTGTCTAACCCGTATAAACATTGGTCCTCACGAACCGTCAAAGTGAAAAAGTAAAAATACAGTCCACAAATTTAAAAAGAAGATAAAATAAATAAATAAGTTAAAGTTCACAACACACACACACAAATAAATAACTAATACCCTTCAAATTAAAAACAATTATCACTCAAAGCATTAAAATAACAATAGAATAATAAAGTGCAAAGTGTAGTTTAAAAACTAATAAATAAATAAAAACATAGTGACACAAAACAAACTCATTTTTTAATAAAAATAAATAGAACTAAAAGAAAAAACAGTGCAAAAATTCAGCATAAAGCAAACAATTTAAAAAATATAAAAAGTGCACAAGAAGAAAAAATTTGAAATACATAAAAATAAAAATTGTGAACAAAAATATTAGCAACAAGTTAGAGTGCTATATTCGGCTGTGCCGAATCTTTGATACCCTCAACCGACAGTTCGAATGTTTAAGGAGTAATATCTGTATGATGTTATTATTATCCTTTACTGTGACGATTTGTTATTAATTGTGGATTTAGGCGACTAAACTGTTTTCCGGTAGTAGGGTTTGTATGGGGCCTAGGGTAAATTATGGACCGATCTTCACGAAATTTCACAGTCTTTTTCCCAGTTCTATAAAACTTTGACGTACCAAATTTTGTTATGATAGCATTATTTTTTACGGATTTAGGTGTACTAAACTGTTTTCCGGGAGTAGGGTTTATATGGGGCCCAGGGTAAATTATGGACCGATCTTCACGAAATTACACAGTTTTATTTCTTGTCCTATAAAACTTTGATGTACCAAATTTTGTTATGATAGCACTATTTTTTACGGATTTAGGCGTACTAAACTGTTTTCCGGGAGTAAGGTTTATATGGGGCCCAGGGTAAGTTATGGACCGATCTTCACGAAATAACACAATTTTATTTCTTTTCCAATAAAACTTTGATGTACCAAATTTTGTTATGATAGCATTATTTTTTACGTTTTTAGGCGTACTAAGTTGTTTTCCGGGAGTAAAGTTTATATGGGGCCTATGGTAAATTATGAACCGATCTTCACGAAAATTCAAAGATTTATTTTTAGTTCTATAAAACTTTGATGTACCAAATTTTGTTATGATAGCATTATTTTTTACGTTTTTAGGCGTACTAAGTTGTTTTCCGGAAGTAGGTTTTATATGGGGCCTATGGTAAATTATGGACCGATCTTCACGAAACTTAACAGTTTAATTTCTAGTCCTATGTAACTGTGACTTGCCAAAATTTGTAATGATATCATTGTTAGTTAGGGTTTTAGGCTTAATATACTAATTTCCGGGAGTAGGGCTTATATGGGGCCTAGGGTAAATTATTGACGGATCTTCACGAAATTTCACAGCGTGATTTCCAATTGAATAAAACGAATTGTTGCGAAATCTTATATTATTCTGTGCATTTTTCCACCATTTATGTTAGTTTTTGTAACAAAATTATCAATTTTTTTTAGGTGGTGGTTCCACATTTTGATTCATAGCTCAGATCCTATTAAACCGATTTTGCTGAATTTCAATCCCAAACTGCTTAGGATAACTACAAGCAATTTGACACCAAGTTTGTTGATTTCTTTTGAGTTTTTCGAAAGTGAGCGTGTTTTCAACAGACGGACAGACGGACAGACAGACGGACATGGCTAAATCGACTTAAAATTACTCAAGGACCCAGAATATATATACTTTATAGGGTCTGAGATGAATAGTAAAAAAGTTTCACACGGAATGACAAACTGAATATACCCTCTTCACAACTAATTGTGGTGGAGGGTATAAAAACAAATTTACAAAAAATTAAACAGAAAATATTAACAAGAAAAACAAAACAAATAACGAAATAATTTGCTTACATACATATTATTACAAACCACATTAAAGATTAACATACGTACACACGCATTAAATACAACGAGTTTACAACAACAACACAACACACAGAATCAACACGCATCATAGCGGGAAGACGACACAAAAGAAAGTAATAAAAACACAAGATATTTTTGTCTTGTAAGGTTTGTACCCTACCCTCAGCAAACAAGGTAAGTGTGTAATTTTTACAACTTACATATCATACAAATTTCCGTTTTTTTTTTAATAAAAATTGTGGTATTTTTTTATTAAGCAGTATATTATAAAAATATTTCTTTACCTACTTACCCATCCTACACAAAAACGTAGAGATAAATAAGAATATTTTTTATATTGCTGTTGAAGGACAAATATTGCCTTCCAAATTGAGTAGCGTACAAAAACATATATAAAATACCCAGTTGGAAATTTAGTTTGCTGATTAAATTTTTGAATTTTAAATTTAAGGCTGCATTATTTTGAAAAATTAAAACAAACCCGTATATTATATATAACTGATTTTTCTCAATTGAAATATTTTATTAATTTTTTTGAATAAAACCCAAAATGTCTAACTTACAATCTTTGGCCGCTGATTTAATGAGATACATCAAAACGGATTTAGAGGCATTTGATGAAGATTACCGCTCTTCTTCGGAAAATTTCCAATCATTACCCGCTCTAAAATTCAAGAAACGTGAGCTTGATGAGTTATGGTCTAAAATTGACAGTAAATTCGTGCAGATTAGAGAATCTTCTGATTTGGATGACCCAGTGAAGTCTCAGACTATAAGTTTATCGGAAATTGTAAAACATGTTAGATCTGCTAAAAGTTTTTAAAGAAATAGAATGATCGCGATTGATGAATCAATTGAGGAAATTACCCAACTCAATGAAACCCGACCCTCTTTACCCGAACCCATAAATACACAACCCCATAATACGGTAGCCTTCAATGTACCCCCTTGTGATATGCCAACATTTAGCGGTGATTTCAAATGCTGGGCTTCCTTTAGAGACCTTTTTAAGGCCATTTATGGCAATAACACTCGCTTAAGTGGAGTTGAAAAACTTTTTTACCTTAAGCAGAAGACAAGCGGCGAAGCCAAAGAAATAGTAGACAATGCACCCTTAACAAATGACGGCTTTTGTATTGCGTGGACCCAGTTAACTGCTCAATATGAAAATCGTAGAATGCAGATTAACGCGCAATTAAAAACCCTATTTAATCTACCCCTTGTAAATACTATGTGCAGTGTTTCTATAAGAAAACTGCAAAGAAAGATAAATTGCTGTATTTCGAATCTGAATTCTTTAGATATAGATACGGATCACTGGGATCCTATCTTAGTATATCTTTGCTTGACGAAATTACCCAGGGAAACGAGAAGAGAATTTGAGAAATCACTCTCAGATTGTGCTGAAATGCCTTCATGGACAAACTTGGATTTGTTCTAAACCAACACATTCAAGGAACTCACCTCTGTAAACGATGTTCTAGATAACGGCAGCAACCCTACCCAACACCCAAAGCCCAAACATTTCCAAGAAATTAAAACACAGTATGACAGAAGAGGCAAAACATTTCATAATGTAGCCAATGATTCAAATGGAAAGCAATTACCAAAACCCACCCACCCAAAAACGCAATAATGAACGAGTTCTCTCTAACCCTACTCAACCCACAACCCAAAACTACCCGAAAACCCAAAATAAACAAGATGGTTCCATTTGCAAACTTTGCAATGGAAATCATACTTTGGGAGAATGTTCGTCTTTCAATTCACTTGGAATAAATGAGAGAATTGACTTTGTAAAAAATAATGAAATATGTTACAATTGTTTAGCCATTGGTCATGTCATACAAAATTGTCGCAGCACATTTATCTGTAGGTATTGTGGTAAACGTCATAATAGCCTTTTACACAAGCCAAGTTCAAAAATAAACCCAAAAGATGATGATAACCAGGCTTCATGTTCGTCAAATACAGTTCAATCTTTCTCGACACATACCCAATCAAGCAAACCCACACTAGATGACAGAACGAAGTTATTAGGAACTGCAGTTCTTAATGTTGAGGTTCAAGGAGAATTATTTCCAGCTAGAGCGCTTATAGACCCAGCCTCAGATTTTTCGTTTATCACAGATAAACTGAGGAAAAGATTACATTTACCCACTACGCCCATAGTTGCTGAAATTTCAGGATTAAATGAGATAGTTTCTGCCCGTTCAAACAAACTATGCCAAGTCTTATTGCGCTCAAATACCCATAATAACTTCAAATTGAATATCCAAGCAATAGTAGTAAAAACTCTAACTAAAAATTTACCCACCCAAAGTTTAAACCCAACCCTCATAAAAGACTTGGAAAATATTCAATTAGCTGACCAAAAATTCTATGAAAGTCGACCTATAGACTTTATTATTGGCAGCGATTTTTACCCCCAGATTTTAAAATCTGGAGTTAGAAAAGATATATTGAATACACTAATAGCTCAGGAGACTGAGTTTGGCTGGATTTTAACGGGACCCATTCAAAAATCACATAGTACCCAACCCTTAGTTTCATACTTCAGTTCAGTCACGCTTGATAAATTTCTGACCAAATTCTGGGAAATTGAAGATGTACCCAACCAACCCAAGGTTTCAGATGAGAGTTCTGTTTGTGAAGAAACCTACATAAACACAACCCGTCGATTACCAAATGGCCGTTATCAGGTAGATCTTCCTTTTCTGTACCCTCCTGTCGAGTTAGGAAACTCACGCCACGTAGCAATGGCTCAGTTCTTAAGAAATGAGAAAAGTCTAATGAAAAAGCCAGAACTTAAATCAGAATACGAAAACGTGCTACAGGAATATATCGACTTGGGTCATATGAAACCCATAAAATATAACCCTAACACTCCTTCAAATACCCAGTATTACTTACCCCATCATGCTGTTGTTAAACTTGATCGTGTTACGACAAAAGTTCGGGAACAACAACAGCCTTAATGATACCCTACACATTGGTCCTACCCTACAACAAGATTTAGTTGTACTTATCTTGAAATGGCGCTTTTATAAGATAGTTTATAATGCCGACATTACTAAAATGTACAGGCAAATTATTTTAAACCCGATACACACTCCATATCAAAGAATTTTATTCCGTAAAAGCGTTAACGAGCCAATTCAAGATTATGAACTGCAAACAGTCACATTTGGTGTGAATTGTGCGCCATACTTGGCTATAAGAACCCTACACAAATTAGCCAAAGACATTCAAAACACCCACCCTGTCGCATCGCAAATATTGAAAAATAATATGTATGTAGACGATGTCTTAGCCGGAGCTCACACTATTGAAGAGGCTAAAGAA
Source organism: Pollenia angustigena (assembly GCA_930367215.1). Classification (NCBI taxonomy): domain Eukaryota; kingdom Metazoa; phylum Arthropoda; class Insecta; order Diptera; family Polleniidae; genus Pollenia; species Pollenia angustigena. The sequence goes on from OV884061.1 coordinate 15,512,188, forward strand.
GCACAAACGCAATTAATCACGGCTCTTGACTCTGCTGGTTTTCCTTTAAGAAAGTGGATTTCGAATACAAAGGAATTACTTGATGATTTACCCAAGGAACATCAACTCGATGTTGATCTGCTTACCCTACCGGAATCAAATAATGCTAAGACACTTGGTATTCGGTGGAACGCAAAAGAAGACATGTTTTTCTTTAATGTTCCTTTAATTGAGAGAAAATTAGCTTACACGAAGCGAACTGTGTTATCAGATATCGCTCGTCTTTTTGACCCAGCTGGATGGTTAGCGCCAATTGTTATATCTGCTAAGATTATAATGCAACAGATTTGGCAAGATAACACAGCTTGGGATGAATGTCTTACCCCACTTACCCTCATAAAATGGCAAAAGTTTTTGCAGTTTTACGATAATATTAATACAATTCGAATTCCAAGATGGATTAACTTTTTACCTTCAGCAAAAATTGAGTTTCATGGATTTTCAGACGCTTCTGAAAAAGCCTACTCTGCAGTTTTATATGCACGAGTTACACCCGTTGACGGACCTAATTCCGTAACCCTACTCTTTGCGAAGACAAGAGTTGCGCCAATCAAAGTAATCTCGTTACCAAAGCTAGAACTTTGTGGTGCAGTGTTGTTGGCAAATATGACACACAATTTACTTACCCAACTCAGCCTACCCTTACATCAGACGTATTTCTGGACAGACTCATCTATTGTCTTGGTATGGCTTAGCAAGCAACCCAGTTCATGGAACACGTTTGTAGCAAACCGAGTTTCTACAATTATGCAGACAGTCGGTGTTAATAATTGAAACCATGTGGCATCACACGATAACCCTGCCGATGTTGCTAGCCGAGGATGCAATCCCGATGAGTTGAAAGATGACAGCTTATGGTGGAATGGACCATCGTGGTTGAAACAATCTGCTTCACAGTGGCCAACAACGAAAAAACACTTTATAACTCAAGCTGAGGCTAAAGTTAATCAGTCGTTTTGCACGACGGTTGATACCCACCCTCCCTTGGAAAATACGAATATTACACACCCAGATATATTATCAAGATTTTCAAAACTGTCAAATGCTCTTAGAGTTATGACATATGTCTATCGATTTTGTGATCGCACATTATGTACCCGAAACAATACAATTCGAAATGATAGAGTTATTCTTGATCGAAACAACCCACATGAAGTCAAAGAAAGACTGCACATGTTGATAACACACCCAAGTATTGAACTTAGTGCGTCTGAAATAAAATCTACCCGTGATCGACATATTATTCTTTGTCAGACTGAATATTTTAAACACGAATACAACTGTCTAAAGAAAAGAAACCCTATACCCAGTAAAAGTAGCCTGCTCATCCTAACGCCATTTTTAGATTCATCTAATGTAATGCGTGCAAATAGTCGACTAGCAAATTCCAGTGCTTTGTCATATTCCGAAAGACATCCGATTTCATTACCCTACGGAAGTTCTTTTGCTAAATTATTAACCCAACACGTACATCTGGTAACCCTGCATGGCGGAAATCAACTTATGTTGAGAATTATAAGATCAGGATATTGGATTCCGAAACTTAAGAATCTTATTAGTTCCGTTATTAATAAATGTTCACCTTGTACCAGATATAGGAATAGACAAACGACCCAATTTATGGCGGCGTTGCCACCAGAAAGAACCCAAATAGATAAACCCTTTACAAATGTTGGAGTTGATTTTGCTGGACCATTTGATATAAAAGTTTATAATGCCAGAGCTTGTAGAATTACAAAAGGTTACGCGTGTGTTTTTGTTTGCTTTGCAACAAAAGCTATTCATTTGGAGCCTACATCTGATTTGTCTACCCAAGCCTTTATGGCAGCCTTTGCTCGATTTTTTTCGAGGCGGGGATGCCCTGTCGCAATTTTTTCCGATAATGGAACTAATTTCATTGGAGCTAGTCAGTTACTAAAAAAAGAGCGACAGGAATTTATTAAACAGTTAAAAAGTTCGGTGGTATCTGCTAGCAGTTTTCAAAATTTGACGTGGCATTTCATACCACCGGGAGCACCTCACATGGGTGGTTTATGGGAAGCCGGAGTGAAAAGCTTTAAATCCCATCTAAAGAAAATGAATACCCTTAAATATACATTTGAAGAGCTAGCTACACTCCTTGCTAGAATAGAAGGATGCTTAAACTCAAGACCCTTGAGCCCGTCAAGTGAAAACTCGCAAGATCTTAACCCTTTAACTCCCGGACACTTTTTAATTGGTTCACCCATAATAACCCCTGCAGAACCCGATGTTAGCAGTGATAATATTACCCTAGCAAACAGATGGCAAAAGTTAAGGATTCAACATCATAACTTTTGTAGAAGATGGAAAGATGAATACCTTAAAGAGCTCCATAAAAGATACAAGTGGAAAAACCCTCAACGTCAAATTGAAGTTGATGACATTGTGATTATTAGACAGGGTAATTTACCCCCTAACGAGTGGTTGCTCGGTCGGGTAATAAAGACGTACACTGGCTCTGATAGACGAAACAGAGTAGTAGACTTACGTACAGCAACTGGAACTTTGACTCGACCAATAACGAAAGTTGTGGTTTTACCCACTAGATAGTTTAACCCAAATAACACTTAGTTCCTTATTTACACCTTTTAACCCATATAATCCAATTACCCACTTGTTACACTTACCCATGACTTACTCTTCACCCTAACATTCTAGTACACTAACCCATCCATTCACTGATTCTTAATTTCATTCACATGATTTATTTCATATAGAATATGGCACCCAACACTCACCACCAAAAAAGACGTTCCAGTCGTTCCGATAGTCGAACCGAAAAATCGAAGAAGGGCAATAGCTCTCGTCCCACAGCTAAACGCAAAAAGACTGCATTACTGTATCAATTGTCTGGCCAGGAACCACCTAATTGAAAAATGTCCCAGCAACTCTCGGTGTCAGACATGCAAGGGCAAACACCATACGACACTCCATGGCCCAGAGAGAATCATACGAGATCTGACAAAGGACCGGATTCAAGCAACTGTCCCTAAAAATACTACTGCTCCGATTCCTGCGCCACGAACTATTGTGATGCCAATTAAAGCAACAGGCTTACCCACGTCGAAAACCCAAACCTTTGTACCCACCGTTGTCGTTCAGGTTATGACACAGAAGTCAACTCAGCTCGTCAGAGCCCTTTTAAACCCTTGTCTGACAACATCCAAGATCAGCATGGCCTTCGTGCGAGAATCGAAGCTGACCACCTTTAAAGTTGATGATCAAACTTACGTGAAGATCATAATCGCACCCAATATGGCCTCCACCATCAGGTATGAGGTCTGTATGCGTGTTTCCGATGATTTGCCAAAAAACCCTTACCCTAACGGAATGGATTCGGAGATTAAAAAGAAGTTCTGTCGAATTTCACTAGCCGTCCCAGAAATTTATGGTAACTCACCCGTCGCCATGGAAATAGGTGGTGATTTATACACCACCGTCTTGCAACCCAACACAATCCATATTGACGGCGGATCACTTATCGCAATGGATTCGCACCTTGGTTGGGTAGTCATGGGATCCCTTACTAATTAAACACTTAATAAAGTTGCCAGGCCCGGGAGGATGTTCACATCAGTGAACAATTCAAAATTCCCATCCCAGATGTCAATCTAAACTTTCACCTCAACTGCAATCATTGTTGTCATTTTTCTTAGAATAATTCTAAAGTTGATCTTGAGAAGAAAACAACAGTGCGCCACAAACTCCAAACCGTTTAAATAAATGAAATTTTACATTCTTGTAATTAAACACTTGCAAAAATTTATTAAAAATATTTACAATTTGTGAAAACTTGAACTTTAAACCAAATAAAACAAAAATATTTGTGAAGCTTAATCTAAATAGAATTCAATTTTACGTAAAATTGTGCACTGAAATAAGTTAAATAAACATAACCTAAATTAATCTTTAAACAAAAGTGGTTCTTATTTACTAAACTTATACCTAGTATTTATATTGCACATAATTCCCCTGTAAAGGTTTGTTGACCCGTAGTGATATACTTTAACCCAACACTCTATCTGACCCTGTCTAACCCGTATAAACAAAAGCAACATCAAAATATTTATGAATTTGTTTTGCTTTCAATGCTTTGGCGTTGCGTTTTACATAATAAGGGCCAAAATTTAAAAACAAAAATACATAGGTAATGAGAAACTGAAAAGTTTGTAATTCTATCGTTCACACAATTTAAAGTTAAAATTCTCACGTATATTCCATTTTAGAAATGTATGGTAAACAAAAGTATTTTTTTTTTTAATCAAATTTTCACTTTTTTGACGCATTTTCAAGAATAGCCAGCACTATTTAAAAAAATGTACAAAAACTCGTATTAAGCGCATAAGTTAATAAGTGCTGTTATGGTTTAACGGTTATGTTGGGCCTTGTGACCCAGGATGTAATGGTTTAATTTCTGGTTTGGCCAGTATTTTTTCTTATAAATACAATTTAATTGAAGTCCTAACCCAATAAAAAATGGAGCTTCGAACGAAGCAGGTTTGTAAGGAAGACATGAATTTTATATGGCGAGTTCCCACTTTGAAGCAATACATTTATGACACATAAAGCATATAAAAATTGTTAGATGTAACGATCAGCTTTACACACTGATACAGTTACTTTTTAGTATTCTTCCTTACAAACCTGCTTCGTAGTAAGGGAATGCCGTAACACTTGAAATGTTATTTTTTTTAAGTTGTTGAGAGCTCTTTCACTTACATACTTTATTGCATTTCTGTATGTCTTATTGCGTAGCGCATAACATGGCGCTTATTTTTTTAAATGTACCTACCATTAGTGCTTCGCAAAATGAGAAAAATTTTTATTGGGTAATTTTATTTTATTTTTTTCATTTAGTTTCTTTTTTAAAAGGCAGTGAATTTAAAATAGAAAATTGGGTTAAAAAAAAATCAAATACATTTTTTTTATTTTACCAGCTTGACTATGAACATTTTGACAAAAATCTCCTAACCAATTATTTATGTACAGAATTTTCTAAAACTTAGCACAGATATAGAAAGCTGAGAGAATTTTCTTTTAAACAAGCCCTCTTTCAGCGATACAGGCCAACTATTCACCAATTGCAATAAATATTTCCAAAAAAGTATTATTTTTTTCAGATTTTCTGAGCACCAAACTTTTAAGTCAAAAACCGGAAGCTCGATTTTGATTTTAGAACCATGGTTTCTTTAGGAAAAGTTCTTAGAATTTTGCGTAGATTACGATTTTGCTATACGCTTTGTCACTTTTTTTGGGCCCGAACAAATTGACCCACTCTATTGTATACATATATTTTAACAAAGTAAATTATAAAAAAGAGTAATTTTTGGGGATTCAGTATTTCGGGTATAACTCAGCCATTTTTTATCCGATTTGACAGATTTATGTACCGACGTGTTTAAGAAGAAATTTGCCATTTACTTGAGTTATAAAGCTTGGACTCGGGGTGATCTATGGTTCCCGAAAGTGGGTATTTAAAAAAAAAAATTTAATTTTGGTCATACATTTTTTGTATCTGAACCGATTTTTCTGAGTTTTTTATAAAATATGTTCTACTAAAAAGTTCCGATATTTTGGTATATAATTTCATATCCAGAGGACATATGGCAGCCCTAAAATTTAGGTTTTTTATACAATTTTTAATTTTTTTGCACGGGAGGTACCACGCCCACTTCTACAATCCCGCCCACATTTTGTAGGATGGTGTGTATTGGCAACCTTAATGTGTGTACCTAATTTGAAAACTTTGGCTTTTGCCGTTCCAAAGATATGCAGCAAAAAGTAATAAAAATACAACAACCACAAGGGATTTTTGGAAAAAATTAGAGGTAGTCGTGGTTTTTTGGTCATATCTCAGCCATTTGTGGGCCGATCTTGCTGAATTTCAATAGCACGAAATGGTGGACTATATGTGACATAAATGTAAAACAACCTAGCCGCTATCATGTCTGGAGTCTCCGTTAAAACAAGTTCTCTCCTCATAAGAACCCAGAATATATATACTTTATAGGGCCTTAGATCACTATTGTAGAAATTACAAACGGAATGACAAACTTACTTACACATACCCTTTTCCACCTGAGGTGAAGGGTATAAAAATGTGTCTCAAAGCAAGCCGGCGGCTCTGCTCTTGCCGTCATCTTCTCATACAGTGCTTACTTGTGTGCGCGTCATTGTTTGTGCAAAAACTTTTTTTTTTTTTTTTTGAAATTTAGTATATGAATTTCAGAAAACTTTTTGTTTGATTCAGTTCAATTATTTGTTTGAAAAAATCAGTGTTTTTTTTCAATAAACAAAATGCAAATAAATTGTTTGAATATGCAAATTTGTTTATAGGACCAATTTCAGACAAAAAATTGTTTGATTCTACAAATTTTTTGTTTGAATTGGAAAAATAATTTTTTCTGTGCAGTAAAAGTCTTCAAGTAATGATTAAAGGAATTGACTCATGTGTGGACCCAGAAGAAATTAAAACTTTCTTGGAAGAAAAAGGCTTCAAAGTAAAAAAAACATGTAAAGGGTATTAATTTCAGTTTTTTTATTTGTTGGAAAAATGGAAAAGTGGAAAAATGTAATTTTTGTTACAACAAACACAAGGAAAAACTTTTCCACCGAAAGTTGCAATTTAAACAAGCTTTAACCAAGTGTAAAAAAATCAGATTGGAAAATTACAATTTTACAATTTTTAAAGAGTTGGCAATTCACAAACTTCGAATTGAGTGTGGTTACCACCATATTACAAATTTTGTTATTTTTCACAAAAAGCACTAAAATTTACATCTCTTTTTAGGATAATCAACTATGATTCTTTAAACTCCATTTTTATTACATCAAATTTTACTTTTTTTAAACGTCGTTTTTCAAAACTAAATTAAAAATTAATTCTATACAAAAAAATATTAAAAAAGAACTTAAAAATGACGTGACAATTAAATAATCAATTAATTCAATTTTAGCTCTTTTATTTAGCATCTTGAAAAATATCAATTACTTCCAAGAATTATATGACAGATTTTTGTTTTTGACAGTTTTGTACCTTTAACTAAAAAAAATACCTCTCACGTCAATAAGGTGTAATTTTCCTTTTTTCCATTTTTCCAACCAAAAAAATTTTTAAATGAATACCCTTGTAGTAAATATTAAAAATGGGGGAAAAAACCCCCAACCACTATTTCGAGTGGAGATAGAACCCGGCGACGTAAAGCTTAAAAAAAACCAAACGCACCCTTTTTACAATTTGAAATATATTCTGTAAAGAAGAATAACTATAGAGGAGCCGCACAAAAGAAATGGTCCCGTCCAATGTCTAAACTGCCAAGAATTTGCGTAGTATGTGGTGAATTACATGGTACAGTTCTTTGCGATAAGTCTAAAAACGACCCCAATGTAAAAAAAATGCAGCAACTGTGGCGGTTATCACACTGGCAATTATAGAGGATGCTCTGTCATCTGGACCGAAAACTAATGCCCTCAAATGCAGATAACAAATCAAGTAAACACTAAGGACATTCAGATTCCGCAGCCTAGTAATAACAGAACCTCTTACGCTAACGTCCTAAAATCAAACCATGTGCCAATGCAAGGTGCTGCGCCAAGAAATGATAAAACTCCAGTTTCAAATTTAAGTCGTCTAGATAAAACCATGGAAACATTAGTGCAAACAGTAAATAATTTTACGAACACAATGGCTAATATGATGCAGGAAATTCTTAGAATGCAATCGATGTTTTTGCAAGCTGTACTTAACAAGCCATGAACTGTTAAAAAATCTGTTTTTGGAACGCAAACGGCATTCGCTTACATAAAAATGAATTATGGCCATTTTCTCATTAGGCGATTATCTTTTTTCCCAACGAAAAACTGCATATTAAAGAAATTTGGTTTTCTCAATGTCTCATTAGCTTCGGTTTTATCGCAAAGCTAACCGGCACTCATCTGCCAATTATTTATTTTCCTTTAATTTGCCGTACAGATAAATTCAATCAGCTGACTCCCAACTTTTACATGTATTTTGAGTGGCGTTGCCAGTTGAAAACTTAGTTTTTTGTTGGTATATTGAGAAACCCAAAATCGTCAACGGACAGTTTATCGGTCCAATAAATTTATGTTGACATTAAGTAACAGACAGTTTGTCGATACATTGAGAAAATGGCCATTAGAATACTTTCTAAAAAATAAACAAATTGATGTCATGTTGTTTTCTGCTCAACTCACTTGACCTCAAGTTGATGTATTTAAGCAAACAGTTTGAAAAAATTGAATACGGGATTTTGTTTTTTTTTAACCAACTTTGAAACCAACCAACAATTTATTTTGTTTCTTATAATGTTGTTGTTGTTTCTGTTGTTTACGATCAAATAAAAAAATGCAAAAAGACGACAACATTAAAAAGCGTTAAATATTTCATACAAAATTATGAAAACTTGAAACCAATAACGCGTGTATTATATTTTTGAATGGTTGTCAACATTTTTGTTGGTTAAATAAAAATCAAACAAAAATTTTAATTGAATCAGTAAAACAATTTGTAGAAATTAAAAAAAATTTCAAACAAGCGTTTGTTTGAAAATAATTCGACAATAATTTTTTTCTGTGTAGGACATCGTAATGTTAAATGGACCACCTTTTACCTATATATTTGGAGTAGTTTTGGAGTACTCCTACTCCTTTATGGACTACTCTTTACATGCATGTATGGACTAGTCTCGTTATCTGCAGGGAATTTTACATTTTTTTTAGTAATTTGTATAAATATGTATTTGTTTGTTGGTGTATTTGTTGACACAAAAAGTTTTAGATACGCCCTGTTGTTCAAAAATAAACAAAACATACTTAAACAAAAACTATGCTTCCTTTCATTTGAGAAAAGAATAATTACAATATGTACAATTTATAAAAAACAAAAAATTTTGTTCAAAATATATCTATCAAATAAGTTGAAAGGATTTTTATTAAATGTTCCAATTTTTTTTTTTTTGTTGTAATTGTGCAATTGTATTTTAAAACTGTCCAAATGTTTTCCTGTACACAATTTTTTTAAATAAATTTGAAAATGGTGTAAGTTTTATATCAATAATCAAATATTGATAAAAATAAGATTTTTATATTTTTTTGTTTCGTTTTTATTACATGATCTTTATGAATTGTGCGTAATTATTATTTTAAGTTTGTTTTATTATATTTTTTAAAAATAAATAATACCCTTATGTTCAAGAAATATGAGTATTTACTGGAAAATTAAGTTTTTTTCATACAACTTAAAAAATATTTACATACATATTTACAGTATTTACATAAATCCCGAAAAATCCCGAAATATTTTCTTCCATCCCGAATCCCGGGATTTAAAAAAACCAATCCCGATTGGAAGCCCTAGTCGGCATATACCGACGAAAGGTTGGGATAATTGTAATTAAAAAATGTTGTTTTAATTGCAGAGAAATTTTAGGTCTTATTAGCTTAAAAACAACAAAATCTATAAGTTTATTTTGGTTTAAGGGAATAAGTTCATTAAAGACTTACTGCCTTATTTTCATACGAAATCCGTTTAATAAACCCTTTATTAACATGTTATATTTTTTATAAATTAGGCCGTTAGTTCGTAGCGCCCCAACGTTAAACTAAATGTGTACAAAAAGATAACGAAATGCTGAAAAATATATATAGAGAGAGAGAGAGACAGACATTACACTACTCAGTTGAGATCTTTACTATGTGTTTTGATTTTGTTTTTTAACAGCAACAATCTTTTCAGTGAGTTTCACTAACGTGCGTGTTGTGCACAGTGATGCCAACTTAGTGCTTCTGACACTATTTATGGTGCTTTTTGATGCCTCAAAACGCCAAAATGTTATCCATAGTGTCAAACTAAAAAAAAGCACTAACTTGGTGCTTTTTCAATTTTTCGTTAGTGCCTTAAGTGCTTTTTGCAATTTGTATTTTTTTCTACCATTTTTTAAAACTACGATTATATAGAGGATGATTTAGTTGAACTTTGCTATTTGGGGTATTATTTTAAGAAGGCTTATAAAGATTTTAAGATTTCAGATGATAAAAAAGTGATAAAAGAAAGTTACATTCGTTTTACCAAAAACTTTAAAAACAAAAAAAAAAAAAAAAGAGCCGTAAATTAAAAGCAGTTGACAGAAAATACTTTTATAACGAGCGTTGTGTAACCTCTAATTCTCTAGTGCTATTGAAAAAAGGTTTGACTAAGTATCAGAACGCAAACATACATGTTTTTTCTATTTTACACCTTTTGTGTGTTCTTTATTTAGAAGCGAACATATGTTAAAATTATTATATAATATCATAATCCAATTGTTTTATTAAACTTTGTACGATTTTAAACGATAAAATATAAGGATGTTTATTAATCAAATCATTGCAAATTTTTCGGTAATTGCAACAGGCCGGATTTTTTCGAGTCCGAAAATCTAGCTCGCACTGTATTACTTAAAAAATGTTTTATGGCCAATTTAAACTCCAAATGCTTTGGATGATATTATTTTTTTGCTCGAAATAGTGCTTCTTAGTGCTTTTTTAATTTTAAAGTGCTTTTTGCTCTCAAAAAGTTGGCATCACTAGTTGTGCATGTGAAAATGACAAAACAAATTCGATCCCTGGGTACATAGCATAAACATACGAGGGTGTGCTGGAAATCGAAAACGTAAAACGCAAGAATTTGGAATAAGTTATTAATCTAATTTTTATAATTTTTGTTATTAAATTCGGTGTAGATATATTTACTTGTCATAAAATTCGTTTAATACAGAAATCTTATTAAAAATTACTTTTAAAATTCTTGCGTTTTACGTTTTCGATTTCCAGCACACCCCTGATAAACAAACTATAAAAACACGAAACAAAAACAAATCATCAAAGGAATTGAAATAAATATAAATTCGTTCAAGTCGTTATGATCAAAAACACAAAGAACCTTAATTGTATGTGCTCTCTTAAACAGTAGGTACACATGTCTTGAAAGAACTTTATGATGCCGAACTGTACAACACTTGTGTTTTCAAACGCATAGCAACGAATGAATTGAAATGACTCGTACGTGGTCTTGTTGCAGGTCTCTATTTCGTACCAAATTTCATCCAAAACAAAAATGAACTAAACCCCCTTAAATGGAAACTTATTTCACAATGGTATAAGTCACAATCCCAGGCCGAAGTCCGGCTATGCAGATAAGTTTATGCTTGCGATTCAAGAGTTTAACTTTCGGGCATATGACTATTTTAAATTTTAATTGCGATTTAAATAATATGTCAAATAAGTCCCTAAAAATATTAATTGGTCTTTTTTCACCTACAAAATTTGGGAACTTTTTTTATTACGAAACAATACCCAATCACAAATATAAAATTTATTTAAAAAAAAATAAAAAACTCACTTAAAGTCGTAGGTGTTATTCTCTGTATAAATAATTTGGAAATTTATTATTTTTTGCTTTCAGGGCTTAGTTCATTGGAGACTTAGTTTGTAGCGCCTTATAAGCTTGTTATTTTCAATATTAAATAAATCAGTGTTGAAATGGAGTACAGCTAATAGATGTACATTAGATAAAAGCTTGAAAGTTTCTATATTTAAAAGCTAGAACAATATTATTGATACCGTTATATCGATATTCTGAGAAAAAATTTTTAATATATTATTAAGCTCCTTTGAATATATTGTTAAAATACTATCATAAACATATGCAAACTAAAAGCGTCTTGCCAAAGATATATTTTTTTACATAAACACGAAGCTAAACAGCTAAGGCACAGGCTCCAAGTTTACATTTGTCCTTCAAGTTGTGCTGAAAAGGTCAACGAAAAAAGAAAACATAAAAACAAAAAGAAACTGTTCTTTGGATTTCAAGAAGATCTCGTCACAAAAAGTATGAAAAGCAGAAGTAAAAAAAAACATGTAAATCAATTAAAAATAGATAATCATTCACAAAAACAAATTTCGATCCACCAAGTCAAATACCATTTGCATTAAAGATTAATATTTGACTATTGACTGCCAGTCGTCGTCAATAGCGGTGAGGGTAAAATGTCAGAGATGTCTGAGGCAGTGATGTTATACACTTTTTCGATAAGACTTTTAAATGATAAAATATCAAAGCAAATAAAACCTTTTATATTAATGTACATGGTACGTTAGAGTGGGTCGGTTAAGCAATCGATATTGTGCCATCGATTTTTCGATAGCTTTTGGCTTGAGGAAAAATAATTCCACTACGACATATCAAAAAAATCTTTTCGAGGCGTCCAAATTTCGATTTCGCCTATCGAAAAATAGCACATTGTACTTTGAACTTCAAGAAGAATTCTTGACAAAAGTACGAAAAGACAGAGGTAAGGAAAAACATGTAAAACAAATTAAAATAGATAATCATTCAAAGCAAATATCGATCTACCAAAGGTTAAATACAATTTGGTATAAGGATTGATGTTTGACTATTGACGTCAGCAGTCGTCGATGGCTGCGAGTGTTAAACGGCAAGCCCTCTGAAGAGATTGAGTGGTTGCAATTGAAACATGTAAGGGTTACCTGTCCGTAAAAACGCCTGGGTTCGAGCCCAGCTTCAGTCAAGAATGAAAAATTATCAATAAATTTTAATTAATTTCATGTTGTAAAATTCCTTTCTTCATAAAAATAATTTAATGAAAATTAAATTTGATGAACTTTTGCTTAATTAAAAATATTGAAAAATTTGGATTAAAAACCATAAATAGTTCGACAAAATAACCACAATACTGATTATATACAATGATTTTAAAAAATTTGTCCTTATTTCCCTACGAACACTTTTTTAAAAGAAAATGCCTACGTATAGCATCACTGGTCTGAGGAGATAATATGGTTACTTTCGAAACATGTCAAGGCGGCCTGTCGGTGAGTTCGAGCCCTGGTTCAATCAATAAATTTTTATTCATTTCATTTTATAAAATATCTTTCATTAAAAAAAAATTACATTTAATGAACTTAAGCCTGATTTAAAATTCAAAATTTTGTATTAAAAAACATAGACAGTTCAATAAAATAATTGAGGGGTATATATGCAAAGACTGCAATGTCCTCATTTATAGTTTTCGTAATTAATAGTAAAAACCTCTAGCTCAAAGTATATTCATATTTTTGTATTATATATCATGCTATTTAGTAAATAAGAATATGATAAAGATATGACGCAAGTTTCAACCAAATCGATATAGTGGTTTGCTGGCAATTATAATAATAAAATTGGAGATTGATGTGTTTGCTCTAATCAAATGGAAATTGCTGGTTTTTTACATGGGCAAGTACTTAAAAAAATCAGTAGTTATAAAATTCTTAAACTTAACAAAGGCTAAGTTTTTTCTTGATTGATTTGGAGGAACTTCATAACAACTTAGCTCCATAATTACGAAGTTATAAAATGAACAATAAAACTAACTGTTTCATAAAAAAAATAATTTGTTAGATTTTTTAATTTCTTTTTAGTTTTGTTTTGCAAAAAAGAAACAGAATAAAAAAAAGCGTGCATTTTCAAAAATAGTTGAGAGAAAAAGAGCTTAGCAAACTGTGATCATTGCAAAAACGACAATCTCCAATGGGCCGTTTTTGCATCAATTCTTAATTTTTTAACATCCTTTTTTATGGGATAAAAGTGTTTCTGGTAATGTAATATTCACTAATTGGAAGCATTCATTAAATACAACTAAGAGGTATTATTAGTTACGTTTGTAAAAAAAAGTGGACATTGCATTCTTTGCATCTATACCCCTCAATTATAATTTATAAACCCAAAACTTTATTGATAAAAAAAGTTCAAATTTAAAAAAAATGGGTGAGTTAATGCCAAATAAACTACACAAGCAGTTTGACAAAAACAAGATGTTAGTGTAAATATTAAAAAAAAAATATGCACAAATCATTCTTCATACTTTTTTTGATGTTTGTTTAAACGTTTTTGGGGTTTATTAGGCCTGTTATACGTACTGTAAATTTGTGGAAATTGGCTGGCGTCTTTCGAATTTTGTATCAAATTTATACAGATGTAACTAGCTGTCACGGCAAACTTTGTTTTGCCATATAACTTATTTCTAGTGAAAGAAAGAAGAATAAAGCGCTTTATAGCATGATCGACGATGAAAAAACCCTTGCTAATTATTTCTGTTCGTTACATATTCAAAAGTTAAACATAAAAAAGTGATGTATTTTTTATCCTGAAGTAGGAAAATCAAACAGAGATAATCAATTTTTATTACGAAGAGCAATTGCGTGTACGATATTTTTTGTCAGTCTGTTCGTAGTAGAGTTGTCAATTATTCGCCTTTAAGCTTTGTTCACATAATTCAAATAATTGTTTTTGTTCGTTCGATCAAACGATTAAATCTGAAAAATTATTCGATTAATCGATGAGAATAACGAATAAAAAAATTTAAAAAAATTACATTTTTTAAATAAGATACATCCGTTCGGTAACAACTATGGAAAATCTTCCATTTTTTTCTTTGTTTTTTCTCAAATCCACTATGACTTCTTATATTTTTGATGCGTACAACTTTTCATCTTAACTCCATAAAGGGGTTGCGACCTTCCATCTTCAGCCAAACTTCTGCGTACAATTTCTTCTATATAACAACCGCTGTCTGTCTTAATGTATTTTTCCATTAGAACAAGTTCGGCATTTTTTGATGTCGTCGTTGGACTACATCGTTTTCAATGGTAATATTGTATCACTTATACTATGTTCACACTTGGGTTCTTAAACGCGTTTAAGCAACTCGGACGTGATTAAGTTCTTATCACATCAAAATCCATGATTAACCATATATTGAAGTGCTTTGTTAATCACTTCAAATTGACATGATTACAACTAAATCACTTCATTAATCACATCGAATCAAGCGGTCACCATGAACGTTCCCCTTACGTGTACAACTGACCACGATCTCTTTTTAATGTTTTTATTTTTCCTTAAATAATTCAAAAATTTTCACAATATATTTAAAATAATCTTCTGATAACTTTGTAAAATTATCTGTATCTATTTTTGAAACTTTAAAGAAATATAAATTTGTTTGTTGTTTTTTTTTATCAACTGTCATCTTTATCATCTCAAATGTAATGTGAGCGGCTCTGATTAACTTAATCAACATTTTGCTCAAACGCGTTGAAAAACTCAAGTGTGAACATAGCATTGCGCGAATGGCAAAGTTATATATAATTTACAAAATATATATGTATAAAACAATAACAGCTCTGTATTTTTTAGCTTTTTTTCACCCGAGAGTGAAAGATCACATTTCTTGAAAATTTTTTGATTTTAAAAGAAAACAGCTGTTACAATTGTTGGTCAACGATTTGTTTAATAAGAGCATAAAATACACTTTTTGAAATACTATGAATACTCAACACGGTTTTTGCTTACTAAACATTGAGATTAATTACAATCAGGACTATATCTGCAATATTTTTTACCTTTCCTACATTTTGTACAAAATCGCTAAAAACGTATGAGCATAAATCAAATTCTAAGCTATTATTTCTTATGACTTTTATTATAAATTTATGTTTTAATAAAAAAAAATTGTTCGATTAATCGACATAATTTAATCGATTTATTCGTTATTCGAAAATCGGCATTTTAAAATTATTCGAACAAGAGCTTGTTTTTGTTTGATCGATTAATCGAATTATTCTTAATCGGTTGACAACTCTAGTTCGTAGCCAACACAAATAAGCTCGATGGCTTGCCGACGCGATAACAAAATACCTTTAAATTTTAGTTTAAATCTGTCGACCAGTGTTCGCACTTAGTGGTGAAAACAAAGTGTACACTTCTTTTTTATATATATATATATACTAGATGACCGTGCGAATATTTCGCACCGTTAGTTGTCATTTTTGTAACATAAAATGAAAATAATTAATAGAAATTTTATTAACTTCAATACATTTTAAAATATAATTTTTATCAATGAAAATGATGAATATAACTGACTTAGTAATAAACGGCATTATAGTAAATAGCGGTATTGCCAGAATGGATTTTAATACATACTATATTATGTAGAACTGCATAACTATTAAGCGACCCTGTATTACCACATTTGAACAGTATTATCATGCAGTTCTATTGCAGTTCTATATAAAATATAATTTTTATCAATGAAAATATTAATTTTTCAATTTCTAATTATTTTTCGTCACTAGTGTTAGAAATAAGCTTTAAAATGAGATATCATTCATTAAATTTGGTGCGGTGGTATGGGAGATATTTGCAACCGACAAAAAAAAGTGCTTTAGAAATAATATATATGATGATGATATATAAGATAACTAGTGTTGCCAGGAGAAGTATACAAAAAGTAACGTTAAAGGCGCTACCCGGAAAATATATAGCATATAGCACCTCCCAGCAGTGCTGCCAATAAATGTGTAATTACACATATTGTGTGTAATTTTTAATTGCATGTGTAGCCCATATGTAATCTGTGTGTAATTTTAATTTAGGTTCTACTTTTCCATACATTTTTGACAGCCAGGATTTTCTTTTAGAACATTGAGATTTGGTAATTTCTTTCAGTTTCCATCACAGTCAAACTTGCTTTTAAAACCCTGACTTTTTTCACTTTCCATAACATGTTCTCTTTCCCACTCAACAATAATGATAAACTATCTGCAAGACGACTTTCAAAGTGTGAACCCAGACTAACACCATACATATCGCTCCTTTATTGCAACATAGTCATATCTCAGAAAAAACTTAACCTGGCAAAATGCGAATAAAGTTTTAAATATTCACCTTCTTATACAGATTCAATAAAATATATTTTCCTATACCTAACTACGCACATAAGGGTTTTTTTCCAACATTACTTTTTGTTTTAGCTTATATTGCTTCTTAAAAGTTATTGAGTGCCCCTAGATCGATGAAACTTGGCAGAAATATGTGATATTGTCATAGGCAGATAAACCTCAGAAATAAATAAAATCGGACCAAGGAGGAAAAGGTTCCCCCTAGAAGAACTAATCCAACCTCTGAAAAATGCAATTTCTTTTAAAGTTTTCCCATTCTTTTGTTTGGCAAATGCAACTTTTAACGTCGGCGAAAGTTAAAAAACCTAAAATTAGACCCATGAGATCGTAAAATTACACTTTTCGCCCCGCCCCCTTTTGAGGGCGGTTACATAAAATAATATTTAAAAAAAATGTAAATATTAAAAGAAATAGATTACTAACGCCTTAATACTATAAAAATTAAATTTTTGAACTTTTTTGGGTAGGGGGAGGTATCCCTTCAAACCTCCCCCGGAACGACCCTGTAAAAAATTTTTTTTTTGCTAATTTCCAAAACATATTAATTTTTAAGATTTTATGAGACTTTTATGTATTTTATAGTATTTAATATATCTGAAAAAAATTAATATATTCGTAATTATAACTTATCTATAATAGTAACAGCAAATTTTATTTAAAATAACTTCTCTTTTGCACTAAGATGATGATGAGTGCCATGGTTCTTCTTCGTCTGCTTCTTCAAAATCCTCTTCTGAATCTGAATTCTCTTCAGAGCCAAGTACAGTTGGAAGCATAAAAGAAATTGCTTCTTTCGTAAAGGGTAATGACTTTTTTTTGGAGTTGGTCTTATACTAGTAATCAGTGGGTCAGAACTGAGCAAGAGTCTATTTATAATATCTTTGTCACACTGAACCCTCGAAAACTTTCTAGCAAAATTCTGCCTGTAAAGCCGAAAATGTTTTTTTCGTGCCTCAGACGCTTCTTCTGATAATAGCCTGATAGGCAACAATGCCTCATTCATTACAGTTGCGCCATGTATTATACACTTTTTCCATTTTACTCTCAAAGCTTCAAAATGGTTCTGATAACAATTTTATGCTATAACCACAATATATATTAAAAAAACTAAGTACCTAGAGCCCAGATACTTACTGTTTCGCACATCCCTTTTTTACACAGGTAATAATAGTCTTAGATGTAATAATTTAAATAATAAGCATCTACGTACAACCAAAACATTGTATGACTGACGAAAGGGTTTCTATCATATGTACCTATGCAAGATGAGCAAAAACGGAAAAAAGGTGAAATTTTCAAAAAATCATAAAAAAATGGCGCGACAACGCGCAACGTTTTTTTTTTAATTTAAAAGTAGAGATTTCAAATTTTATCGTGATGTATAACATTTTTAAGAACTCAGCGGGCTTCACCTTCAAAACCCTTTTAATTTTTTTTTTTTTTACAAAAAAGTAAACAAAAAAAACCGTTTTTTTTTTTAATTTCGAACTAATTTTTTAATCATAAAAACTTCTAATAAAATTTTTCTAAAAATTTTCATAAATAGCTGTTTATATAGTCTTTCACAGATCAATGTAAAATCTTTATTCTTTTATCTACAAAAAAATATATTGTAAACCTCCCAAAACCGTAAAAAGTCAATGAACACGCATGCAATTTAATCAACTTTCCTGATCTTAAATTTAATTTTTTAATGTCCGGCTAAATTTGCAAAAAAACCCATATGTGCTACGGTTCAGTTTAAGATAAAAAACTGATTTTTGTTTTACATATCGCTCATTTGCTGCAAGACCGGCATAACTCAAAAAATGAAATTTTGGAGTTAGAGATGCAGAATTGTTCGCTTTGTTTTTCTTTATATTGTGTATTAAATTAGTCTTTATATCTTTTATACTTTCCCAGTTTGAAGAGAATGTATCTTCTTTTTTTCTAAGTAGTTAGAGCAAATCAAAAACTTTAAATGCGTTTATCTCGAAATGGATTTTTTTGAGTTATGCCAGCAAATGAGCGATATGGGTAATTCCATAGTGTTGAACGTGACAGTCGCACGCATCAAAAATGCAATAACATTTTACACAAAAATATTACTACGTTATATTAACCCTTAAATTAAAAGATTATGGAGTGCGCGATTCTACGCCAAAGATAATGGCAAAAGAAGTAGCGGTTCGAACGTGAAAAAAACAGAAGTAGTTTTTGTGGCCATGTATAAAACTGCGTAATTCAGCGAAACCTGGACAATTTTTTAGTCAAACTACTTTCAGAATTTTACGTAGCAATGTAACATTAAAATGTCTTGGTTTGATTCCAAAATCTTCTGTATTTTCTTTTTTTTTAAGCCAAAATCTGGGTCGATACGTGACATTTCGAACGTGAAATTTTTTCCGTAATAATTTAACTGGATAATGATTAAAATAAAATAAAAATTTCAAAAGATTTTGTTATTCGTGCTTAATTCCCAGTTTTTATTCTTGATAAAAACACTTGAAATTTATTGTTGATGGGATAAGCTATTCCTATGCATTTCACTGGTTGCTTAGGCCAGATCATCAGGAAACTTCATCCATATTGTTGATGTATTTTGTTCAAGCTTTGATATTGTTACAAGTAAAACTGTTGCTATAAGTCTTATACGTTTAACAGTTTTATTTGGTTTAATATCTTTAGTTTTTCTAAAATCTTTATGGATGAAGTTTCCTGATGATCTGGCCTAAGCAACCAGTGAAATGCATAGGAATAGCTTATCCCATCAACAATAAATTTCAAGTGTTTTTATCAAGAATAAAAACTGGGAATTAAGCACGAATAACAAAATCTTTTGAAATTAAAATTTTGTATTCCCAAAAATTGAAATTACTTTTTGATAATAAAATAAAAATGTATCGTTAATCTGAATAACATATTTCTCTTTGAACTCTTTCTTAGAATGCAGACCAGGTAAGAATATTTTTTTTATCAAATATCACCTCTTTTAAGACAGATAAATATTAAAGAAAAAATACAATAAAACATTCTCACATATAAGAAATTACGTTTGCACAACTTTGCAGTCTTGATTGTTCATCTAAGTGAACAAATTTACGGGTAAATTTATAAAATTAGTTAAATCTAAATATTTCTCTATAACAATATCGTAAAATAATCAGCTTTTAACAACTTTTAAATTTTCGGCCACGGTGGACCTTTTGACGGAAATGTCCATATAGAGAAGGTATGTCTGAGCAGTTTTGCTTAAGTAACTTAAAATTTTTGATTTTTTGAGATATGACTATATTGCAATAAGCGAGCGATATGTCCATATGTATACCGCTAAACATGCTGGGCATTATTAAAATTAGCAGCGAATGTGTGCGACTCAGAAAGTTTGATTGTATAAAAGCAAGAGTTTATTTTTTAGTGTTCATCTAGTTTTTCTTACTACATCAATTGGTTAGCTTTGCTGTTTTGTAAACCTAACCATTTAATGACAAATATGGAATATCAATAAGGTTTTGCAAAAATAGATTTTCGATGTACAGATGTTGTAAATTACTAACCAAGATATTCGTA
This sequence comes from Pollenia angustigena, assembly GCA_930367215.1. NCBI lineage: Eukaryota > Metazoa > Arthropoda > Insecta > Diptera > Polleniidae > Pollenia > Pollenia angustigena. The sequence goes on from OV884061.1 coordinate 15,532,600, forward strand.
CTAAATCTGGAAACTTTAGCTCTTGTCTTTGTACAGATCTACATGAATCAATATTTTCTTTAATTGGGAGGTACCCCCCCCCCCCCTCCCTCTTAAAACTTCAAAAAAATATGTAGCCCATAGCACCTCACAGAAAATCAGTAATATACTCTAAAAGTTTCATAAATATCGGTTCTGCGGTTACGGATATTACCTAAGTCTTTGTATGGGCGGAGCCACGGCTACTTTTCCAATCCCGCCTAGATTTTGTCAGATGTTGTGTATTACTAACCAAGATATTCGTACTAACGATAAAAAATTCCAAAAAACATATAGCCTATTGCACTTCCCAAACCATCAGCAATATAGGGTGAGTTCCAAAACATCAGTTGCAAAGCAACTCGCTTTTTTAAGTGCTTTCTACCAAGCAACCGTGTACCAAAGTTCACTAAAAACAATATCGATGCGTACACAATAATCAAACTAGATATATGTAGTTAAACTCTATGATACTTTTTTGACTTTGACTGCAAAGTACTATGATGTTTAGGAACTCAGCCATACTGTACAACTTTTATTAAGATAGGTTAAACAGTTACGGAGATAACCTCCTTCAAACAAACAAAAGAACAAACATTACGTTTTATAGTATTAGTACAGAAGTACAGATATATGAGACATATTTTTATTACATACTAGGGGCTATCCGGCGTGTGCTACTACGCGCCCCTCTGCTCGTAGTCCAATTAAAAAAAAAAAAAAATCATGGCTTATGTGTATGTCTGAATAGGTGTCTATCTAAGTTTTAAATTTTATAATAATCAGAAATTACCCCCTACACCCCTCGTGTTCCTTAATGTGTATAAAAAAATACACATTAGCTGTCCATATAAAAAGGGTCCATCCATATTTAAAATTACATTAGAATCTGTTAAATATGTAGTTTCGAAAAGGCAACAATAAACCCTACTTTTCCTCGTGTTCCAGATTTTAAAAAAACCAGCTAATGTGTCCATAAAATTAAGGACCTATCAATGTTTTAAATTTAATTTAAATCTGCTAGATTCGGAAACGCGGAAATTGCCCACTTTCTTCCCTCGTGGCCGTAGTTTTGAAACATATACATATATCCTTAAACCATCTTTACAAAATTGGATTCTACTGAATCCGATTCTGAATTCAGAGTCTATAAAGGACATAGAAGGTACAAAAAAGTTTTTATATTTTATATGTATTTATCAGTGATCAAAACAAGACAACAAACTCATTTTTTTTTAACAAAACACAACTTAGAATAGAATATTAGTTTTAAAACATCAATATAAACTGACTGACAATTTTGTACATATAAATTTCATCCGAAACTTTTTTTCTATGTTCAAATATCTTTTCAGAGAACGGCAATTATTATCTTTATTGGCGCTATGAACAAAGTCCCAATTACCCAACTTTTATAAAGAGAATAATTTTTAGTTTTGTTTTATAATGAAAGAAGTCCCCAAATTTTTTGGGACTTATTTCAAATATTGATATATGTAAATTTTTAAGGGTTGGGTTCGTATGCCCGAAACTTCGAATCCGAAATCACTAACTAAAGCTTTTCTACATAGCCGTCTTTGGCCGGGCGCAAGTATTTTCGCCGCTATGGTATAACAAACATGTACCAAAATTTACGAATATATTTAGCTAAATATGACAAAATTATATATGTTACATCGGGCCTACAAAAGTTACAAAAAATGCAACAAATTAAACCAAACGGCATAACTGATATTAACTTATACATATGTATGTGTACCATACCATAGTTGCTTATGTTTTGCGCGACACTGCATATAACATTTTATTTTATAATCTACTTTGAAAATCTGTTCTTCTTACAGTTTATTTCTTAATTCCTAAGGCTTGTTACAACAATTTTACTGAAATAAGTACATATCGTCGGTTGATTATTTAATTGTCGTATGTCGTACGTAATTTGTATCCACATACGAAAATTAAATAATCAACCGACGATATGTAAATAAATTGGATAAGTTTGCCCCATTTAAAAACGTGTTTAAATTTATCTACATATGTATGTAAATTCCTTAAAAGATCTCCTGAAATTTACTTTAACATAAGTTCTTAAAAAATACTTTTGTGTTAAAACTGATTCTAGTATTAATATATTCTGCCTTAACATCAACCACTTTATTAAATTTTGTTGGGATAGGTCCATAACTAATCATGCCTATGTCCAATGCTCTTAAAAAGCTGACTTGTTTCTAATAAAACAATTTTATAACTGTCTGCAGCTCCAGTATTAAGACAACTCCGAAACTTATCAATCGCTGAACATGTTTAGTAAAATCGGCATAAAATTTGGTTATGAGAAACATGAGGCTAAACAAAGGGTTTCCTTAATTTAACTTGAACCAGTTGATACTTGACCATAGTTCCCATAGAATGACGCATATATTAAACAAAGAAGACACAAAGAAACTAATAAATAGGTATAACTAATCTACAAACAAACAAAATTAGCCAATTCTTTAATAAACAATGTAATGTATGTGTTTAGCAAAAAGTAGAAAATGAAGTATTTTTAAGCAGCGTTTATCATGTTTCATCATGACCTTTTGGCCTAGGGAACAGGAAATTTGTAACTTTATACTTACATTGTGTTTTTTCTCATTTTTATTTTCACTTCTAAGCATTTTTAATTTTTACTAAAATGTTTTCCTAAATTATGCATTATTTATTGTTGCGACACAATTTTGTTATTAATTATTGTTTTAATAAAAGCGCAAAAAAATAAAAAAAAATTCCGCGATTCTCTATCACAGATGATTTTTGTTTTGTTATTCTGAAAAAACTAAACAAAAACAACATACAAACATCCAAGTCAGCAATACTTATATATTACAGCCGTTTGCACAACGGCGTCATTCTTACAATACACGTAAAGAAATGTTCGTATTCACAAAACGTCTGGTTAGATCGATTGTATTAAGCGTAAGATATTGAGCAATTATTGGTGTATTTTTCGATTGTCTACGAAATTTAAACTACTTCGTCACATTTGGTAGTTAAACAGTAGATTTTGCGGAATTTATTTTCAATGTTCGGTTCTTCTTTAAAAAACAGAACAATTGTAGTGATACCGTAGACAAACATTATATTTTAATGTTCTATAATCTTTTTTCGTGTGTGTATTTTGTTTTTGTAAAAAATGTTTGGTTTTTTTTACCAGCCAAAAGGGACGAACATTAACGAGCCGAACCGAACACATTAAAGTTTGTGGATTTTCAAAAAAAAACCGAACGGAATTAAATGTTCACATCTTTTGTTGAGTTTGATAAAAACAGTAATATTTTTGTGTTCGAAAGATGACTAACGGGGAAACGTTATTTTTATTAATGATTTTCTACACAAACACTATTAAGGTTTGTGTTTTCCACAAATCTACTGAACATTAATAACCGATATTTAGTGTTTATTTTCGAACACTGCTTTAGAATCGAAAAATTAGTTCTAAAATTATACTTTTTCGTCACTTCAAAGAGTTGTTCAGATAATTCTTCGCAACGGGTTGCTGTTAAATAGTAAATACCTAGTACAATAGCAATTTGCCTAAATTGACAGATATTATTTAAATTGCAATGTGGTCGGTGCGCCGCGGTAATGCGTGCATGTGAAATAATATAAATCTATAAAATTAAGTAAAATAAAGTAAAGTTTTAACAGCCGTATTCATAAAAAAATCTTAATTCAGTTTTATATGAGGCAAACCATATTGAACTTAAGGAAACTTTTTGCTAAGTTTAATGAAACTGTCATTTGCTTAAACAAAATAAAAAAATTTTTGATTCCGTACGGAATGTGCGACTAGATTCGCAAAAAAGTCTCTCATATGTATTTAAAAAAACAAAATAAAAAACTTGGCTTGGCTAAATAAAGTTTCCCCTCTATGGTATAAAAACACCGGCTTCGCTAATTAAAGCTTTCCGGATAGCCGGCCTTCGACCGGTCGGAAAGACGGGTTCAGACTTCTGGTAGCCCTTTACTAAATACTTCAACTTTTTTGGTCTTTTTTATATGAACCCAAGGTATATTTATAGCAGGTAGTCTCGGAAAGCCAGCTGGTTATTTTTTATTTGCTTGTTTTATGATACAGACTGTCAAATGTTGTATAGTAAACAAGGTTTTTTGTCTTTAACTTTTGTCTTTTTTGTCTCTTTTCAACCCCTTTGCTGTCACAAAACAACAATAAAAAGCCCAGTTGTTTGTTTTATTGTAAAATTGTTGTAATCTCGCGGCTACCTGCTATAAATATACCTTGATATGAACCATACAAGAAGACTACCGGTAATTTTACTAGTTATATGACTGGGTGTGCTGACCAATATAGTGGTTAAAGTTTCTATAAGTATATTACCGCGCGTCTATACCAGAGATAAATATTGCGACATATATTGCAGTAAATGTCAAAATTATGTTATCTCTAATTTATTGTACATATTTATTACCGGCAATTTATGTTGAAATAATTGTTTGTCCATTTTTGTTGACAATTATTGCCAACATAAAACGTAAATTTTGGTTGTCAATTAAAAAAAAGAAGCAAAAAAGAAATAAAATAAAAGCAAATCGTGTGGGAAAGAAATTAAGTTTGTGAAATTGTAAGAACTAAATTAGAGAATTAAATAAACACTAAAATAAAATTGCAAAAATTATTTTTATTAATATAATTTTGTTTTTATTCGATCTTTATTAATTAATATACATTAAAAAAATTAAGTTGAATAAAAAAAAATTTATATTAATAAATTTAATTGTAGCCTTATATACACTCACAATATTCTGTACGTAAAATTAACTGAAATTGTAATATAAAATAAATGAAAACTCAGTTAAAAGCCCTTCTACTTATTTTTAACGAATAGCTCATTTAATGGCGATTTCTTTTCTGAAAAAAATATGTTACAGTATATACGGTTTCTGCACGCTATTACGGGTTGGAAACAAATATTAACATCACTAATGGCTTATAAAAATTAAAGCGATTATAATATTAATAGACTTTTTTGATTTTAATGTGTAAATATTTTTATATATTGTTTTAAAACAAATTTTTTACAAAATAATGAGCGGTATGAATTATGACAAACAAAATAAAGCATTTGTTGTACAAAGAAATTAATAAGTAGCAAAGTTGTAGAACAGGGCAGTATGAACACCTTAAGTAAAAGTAAGGGTAAAATATGCAACATGTTTTGCATGTTTTTCATCAGCATATTCACAAAAGAACTTGAAAATTTTTCCCACAGTTGTATTTTTTGTACAAACGAACACAAAAATGTAGAACATGTAACATTAATGCAACATTTTTCTCAGAAAAGAAATCGCCATAAGTTTTACTGTCAAAAATTCAACTCTATGTTCCGTAAAAACAAATGAATCTTAAGTTATTTTATATAAATTTACTATTAAAAAATTAACTGAATATTCCTTTGTTTTTACGGAATTTTAAAAAATTCATTAATTTTCATTTACTCCACAAAACCACAAAAGAGCCGAATTTGTAAAAAAAAAATACCAGACAGACACCTGTCCGCTTTTTTTTCTAATGAGAGAGAGAGAGAGAGAATATAATTATTACTTAACCCGTTACACACGTTTGTTTTACTTTTGTTGTACTGACCTCATTGGTTACAGAAGAATTCTCACTTATAAGACACCAGCAGCATGACCGATATGGCTTCGCAATTATTTTACTTTTAAAATTTTATGTATTTAACTAAATTATTTTAACAAATCATTCTTTATAGATGAGTAAAAATTTATTTAATTATATAAAATAACTGAATGTTCATATGTTTTTACGGAATATTTAGTTAAATTGTATTAAATAACTGAATGTTCATATGTTTTTACGGAATTCACGGTTGAATTTTTGACAGTAAAAATTAAATGAACTTTTCGTTACATTAAATTACATTTTCATTTAATTTTACATAAAGAAGAATTAAACTTAATCAACGGACAATATTAACTGCAACTGAAAATCCGTATTAATATGCATTTAGTTTTGTTTGAATCAGTTAAAAATAAATTTGCTTGGAATTTATAATGTTTATTTATTTAAAAATTACTGAACGGAATACCTTTTAAGTAAGCTACAGTCCGTTACTGTAATAATATTGTGAGTGTACAGACAAGATTTTACCCTATTTGGAAACGATGGGCCGTCATTGGCTCACAAAAACAGAGTTATGTTCATTTATATAAGAGTTATTTGTGCCGAATATTATCCAGATATTAAGATCCATATGAGATTTATTGTCTAAAAGGGATTTTAGGGACGGTCGTTAAATATTTTATTATTGTTAACATTTAAAAGGAAGTTAAAGCTATTTATATATGGGTGCTTTGAGCAAATGTGAACCAATTCTAAAAGAGTTTAATCTGCAGTAAAATATTTTTGGCATTAATTTAATGGTTTATGGACACAAAGAGTATTATTTGGAAAAAAGTTTGTATGGGGAATATGTGAAATTGTAGACCGATTCTCACCATTTACATAGACTTCGTCCTCGGTACAATTTAAAAGTGTTTTAACCATTTTTGATGAAATTATCTACAATATTACAATTACACTTTGCGCACAAGGTTAACATGTGATTCTGACTCGATATACTAAAAGATTGGTCCAGATTTATATGCATTACACACATCGCCAAATTATTATGTACGTAATTGCTTCTTCCTTAATTTTTTCTTACATATAAAATTTTGAAGTTTAAAATACCATTAATCATTACGTTGGGTCTCCACGTAGCAATTTTTATTGCTAAGTACAAGCAATAACGTCGGCAGAACAATGGAGCAATAATTGCTGATTATATTGCTGGAGAACACTTGAAATTGCTTTGCCATAAATTTGCACTTTTCACCGCGAGTAGTTGTATAAAGTTTTATGGCTGTATTTATAACAAATGTTTTATGTTGTGTTTTGAAGTGGTTGTTTAATTTTCTTTTTTTCTTTATTTGTAATTGTCGGAGCTGTGTTTTGTATTACTTTTTTGTTTATTTGCGTATGAAAAAAAACCTTAAACTTGTATTGTTCTATTGAAAAAATAAAAATATACAAAAAAAAAAAATTGTTCGTTTGCTTTTGTTGATATTGACGTTTATTTAAAAATATAATATACAAAAACTTTTTCTGTATTTTGTTGAATTATTTTTTCACTTGGCGGCTTTTTCTTGATTGTTTTTTTAATAAATAAACGCACTAAAAAATAAACAACCGTACAGAGAAATGAAATGTCAGATAAATGACAACTGATTTGACAGCAGATGGCTAAGCAATAATTACTTAAGCAGTCAGAAGAGCAATCATTGCGCAATGGATTGCCACTCATGGCAATTTGTGGTCTATACGTCGCAAAGTTAATGGGACAATCAAATTTGACGTTTGCCGCAATAAATATTGCTACGTGGAGACCCGGAGTTACCCTAGGTCTACACTAAAGATAAATATCTCAGCCAGTTGGCAATAACGTCGGCAGAAGAACAAAACAATATTGCTTATTTCTTTGACTACAATTATAATTTGCTGCCATTTCACAAACTTGATTTTTTTCTCACACAATTTGATTTATATTTTTTGCTTCTTTTTTCTCAATTGATAACCAAATTTGACGTTTTATGTAAGCAATAATTGTCAACGCAAATGGACTAACAATTATTGCAACATAAATTGTCGGCAAAAAATATGTACAAGAAATTGCTGTCTACATTAAAGATAACATAATTTTGACATTTACTGCAATATATAGTTTATGAGTAGTTCGGCGACGTCGCCTGAAATTTTTGCCATTTTAAAATTTTTTTCATACAATAAATCAAAGTTAGCTGCACTTTGACTTAACTGCCCAAAATACAAATTTTTTGCAATTATCCTTGCTTTCGTGCCTTTTGTATACCTGCATATTTGTCATATTTTCGGGCAGTTTTAAAATATTTTCATATAATTATCAAAAAGTAATTTCAATTTTTGGGAATACAAAATTTTAATTTCAAAAGATTTTGTTATTCGTGCTTAATTCCCAGTTTTTATTCTTGATAAAAACACTTGAAATTTATTGTTGATGGGATAAGATATTCCTATGCATTTCACTGGTTGCTTAGGCCAGATCATCAGGAAACTTCATCCATAAAGATTTTAGAAAAACTAAAGATATTAAACCAAATAAAACTGTTAAACGTATAAGACTTATAGCAACAGTTTTACTTGTAACAATATCAAAGCTTTAACAAAACACATCAACAATAAAAAAAGTGGGTTTATCTCATCTTACATTCCCCACTACAATTAGTTGAAATTCTCTCAACATTAATTGTAGTTGTAAGTAGGTTAAGAAAAACAAAATAAAAAACAAACAACAACTTACAAAAGATGTTGTCAATTAAGTGTTTTTTTAGGCCGTGCACTTACTTGCCTGTTTATTATCAAAAAGTAATTTAAATTTTTGGGAATACAAAATTTTAATTTCAAAAGATTTTGTTATTCGTGCTTAATTCCCAGTTTTTTTTCTTGATAAAAACACTTGAAATTTATTGTTGATGGGATAAGCTATTCCTATGCATTTCACTGGTTGCTTAGGCCAGATCATCAGGAAACTTCATCCATAAAGATTTTAGAAAAACTAAAGATATTAAACCAAATAAAACTGTTAAACGTATAAGAATTATAGCAACAGTTTTACTTGTAACAATATCAAAGCTTTAACAAAACACATCAACAATAAAAAAAGTGGGTTTATCTCATCTTACATTCCCCACTACAATTAGTTGAAATTCTCTCAATATTAATTGTAGTTGTAAGCAGTGTTACCACCAGCAAGATTCAAAATTACACTTGAGATGAAACAAAATTACCCGATTTTAATGAAATTACACCTGATATAAAATTTAAGTTTTATTTAATAAAAAGACATTTACAAAGAAGCAAAAACACAACAAACTCATTAAAACAAGATCAATATTAGTCAAACTGTTAATTTTATTTAAATTAACAAAAATAACATTAAAGACTTGATATATCTTGGGAAGGTTTAAAATGTTCCTTGTCATTGCTTTATAATGGATGCTTTTTAGTCCGATAGAGCTTACGAAAGGTTAGCTGTCAAACGAACTGTCATGCTATTTTCACTTTTTGATCAGGCACATCATCATGAATAGATTCATGCTTGAACAACGCCACCAAATTATCCAAATATTCTTTGAAATGACGCAACTTTTTTCATAAATGAAGGCGATGTGTTGATTTAGAGAAAATAAACTGTCAATTTGACTTCAAGGCCGTGCGATTTGACTCTTATTGATTATTTTCCGTAGCCAGCAACAATCGGTGTCTTGGAGGTCAACATTGTTCATTTTATTCGAAAAAGAGAAACAAAATTGGACGTCTGCAATGCGTTTCGTCAAGGAGAGGCGTGGTGTCTATTTGTTTTAAATCAGTTTCAAATCGTAATGCCGTGTATCAATCTGGTATTAAAATTAATTTTTTTTGTGTTGTCCACCATTTTAAGTTTCATGGTCTTAAAAAATACCCTTTATGCCTTATTTAGTAAGCAAAATGCCTGCAGAGTTTTATACAACTGTCCCTTTCGTAATTCAGTTTAACCACTGTAAAGGGCGTTAAATATTCTTTAAACTAAAGCATTAAAAAGTAGCAAGATAGAAATAAAATTAATTATGTGTTGCAATATTGGAAACATATCTTCCCCCAGGCAAGTTTTTAGTTTGAATAACTTTTTTCAATAAACTTCAGGTACTAAATCACTATGATAGGCATCTTTATCCAAATCTAAGGGTCCATCTTGCGACATTCATTACCAAACATTTGAAAATATATGTATGTTTAATGATTGAAGTCTTTTCTGGGCTGTGTATTTCTTAGCAACAATATTTAAAAAGAAATAAATGTCATCACTGAAATCGAATCTTGATTTTATTTGGGCATCTGAAGTAAAAATTTCAAATTACATCTGAATTACACCTAAGAGAAATAACCCACGCTCTACCCACGACCGTAAAAATTATACCAAATTCGGGTAATTACCCACAAAGTGGCAACACTGGTTGTAAGTAGGTTAAGAAAAACAAAATAAAAAACAAACAACAACTTACAAAAGATGTTGTCAATTAAGTGTTTTTTTAGGCCGTGCACTTGCCTGTTTATTATCAAAAAGTAATTTCAATTTTTGGGAATACAAAATTTTAATTTCAAAAGATTTTGTTATTCGTGCTTAAATCCCAGTTTTTATTCTTGATAAAAACACTTGAAATTTATTGTTGATGGGATAAGCTATTCCTATGCATTTCACTGGTTGCTTGGGCCAGATCATCAGGAAACTTCATCCATAAAGATTTTAGAAAAACTAAAGATATTAAACCAAATAAAACTGTTAAACGTATAAGACTTATAGCAACAGTTTTACTTGTAACAATATCAAAGCTTTAACAAAACACATCAACAATAAAAAAAGTGGGTTTATCTCATCTTACATTCCCCACTACAATTAGTTGAAATTCTCTCAACATTAATTGTAGTTGTAAGTAGGTTAAGAAAAACAAAATAAAAAACAAACAACAACTTACAAAAGATGTTGTCAATTAAGTGTTTTTTTAGGCCGTGCACTTACTTGCCTGTTTATTATCAAAAAGTAATTTCAATTTTTGGGAATACAAAATTTTAATTTCAAAAGATTTTGTTATTCGTGCTTAATTCCCAGTTTTTATTCTTGATAAAAACACTTGAAATTAATTGTTGATGGGATAAGCTATTCCTATGCATTTCACTGGTTGCTTAGGCCAGATCATCAGGAAACTTCATCCATAAAGATTTTAGAAAAACTAAAGATATTAAACCAAATAAAACTGTTAAACGTATAAGAATTATAGCAACAGTTTTACTTGTAACAATATCAAAGCTTTAACAAAACACATCAACAATAAAAAAAGTGGGTTTATCTCATCTTACATTCCCCACTACAATTAGTTGAAATTCTCTCAACAAAAATTGTAGTTGTAAGTAGGTTAAGAAAAACAAAATAAAAAACAAACAACAACTTACAAAAGATGTTGTCAATTAATTGTTTTTTTAGGCCGTGCACTTGCCTGTTTATTATCAAAAAGTAATTTCAATTTTTAGGAATACAAAATTTTAATTTCAAAAGATTTTGTTATTCGTGCTTAATTCCCAGTTTTTATTCTTGATAAAAACACTTGAAATTTATTGTTGATGGGATAAGCTATTCCTATGCATTGCACTGGTTGCTTAGGCCAGATCATCAGGAAACTTCATCCATAAAGATTTTAGAAAAACTAAAGATATTAAACCAAATAAAACTGTTAAACGTATAAGAATTATAGCAACAGTTTTACTTGTAACAATATCAAAGCTTTAACAAAACACATCAACAATAAAAAAAGTGGGTTTATCTCATCTTACATTCCCCACTACAATTAGTTGAAATTCTCTCAACATTAATTGTAGTTGTAAGTAGGTTAAGAAAAACAAAATAAAAAACAAACAACAACTTACAAAAGATGTTGTCAATTAAGTGTTTTTTTAGGCCGTGCACTTGCCTGTTTATTATCAAGAAGTAATTTCAATTTTTGGGAATACAAAATTTTAATTTCAAAAGATTTTGTTATTCGTGCTTAATTCCCAGTTTTTATTCTTGATAAAAACACTTGAAATTTATTGTTGATGGGATAAGCTATTCCTATGCATTTCACTGGTTGCTTAGGCCAGATCATCAGGAAACTTCATCCATAAAGATTTTAGAAAAACTAAAGATATTAAACCAAATAAAACTGTTAAACGTATAAGACTTATAGCAACAGTTTGACTTGTAACAATATCAAAGCTTTAACAAAACACATCAATAATAAAAAAAGTGGGTTTATCTCATCTTACATTCCCCACTACAATTAGTTGAAATTCTCTCAACATTAATTGTAGTTGTAAGTAGGTTAAGAAAAACAAAATAAAAAACAAACAACAACTTACAAAAGATGTTGTCAATTAAGTGTTTTTTTAGGCCGTGCACTTGCCTGTTTATTATCAAGAAGTAATTTCAATTTTTGGGAATACAAAATTTTAATTTCAAAAGATTTTGTTATTCGTGCTTAATTCCCAGTTTTTATTCTTGATAAAAACACTTGAAATTTATTGTTGATGGGATAAGCTATTCCTATGCATTTCACTGGTTGCTTAGGCCAGATCATCAGGAAACTTCATCCATAAAGATTTTAGAAAAACTAAAGATATTAAACCAAATAAAACTGTTAAACGTATAAGACTTATAGCAACAGTTTGACTTGTAACAATATCAAAGCTTTAACAAAACACATCAATAATAAAAAAAGTGGGTTTATCTCATCTTACATTCCCCACTACAATTAGTTGAAATTCTCTCAACATTAATTGTAGTTGTAAGTAGGTTAAGAAAAACAAAATAAAAAACAAACAACAACTTACAAAAGATGTTGTCAATTAAGTGTTTTTTTAGGCCGTGCACTTGCCTGTTTATTATCAAAAAGTAATTTCAATTTTTGGGAATACAAAATTTTAATTTCAAAAGATTTTGTTATTCGTGCTTAAATCCCAGTTTTTATTCTTGATAAAAACACTTGAAATTTATTGTTGATGGGATAAACTATTCCTATGCATTTCACTGGTTGCTTGGGCCAGATCATCAGGAAACTTCATCCATAAAGATTTTAGAAAAACTAAAGATATTAAACCAAATAAAACTGTTAAGCGTATAAGACTTATAGCAACAGTTTTACTTGTAACAATATCAAAGCTTTAACAAAACACATCAACAATAAAAAAAGTGGGTTTATCTCATCTTACATTCCCCACTACAATTAGTTGAAATTCTCTCAACATTAATTGTAGTTGTAAGTAGGTTAAGAAAAACAAAATAAAAAACAAACAACAACTTACAAAAGATGTTGTCAATTAAGTGTTTTTTTAGGCCGTGCACTTACTTGCCTGTTTATTATCAAAAAGTAATTTCAATTTTTGGGAATAAAAAATTTTAATTTCAAAAGATTTTGTTATTCGTGCTTAATTCCCAGTTTTTATTCTTGATAAAAACACTTGAAATTTATTGTTGATGGGATAAGCTATTCCTATGCATTTCACTGGTTGCTTAGGCCAGATCATCAGGAAACTTCATCCATAAAGATTTTAGAAAAACTAAAGATATTAAACCAAATAAAACTGTTAAACGTATAAGAATTATAGCAACAGTTTTACTTGTAACAATATCAAAGCTTTAACAAAACACATCAACAATAAAAAAAGTGGGTTTATCTCATCTTACATTCCCCACTACAATTAGTTGAAATTCTCTCAACAAAAATTGTAGTTGTAAGTAGGTTAAGAAAAACAAAATAAAAAACAAACAACAACTTACAAAAGATGTTGTCAATTAATTGTTTTTTTAGGCCGTGCACTTGCCTGTTTATTATCAAAAAGTAATTTAAATTTTTAGGAATACAAAATTTTAATTTCAAAAGATTTTGTTATTCGTGCTTAATTCCCAGTTTTTATTCTTGATAAAAACACTTGAAATTTATTGTTGATGGGATAAGCTATTCCTATGCATTGCACTGGTTGCTTAGGCCAGATCATCAGGAAACTTCATCCATAAAGATTTTAGAAAAACTAAAGATATTAAACCAAATAAAACTGTTAAACGTATAAGAATTATAGCAACAGTTTTACTTGTAACAATATCAAAGCTTTAACAAAACACATCAACAATAAAAAAAGTGGGTTTATCTCATCTTACATTCCCCACTACAATTAGTTGAAATTCTCTCAACAAAAATTGTAGTTGTAAGTAGGTTAAGAAAAACAAAATAAAAAACAAACAACAACTTACAAAAGATGTTGTCAATTAATTGTTTTTTTAGGCCGTGCACTTGCCTGTTTATTATCAAAAAGTAATTTAAATTTTTAGGAATACAAAATTTTAATTTCAAAAGATTTTGTTATTCGTGCTTAATTCCCAGTTTTTATTCTTGATAAAAACACTTGAAATTTATTGTTGATGGGATAAGCTATTCCTATGCATTGCACTGGTTGCTTAGGCCAGATCATCAGGAAACTTCATCCATAAAGATTTTAGAAAAACTAAAGATATTAAACCAAATAAAACTGTTAAACGTATAAGAATTATAGCAACAGTTTTACTTGTAACAATATCAAAGCTTTAACAAAACACATCAACAATAAAAAAAGTGGGTTTATCTCATCTTACATTCCCCACTACAATTAGTTGAAATTCTCTCAACATTAATTGTAGTTGTAAGTAGGTTAAGAAAAACAAAATAAAAAACAAACAACAACTTACAAAAGATGTTGTCAATTAAGTGTTTTTTTAGGCCGTGCACTTGCCTGTTTATTATCAAAAAGTAATTTCAATTTTTGGGAATACAAAATTTTAATTTCAAAAGATTTTGTTATTCGTGCTTAATTCCCAGTTTTTATTCTTGATACAAACACTTGAAATTTATTGTTGATGGGATAAGCTATTCCTATGCATTTCACTGGTTGCTTAGGCCAGATCATCAGGAAACTTCATTCATAAAGATTTTAGAAAAACTAAAGATATTAAACCAAATAAAACTGTTAAACGTATACGAATTATAGCAACAGTTTTACTTGTAACAATATCAAAGCTTTAACAAAACACCTCAACAATAAAAAAGTGGGTTTATCTCATCTTACATTCCCCACTACAATTAGTTGAAATTCTCTCAACAAAAATTGTAGTTGTAAGTAGGTTAAGAAAAACAAAATAAAAAACAAACAACAACTTACAAAAGATGTTGTCAATTAAGTGTTTTTTTAGGCCGTGCACTCACTTGCCTGTTTATTATCAAAAAGTAATTTCAATTTTTGGGAATACAAAATTTTAATTTCAAAAGATTTTGTTATTCGTGCTTAATTCCCAGTTTTTATTCTTGATAAAAACACTTGAAATTTATTGTTGATGGGATAAGCTATTCCTATGCATTTCACTGGATGCTTAGGCCAGATCATCAGGAAACTTCATCCATAAAGATTTTAGAAAAACTAAAGATATTAAACCAAATAAAACTGTTAAACGTATAAGAATTATAGCAACAGTTTTACTTGTAACAATATCAAAGCTTTAACAAAACACATCAACAATAAAAAAAGTGGGTTTATCTCATCTTACATTCCCCACTACAATTAGTTGAAATTCTCTCAACAAAAATTGTAGTTGTAAGTAGGTTAAGAAAAACAAAATAAAAAACAAACAACAACTTACAAAAGATGTTGTCAATTAATTGTTTTTTTAGGCCGTGCACTTGCCTGTTTATTATCAAAAAGTAATTTCAATTTTTAGGAATACAAAATTTTAATTTCAAAAGATTTTGTTATTCGTGCTTAATTCCCAGTTTTTTTTCTTGATAAAAACACTTGAAATTTATTGTTGATGGGATAAGCTATTCCTATGCATTTCACTGGTTGCTTAGGCCAGATCATCAGGAAACTTCATCCATAAAGATTTTAGAAAAACTAAAGATATTAAACCAAATAAAACTGTTAAACGTATAAGAATTATAGCAACAGTTTTACTTGTAACAATATCAAAGCTTTAACAAAACACATCAACAATAAAAAAGTGGGTTTATCTCATCTTACATTCCCCACTACAATTAGTTGAAATTCTCTCAACATTAATTGTAGTTGTAAGTAGGTTAAGAAAAACAAAATAAAAAACAAACAACAACTTACAAAAGATGTTGTCAATTAAGTGTTTTTTTAGGCCGTGCACTTGCCTGTTTATTATCAAAAAGTAATTTCAATTTTTGGGAATACAAAATTTTAATTTCAAAAGATTTTGTTATTCGTGCTTAATTCCCAGTTTTTATTCTTGATAAAAACACTTGAAATTTATTGTTGATGGGATAAGCTATTCCTATGCAATTCACTGGTTGCTTAGGCCAGATCATCAGGAAACTTCATCCATAAAGATTTTAGAAAAACTAAAGATATTAAACCAAATAAAACTGTTAAACGTATAAGAATTATAGCAACAGTTTTACTTGTAACAATATCAAAGCTTTAACAAAACACATCAACAATAAAAAAGTGGGTTTATCTCATCTTACATTCCCCACTACAATTAGTTGAAATTCTCTCAACAAAAATTGTAGTTGTAAGTAGGTTAAGAAAAACAAAATAAAAAACAAACAACAACTTACAAAAGATGTTGTCAATTAAGTGTTTTTTTAGGCCGTGCACTTACTTGCCTGTTTATTATCAAAAAGTAATTTCAATTTTTGGGAATAAAAAATTTTAATTTCAAAAGATTTTGTTATTCGTGCTTAATTCCCAGTTTTTATTCTTGATAAAAACACTTGAAATTTATTGTTGATGGGATAAGCTATTCCTATGCATTTCACTGGTTGCTTAGGCCAGATCATCAGGAAACTTCATCCATAAAGATTTTAGAAAAACTAAAGATATTAAACCAAATAAAACTGTTAAACGTATAAGAATTATAGCAACAGTTTTACTTGTAACAATATCAAAGCTTTAACAAAACACATCAACAATAAAAAAAGTGGGTTTATCTCATCTTACATTCCCCACTACAATTAGTTGAAATTCTCTCAACAAAAATTGTAGTTGTAAGTAGGTTAAGAAAAACAAAATAAAAAACAAACAACAACTTACAAAAGATGTTGTCAATTAATTGTTTTTTTAGGCCGTGCACTTGCCTGTTTATTATCAAAAAGTAATTTCAATTTTTAGGAATACAAAATTTTAATTTCAAAAGATTTTGTTATTCGTGCTTAATTCCCAGTTTTTATTCTTGATAAAAACACTTGAAATTTATTGTTGATGGGATAAGCTATTCCTATGCATTGCACTGGTTGCTTAGGCCAGATCATCAGGAAACTTCATCCATAAAGATTTTAGAAAAACTAAAGATATTAAACCAAATAAAACTGTTAAACGTATAAGAATTATAGCAACAGTTTTACTTGTAACAATATCAAAGCTTTAACAAAACACATCAACAATAAAAAAAGTGGGTTTATCTCATCTTACATTCCCCACTACAATTAGTTGAAATTCTCTCAACATTAATTGTAGTTGTAAGTAGGTTAAGAAAAACAAAATAAAAAACAAACAACAACTTACAAAAGATGTTGTCAATTAAGTGTTTTTTTAGGCCGTGCACTTGCCTGTTTATTATCAAAAAGTAATTTCAATTTTTGGGAATACAAAATTTTAATTTCAAAAGATTTTGTTATTCGTGCTTAATTCCCAGTTTTTATTCTTGATACAAACACTTGAAATTTATTGTTGATGGGATAAGCTATTCCTATGCATTTCACTGGTTGCTTAGGCCAGATCATCAGGAAACTTCATTCATAAAGATTTTAGAAAAACTAAAGATATTAAACCAAATAAAACTGTTAAACGTATACGAATTATAGCAACAGTTTTACTTGTAACAATATCAAAGCTTTAACAAAACACCTCAACAATAAAAAAGTGGGTTTATCTCATCTTACATTCCCCACTACAATTAGTTGAAATTCTCTCAACAAAAATTGTAGTTGTAAGTAGGTTAAGAAAAACAAAATAAAAAACAAACAACAACTTACAAAAGATGTTGTCAATTAAGTGTTTTTTTAGGCCGTGCACTCACTTGCCTGTTTATTATCAAAAAGTAATTTCAATTTTTGGGAATACAAAATTTTAATTTCAAAAGATTTTGTTATTCGTGCTTAATTCCCAGTTTTTATTCTTGATAAAAACACTTGAAATTTATTGTTGATGGGATAAGCTATTCCTATGCATTTCACTGGATGCTTAGGCCAGATCATCAGGAAACTTCATCCATAAAGATTTTAGAAAAACTAAAGATATTAAACCAAATAAAACTGTTAAACGTATAAGAATTATAGCAACAGTTTTACTTGTAACAATATCAAAGCTTTAACAAAACACATCAACAATAAAAAAAGTGGGTTTATCTCATCTTACATTCCCCACTACAATTAGTTGAAATTCTCTCAACAAAAATTGTAGTTGTAAGTAGGTTAAGAAAAACAAAATAAAAAACAAACAACAACTTACAAAAGATGTTGTCAATTAATTGTTTTTTTAGGCCGTGCACTTGCCTGTTTATTATCAAAAAGTAATTTCAATTTTTAGGAATACAAAATTTTAATTTCAAAAGATTTTGTTATTCGTGCTAAATTCCCAGTTTTTTTTCTTGATAAAAACACTTGAAATTTATTGTTGATGGGATAAGCTATTCCTATGCATTTCACTGGTTGCTTAGGCCAGATCATCAGGAAACTTCATCCATAAAGATTTTAGAAAAACTAAAGATATTAAACCAAATAAAACTGTTAAACGTATAAGAATTATAGCAACAGTTTTACTTGTAACAATATCAAAGCTTTAACAAAACACATCAACAATAAAAAAGTGGGTTTATCTCATCTTACATTCCCCACTACAATTAGTTGAAATTCTCTCAACATTAATTGTAGTTGTAAGTAGGTTAAGAAAAACAAAATAAAAAACAAACAACAACTTACAAAAGATGTTGTCAATTAAGTGTTTTTTTAGGCCGTGCACTTACTTGCCTGTTTATTATCAAAAAGTAATTTCAATTTTTGGGAATACAAAATTTTAATTTCAAAAGATTTTGTTATTCGTGCTTAATTCCCAGTTTTTATTCTTGATAAAAACACTTGAAATTTATTGTTGATGGGATAAGCTATTCCTATGCAATTCACTGGTTGCTTAGGCCAGATCATCAGGAAACTTCATCCATAAAGATTTTAGAAAAACTAAAGATATTAAACCAAATAAAACTGTTAAACGTATAAGAATTATAGCAACAGTTTTACTTGTAACAATATCAAAGCTTTAACAAAACACATCAACAATAAAAAAGTGGGTTTATCTCATCTTACATTCCCCACTACAATTAGTTGAAATTCTCTCAACAAAAATTGTAGTTGTAAGTAGGTTAAGAAAAACAAAATAAAAAACAAACAACAACTTACAAAAGATGTTGTCAATTAAGTGTTTTTTTAGGCCGTGCACTTACTTGCCTGTTTATTATCAAAAAGTAATTTCAATTTTTGGGAATAAAAAATTTTAATTTCAAAAGATTTTGTTATTCGTGCTTAATTCCCAGTTTTTATTCTTGATAAAAACACTTGAAATTTATTGTTGATGGGATAAGCTATTCCTATGCATTTCACTGGTTGCTTAGGCCAGATCATCAGGAAACTTCATCCATAAAGATTTTAGAAAAACTAAAGATATTAAACCAAATAAAACTGTTAAACGTATAAGAATTATAGCAACAGTTTTACTTGTAACAATATCAAAGCTTTAACAAAACACATCAACAATAAAAAAAGTGGGTTTATCTCATCTTACATTCCCCACTACAATTAGTTGAAATTCTCTCAACAAAAATTGTAGTTGTAAGTAGGTTAAGAAAAACAAAATAAAAAACAAACAACAACTTACAAAAGATGTTGTCAATTAATTGTTTTTTTAGGCCGTGCACTTGCCTGTTTATTATCAAAAAGTAATTTCAATTTTTAGGAATACAAAATTTTAATTTCAAAAGATTTTGTTATTCGTGCTTAATTCCCAGTTTTTATTCTTGATAAAAACACTTGAAATTTATTGTTGATGGGATAAGCTATTCCTATGCATTGCACTGGTTGCTTAGGCCAGATCATCAGGAAACTTCATCCATAAAGATTTTAGAAAAACTAAAGATATTAAACCAAATAAAACTGTTAAACGTATAAGAATTATAGCAACAGTTTTACTTGTAACAATATCAAAGCTTTAACAAAACACATCAACAATAAAAAAAGTGGGTTTATCTCATCTTACATTCCCCACTACAATTAGTTGAAATTCTCTCAACAAAAATTGTAGTTGTAAGTAGGTTAAGAAAAACAAAATAAAAAACAAACAACAACTTACAAAAGATGTTGTCAATTAATTGTTTTTTTAGGCCGTGCACTTGCCTGTTTATTATCAAAAAGTAATTTCAATTTTTAGGAATACAAAATTTTAATTTCAAAAGATTTTGTTATTCGTGCTTAATTCCCAGTTTTTATTCTTGATAAAAACACTTGAAATTTATTGTTGATGGGATAAGCTATTCCTATGCATTGCACTGGTTGCTTAGGCCAGATCATCAGGAAACTTCATCCATAAAGATTTTAGAAAAACTAAAGATATTAAACCAAATAAAACTGTTAAACGTATAAGAATTATAGCAACAGTTTTACTTGTAACAATATCAAAGCTTTAACAAAACACATCAACAATAAAAAAAGTGGGTTTATCTCATCTTACATTCCCCACTACAATTAGTTGAAATTCTCTCAACATTAATTGTAGTTGTAAGTAGGTTAAGAAAAACAAAATAAAAAACAAACAACAACTTACAAAAGATGTTGTCAATTAAGTGTTTTTTTAGGCCGTGCACTTGCCTGTTTATTATCAAAAAGTAATTTCAATTTTTGGGAATACAAAATTTTAATTTCAAAAGATTTTGTTATTCGTGCTTAATTCCCAGTTTTTATTCTTGATACAAACACTTGAAATTTATTGTTGATGGGATAAGCTATTCCTATGCATTTCACTGGTTGCTTAGGCCAGATCATCAGGAAACTTCATTCATAAAGATTTTAGAAAAACTAAAGATATTAAACCAAATAAAACTGTTAAACGTATACGAATTATAGCAACAGTTTTACTTGTAACAATATCAAAGCTTTAACAAAACACCTCAACAATAAAAAAGTGGGTTTATCTCATCTTACATTCCCCACTACAATTAGTTGAAATTCTCTCAACAAAAATTGTAGTTGTAAGTAGGTTAAGAAAAACAAAATAAAAAACAAACAACAACTTACAAAAGATGTTGTCAATTAAGTGTTTTTTTAGGCCGTGCACTCACTTGCCTGTTTATTATCAAAAAGTAATTTCAATTTTTGGGAATACAAAATTTTAATTTCAAAAGATTTTGTTATTCGTGCTTAATTCCCAGTTTTTATTCTTGATAAAAACACTTGAAATTTATTGTTGATGGGATAAGCTATTCCTATGCATTTCACTGGATGCTTAGGCCAGATCATCAGGAAACTTCATCCATAAAGATTTTAGAAAAACTAAAGATATTAAACCAAATAAAACTGTTAAACGTATAAGAATTATAGCAACAGTTTTACTTGTAACAATATCAAAGCTTTAACAAAACACATCAACAATAAAAAAAGTGGGTTTATCTCATCTTACATTCCCCACTACAATTAGTTGAAATTCTCTCAACAAAAATTGTAGTTGTAAGTAGGTTAAGAAAAACAAAATAAAAAACAAACAACAACTTACAAAAGATGTTGTCAATTAATTGTTTTTTTAGGCCGTGCACTTGCCTGTTTATTATCAAAAAGTAATTTCAATTTTTAGGAATACAAAATTTTAATTTCAAAAGATTTTGTTATTCGTGCTAAATTCCCAGTTTTTTTTCTTGATAAAAACACTTGAAATTTATTGTTGATGGGATAAGCTATTCCTATGCATTTCACTGGTTGCTTAGGCCAGATCATCAGGAAACTTCATCCATAAAGATTTTAGAAAAACTAAAGATATTAAACCAAATAAAACTGTTAAACGTATAAGAATTATAGCAACAGTTTTACTTGTAACAATATCAAAGCTTTAACAAAACACATCAACAATAAAAAAGTGGGTTTATCTCATCTTACATTCCCCACTACAATTAGTTGAAATTCTCTCAACATTAATTGTAGTTGTAAGTAGGTTAAGAAAAACAAAATAAAAAACAAACAACAACTTACAAAAGATGTTGTCAATTAAGTGTTTTTTTAGGCCGTGCACTTGCCTGTTTATTATCAAAAAGTAATTTCAATTTTTGGGAATACAAAATTTTAATTTCAAAAGATTTTGTTATTCGTGCTTAATTCCCAGTTTTTATTCTTGATAAAAACACTTGAAATTTATTGTTGATGGGATAAGCTATTCCTATGCAATTCACTGGTTGCTTAGGCCAGATCATCAGGAAACTTCATCCATAAAGATTTTAGAAAAACTAAAGATATTAAACCAAATAAAACTGTTAAACGTATAAGAATTATAGCAACAGTTTTACTTGTAACAATATCAAAGCTTTAACAAAACACATCAACAATAAAAAAGTGGGTTTATCTCATCTTACATTCCCCACTACAATTAGTTGAAATTCTCTCAACATTAATTGTAGTTGTAAGTAGGTTAAGAAAAACAAAATAAAAAACAAACAACAACTTACAAAAGATGTTGTCAATTAAGTGTTTTTTTAGGCCGTGCACTTGCCTGTTTATTATCAAAAAGTAATTTCAATTTTTGGGAATACAAAATTTTAATTTCAAAAGATTTTGTTATTCGTGCTTAAATCCCAGTTTTTATTCTTGATAAAAACACTTGAAATTTATTGTTGATGGGATAAACTATTCCTATGCATTTCACTGGTTGCTTGGGCCAGATCATCAGGAAACTTCATCCATAAAGATTTTAGAAAAACTAAAGATATTAAACCAAATAAAACTGTTAAGCGTATAAGACTTATAGCAACAGTTTTACTTGTAACAATATCAAAGCTTTAACAAAACACATCAACAATAAAAAAAGTGGGTTTATCTCATCTTACATTCCCCACTACAATTAGTTGAAATTCTCTCAACATTAATTGTAGTTGTAAGTAGGTTAAGAAAAACAAAATAAAAAACAAACAACAACTTACAAAAGATGTTGTCAATTAAGTGTTTTTTTAGGCCGTGCACTTACTTGCCTGTTTATTATCAAAAAGTAATTTCAATTTTTGGGAATACAAAATTTTAATTTCAAAAGATTTTGTTATTCGTGCTTAATTCCCAGTTTTTATTCTTGATAAAAACACTTGAAATTTATTGTTGATGGGATAAGCTATTCCTATGCATTTCACTGGTTGCTTAGGCCAGATCATCAGGAAACTTCATCCATAAAGATTTTAGAAAAACTAAAGATATTAAACCAAATAAAACTGTTAAACGTATAAGAATTATAGCAACAGTTTTACTTGTAACAATATCAAAGCTTTAACAAAACACATCAACAATAAAAAAAGTGCGTTTATCTCATCTTACATTCCCCACTACAATTAGTTGAAATTCTCTCAACAAAAATTGTAGTTGTAAGTAGGTTAAGAAAAACAAAATAAAAAACAAACAACAACTTACAAAAGATGTTGTCAATTAATTGTTTTTTTAGGCCGTGCACTTGCCTGTTTATTATCAAAAAGTAATTTCAATTTTTAGGAATACAAAATTTTAATTTCAAAAGATTTTGTTATTCGTGCTTAATTCCCAGTTTTTTTTTCTTGATAAAAACACTTGAAATTTATTGTTGATGGGATAAGCTATTCCTATGCATTTCACTGGTTGCTTAGGCCAGATCATCAGGAAACTTCATCCATAAAGATTTTAGAAAAACTAAAGATATTAAACCAAATAAAACTGTTAAACGTATAAGAATTATAGCAACAGTTTTACTTGTAACAATATCAAAGCTTTAACAAAACACATCAACAATAAAAAAAGTGGGTTTATCTCATCTTACATTCCCCACTACAATTAGTTGAAATTCTCTCAACATTAATTGTAGTTGTAAGTAGGTTAAGAAAAACAAAATAAAAAACAAACAACAACTTACAAAAGATGTTGTCAATTAAGTGTTTTTTTAGGCCGTGCACTTGCCTGTTTATTATCAAAAAGTAATTTCAATTTTTGGGAATACAAAATTTTAATTTCAAAAGATTTTGTTATTCGTGCTTAATTCCCAGTTTTTATTCTTGATAAAAACACTTGAAATTTATTGTTGATGGGATAAGCTATTCCTATGCAATTCACTGGTTGCTTAGGCCAGATCATCAGGAAACTTCATCCATAAAGATTTTAGAAAAACTAAAGATATTAAACCAAATAAAACTGTTAAACGTATAAGAATTACAGCAACAGTTTTACTTGTAACAATATCAAAGCTTTAACAAAACACATCAACAATAAAAAAAGTGGGTTTATCTCATCTTACATTCCCCACTACAATTAGTTGAAATTCTCTCAACATTAATTGTAGTTGTAAGTAGGTTAAGAAAAACAAAATAAAAAACAAACAACAACTTACAAAAGATGTTGTCAATTAAGTGTTTTTTTAGGCCGTGCACTTGCCTGTTTATTATCAAAAAGTAATTTCAATTTTTGGGAATACAAAATTTTAATTTCAAAAGATTTTGTTATTCGTGCTTAATTCCCAGTTTTTATTCTTGATAAAAACACTTGAAATTTATTGTTGATGGGATAAGCTATTCCTATGCATTTCACTGGTTGCTTAGGCCAGATCATCAGGAAACTTCATCCATAAAGATTTTAGAAAAACTAAAGATATTAAACCAAATAAAACTGTTAAACGTATAAGAATTATAGCAACAGTTTTACTTGTAACAATATCAAAGCTTTAACAAAACACATCAACAATAAAAAAAGTGGGTTTATCTCATCTTACATTCCCCACTACAATTAGTTGAAATTCTCTCAACATTAATTGTAGTTGTAAGTAGGTTAAGAAAAACAAAATAAAAAACAAACAACAACTTACAAAAGATGTTGTCAATTAAGTGTTTTTTTTAGGCCGTGCACTTGCCTGTTTATTATCAAAAAGTAATTTAAATTTTTGGGAATACAAAATTTTAATTTCAAAAGATTTTGTTATTCGTGCTTAATTCCCAGTTTTTATTCTTGATAAAAACACTTTAAATTTATTGTTGATGGGATAAGCTATTCCTATGCAATTCACTGGTTGCTTAGGCCAGATCATCAGGAAACTTCATCCATAAAGATTTTAGAAAAACTAAAGATATTAAACCAAATAAAACTGTTAAACGTATAAGACTTATAGCAACAGTTTTACTTGTAACAATATCAAAGCTTTAACAAAACACATCAACAATAAAAAAAGTGGGTTTATCTCATCTTACATTCCCCACTACAATTAGTTGAAATTCTCTCAACATTAATTGTAGTTGTAAGTAGGTTAAGAAAAACAAAATAAAAAACAAACAACAACTTACAAAAGATGTTGTCAATTAAGTGTTTTTTTAGGCCGTGCACTTGCCTGTTTATTATCAAAAAGTAATTTCAATTTTTGGGAATACAAAATTTTAATTTCAAAAGATTTTGTTATTCGTGCTTAATTCCCAGTTTTTATTCTTGATAAAAACACTTGAAATTTATTGTTGATGGGATAAGCTATTCCTATTCATTTTACTGGTTGCTTAGGCCAGATCATCAGGAAACTTCATCCATAAAGATTTTAGAAAAACTAAAGATATTAAACCAAATAAAACTGTTAAACGTATAAGAATTATAGCAACAGTTTTACTTGTAACAATATCAAAGCTTTAACAAAACACATCAACAATAAAAAAAGTGGGTTTATCTCATCTTACATTCCCCACTACAATTAGTTGAAATTCTCTCAACATTAATTGTAGTTGTAAGTAGGTTAAGAAAAACAAAATAAAAAACAAACAACAACTTACAAAAGATGTTGTCAATTAAGTGTTTTTTTAGGCCGTGCACTTGCCTGTTTATTATCAAAAAGTAATTTCAATTTTTGGGTATACAAAATTTTAATTTCAAAAGATTTTGTTATTCGTGCTTAATTCCCAGTTTTTATTCTTGATAAAAACACTTGAAATTTATTGTTGATGGGATAAGCTATTCCTATGCAATTCACTGGTTGCTTAGGCCAGATCATCAGGAAACTTCATCCATAAAGATTTTAGAAAAACTAAAGATATTAAACCAAATAAAACTGTTAAACGTATAAGAATTATAGCAACAGTTTTACTTGTAACAATATCAAAGCTTTAACAAAACACATCAACAATAAAAAAGTGGGTTTATCTCATCTTACATTCCCCACTACAATTAGTTGAAATTCTCTCAACATTAATTGTAGTTGTAAGTAGGTTAAGAAAAACAAAATAAAAAACAAACAACAACTTACAAAAGATGTTGTCAATTAAGTGTTTTTTTAGGCCGTGCACTTGCCTGTTTATTATCAAAAAGTAATTTCAATTTTTGGGAATACAAAATTTTAATTTCAAAAGATTTTGTTATTCGTGCTTAAATCCCAGTTTTTATTCTTAATAAAAACACTTGAAATTTATTGTTGATGGGATAAACTATTCCTATGCATTTCACTGGTTGCTTGGGCCAGATCATCAGGAAACTTCATCCATAAAGATTTTAGAAAAACTAAAGATATTAAACCAAATAAAACTGTTAAGCGTATAAGACTTATAGCAACAGTTTTACTTGTAACAATATCAAAGCTTTAACAAAACACATCAACAATAAAAAAAAGTGGGTTTATCTCATCTTACATTCCCCACTACAATTAGTTGAAATTCTCTCAACATTAATTGTAGTTGTAAGTAGGTTAAGAAAAACAAAATAAAAAACAAACAACAACTTACAAAAGATGTTGTCAATTAAGTGTTTTTTTAGGCCGTGCACTTACTTGCCTATTTATTATCAAAAAGTAATTTCAATTTTTGGGAATACAAAATTTTAATTTCAAAAGATTTTGTTATTCGTGCTTAATTCCCAGTTTTTATTCTTGATAAAAACACTTGAAATTTATTGTTGATGGGATAAGCTATTCCTATGCATTTCACTGGTTGCTTAGGCCAGATCATCAGGAAACTTCATCCATAAAGATTTTAGAAAAACTAAAGATATTAAACCAAATAAAACTGTTAAACGTATAAGAATTATAGCAACAGTTTTACTTGTAACAATATCAAAGCTTTAACAAAACACATCAACAATAAAAAAAGTGCGTTTATCTCATCTTACATTCCCCACTACAATTAGTTGAAATTCTCTCAACAAAAATTGTAGTTGTAAGTAGGTTAAGAAAAACAAAATAAAAAACAAACAACAACTTACAAAAGATGTTGTCAATTAATTGTTTTTTTAGGCCGTGCACTTGCCTGTTTATTATCAAAAAGTAATTTCAATTTTTAGGAATACAAAATTTTAATTTCAAAAGATTTTGTTATTCGTGCTTAATTCCCAGTTTTTATTCTTGATAAAAACACTTGAAATTTATTGTTGATGGGATAAGCTATTCCTATGCATTGCACTGGTTGCTTAGGCCAGATCATCAGGAAACTTCATCCATAAAGATTTTAGAAAAACTAAAGATATTAAACCAAATAAAACTGTTAAACGTATAAGAATTATAGCAACAGTTTTACTTGTAACAATATCAAAGCTTTAACAAAACACATCAACAATAAAAAAAGTGGGTTTATCTCATCTTACATTCCCCACTACAATTAGTTGAAATTCTCTCAACATTAATTGTAGTTGTAAGTAGGTTAAGAAAAACAAAATAAAAAACAAACAACAACTTACAAAAGATGTTGTCAATTAAGTGTTTTTTTAGGCCGTGCACTTGCCTGTTTATTATCAAAAAGTAATTTCAATTTTTGGGAATACAAAATTTTAATTTCAAAAGATTTTGTTATTCGTGCTTAATTCCCAGTTTTTATTCTTGATACAAACACTTGAAATTTATTGTTGATGGGATAAGCTATTCCTATGCATTTCACTGGTTGCTTAGGCCAGATCATCAGGAAACTTCATTCATAAAGATTTTAGAAAAACTAAAGATATTAAACCAAATAAAACTGTTAAACGTATACGAATTATAGCAACAGTTTTACTTGTAACAATATCAAAGCTTTAACAAAACACCTCAACAATAAAAAAGTGGGTTTATCTCATCTTACATTCCCCACTACAATTAGTTGAAATTCTCTCAACAAAAATTGTAGTTGTAAGTAGGTTAAGAAAAACAAAATAAAAAACAAACAACAACTTACAAAAGATGTTGTCAATTAAGTGTTTTTTTAGGCCGTGCACTCACTTGCCTGTTTATTATCAAAAAGTAATTTCAATTTTTGGGAATACAAAATTTTAATTTCAAAAGATTTTGTTATTCGTGCTTAATTCCCAGTTTTTATTCTTGATAAAAACACTTGAAATTTATTGTTGATGGGATAAGCTATTCCTATGCAATTCACTGGTTGCTTAGGCCAGATCATCAGGAAACTTCATCCATAAAGATTTTAGAAAAACTAAAGATATTAAACCAAATAAAACTGTTAAACGTATAAGAATTATAGCAACAGTTTTACTTGTAACAATATCAAAGCTTTAACAAAACACATCAACAATAAAAAAGTGGGTTTATCTCATCTTACATTCCCCACTACAATTAGTTGAAATTCTCTCAACAAAAATTGTAGTTGTAAGTAGGTTAAGAAAAACAAAATAAAAAACAAACAACAACTTACAAAAGATGTTGTCAATTAAGTGTTTTTTTAGGCCGTGCACTCACTTGCCTGTTTATTATCAAAAAGTAATTTCAATTTTTGGGAATACAAAATTTTAATTTCAAAAGATTTTGTTATTCGTGCTTAATTCCCAGTTTTTATTCTTGATAAAAACACTTGAAATTTATTGTTGATGGGATAAGCTATTCCTATGCAATTCACTGGTTGCTTAGGCCAGATCATCAGGAAACTTCATCCATAAAGATTTTAGAAAAACTAAAGATATTAAACCAAATAAAACTGTTAAACGTATAAGAATTATAGCAACAGTTTTACTTGTAACAATATCAAAGCTTTAACAAAACACATCAACAATAAAAAAGTGGGTTTATCTCATCTTACATTCCCCACTACAATTAGTTGAAATTCTCTCAACATTAATTGTAGTTGTAAGTAGGTTAAGAAAAACAAAATAAAAAACAAACAACAACTTACAAAAGATGTTGTCAATTAAGTGTTTTTTTAGGCCGTGCACTTGCCTGTTTATTATCAAAAAGTAATTTCAATTTTTAGGAATACAAAATTTTAATTTCAAAAGATTTTGTTATTCGTGCTTAATTCCCAGTTTTTATTCTTGATAAAAACACTTGAAATTTATTGTTGATGGGATAAGCTATTCCTATGCATTGCACTGGTTGCTTAGGCCAGATCATCAGGAAACTTCATCCATAAAGATTTTAGAAAAACTAAAGATATTAAACCAAATAAAACTGTTAAACGTATAAGAATTATAGCAACAGTTTTACTTGTAACAATATCAAAGCTTTAACAAAACACATCAACAATAAAAAAAGTGGGTTTATCTCATCTTACATTCCCCACTACAATTAGTTGAAATTCTCTCAACATTAATTGTAGTTGTAAGTAGGTTAAGAAAAACAAAATAAAAAACAAACAACAACTTACAAAAGATGTTGTCAATTAAGTGTTTTTTTAGGCCGTGCACTTGCCTGTTTATTATCAAAAAGTAATTTCAATTTTTGGGAATACAAAATTTTAATTTCAAAAGATTTTGTTATTCGTGCTTAATTCCCAGTTTTTATTCTTGATACAAACACTTGAAATTTATTGTTGATGGGATAAGCTATTCCTATGCATTTCACTGGTTGCTTAGGCCAGATCATCAGGAAACTTCATTCATAAAGATTTTAGAAAAACTAAAGATATTAAACCAAATAAAACTGTTAAACGTATACGAATTATAGCAACAGTTTTACTTGTAACAATATCAAAGCTTTAACAAAACACCTCAACAATAAAAAAGTGGGTTTATCTCATCTTACATTCCCCACTACAATTAGTTGAAATTCTCTCAACAAAAATTGTAGTTGTAAGTAGGTTAAGAAAAACAAAATAAAAAACAAACAACAACTTACAAAAGATGTTGTCAATTAAGTGTTTTTTTAGGCCGTGCACTCACTTGCCTGTTTATTATCAAAAAGTAATTTCAATTTTTGGGAATACAAAATTTTAATTTCAAAAGATTTTGTTATTCGTGCTTAATTCCCAGTTTTTATTCTTGATAAAAACACTTGAAATTTATTGTTGATGGGATAAGCTATTCCTATGCATTTCACTGGATGCTTAGGCCAGATCATCAGGAAACTTCATCCATAAAGATTTTAGAAAAACTAAAGATATTAAACCAAATAAAACTGTTAAACGTATAAGAATTATAGCAACAGTTTTACTTGTAACAATATCAAAGCTTTAACAAAACACATCAACAATAAAAAAAGTGGGTTTATCTCATCTTACATTCCCCACTACAATTAGTTGAAATTCTCTCAACAAAAATTGTAGTTGTAAGTAGGTTAAGAAAAACAAAATAAAAAACAAACAACAACTTACAAAAGATGTTGTCAATTAATTGTTTTTTTAGGCCGTGCACTTGCCTGTTTATTATCAAAAAGTAATTTCAATTTTTAGGAATACAAAATTTTAATTTCAAAAGATTTTGTTATTCGTGCTAAATTCCCAGTTTTTTTTCTTGATAAAAACACTTGAAATTTATTGTTGATGGGATAAGCTATTCCTATGCATTTCACTGGTTGCTTAGGCCAGATCATCAGGAAACTTCATCCATAAAGATTTTAGAAAAACTAAAGATATTAAACCAAATAAAACTGTTAAACGTATAAGAATTATAGCAACAGTTTTACTTGTAACAATATCAAAGCTTTAACAAAACACATCAACAATAAAAAAGTGGGTTTATCTCATCTTACATTCCCCACTACAATTAGTTGAAATTCTCTCAACATTAATTGTAGTTGTAAGTAGGTTAAGAAAAACAAAATAAAAAACAAACAACAACTTACAAAAGATGTTGTCAATTAAGTGTTTTTTTAGGCCGTGCACTTGCCTGTTTATTATCAAAAAGTAATTTCAATTTTTGGGAATACAAAATTTTAATTTCAAAAGATTTTGTTATTCGTGCTTAATTCCCAGTTTTTATTCTTGATAAAAACACTTGAAATTTATTGTTGATGGGATAAGCTATTCCTATGCAATTCACTGGTTGCTTAGGCCAGATCATCAGGAAACTTCATCCATAAAGATTTTAGAAAAACTAAAGATATTAAACCAAATAAAACTGTTAAACGTATAAGAATTATAGCAACAGTTTTACTTGTAACAATATCAAAGCTTTAACAAAACACATCAACAATAAAAAAGTGGGTTTATCTCATCTTACATTCCCCACTACAATTAGTTGAAATTCTCTCAACATTAATTGTAGTTGTAAGTAGGTTAAGAAAAACAAAATAAAAAACAAACAACAACTTACAAAAGATGTTGTCAATTAAGTGTTTTTTTAGGCCGTGCACTTGCCTGTTTATTATCAAAAAGTAATTTCAATTTTTGGGAATACAAAATTTTAATTTCAAAAGATTTTGTTATTCGTGCTTAAATCCCAGTTTTTATTCTTGATAAAAACACTTGAAATTTATTGTTGATGGGATAAACTATTCCTATGCATTTCACTGGTTGCTTGGGCCAGATCATCAGGAAACTTCATCCATAAAGATTTTAGAAAAACTAAAGATATTAAACCAAATAAAACTGTTAAGCGTATAAGACTTATAGCAACAGTTTTACTTGTAACAATATCAAAGCTTTAACAAAACACATCAACAATAAAAAAAGTGGGTTTATCTCATCTTACATTCCCCACTACAATTAGTTGAAATTCTCTCAACATTAATTGTAGTTGTAAGTAGGTTAAGAAAAACAAAATAAAAAACAAACAACAACTTACAAAAGATGTTGTCAGTTAAGTGTTTTTTTAGGCCGTGCACTTACTTGCCTGTTTATTATCAAAAAGTAATTTCAATTTTTGGGAATACAAAATTTTAATTTCAAAAGATTTTGTTATTCGTGCTTAATTCCCAGTTTTTATTCTTGATAAAAACACTTGAAATTTATTGTTGATGGGATAAGCTATTCCTATGCATTTCACTGGTTGCTTAGGCCAGATCATCAGGAAACTTCATCCATAAAGATTTTAGAAAAACTAAAGATATTAAACCAAATAAAACTGTTAAACGTATAAGAATTATAGCAACAGTTTTACTTGTAACAATATCAAAGCTTTAACAAAACACATCAACAATAAAAAAAGTGCGTTTATCTCATCTTACATTCCCCACTACAATTAGTTGAAATTCTCTCAACAAAAATTGTAGTTGTAAGTAGGTTAAGAAAAACAAAATAAAAAACAAACAACAACTTACAAAAGATGTTGTCAATTAATTGTTTTTTTAGGCCGTGCACTTGCCTGTTTATTATCAAAAAGTAATTTCAATTTTTAGGAATACAAAATTTTAATTTCAAAAGATTTTGTTATTCGTGCTTAATTCCCAGTTTTTTTTTCTTGATAAAAACACTTGAAATTTATTGTTGATGGGATAAGCTATTCCTATGCATTTCACTGGTTGCTTAGGCCAGATCATCAGGAAACTTCATCCATAAAGATTTTAGAAAAACTAAAGATATTAAACCAAATAAAACTGTTAAACGTATAAGAATTATAGCAACAGTTTTACTTGTAACAATATCAAAGCTTTAACAAAACACATCAACAATAAAAAAAGTGGGTTTATCTCATCTTACATTCCCCACTACAATTAGTTGAAATTCTCTCAACATTAATTGTAGTTGTAAGTAGGTTAAGAAAAACAAAATAAAAAACAAACAACAACTTACAAAAGATGTTGTCAATTAAGTGTTTTTTTAGGCCGTGCACTTGCCTGTTTATTATCAAAAAGTAATTTCAATTTTTGGGAATACAAAATTTTAATTTCAAAAGATTTTGTTATTCGTGCTTAATTCCCAGTTTTTATTCTTGATAAAAACACTTGAAATTTATTGTTGATGGGATAAGCTATTCCTATGCAATTCACTGGTTGCTTAGGCCAGATCATCAGGAAACTTCATCCATAAAGATTTTAGAAAAACTAAAGATATTAAACCAAATAAAACTGTTAAACGTATAAGAATTACAGCAACAGTTTTACTTGTAACAATATCAAAGCTTTAACAAAACACATCAACAATAAAAAAAGTGGGTTTATCTCATCTTACATTCCCCACTACAATTAGTTGAAATTCTCTCAACATTAATTGTAGTTGTAAGTAGGTTAAGAAAAACAAAATAAAAAACAAACAACAACTTACAAAAGATGTTGTCAATTAAGTGTTTTTTTAGGCCGTGCACTTGCCTGTTTATTATCAAAAAGTAATTTCAATTTTTGGGAATACAAAATTTTAATTTCAAAAGATTTTGTTATTCGTGCTTAATTCCCAGTTTTTATTCTTGATAAAAACACTTGAAATTTATTGTTGATGGGATAAGCTATTCCTATGCATTTCACTGGTTGCTTAGGCCAGATCATCAGGAAACTTCATCCATAAAGATTTTAGAAAAACTAAAGATATTAAACCAAATAAAACTGTTAAACGTATAAGAATTATAGCAACAGTTTTACTTGTAACAATATCAAAGCTTTAACAAAACACATCAACAATAAAAAAAGTGGGTTTATCTCATCTTACATTCCCCACTACAATTAGTTGAAATTCTCTCAACATTAATTGTAGTTGTAAGTAGGTTAAGAAAAACAAAATAAAAAACAAACAACAACTTACAAAAGATGTTGTCAATTAAGTGTTTTTTTTAGGCCGTGCACTTGCCTGTTTATTATCAAAAAGTAATTTAAATTTTTGGGAATACAAAATTTTAATTTCAAAAGATTTTGTTATTCGTGCTTAATTCCCAGTTTTTATTCTTGATAAAAACACTTTAAATTTATTGTTGATGGGATAAGCTATTCCTATGCAATTCACTGGTTGCTTAGGCCAGATCATCAGGAAACTTCATCCATAAAGATTTTAGAAAAACTAAAGATATTAAACCAAATAAAACTGTTAAACGTATAAGACTTATAGCAACAGTTTTACTTGTAACAATATCAAAGCTTTAACAAAACACATCAACAATAAAAAAAGTGGGTTTATCTCATCTTACATTCCCCACTACAATTAGTTGAAATTCTCTCAACATTAATTGTAGTTGTAAGTAGGTTAAGAAAAACAAAATAAAAAACAAACAACAACTTACAAAAGATGTTGTCAATTAAGTGTTTTTTTAGGCCGTGCACTTGCCTGTTTATTATCAAAAAGTAATTTCAATTTTTGGGAATACAAAATTTTAATTTCAAAAGATTTTGTTATTCGTGCTTAATTCCCAGTTTTTATTCTTGATAAAAACACTTGAAATTTATTGTTGATGGGATAAGCTATTCCTATTCATTTTACTGGTTGCTTAGGCCAGATCATCAGGAAACTTCATCCATAAAGATTTTAGAAAAACTAAAGATATTAAACCAAATAAAACTGTTAAACGTATAAGAATTATAGCAACAGTTTTACTTGTAACAATATCAAAGCTTTAACAAAACACATCAACAATAAAAAAAGTGGGTTTATCTCATCTTACATTCCCCACTACAATTAGTTGAAATTCTCTCAACATTAATTGTAGTTGTAAGTAGGTTAAGAAAAACAAAATAAAAAACAAACAACAACTTACAAAAGATGTTGTCAATTAAGTGTTTTTTTAGGCCGTGCACTTGCCTGTTTATTATCAAAAAGTAATTTCAATTTTTGGGTATACAAAATTTTAATTTCAAAAGATTTTGTTATTCGTGCTTAATTCCCAGTTTTTATTCTTGATAAAAACACTTGAAATTTATTGTTGATGGGATAAGCTATTCCTATGCAATTCACTGGTTGCTTAGGCCAGATCATCAGGAAACTTCATCCATAAAGATTTTAGAAAAACTAAAGATATTAAACCAAATAAAACTGTTAAACGTATAAGAATTATAGCAACAGTTTTACTTGTAACAATATCAAAGCTTTAACAAAACACATCAAGAATAAAAAACTGGGATTTATCTCATCTTACATTCCCCACTACAATTAGTTGAAATTCTCTCAACATTAATTGTAGTTGTAAGTAGGTTAAGAAAAACAAAATAAAAAACAAACAACAACTTACAAAAGATGTTGTCAATTAAGTGTTTTTTTAGGCCGTGCACTTGCCTGTTTATTATCAAAAAGTAATTTCAATTTTTGGGAATACAAAATTTTAATTTCAAAAGATTTTGTTATTCGTGCTTAAATCCCAGTTTTTATTCTTGATAAAAACACTTGAAATTTATTGTTGATGGGATAAACTATTCCTATGCATTTCACTGGTTGCTTGGGCCAGATCATCAGGAAACTTCATCCATAAAGATTTTAGAAAAACTAAAGATATTAAACCAAATAAAACTGTTAAGCGTATAAGACTTATAGCAACAGTTTTACTTGTAACAATATCAAAGCTTTAACAAAACACATCAACAATAAAAAAAGTGGGTTTATCTCATCTTACATTCCCCACTACAATTAGTTGAAATTCTCTCAACATTAATTGTAGTTGTAAGTAGGTTAAGAAAAACAAAATAAAAAACAAACAACAACTTACAAAAGATGTTGTCAATTAAGTGTTTTTTTAGGCCGTACACTTACTTGCCTGTTTATTATCAAAAAGTAATTTCAATTTTTGGGAATACAAAATTTTAATTTCAAAAGATTTTGTTATTCGTGCTTAATTCCCAGTTTTTATTCTTGATAAAAACACTTGAAATTTATTGTTGATGGGATAAGCTATTCCTATGCATTTCACTGGTTGCTTAGGCCAGATCATCAGGAAACTTCATCCATAAAGATTTTAGAAAAACTAAAGATATTAAACCAAATAAAACTGTTAAACGTATAAGAATTATAGCAACAGTTTTACTTGTAACAATATCAAAGCTTTAACAAAACACATCAACAATAAAAAAAGTGCGTTTATCTCATCTTACATTCCCCACTACAATTAGTTGAAATTCTCTCAACAAAAATTGTAGTTGTAAGTAGGTTAAGAAAAACAAAATAAAAAACAAACAACAACTTACAAAAGATGTTGTCAATTAATTGTTTTTTTAGGCCGTGCACTTGCCTGTTTATTATCAAAAAGTAATTTCAATTTTTAGGAATACAAAATTTTAATTTCAAAAGATTTTGTTATTCGTGCTTAATTCCCAGTTTTTATTCTTGATAAAAACACTTGAAATTTATTGTTGATGGGATAAGCTATTCCTATGCATTGCACTGGTTGCTTAGGCCAGATCATCAGGAAACTTCATCCATAAAGATTTTAGAAAAACTAAAGATATTAAACCAAATAAAACTGTTAAACGTATAAGAATTATAGCAACAGTTTTACTTGTAACAATATCAAAGCTTTAACAAAACACATCAACAATAAAAAAAGTGGGTTTATCTCATCTTACATTCCCCACTACAATTAGTTGAAATTCTCTCAACATTAATTGTAGTTGTAAGTAGGTTAAGAAAAACAAAATAAAAAACAAACAACAACTTACAAAAGATGTTGTCAATTAAGTGTTTTTTTAGGCCGTGCACTTGCCTGTTTATTATCAAAAAGTAATTTCAATTTTTGGGAATACAAAATTTTAATTTCAAAAGATTTTGTTATTCGTGCTTAATTCCCAGTTTTTATTCTTGATACAAACACTTGAAATTTATTGTTGATGGGATAAGCTATTCCTATGCATTTCACTGGTTGCTTAGGCCAGATCATCAGGAAACTTCATTCATAAAGATTTTAGAAAAACTAAAGATATTAAACCAAATAAAACTGTTAAACGTATACGAATTATAGCAACAGTTTTACTTGTAACAATATCAAAGCTTTAACAAAACACCTCAACAATAAAAAAGTGGGTTTATCTCATCTTACATTCCCCACTACAATTAGTTGAAATTCTCTCAACAAAAATTGTAGTTGTAAGTAGGTTAAGAAAAACAAAATAAAAAACAAACAACAACTTACAAAAGATGTTGTCA
Organism: Pollenia angustigena; assembly: GCA_930367215.1. NCBI lineage: Eukaryota > Metazoa > Arthropoda > Insecta > Diptera > Polleniidae > Pollenia > Pollenia angustigena. The sequence goes on from OV884061.1 coordinate 15,569,667, forward strand.
ATTAAGTGTTTTTTTAGGCCGTGCACTCACTTGCCTGTTTATTATCAAAAAGTAATTTCAATTTTTGGGAATACAAAATTTTAATTTCAAAAGATTTTGTTATTCGTGCTTAATTCCCAGTTTTTATTCTTGATAAAAACACTTGAAATTTATTGTTGATGGGATAAGCTATTCCTATGCAATTCACTGGTTGCTTAGGCCAGATCATCAGGAAACTTCATCCATAAAGATTTTAGAAAAACTAAAGATATTAAACCAAATAAAACTGTTAAACGTATAAGAATTATAGCAACAGTTTTACTTGTAACAATATCAAAGCTTTAACAAAACACATCAACAATAAAAAAGTGGGTTTATCTCATCTTACATTCCCCACTACAATTAGTTGAAATTCTCTCAACATTAATTGTAGTTGTAAGTAGGTTAAGAAAAACAAAATAAAAAACAAACAACAACTTACAAAAGATGTTGTCAATTAAGTGTTTTTTTAGGCCGTGCACTTGCCTGTTTATTATCAAAAAGTAATTTCAATTTTTGGGAATACAAAATTTTAATTTCAAAAGATTTTGTTATTCGTGCTTAAATCCCAGTTTTTATTCTTGATAAAAACACTTGAAATTTATTGTTGATGGGATAAACTATTCCTATGCATTTCACTGGTTGCTTGGGCCAGATCATCAGGAAACTTCATCCATAAAGATTTTAGAAAAACTAAAGATATTAAACCAAATAAAACTGTTAAGCGTATAAGACTTATAGCAACAGTTTTACTTGTAACAATATCAAAGCTTTAACAAAACACATCAACAATAAAAAAAGTGGGTTTATCTCATCTTACATTCCCCACTACAATTAGTTGAAATTCTCTCAACATTAATTGTAGTTGTAAGTAGGTTAAGAAAAACAAAATAAAAAACAAACAACAACTTACAAAAGATGTTGTCAATTAAGTGTTTTTTTAGGCCGTGCACTTACTTGCCTGTTTATTATCAAAAAGTAATTTCAATTTTTGGGAATACAAAATTTTAATTTCAAAAGATTTTGTTATTCGTGCTTACTTTTTGATAATAAACAGGCAAGTGCACGGCCTAAAAAACACTTAATTGACAACATCTTTTGTAAGTTGTTGTTTGTTTTTTATTTTGTTTTTCTTAACCTACTTACAACTACAATTAATGTTGAGAGAATTTCAACTAATTGTAGTGGGGAATGTAAGATGAGATAAACCCACTTTTTTTATTGTTGATGTGTTTTGTTAAAGCTTTGATATTGTTACAAGTAAAACTGTTGCTATAAGTCTTATACGTTTAACAGTTTTATTTGGTTTAATATCTTTAGTTTTTCTAAAATCTTTATGGATGAAGTTTCCTGATGATCTGGCCTAAGCAACCAGTGAAATGCATAGGAATAGCTTATCCCATCAACAATAAATTTCAAGTGCTTTTATCAAGAATAAAAACTGGGAATTAAGCACGAATAACAAAATCTTTTGAAATTAAAATTTTGTATTCCCAAAAATTGAAATTACTTTTTGATAATAAACAGGCAAGTGAACGGCCTAAAAAAAACACTTAATTGACAACATCTTTTGTAAGTTGTTGTTTGTTTTTTATTTTGTTTTTCTTAACCTACTTACAACTACAATTAATGTTGAGAGAATTTCAACTAATTGTAATGGGGAATGTAAGATGAGATGAACCCACTTTTTTTATTGTTGATGTGTTTTGTTAAAGCTTTGATATTGTTACAAGTAAAACTGTTGCTATAAGTCTTATACGTTTAACAGTTTTATTTGGTTTAATATCTTTAGTTTTTCTAAAATCTTTATGGATGAAGTTTCCTGATGATCTGGCCTAAGCAACCAGTGAAATGCATAGGAATAGCTTATCCCATCAACAATAAATTTCAAGTGCTTTTATCAAGAATAAAAACTGGGAATTAAGCACGAATAACAAAATCTTTTAAAATTTTCATATAAAACATCAAAGTTAGCTGCACACATAAAAATATATAGTTTCCACTTTTTCACACAAATATCCAATTAAAGCTGTTTATAAAAACAAAAATCGTAAACAAGTCAAGTTGGCAGTATTATAATTCATTTATTTTGTTTGTATGTACCTACATCAACGTTGAAAAATTCAGTACTTTGGTACTTTTTTCAGTACTTTTTCATTTTAAAAATACCGCAGTACCCCCGCGTTGTTTTAAGTACTTTTTTATTATTTGGGCTTTTTAACATTTAATATGTTAGCAACATTCTCAACTCAGCGCTAAACTTAAACTGTGTGATGTGATCATTTCGATAACAGTCTTTGGTAATCATGTGTTTGTTGCAAAGTTTATGTTGTTTTTAATAGAAATACCACCACTACCTTGTACTATGTGTGTGTGTGTGTGTGTGCTAAAATCTTATTAACAGTTTTTGTTACACCGAAGGTAATTTTTATACAGAGTACATGCAAATGCATATGTTGAAAGTTTTGCAAAAAAATAGAAAATAAACAAATTTAATTAAAAAACAAAATAAAAAGCTGCAAATGAAAAATGGATTCTTCATCTAACAGGTAAATTAATGATTTGATATTCATTTAAATAGAATTTCCGTACATATATACCAAATTTTAGCAAAATTAAAACATATTGTGCTGGATTCCGAGAAGAATGGAGAGAAAAGTTTCCATGGCTAGTAAGAGACAAATCAAATGGGGAAAAATGTACCATATGTAACATTGGAATCGTCGGTGGCTTAAGCCATATAGGTACAACGCCACGCAAGTCGAGAAAGTCACATTAAAAAGTTTCAACTGGCAAAGAACACCTCAAGTTTGATAAAAACTAGAGATCTTATAAAATCAAATGATAGTTGCTGTTATAGTTTTAATATTTCTAATGATCTCTTAAAGTAAATTTACATAATTTATAACACTGAATTAAAAGCTTTATTTTTTAAACACTAATGTTTTTAGCTTTATTTTTTAAATCTCAGTTCTAAGAATTTAATTTAAAAGTCTGTATAATGTAACTTTGCAAAAGTAAAAATATAAATAGCCTTCCAGTGTAAATTTATATGTACAAAAATACAATTTTTAATTTATTTACTTATTCTAATTTAATCTAAAATACTGAAAAAATGCACCTTCCGCTTATGCAAAATAATATTTACATGTGTACCTTATATATAAATAATTTATGTTTTTAAATACATAAATATATGAATTCTAATAAAATAATTTTTTGTTCCTTTTATTCTTATAAACGATTGTTTTATTTTTTTACAAAAAGTACCATTTGGTGGGAAAAGTACTCTTTTAGTTGAAGTTCAGTACCATTTCAAAATTTCAATTTTGCAACACTGACCTACATTAATGCATATGGTTTGTGACCTGTCGGACATGCAGTTAACTTTAAATTAACTGAAAGCTAACTATTTCTCAAGTAGTGGTGGTTGACACTTGCATTGCTTTTATATGAAATTAACTATTTATAAAGGAATTAGTCAATTGTCCGACTCTGCATTACTTTCAGTTAACTTCCCTCCAAGCAATTGGCAGAGTAATTTTCGATTATCAACGAAATTTGAACTAATTCGTCACATTTGATAGTTGAACAGTAGATTTTGCGGAATTTAGCAACAACAAAATACGTACGAATCGAAAAATGAGTTCTAAAATTATACTTTTTCGTCACTTTAAAAAGTTGTTCAGATAATTGTAACAGTTATTTAATTGCAACAACAGCAAAAAGTAACGTTACCCATGAAGTTTTGACTCCTTCGCAACGATTTGCAGTTAAAAAGTGAATACCATGTACAAAAGCAATTTGCCTAAGTCATGGCAGTTTTTACTTAAATTGCATTATAAAGCTGTAAAATAAAGTTAAATTTTTAATATTTAAAAATTAAATTGTTATATTGATCTGAAAGTTAAGACCCCGCTGGATCCAAAAGTTACCGCACGTTCTAGTACACAAAATTATTAAATGAGTGCACAAAACAGCCCAAACTCAATATTTTGCACTGTTTGTTTATTCAATATGACTTTAATAATTTTTGTTGAAAATCAGTGTTAATATTTTTCTAGTGAAAATTAGTGAAAAAAAATTTATAAAATAATTTTTGCAAAGCTTTAAAAATAAATGTTAGTTATTATATTATAAAACTTTTATAAGGTTAGTGTTTAAACAAATTTGCGACTTTCTTTAAAAATAATTTGTCCACATTAGGTTTTTAACTTTTAAACATTAATGGCCAATTTCGCCAATTTAATTACATATCAATTTATGTTAAAATATGTTTTTCAAATCAAATTAAACAAAATTATTTGAAAAATAAAGGTAACTTTATTTTTTGATCTGCACAAGGTAGATTAATATTAATCTTCTTTTCTTTTGCAGCTTCCAGACAGAGAAGAATAATGGGAAGAAATCGCCAGGGACTTCAACGATATATGGCAATTTCCACATACACAGGGGGCGTTAGATGGCAAGCACATACGCATCAAGGCACCATCTAATACTGGATCCCAGTTTTATAATTTTAAAGGGTTTTTAGCATCGTTCTTTTTGCAGCAGTCGATGCACACAGCCGCTTTACATTGTTGATGTTGGATCGAATGGCAAAGCGTCAGATAGCACAATTTATCAGGATTCCTACCTGTATAATGCTTTGGTAAATGGAGATCTAAACGTTCCAAACAGCAGGCAACTTGCTTTAAGTCGAGGCAGCAATATACCTTATTTTTTCATCGGCGATGATACATTTCCCCTGGACAAGCATTCAATGAAGCCATACAGCAGGTCTCTAAAATTAAATGTTCCGCAACAAATATATAATTATAGACTGTGCAGAGCCAGAATGGTTGTTGAGTGCGCTTTTGGGAGACTGGCCAAAAGATTTGCAATATTTAATAGGCCAATTGAAGTTCAAACCTCAACTGTAGATCTCATCGTGATGACTGCTTGCACTTTACACAATTACCTAATCAAAAAGAAGACAAAGCCGACTACACCTGACTTCGAAACTGAAACTCTATCTACATTTTCATCAATTGGACATCAAGATTTAAAAACGTACAAATATGTCTGCAGGGTAAGGGATGAAAAAGTTAACATTAACATGGGAAAAAGTTAACATTAAACAAATTTAACCATTCTCATTGGGAATAGTTAAGTTTTTTAATTACATTTAGGATCAAAAATAAAATCAAATGCGATATGTTTCATAGCTATAAGATGTTAATTAATACTTTTTTTCAGAGACCGTGACAGTTATGGCTTTTTTCATAAAAGTCAGATGAAAACAGTTATTTTTTGATTTTTATTTTTTTCAGCAAAAATAACAGTTATATATTGATTTTTATTTCTTGAGCAAAAATAAATGTTATTATCTAAATAAATTTACGTGTTTTAATAATTTAGATGACTTTAATAATAATTATTTTAATGTGCATAAGGAATTCCAATGATAATTACACACTAAAATAAAAATTTTAAGTTAACTAAATTATTAAATCACGTACATTTATTTAGAGAATAACTTTTATTTTTGCTCAAGAAATAAAAATCAATATATAACTGTTATGTATATTTGTTCAAAAAAATAAAAATAAAAAAATTACTGTTATTTTTGATCGAAAAAATAAAAATCAAAAAATAACAGTTATTTTTGTTAAAAAAAATTAAAATTAAAAATAACTGTTAAGTTTGATCGAAAATATAAAAATCAAAATTATAAAAATCAATATATTTTATCATTGACAAGTGCATGAGGAACAATATGGTATACTTGAATCAGTTTTTCGACATTTAATTCTATATGATTTTTTTGTTTTAAAATTCCAATATAACTGTTATTTTCGGTCCCTGCTTTTTTTAATTATAATTTCTATTTTTTAAAAGAAAATAACAATTTAAATTTAAGATATTTTGTTAAACTGTTTTTATACCCACACCACAATAGTAGAGAGGGTATTATGCATTTGTGCTGATGTGTGTAACGCCTTAAAATATTGGTCCTAGACCCAACCGATCGACTCAGAATCAGAGGCAATTTCTGGCTTTCACAAACTTTCAAACCGATTTTAATGAAGTTTTTAAACATAGATACATCCATATATATATGGACACATATGCATGATGTGTTTTTAAATACTGTGGTGTAGGGTATCATATGTTCGGGCTTGGCCGACTATACTTTCTTACTTGTTGTTATTAGGTTTTATAAAATCAAGTAAAATTCTAATATATTAAGATTTTTTAAATAAAATTTATTTAAAAAAAAAAAAATTTGACTTAGTTGGATTTTCAAAACTTTTCTATAATTCTTTTTTTATTGAGATCATAGCTGTAAGATGTAAATATGTACTTTTTTTAATTATAATATCTACATTTTATAAAAGAAAATTCAAAGGTTTGTTTTCAATCAAAAAAAAATTCAATCTAAAATACAAGTAAAAAATTTGATTTTTTAGTCAAAAATAAAAGTTAAATTTTGGCCGATATCCTTTGGTCAAATATAATGATAAAAAGAAGTTAAAAGTTGAAACATGTGCTCCATTAATATTTTAAGTTAAGAAAAATGTATCTATACCTACTTAATATTATAAAGCAGAAAAGTTTGTACTTTTTTGTGTTTGTATGTTTGTTACAGGTAATCTCCGGAATTTCCGGTCCGATTTTAAAATATGTTTCAACAAAATGAAGAAACCTCCTTACGGACATAGGCTATATAAGGTTTCACTTAAGTGCTTAGGATATGATCCAGGGGCGCTAAACCTCCGATACTTAGAAAATATTTATTACACTGTGCAAGTTGAAAAAAACTTGCAAGTTGAAAAAAACTTGAAAGTTGAAAAACTTGGAAAACGTTTTAACCTTATTTCTCTATAATTAAGGGCAGTTTATAATTCAAATTGGGCCGTTTTATATTTATTTCAGGCGGGTTTCTTTGTATTTCGAAAAGAGACTGTTCGAATTTGTTTCGTCACATAATATGCAACTAACGGCTAACGTCATTTTTCGTGAGAGATAAAAACGTATTACTTAGCAAACTGTTGTGAATAAAAAACTGTTTTTTGAATATATGTAGTTTAGTGAATTCAGACTCTTTTAATGATAATACCCAGAAAAATTCGTTTTTATAATCACAATAGCTTGTACTTTTGGCCCCTATTACGGTGTAATGCATTAAACACATTCACCACCGCAGGATACACGAACACAAGACTACAAATGCTGCTAGGTGCAATTATAGTCGTGTAGTCAGCTACTGAATTATATTGAAGACGGCAGCTACAGTTGAAAAAATATAAACAGCTGTTTTTTTACTGTCTGTTTATATTTCAGTGGTGCCACTATCACTTTTTTTACTTTTATAATATGAAAAACATGCATAATTGCAGACTTTTATACAAACTTAATTTAAGATAATAAATATATAAATAACTATTTATAATACATTTTATAACGTAAAAACAGTTGAATTTATTATAAAACATAATAAATATTATAATTATGATGTTTTTGGAAGCAATAAACAATATAATCTTAACGCCAGATTAAATAAAAAAAATACATATATACTACATTAAAAATAAAACAAAAATTTCCGTCAACGAGCGTGGTATAGGTCGTAAAAGTTTCAGAACACTTAGGGTACGTACGTAAACGCATGAAAACTATTCATCAATGCTGCAGTGATGCAAAATGTTATTGCTGATGCGTAATTACCAGTTGCAGTTATGATGCTGATACTTTTTTACTGCACAACAGCGGTGCAAAGTTTGAATTGCAAAAGTTTAATAAGCAAACATAAAATAATAATAAAAATGCTATCAACAATAACGATGTCAAGTTTTATTAAAAATATTGAACCAACAACTGACAGTTTTTTTATAAATGACAAGAAAAAGCATCACAAGCTAATGCTTCAGAAAATTAACTGCAGCAATAATCGCCTGCATAAAAAAACTTTTGACACATAAAAGTCATGCCAAGTTTGTTAAAAGTCATATTTTTTGAACATTAAACTTTACTTCTGCGCAAGTGAAGTAAAACTGGATCAAAGAAGTACGGTATTATTAGAAACTACTTCGAAATATCTTTCACATGATGTATTAAAAATTCCGTTAAGAGCAAATTTCAGAAATAAGTATTGCTTGAAAGATTGTCTACAAAACTTAAAATTTTGTAAATATATTTATTAAAACATAATCTGCCGTATTCATAAAAAATAAAATAAGTTTGAAATGTGTTTTGATGCAAAATTTTCATACAAATTTTTCTTAAAATATAATTCAAAAGACTATGTATAGGGAAGAATACTTCAAGCTTTTATAAACCAAGGCTGAAAACCCGCAATAAAGAAAGTTTATTAAGCAAATATCTACGGTTAAATAAATAAATATCGACATAATTTAAAGATAAAGCCAATTTTGTAAAAAAAATGTCAGCCACGGAGTATGAATATATAATATTACCTTCTAATTGGTAAATCTGTATGCCTTAAACTCCATGTTAAACACATTTTGAAGCCTTTTCCAATGACTCCCATATTTTATAGATTCATTTTTTACCTTTTACGACCTATAACTCCTTAACTAGGAGCGTTGGCGCGAACAACATGTTCCTATAGAACTTCTTTCAAGAATACTAAAAAATTATATAAATATCAATTTGTTTCAAGCCGATTCTTTTCTGTTTAACAAAAAAAAATGTTTAAGCACTCATTCTTTAAATATTTTTTTTTATTAGCAACACTTTTTCTGTTTTGTAGTGCACAAAAATAGAAATTAGTTTAATTTGACTACGACAAAATAAGCACAGACAACAACCTGCAGCCATGTAGCCGTGTCGTCGCACAGTGGGAAATTTTACGAGAAGGCGGTCAAAATTCTATAACTTTTGACTGGATCGGTATTTTTTTATGCGATTTTTTTTGCTCGATAGGTGCGATTTTAGGCTTTAATTTGCGCTATAAAACGTAAAATTCGACTGATAGGAGCAAAAGTTATGGGGAGTTCAAAATGCATTTTCATTTTTTTGTTGAGTTTCGGTGTAAAAGTTGAATATTTCAAATATGATTTTTTATAATTTATCATTATTTCTCTTGTATTTTACAACTGATACTTATTTTTTTATTGTCGAACTTAGATCCTGTCAGAAAATGCGAATATTTGGCCCCTGTCAATTTTTTAGTCCGAATATTCACAGGGGCCAAAGGTTGGCTTTTTTGGGACGAGACGAGTTGTTATAAGGATAAAACTGAAAAGGAATATTTTAAAAAATGCCCAAATAGCATTCTTGGCTATCGATAACATTTTAGGTAATTCAACTTTTATTTTTGGTTTGAGATGTATGTGTATTTTATTATTATATATTAATACAAATATATGTATACTTAAATCAAAAACCAATTATAATCTATGAACAATTTTAAATTAAACAATATTAGTAAAAATTTCTTCTAAATAGCTTTGGGTTTCATTTTCCAGAAGTTGTTTAGCTTCTTCCTCTAATTCGATTGAGGTTGATTTCCATTTTTGTCGAATACTGGACATATATGGATCTGATGTGCACAACAAAATAGTAATAAGATCTTCATTAGTACAACATCTGGACATTTTTCTTGTGTTATGCTCGCGGAAGAATCTGTAGTCTTTGTTTCTTTTTTCTTGCGCTTCTTCAGGTAGATCTCCAATTGGTAGCATATTGTGTTGAACTATTTGTTCCCCATGGTATAAAATTTTATGAACTGTGGTTGGCATATGTCTCCAAGAGTATTTTTTGTTATAAAGAATTGCTGTTTCATTTGCATACTGGCCAAATTTTTTTTGCATTTATCTTTCTGCTACATGATATAACTTGTAAAATGATCTGGAATCGTCTTATTAATTCAAAATGTACTTCTGTAGATGCTGCAGTTTCTGGATCGGAAAATAATCTCCTTGCAGTGTTTCCATCATTTGAATTTCCTTCTCCTTGTTTTGGCTGATCAATTATAAGGCCTAGGTGAAGGTATTTTTCTTGAATTTGTTTTTTTGTTTGCTTCCTTTTTTCCACATTTTCTTTGTTTTCTCTCACTGTTTCGCCTAACGGGCCAAATTCCAAATCATAGCCCAATTTAAGAATATGCTCCATAAAACGAATTCTGGTATGAAGAGGGGACATTCCAAATTCGTATGCTTCATTGAAACTATTGTCTTGTGATGGGGGTTGGCTTAATTGACTTGATGTCTTTTTGCATATGGTACAGCTTGACGAAGACTTTGTTTCGGTTAATGCTTGTGCAACTTTTCCATCGATCATTGTAAGGAACATTTGAAAATTAATTTCAATGCATTGGTCATCAAATTTAAATATTGCCGGTTGAAGTTCTTTAATTTGATCTTTTATTTTTCGAACTTCTTCAGTTATGACATCTTTAGTTTCCTTTTTGTAAACAAACTTTATTGGTCTGCAATACTTTGTTGAAGAGGGAATTTCATTTTTCCATACATCCATATCTGTAACTCCACTGGTTGACGGCTCTAAGCCAATATAAGTTTTTCTTAAACGTAATGGAACTAAAGATACCATGAATAAGTTAGCATCAGATGAGTTTTCTGCATTACATTGCTTGTATTGTTTCTGACCAGAGCTTCCATCACATCCCCATTTAGAAAATAAAGTGATGCTGCAATTTTTAAGTTTTTTTAAACAGTCAGCATCAAGTGTATTTCATAATCGTTCTGCAGTGTGTTCGAGAAGAGCCTGCAATTTTACTTCTGCTGAACTTGAAGTTACACTAATAGCCGTTTGTGAAGGTAAGCACTCTTTTTTAACAGAAACTAAATCTCGATATGCTGGAAAGATTCCACAATTTTTTTCATTGGTTCGCTTTCTCAGTTCTGTATACTGATTTTTTGTCAGTTTTAAATCCAAAAATAGTGCAAATGCTTCTTCTGGAGTAAATTTCATTTCTTCAGTTGGTGTAGGCATACTTTTTAAAATCCTCTTTGTGCGTTTAGGGCTCGCTTCCACTATTTTTTTAATTATTGCAATTTTTGTTTTCTTATTTTGCGTTGGTTGAACTTGATGCAGAAATGAATCCCTTATCATACTATGAGAAATTTCTTCATTGATATTTGCAAGCTTGCGTCTTCGTGATCTTTCACTGCAATTGTCAATTTGTTTTGCGGGCCGACCCACTTTTCCAGTTTAATTAGCGGTTATTGACAGCTTCTTAAAAATCAGATCATTTGTTAGCCATTTTTCGTTGCGTAAGTAAAACTTTTTCTTGTTTCTAGAACAGTTAAGGTACCGTTTTCTTAATGTTAATGAAAAATTTTTAATTTTTATCTGATGTATTTTGATTTCTTGTTCGTTGCATAATTTAAAGAATGGATTATTCATTATGTGTAACACAAAATCTTTTTCATCTTTCTGTTGAAACTATATATCTGCGAGAACTTTATAACTGAACTTAGCCATTGTTTAAACAATAATGAAGGTAAAATTATGAATGCATGCATTTTTATACTCTTGATATAAGTTTTTGTAAATGATCTTTTGTTACCACTTCTTTGAAACATAAAAACCCTTTTTTAAATACAAATTTAATCTTATATTAGCATTTCTTTGAAACATAAAAACCCCTGTTTTCACACTTTTTAAAAGGATAACATACCGGCAATAAATTAACTGGTAACATGTAGGTAATTTTCATGTAAAATATAACTGCGTGCTGGTTTTTTTTTACCATTTACCTGCTCTTCCATTTTTTTAAATTAAGTTGCAATTTTCAGGTAATTAAGCTATGTAGTTTATGTTGCGGCTATTTACTAATGTTTAACCTTTTAACTTACTCAGAAATCTAACGTGTTAGTCTATTTATGTCGCCTATTCGTTTTGCAGCATCCGTTCACCCACAATAAGTTCATAACAATGGCAATACATTTACCTTCTCCAAATTAAATGATAACCTGACGTGCTAGATAACTTATGTGGCCTGAACTGCTTTATTTGTCGAAAATTCTTTAAGACACATCTTCTTTAATTTCAGTAATGTATACTTGCAGGACTTATTTTTTGAACCGAATATCTTACCTTGGGTCACAGAAATTGCTGTAGTTCTCAAGGTCGTATCCAGACGTGTGTACAATGGGGTATAGAAATGTAGGTTAGATTCTGGACTACAAGAGAGTATAGATTCTTTTTTGACGCGTTTTGACGGGCAGGACTTATGCTCTATAAAGTAGGAAATTTCCGGGAAATTTAGACATTAAAAAAAAAAAAATTAAATAGTTTTAGATTTCGCAGAGTTTAATCCTTTAAACCACGTGTAGCTAATAAAATAAACTAATTCACAAAACTTATTCTGTCAAAAAATCTTAAAAAACAAAAAGTTATGAGCATTTCAACTTCAAAAATTGACTCAGAAATTCAAATCTATAACCAAATATTGAGAAAGTCCATTTCGGACCACCCTGTTCTCAATGAAATAGTTGAAATAGGGTTGAAATTTTTTGGCTCCCGGGGTTCACTAGTATTTACTTTCACATGAATAAAAAAAATTTAAAATCGGAGAACATAAAAAAAAATAATTTTGGCCGCCTTCTCAAAATATGAACCAGTGTGCGTCGTGAAAATAATCATTGCCATATACACACATGCATTCTATTTTTGACATATTGAAGTCGGTAGCTTGCTGTCTCGGATGTGTTTAAAGCATAATGCTGGGTACACACTATGCAACGCATTTACGCAATCTAGTGAATTAAATTAATTTTCATTCATTCCAAATTGCATCAACATAAAAACGCTTTGATATTTTGAGGTTGCATTGAAACAGATCGCATGAAGGTTGCATAGTGTGTACCCAGCATTATAGCGGCCTTTATTAAGTTCGTTATCACCCCTGAAAAATTGCTAAAAATTATATATGGGCTTTCTGCATATTATGTGACGGTTTGTACATATATCAAGGCATAAAAAATACTTATATAAAAATTTAATAAAAAAAAATATTCTTATTCTGCAAAAAAATCTATTTCAGCTTCTGTAAGTGCTAATTGAATTACGTCAGAAGAAGAGGTAGAGTTGTAAATACGACCATTGCTACTTGATGTCTGCGAATATAAACGCGATGGGTTAAATCTGCTCTCACGTACATTCTTTACTTTTCGCTGCGTTATTAAAACTTGAATTTCGCCCATTAGCTCGTATCCAACCTCTACGGGCATACTCTGTAGCTGATGCGCAATGCTTGCACCAAATGTGGTGAACTCATTTTCGTTTCCTTGTAATATTTTTTCTATGGCCTTGTAAATTTTTTGTGTGGCATTTCTATTGCAGTCTTCAAAATCCAGTTCATCAACTTCTATCCAGTTCTGTAAACTTTCCTGAAAAAAACATTATTTAATTCATGAGATACAAATGGCGTTAGCCAGAAACTTTAGACTTTGTAATTAGGTCTATTACCTTTGTATAAATCCACTAAAGAACTTGTTAAGTACTCAACTGTTTCAGTACTTATGCTGGGTACACACTATGCAACGCGTTTACGCAATCTAGTGAATTAAATTCATTTTCATTCATTCTAGATTGCATCACCATCAAAACGCTTTGATATTTTGATGCTGGGCACACACAGTGCAACCTACATGCAATCTGTTTCAATGTAACCTCAAAATATCAAAGCGTTTTGATGTTGATGCAACCTGGAATGAATGAAAATGAATTTAATTCACTAGATTGCGTAAATGTGTTGCATAGTGTGTACCCAGCATTATCATCGCTTAAGCCCTGAATTTGCAAAGTGACCTACCTCTGTAGAATTGTCAATAGATTTTCTTGTAACGATGGAACTATCCAGAAAACTCATTTCTTCGAACCACGATAATGAGGATATATAGTTTTCTTCTACCTCTGAGCCGGATTTCTTATGGTTCATCTTCCTTTTTTCCCCGGTTGTAATGTACAATTAATACCACCGTTCGTAATGGCCTACCTAAAAGGCCATTACTGGAATGTATCCCGTCCGTAGACGTAGATGACCGAAGTAGGTGATCCTATTCCCATAAGTACGATTTAACCTCATTTAATGGACTTTGTAGAAATACATTTGAGAGCCTTACACTGCTAGCTATCAGTCTTTCCGGGAGGGGTTCTTGTCCTCTACATATCCAAAACTCACCTACTAAATTGTACTGTCTCATAATATTTTATAGACTCTCTTGCCGCTGACTCGTAACAATAGCTAAGCGTTAAAGTTAACCCCTATGCCTATTCTCCTGTTAGCGAAACTTTACAGACACCCGGGATGGTTTCGGGGCCCTGGCTTCTTAACCCTCCCTACCTATGTTTTAGCATAAGCACATTTTCGCTAAGACCCATATTTTGCTATTCCCTTTTCCCTATCACATACGTAAGAAAATTTTTAAAATTTAGCAATTCATTTTTGATAAAAATTATTTATTTACATTTCAGAAATATTTCAACAAAATTAACTAACTATTCGTAATGCAAATAAATTACGTACGATCATAAAATAATTCGGTATATAAGAGTATTATCTAAGAATAGAAAGAATACTTTCATATAAAAAAATTCCAAAAGAAATTGCATGTTACTGGGGACTACATCCCCTATTCAACATTGATAAATTTTACGTTTAATAAACAAACTGTTTATATATACATACATATGTATAAAGATACAAAATGTTACGAAGCAAAAACTAAAGAAGAAAAAAACACCTCAAACATTCACATTTACAAATATATTCCATACATGTTTGATGGATTTAGTTGTTACTTCGTTTGAGTTGTCGAACAAATATGCAGGTAACAAAAAATTGTATGATCACTTACCAACTTATTGGGAGTAACTTTTAGTTCTATAGGGGTTTGATGACGTAGAGGCCTCTTCGAACATCTGCATTTGTATTGTTTTTCTGTTGGTTCCTAGATTACAGTGACTCAAAAAAAAGTTGATACTTGCATATATCTATTAATTATAAAGTTTAATTTTTAAATTAATTATTTCTAATAAAATAAGTAATTTTATAGGTTTATACCGTACCTATGAATTATACATATCTATATATGAGAGAAACTTAATATTATTAGGAACTTTGAATTATGGTTAGCTTAAACCCAAACATGGTCAATATAAAAAGGAAACAAAAATTGGGATCAAGGATTAGCATTATATTTGGGATATTTGAGTGTGAGTTGAAATAATTTGTTATGTTTATTTATCCTTTTAATGAATTTTAAGCTATATATTTTGTTTGCCAATACTGTTAGATTGCAATGGTTATTGGGAACATGTGAAAATTGCTTTAACTATTATTAGAGTTTTGTTTTTTATATAGAATTTACACAATTACTTATCTAACCATAATTCATAAGGAATTTTTAGGGAGGGAAAAGAATTTGCCTTGTAACCGGAATATTTTTATCACTTTTGTATCACTACAAACTTCTGCCTTCCGTGCCAACTGTAGGAAAAAATATTCACTACCGATGAAATGCTATTTGCCCTGGATTTTTTCTCTTCTTTTGAGAATTTCTTTTTCTCCTATTATATTTGTTCAAGATGTTATTCCGCAAGTTTTTTTTTCAACACCGATTAACGGTCGAGTTGATCTCATTTATTGTCGTCTTCAAGTTTGTGAACATTTAGTAAAAACTGATGTTCAAAATGTCAGCACGTGTACAAGAATATTGAGTTGTGATTCATCAAGATTTTTCTCGGTAATTTTTCTTGAGTTTAACGATACACGCACTGTGACCTGTACGTGATGAAACTTTGTTTAATTGTCGCTTGAAAATGTTTCACTCGGATTGGAAACCACGTCACCTAACCTATGCCAGGTTCGAGGATCATAACCCAATCACGTGCCCAACAATTTAAAATCTTGTTTTTTTTTCTTTTTTTTTTGGTCGTTAAACTCAATTGAGATAAACGCTAACAAAATGGTCAGCGATTTCCACTTGCTTTTTTTTTTCTCTTCTCTTCTGCTTGTTTTTTTTCTTTTTTTTTATATATTTTCTTTCTTTGATATTTGAACCGATCACTATGTGTTGTTTCCTTGAAGGTCAAAATGAAAAAGAAATTCTTAATATTTTATAAAATACCTCCAACCTCTCATTCGTTACGATACACAGAGAACCTCAGTAAATGCATTCAAACATTACCATATACGTATATATGTATTTTGTCCGAAAATAATGACATCTGATATAGCCAGGACAGAAACCCGCCAGATGCCATGTGTACCTAATAGAGATGAGCAATCAAGTGATTTTTAAGAAACATGATGTTCAGTGACCGTGCTTTAAATTGTTCCATACAACTGTGATTACAATCACGTTTTGGCAGATGGGTTTTTTATAGTTATCATAACATAAAAGTTAAAAAAAAGAACCAACACAATATAAATATACTTAGATAATATAATATATAATTTTCAGAATACTGTTCATTAACATGTTTTTCGATATTTACTTAATTTTCACCCTACTAATTTATGAAACTACTACGTTATATGTTTCCTTTCCTCTTTTTTGTCTCTTTTTTCTTTTCAAAAAAATGCGGGTACATTACGATGTTTTTGTTGGGGTGGTTTTTCGATAACGAGGAAATGTTCACTACACGGTGTAAGTGGTACGCAACGACCGTATTTTTTCTTTATAACGTCAACTGGCAGTCGCATTTCGTCGGCTATTTCCTGATATGATTTGGCTTTTAAATCGTTTCTTCTGTACAGCTTGCTGTTCATATCCCACAAAATTGGATGAGACCGATATAAATTTATTAATTTTAAAATTGCAGTGTGATTCAATTTTGGCTCCATTTTTTAATTTGTTTTGTTTATGAACCAGAGTTACCAACAACATAACAGGGATAACTTTTTATGCAAACATTGGACATCAATATTTATTTTGACGTTTTCTAATGAGATTGATGTTTTAAATTTAAAACAATTGTCTACTTTATGTATATTTGAAAAAAAGGTAAAGAAATATTTCTAAATATACTTAAAAAAAGTTAAAACTATAATTATTGTTTCAGCAATCAAGAAAATTTGGTAACACTGTTTATTTTTTTGACATCAACTTGCTGCAAGTGTCAAAAAATTACTGTCTTCAGAAATGTCTTGCAAGTTGAGTTGCAAGTTGGCTGCAAGTATGAAAATTGTGATGGTGTTAGTGAAAAAGTGCGAGTGTATTGAGTTTTTCGAACTTGTACTTGCATGTGTAAATGCTAGGTAAAGTTAACTTTTTGTAGCTAGCTACACAGAAAAAAGTAAAAAACGGTTTTGATCACCAAAATAATTGAAACAAGCAAAAAATTGTTTAATTTTGCACCTATCACCGAAATGATTATACCAATTACTCAAACTTGCAAAAATTGCAAAACAAGGATTTTTTTTCCAATTAAAAAGTTTTTACATTTTAATTACAAAAATAATTGAAAAAATTATTAATATTAAACAATATTTTAATTGAATGAATTGACAAATTAATTTTAAAAAAATCAATATTTTAATTGAATGAATTACTAACGTAATTGATTACAATACAGAAAATTAATTATTTTAATAATTGTATTTATTAGAACAGTGATTGCATTTTTGCATGAAATCGATTAAATTTTTAATTGAATAAATTAAACAGTGTATTTGAAATACACTCTAAATTCAATTACGTAAATTATTCAATCAAACAAATTGCTAATTGAATAAGTTTGTTAAATCTATTAAGTTGATGGTTAAATGAAGCAAAATAATAATATTTAAAATATATGTTTTACTTAAATATGGTTTAAAAATAACTTGTTTTATTTGTTTAATTGTAAAAGCTCATGCTTAATTGTACAAATTTTGGAAGATATTTTTGACAGAGGAATTTCATACATACAACTTTGTATAAAATTGTAGAATAACTCTGATTCTTCAGGGTATTCAAGATTGAAAACAAAAAACTGTTTTTATTGTGTTATTTGGCTGTACTTCTTTTCACCTATTCACTTTAAACGCACAACATGAAATGACGCCAAAAATAATTCAAGAATTAACAAACAAAGAAAATAAACACCAAGTTTCGATTGCGACCATAACCACCGTCAACACTGTGGTCAGCCACAAGGCGATTTTTTATTTTACGCATAATATACATATGTATGTAGGCTCATTATTGACATTGTTGGTGGTCATAATTGTAATTCGTCTATAACAAATTTCAGTTCATTTTTTACTTGTTGATAGTTTTTTTTTTTGCACGCGACGCTTACTGTTCTTTTTAATGACAAAAACATCTGTGTATGTACATGTAAGGGCAAAGACAATAAATTTATAATGCTGGGTACACACAGTGCAACCTACATGCAATCTGTTTCAATGCAACCTCAAAATATCAAAGCGTTTTGATGTTGATGCAATCTGGAATGAATGAGAATGAATTTAATTCACTAGATTGCGTAAACGCGTTGCATAGTGTGTACCCAGCATAAATATGTTGGTTGCACTTGTATCATTTTTCGCAAACTGTTAATGAGGGAGGAAAGCAACAAGGAGAAAGCAACAAAGTGTTCAATTGAAACAACCGAGTTGATTGATTTAATTAAACTTATAATTAAAATTAAGTTAAAATCAAGTAAAATTTTAATTGAAAAAAAATATTTTTTTTTTAATTGAATCAATTAAGAACGTAATCAAATTTGTTTTAAAATTCAAAAATCACTATTAATTGAAAAAAACTGCCAATAATATTTTCTGTGTATAAACTTACTACTTTAAGTTAGCTTTAAGTTGGTTTTTTTAAATAAACTATTTTAATCAAATTGTATTTGGTTATTTTATTTAATTTTTTAATTATACTATAACCTGGCCATTACCGATTACCAATTTCTACCCCGTATATTGTAATAATGGCCCTAAATAATTAAATCTTTTGTGGGTCTTGGAGCCGTTTGTTTGCCAATCGACTTGGCTCTCTCTACTTAAAATACATAGTGGGTGCTATTATTGAAATATATCGAAAAGCTAACGGAAAGAACAAAAATGTAAGGAATTGTAAAATTTGCAAGAAAAATTTTTTTAATTTAAATATTTAGATTTTTTTATATTTTTATAGAAGTAAAAAGAAAAATACTCAAGTAATTTCCAAATAGAAGCAATGGTAGATTTAATGAAAAAAAAAAACAGACATTAATTGTGGTTTTAAACATATTAATAATAGATTTATCCTGAATTTTTTTTTTATTTTTGAACTTACTCTCTATCCTTCATTTGTAACACGTCTTCAGATGTATAGCGTTAAACTCTTCTTTCTAACCGCATACCCAAGTAATCATCGTCGAAAAAGGCAATTGTATCCATATTTTAATTTAATATTAACTGCCTTTTAAAATTTCACATATAATTTACTAAAAACACTTCTTATTTACTTTTCAATTTTTAATCTTGTCTTGAAATGTCTTTTTCGATCATCTGACACAGAATCAACTCGTAATAAATTAAAACAGGGATGTTAAATTTGCTTCGCAAAAAGTGTATACCGCAGGAATAAATAATTGCAATTTTCATATCGATCGATATTTTTTCCGCAAAATTTTCCTTTCCGTGCGGAACCAATAATACCACCCAGTGTTTGTATACACTTCGGTTAATGTAAATTTTCCATTGCTTAGTAGATGACTTTAAGTTAGTCTTAACAAGCTAACTTAAAATTGGCTTTTTTGTAGTTAGCTACTCATTTGACGGCAGGGTGGTAACAGCAACTTTACTACGATTATATGAGAGGAATAGCAAATCTCAGGCCTGGAACAGAAAAAAGTAGTTGTAGTAGTATTTGAAGCTGACGAATGCTCTGTAGCGCAACAAAGTTCAACATTTCGAATTTTGCGCTTCAACTTCAACGACTACTACAACTACGTATTCTGTTGACACTGCCGTTTTTAACTTTTGACAGTTTGCATCGCTTTTCTTAACGTTGTACTACAGCGATTATTCTGTTCCACACTTTTTTACCAATTTGGCTACCTCGTTTATTAGAAAAATGCATAACAAATGACTACAAGCTGTTTGTACATCATTGTTATTATCAATTTATTAATAAAAACGTTCTTACTCTTCTTTCAAAACATTACTTTAGCTGCACTTTTATGCAGGTAACCACAATTGCGTACCTGCACATTAAGGCAGCTAAATACATTTAAAATAGCTGCATTTTTGATTTATCTGCACAAAAAATCGTGCAAAGGAGATTGTGCAGCTTATCCAAAATTACTGTATTAGACATAGAAAAATAAAAGTAAACACGCAATGTCCTGAATGGATGACAATCTTAAAATGAGATTTTTTGATACTTTTTTGTTTTTCAATTGATATTTTTTGTATTGAACTTATAAAATTAATATACCTATCACGTGGAAGGTAAAATATGAACCGTAGATTGGTCTCTCGCCAAATCTATCCACTAAGACGGAAAAAATAAATGCTGGAAACATGTAAATTTATATCGACCCCTAACTGCGAAAATAACGTAAGCGACAAAAATCAAACTTTACATAATAAACATTTTTTATTTTATTTCATATAAATTTTGAAAAAAATTAATCGCTTACAGTAAAATTGTTCTTGCTATAAAGTCGTACCTTATGTGACCATGAAGTTTCAAGAAATAATGCACATGCTGCCAATAGTCATTTATTAAAAAAAAAACGAAAATTTAAAATCATGTCACTTTATGTACTATGTTTTCTTGATACGTACATAAAAACTTATGGTCGAATTCTGACCATTAGGCGAGCACTAGTGTACATACATATCGTTACCTAAAACGCAAAACGCCCTATCTAACATTTTGAAAATTTTACAGGAGAAGCAAATTACTATTAAAAATGTTAATCGATAAATTGTATTAAACTGTTAAAATTTATTTTTCTTCTATTTTTCTTGTAAAACCTACGAGTTGTTTTGACAATTGACAATGTTGCATATTATGCAAAATTTTAGTAAGGCCTTTTAGCGCGTATCAGGGTTGATAAAGTTGGTACAATTGTACTTTTTTTTGGTACAATTCAATACTAAAAAGTACGCTGGTACCCCCGTGACTCATTTGGTACTATTTCCTAATTTTTCAAACCTACATATTTATAATTGATATAAAATGGCAAGTCGTATTTACTGTCCAATGAATATAAGCGGAGTTTAGTGTTTGGTGCAAATAGTCTTGCGAAAATGCAAAATGTCGTATATTTTTATGAAATCTAAGGGAAACTCTATTTTTTATTGTTGGATTTAACAAAACAGCTATGATATTTTGCATTTGCTCTTTTGCAAGACCATTTGCACCAAACACCGAACTCCGCTATTGTGAATAGATTTTTGCACTTGTTCAATGAACGATTGCTTATGCCACATTCTAAATTTAGTATCAGCGGCAGCATTTAAGCTTGCGTTTTCTGTTGATATTGACAAGTTTTTAGAAGATATAAGAAACCAGTTCTGCAAAAGTTCTTAGTAGAAGAGACGACTTCCTCTCATTTCAAGATTATTTTGGAACGCATTCATAATATTTTCAAATATTCGTCAACAAGATGGTTGTCACGTCAAGAAGTAATCAACAGAATTTTGTTTGAAGTTTGAAGGAGATTTTACAAGCGCTAAATTAAACTTTATTATATTCGGACTTTCTTCTCCTTCCTGCTTCTGCAGTACATATTAAAAATTGTAAACACAATATATTTGGAAATGCAATCCGAAATTCTCGTATGCACATATTTTTAGAACGCTTTAACATTTTATTTTCGTTTAAAATTCGAGATTGCATTTTGATATTCGTCAATTTTCCACAAAAAAAAAAAAAAAACGATAAATTCTAAAAAGTGTATGTATCAAAAAAAATAAATGGATTTCTCGACCCTAAAAACCTCAAGATACAGGTCTGGCTAGACCAAATACAATCTGATTATATTCTTGAATATTTTGGAAAACTAACTATTTTGAAAAATCCGGGGCTCAAAATTCTTTTTTAACCTATGGTTTCTT
Source organism: Pollenia angustigena (assembly GCA_930367215.1). Lineage (NCBI taxonomy): Eukaryota > Metazoa > Arthropoda > Insecta > Diptera > Polleniidae > Pollenia > Pollenia angustigena. Next base: position 15,591,706 of record OV884061.1, read on the forward strand.
TGGCAAAGTTTCTAGGAATGACTTATAGAACAAAAATCGCAATATGCTTTTGACGCGAAAAAACTTTACCCACTCTATTATTGCGTATAATTTATGATAATGTATTTTTTGCTATCTATACTTTACATGTACAAATGAATTTTAAGTACATTTTGTTTCTAATGTATTAAATTTTTGTTTTTAAAAATAAAATAAACAAAATGAATAAAAAAAAAACAATGATTTAGTACTATTGGGGCCGAAAAAGTACGATTTTAAAAGTTCGTTGGTACAATATTGGTTTTCGCATTTATCATCCCTGGCGCGTATCAAATAATCTTTTGTAGATAGGGTCGTTTGTTTTTTGTTAATAAAATTGCTAATTTTGGTTGAAAAATTCCAAAATTTATTGTGGACATTAGTGTTAATGCAATTCATCAGATTTAATGAAAAAGTCGATTTATAATTTTTTGTTAATAAGGTCCTTTTGCGTTTTAGGTAACGATATGTATTTTACTTTAAAGGCTGTCGAAAACTATGGATAGTTATCGTTGATTTTTGAAAACTATCGATAGCTTCAGACCACTTATTAGCTGCGTTCGAGAACACAAAAGTTTTTACTATTTTTTACTGAACTTTACTACATTTTACGAAATTGCGTTCGAGTACACAAAATACAGTAAATGAGAACACAAATTGAGAGCGTAAAATGACATTTCTTGTCTGAGTATTTACAAATCTTTACTGCAGAAATTTTTGCGGTAAAATTTTGTAAATAAAAAAACATATGTTTTAAATGGTAAACAAACAGAATTAACAAATAAGAAGCATACAAATTGTGAAAAAATTGTGAAATAAAAGAAAAGTTGTAATAATTATTAAACCAAAACAAAAAGTGAATAACTATTAAATAATTAAACTTGGTTGTGAAGCATTAATTTGGCTAAATACCTACAAACTTTTGAAATTTTTTTTTGTTATGTTAATTTTTTTGTAAAAAAATACTTTGATTACATTAAAATATGAATGATTACATTAAATAATTTGTTTGTATTTTCCAAATATGTTTGTGTTATAAAAAGTGTTTAATCGTGTACCGATAAGAAATCGAGTTAAGTAATCAAAAGTTTAAACATTTTTAAACACTTCAATTATTGGCCATAAGCTGTTGTCTTTATTTTAAGAATTTTTACAAATGTTCCGATCGCGTACTTTTTTGTACGGCAGCTTTTTGTGAGAGCAAATTTTTAAGTTTACTCATTTATTGCATTTTACTGTAAAAGTTCTCAAACCCACCTATTATTGTATGTACGTCATCGTCCGGACTTGCAATTTTTGTTACTGTAATTTTTTAAAATTGTGCTTGAAAATTGCATTATTGTCCATATCATAAAACACTAGCTTTGCAATTTTGCATGTTCATGCCGTCTTTTCTCTACTCCTTTTTATATTTTATATACATACCAGTGTTGCCATTAGGATACGAAAGATACATTTTTCGTATCTTTATGGCTTCACGTACCATGTATAATCCTGAAATTTTTCGTTTCTTTTGAATCTGTATGCAAAATGTACTAAAACTTATTAAGACCGATCATCGTAACCGGCTCAATACTTATACAATAGCAGCTTTTATAATGGTAAAATAAAACATTAAGGAAGTTTCAACATACGATTCACCTAAATCGAGGATTATAAGAAGTTAAGTTGTTCGAAGGAAATATGAACATCTTGTATTTTCAGGAAATTTATATGAACTTTTTGATATAATCGCCTTGGTATAAACGCCTTAACTCGTAAATTAATTTTTACAAAAATGAATTTGTTTCGATTGCATCCAAAGATAGTTACATATAATTCATTTTAATGTTTGCTAAGTCTGTGTTCATACGGCTCATGTCTTATTGACAATATTGCTACTTTATAGGCGAGAGCAAGGTCTATCCAATAGGTCTGCGATGTCAAAAGTTGCTTACATTTTCCCTATACATGTGTATTTTTGTTAACGTTTTTGGTTTTTTGCCACACATACATGCACACAAATCACATTTTTCCTTTTGTTTTCCCTATGTATGTAGTAGTAAGATTTTGACAACGGCGGGGAATTTTGCACAAACAAAATGCCTGTAGTTTTTTGTATTGTTGTATTGTTGTAGAAGTAAGCAGACATATTGGATTGGCCTTAGGCGAGACGACGAGGGGAAAAGAAACGAGTACACAGAAGCATGTACTGTCTTTACGTTTTGCTTTCTTATTAGTTGTTTAATTTTGTTTTTGTTTTCAATATCAAAACCAACAAAATAAAAAACATACCGTCAACATGACATGATTCATTTGAACGCCTTTTCATGTTCAAAGAAGAAAAAGGAAGAATCTTGTCAATAAGACATGAGCCGTATGAACTCAGACTAATTGTATTTTTAAAAATTACATACCTAATATTTATGACTTAAACCAATATAAAAATTAATTTATATGATATAATTTTCTTTACAATATTCATTTAATATAAAATAAAAATAAATGGTAAACGTTAAAAATTGACTTGAAATTTTTTTTCAAAATGTATCTTTTTGGGAAAAGTGTATCTTTTTGGAAACTTAAATGTATCTTCTTCGAAATTTCACTGGCAACACTGATACATACACACTAGGCTGGGTCACTGATGTATGAGAAAAAATAAAAGCTCTCGAATCATGTTCTAATAGCAATATTTTTTTGTCTTACGTCAAAACAAATTAAAACTGCAAAAAAAATGTAAAAAAAAGTCACATCTTCAGCCCGCGCAAGCTCCTAAAAATTAAATATATGCAGGAAAAGTAAATTTTTTATTTACTATCAATTATTATTAATTAAAACTGAAAATATTTTGAATTTAACTTAAAAAAAATAAAACTTTGGTTCTTATGCTGGGTACACACAATGCAACCTACATGCAATCTGTTTCAATGTAACCTGAAAATATCAAAGCGTTTTGATGTTGATGCAATCTAGAATGAATGAAAATGAATTTAATTCACTAGATTGCGTAAACGCGTTGCATAGTGTGTACCCAGCATTATACAACAGAAAACAATAAAATCATTTTTTGGTCACAAAATCTTGTTTACTGTAAAATCTAGGCATCTATCGTCTTAATTTAAGTTTCGTCTATGTTAAACCTTCTCTTAATTTTTTATTGCAAAGAGTTATGGATGCTTCTGATATGTACTATTTTTACGAACTTACAAGTCGATAAAATACAGTAATATGCTTTTGTGCAATACAATGCTATTGTTGTTATATTCAAAATTTCACAAAATTGAAGGTCAATGCGCGGGCTGTTACACTAAAAATAAATTTATAATATTTTACAGGGGTCTAGTGCAGACAAAAATACAACATATTTACGCTATTAGAAGTCGATAAGAGAAAAATATATTTTCGACCCACCCTAATACACACATACTGTTTAAATACCGGTACACATACTTACAACCAACTTGACGTTGAAAAGTAAGAACTACAAAACAGAATTGTAGAGCATATGAAGCTGTGTACACCAAAGAGCATACAGAGGCGTCACTAGACAGAAAATATTGTATTTTTTTCTGTCTTTTTCTTGTTTTTTACACATTGCCACATCACAACCAAAAAACTTTTCTTTCTCTTTCTTCGAAAGCTGCCCTCGCAAATGATTTAGGCATTTTTCATACGTCACTTTTTTCATCTCTGTATGCTTTATGGTGTACATCTTCCCAATCATCTCAGCAATAAGGTTAATAATTGCTGTAACAACATTGCAAGTCTGGTCAGGAACTGCCATGCTCCACCCCTAAATATAACACCTATTCTACAGCATACATACTTATGTACATGCAATGCTGTTAAAACATGACAAAAACTCTAAAGGGCAAAATCAACCACACCAATGGGTTGGCAAACACACCTTTGTTTTCTGCTTCTAATTGCGAACTAACAACAGAAACATATTTCGTACGAAATCAAATTTTTATTTTTTTTATTTAGAATATAAAGAAAGGAAAAGAACAAGGTGAATTCACTAGAAGGTGGGGTCAAGTCAAGTCATATGTATGTTGTTTTTTTTCGGTTGTCGGATTGTCAAAGTTTGTATACAAAGTATTTTTTTATGTAAACAAACCTATTTTTGACAATGCGACCACAAAAGTAGTGTTGTAGAGTTGACCTCACCTTCTAGTTAATTCGAATTGAAAAAGAATTTGAAGATTAAAACTACGAGTTGTTTTGGGGCAAGCAATCACAGAGCATACAGAGATGAAAAAAGTGACGTATAAAAAAAGCCCAAATCATTTGTGAGGGCAGCTTTCGAAGAAAGAGAAAGAACCCGTTTTTTTGGAGTGAAGTGGCAATGTGTTAAGACAGGCTGTCGCAATCAACACAACTTACGTGATCAAAACAAAAATGCAAAAAGGGCTGCTTTCGAAGAAAAACACAGAAAAAACACAATATTTTATTAGCCTCTGTGCAAACAATTCTGCTTAAAAATTTAGAGTTTACGGTTAAAAAGGAATGTATGCTTCTTCTTCTAATTCTGAAGAGTTTTTACTGAAACTATTACATTTAGCACTAGACTCCACAACAAGTTTGACAAATATCTAGCATGTCTGCCAAATATTAAAATTTTTACAAACATGCTTCAAATGTTTGTCCAAACAGCAAAATATTTCAATTAACATCAAAAGTAGTTTTAAAACTACTCAAGGCTAGATTACACTATTATACTTTGTATTAATACATGTCAAAATCTCAAGTAATATGACAAAGTGCGATAGTATGAATGCAATGTGTCACGAAAATGACAAGTATTATGGAAAAAGTTTGACATCCCATACGACTTCATCGTTTTTTAAAAAAATTTCTAAACAATAATACTTTTCATTGGATAAGGGTTGCATTTTTTTCATGTGTGAGTGTTTATACTTTGTGTGATGGTGTGAACACAAACTTTCATGCTACATTAGATTTTTTGACAGTCGCAAAAAAACTCATTAGATTTCTATCTCACAAAGTATTATGAAATACGTAAGACTTGTGAGATAGTGTAATCTAGGCTTTAGTGGTCCAAAGGTGGGTTATATGGTCCTGCCCTAGGACATCGTAATGTTAAATAGACTATGTTTTTTCCATACGTTTGGGTTACTTTTGGACTAGTCCTGGTCCCTTGTGGGCTACTCTTTACACGCGTGTTTGGACTGGTCCTATTATTTGCAGGGTAAAATTACCATCATTTTAGTGTTAAAGTTAAGCGTTTCATTAATGATGTCCCAACAGCCTTTAAAATTGTTCTTTTTTGCCCTTACTTGTACTAAAAGATATTTTTTAGCTAATATTATATTTATTTATTAAAAACACCACAAGAAGGTATTATAAATCTATTTCGTACTTATGTAAGTATACTTATATAATAATATAACAAAAAACAATTAAGTTTGGTATATGTATACAGGTCTGTCACAGAAATAAATTCCGATCGAAAGTGATTTCGTTTTATGTGAAAAAAGATATGAAATCGCTTCCACTTTCGATCGGGATTGATTGCTCAACAGGCCTGATAAACTGGGTTTCAATAAGATTTCGAGAATTACAAAATGTATAACAAATTTTTGGTATATTTACTTTGGGTGTGTGTGAAACGGTAGCAAAGTACTCATGGAAGTAAATATTTGACACTGTTGAGGTGAATAAAATTTCACTAGCCCTGGGGGCTAGTATACATTTTGACATTAGCGTAGACATTTTTGACAATTTTAATTCACCATAAAACTTTGCTACCGTTTCACACACACCCGTTATCACAATTTCAATTTTGTGAGTTTAATAAGTAAATTGTTTGTATTATGCCACAAAGAGCTGCAGTTTAAGTCAGTTTCTCTCTTTGGTGCTGATAAAGTGTCGAAATTTTTGACACACATCTATTGTCGTTAAAATTCTTGACAATTTCAACTCACCATAGAACTTTGCTACCGTTTCAAATACACCTTAAATAACCAAAACTGAAAAGATTTCTTAAAGGCACCATACACGACATGTGTTAGCTTTCAGGTCACATGTAATTGTGCATGTCAGTCAAAGTTGGTATTTCACAAAAAAAAACATGTGTAATCTTTAATTATACTTAATTAGCCATTGTGTACCAATGTTCTCTTCGAGTTTAAATAGTACCAAGAAGTACAATTGTATAAATTTTGCCAACGCTGACCTAGCGACGGCAGAATAACAGTACCAAGAAGTTCTGCTATTCTGCCGACGTTTCTGCTTTTGTTAAAAAAATAAATATTGCGCTTGAATAACTGCCATTACGTTAAGCCCACGATTGATATGACTCGTTTATGCAGTGTGACCAGATCATAAAAATTTGTTCAACTTAATTATAAAAAAAAAACCAGTAAATAGGTATAACTTTAATATATTTTTATAAAATAAATTGTTAAAGTTCTTAAAATTTTTTTAAATCATGCAAGTGAGATGGTCAGTTATTCAAACTGTTACTGTACTTCAGATAATTTCTGAGATTCTTAAAAGAAATTGTTTAAAAAATATTTTTTAAAAGTTTTAAATATATTATGAAAATCCTTAATAAATAGCCAAATAAAATAGCTGGATCAAAATTTCCAAAGCATATTTTGTCTACGAAAATATTTAAATGGCCACACTGACAAGATGTTTGTTGCACATAAAAGTTGGGTGCAAAAACTGTAGGATATGTTGCCGGTGGTGAATGTAAATACGTAAAATTTGTGTGCATTGCGAAATAGTTTGCTGCATTATTTCTCTTATGTTGCTTTATTTCTTTGTAGTTCATCATGAAACGTTCGATTGTTAACAACAACCGTTGCATAAAAAGCTAATAATAACTGTTCCAAGCCTCGAAAAGTAAATTTGTTTAATATCTATAAATATTATTTAATAAACAGTGATAAATAATAAACAAGTAGCTTTATTTTTGCCATCAAAATCATTACAAAGTAAATAATTGCAACGAAAGAAAATTAAAACATTATTATTTGAACACTGAAAGCACTCAATTAAGAAAAGGAGTATCTCGAATTTTCTTTACTTTACATGAGGAGAGAAAAAATAACAATCTTTAAAATTGTAAAATTATTTAAAAAGTACACAATTAATTGCTTATCTCTTGTAAAATAACGAAATTTTTTGTACCTACTTTTTCTACAACAAATAAATTATTCTTCAACTTTTTTTTACTGCATTTCAAATGTCTATATCGATGGCTTAATATAAAAAAGGCGTAACTAAATTTTTAATAAAAATGGCTTTTTTTTGTTTATTCTGGTAGATAGTGAATACCAAATGCATATTGCTTTAAAATTCCAGATTACTAAAGTATAAAATTTGTTGCATCTTTTTATTAAAAAAAATGTAATTAAAACTTATTTTATATCTGAAATTTTACGAATTTTATTAATTTTTCTTTTGCTCTTGTAAGCAAACAATAAAATCGAGTTAGGCCTTTTTTATATTAACACATCGATATGTATGTACATTGTTTAGTGCATACATATTGATTTTCCAGTTATTGGCACAATACCAGGGTTGCCTGCATAATTCGGAAATTACACATGACTGCACAAAATTATACATTTGAAGCAAAATAATTGCTCATGCAATCAGCAATGGATTGCCACTCATGGCAATATGCGGCCAATGCGTCGCAAATTTAATTAAGCAATAAAATTTGACGTTTGCCGCAACAAATATTGCTACGTGGAGAACCGGGGTAGGCAACATAAATTGTGCAAATCCGCTTTGATTGTTTCTGTTTGACGCAAACAAACTTATTGACTTAAGTTCCCATCTATTCCACAATATTATTGAGCACTTTATTGAACTTTATTTTATTGACGTTTGCTCATAACTATTCAATAAGTTGCGCAATTAAAAAAAATAATCTAAAATCTCTAGAAATTACACACTTTTTTTATTAAATAGCGAAAAATCAAAACTTAAAAAAATTATAATCAAATTTGACAGTTTATGATAAACATTATTTCTTAAAGAATGTTTTAACAATTATTTCGCGATATACGTATGTATGTACAAAGATTTTGCGGTCTACACATGGTCATTTGGTGTTAGTCTGGGTTCACACTATGAAAGTTTTCTAGCAGATTGTTTATGTTTATTGTTAAAAGGGAAAGAGAATATGCTATGGAAAGTGCAAAAAGTAAGGGTTTAAAAAGCAGGTTCGACTATGATGAAAACAGTTAAAAATTATCAAAACTTAGCGTTCGAAAAAATATTGACCGTCAAAAATTATTGAGAAAATAGAACTCAATGTATAATTACATGCAGATTACACATGGGCTACTCAAGCAAGTAAAAATTGCACACAATGTGTGTAATTACACATGGATTGGCAACACTGCAACATACACTATCAAAATGCTTGACATAAGTAAATGCGAATTACTCATTTCGTGAATTTAGGCTAGCGCGTTTTGTTTACTTCATTTAAATTAAACGAAAAAAAGGCACAAAAAATTCAAAAGTAGACAAAATATGCACAGTTGTCAAATAAAGCGATGTTCACATTATGTGTATTTGTCATGTTGATTGCCACTGTTTCACATGTTTAATTTGCACATATCGTCTGAACCCCTCCAAACAATAATACGTTTATGGATATTATTTTTATCAAGCTAATAGGGCCTAAATTTCTTCAATGTAAGTAAATAAAATTCAATTTTGTTATTTCTCTCTGTACAGTCCATATGTATGTATGACATTTTTGATTTAGAACGAGTTCTATTTAAAAGTGACAAAGCTTCTGATATCAGCTGTGTTATTAACAAAATTGTATGTGGTGGCAAAAAATAAAAAAAGTTTTAATAAATACAAATTATAAAAGTAATTAAATACTACAAAAAATAAAACGTACACAAATTTTTTTATTGAAAATGGTAAATATGTATTTTTTTTATTTTTGATAGATAATGTCAAATGTACGTTACATGCCAACATGTCAACATGTAAATTATAAACCATATGTAAAACTTAAATTTTGGCATACACATTGAATTACATGTGTGTAAAAAAGTTTTATTCCACATAACAAATACACATAATGTGAACATAGCTAAAGAGAAGTTAATTTTTTAATTTAGTATATTTTATTGAAAAAGATTAAAATTTGGTATTTTTTTTAAAGACGTTAAATAAAAATTCATTAAATTTAATTATAACGTTCTTATTTCTGCTGCATGCTACTTAATTTTAACATATATAACGAAATTTTTTGGGGTTGATATTTCCAAAACACAATTAAGTGTCTTCAAATCGTAATCGCTTTTGTTGCGAAGTGTGATTCTTAGCACATATGCGACTATTTTTTCTGTTTATTTATTTTAATCAATGGACATTATCCATTGATTAAAATTATTGATACGAGTTAAGAAAAACAATAATTTTATGCTTTATGGAATTAAACATAAAAAAATCAACAAATTGTAACAAAGAAATTAATTGTCTACATAACCTTGAAAAAGGATCAGCAATAGCGTAATTTACTCTATAAAATTTTACAAAAAGCAGATTATAATGACGAGTATTTCGACAAACATTACCATTAATAAGATGAACAATTAAAGATACATTTAACATTGTACGACGACTTTTCGCACAATTTAAATATGACTCAACTTTCATTCAGTAAAAAGGTGAACATAACCTTAAGGAATAACATAAACGGTATTGTACAATGTTGCCTACACATTTCACTTTCTTTTCGTTGTGTCATAATTAGGTGCGTTTGAGAACTTTTACAGTAAAATGCAGTAAATGAGTAAACTAAAAAAGTTGCTCTCACAAAAAGCAGTCGTACAAAAAAGTACGCGAACGTAAAATTTCTAAAATAAAGGCAACAGCTGATGGCAAATAATTGAAGTGCTGAAAAATGTTTACACTTTTGATTACTTAACTCGTTTTCTAACGGTACTCGATTAATTCCTTTTATAACACGAACGTTTTTGGAAAATACAAACAAATTATTTTATGTAATCTTTCATAATTGCTTGTTTTGTATTTTATTTGATTTAACTAATTTGTAGTTGGTTAAATTATTTAAAAGAACATGAATAATTTTTTTGCTTTTGATTACTTAAGTACCCAAATACTTCACACTTTTACAACTCTAAAAAATTAACATAAAAAAATTTCAAACGTTTGTATTTAGCGAAATAAATGCTTCACAAGCAAGCAGAGACCTCCTCCGTAGCGGCTTAGCCGGCTGTTATCCAGCCGCTGATGAAAATATATGTAGCCACCGCCGCCGAAAATTCTTCGCCTAAAAATAGGCTGCAGCTTAGCCACCACTTTGTAATTAATTTTTATTCTCTTTTTTTAACACCTTGCCACGTTCTTTTTTGTTTGTCTATCCTTAAAAAGTGCAACTCTTAGTTCCTTGTTTATAAAACACCAAAATTTCATAAAAATTTTTAAAATAACGACATATAGGTAAATGAGTGAACACTGGTGCAATCGTTGATTATTTTTTGTGATAACTATTCTGTGTATTTTCCCGCCGAAAAGTTTTAACACTGTAAAAATTTGACCAAATCACTTTTGTTAAACAGCCTTAAGTGTTGATTGTTTTTAAAACTATATATTTGGCTGCAATTCAAAATTAAATAAATATGTAAGAATAACAAAATGACAAATTTTTCAAAACATCAAAAGTAATTGAGGATGAAACTGATTCCAGCAATACGGTTGCAGAGATCCGCGACTTAAATTCAGATTTCGTGCATTACGAAAATATGCTTAACAAGAAAAGTGAATTTAAGAGTAAAACGCAAATGTACGCGGTCAACACACCAAGACTACCCTTCAACGTGGTCGAAATATTGGCGTGTTACTTTACCACATTTTGTCCTTTTTTAAGAGACCGTTTTCAAGCCGAACAGAAGTTTTAAAAAAAGATGGTGTGTTTTATTATAATTGTTTTATATGTTAAAATTTTTAATCTCTGGAATAGCTAATTATTCAATTAATGTTTGATTTCCTGTGTCATTGAAAACATTTGATTCTTGTTTAAACAAAAACATATTTTTATGCCATGAGTAGTGAATTATAGAATGAAAAATGGCTTAAATTGTTTGTTATAATATAACCCATACAAATATGTTTACACAAATGTACATATATGTATGTATATAATTTTAATATACATACATATCCCATTGGCTGACTGCCACATCGGCTAACAGCCGGAGCGAGCCGTCGCCGTGAATTTTTTGCGTCAGCCGCCACCGCCGATGAAATCCCACGGCGCAGGTCTCTGCAAACAAGTTTTATAATTTAATAGCAATGACCCTAACATGGGGTCTTCACCTAAGATAATATCTGATATAATATGTGAGAGAACGTCGGCAGAATGAGAGAACAAATTTCTTCATGTTTATCTTAATCTTAAACAAGGGGAACACGTATCTTATAAGATTTCATAATCGAATGATTCTCGTGCAGTAAACTTGTGTCGTTTTTACTCTTTTTTTTTAGTTTTTTCTTGTTTTTTAGTTAAAAATATTGTTTTTTTAAACACTTATCACAAGATTTTCACTATTTGCACAAAAAAATTAAACATTTTAATGAATGCGTCTTTTTATTGTTTTATATGTGTGTATGTATGTGTATTTTTGACAGCCCATCTTATAAGATAGTTGTTATAAGATTTCTTATAACAACTGTCTCATAGCATTTATTTATTATAATATTAATACTAACACTATTTGAGAGTCCACACTGTGTGTTACACACTGTGTGTTACCTGAGATAAGATATAAGATTTTTATATCAGCAAACGTCAAATGCAATCGCAGAGAGTATTATCTTACGTGTGGACTCTCAAATAGTGTTAGTATTAATATTATGATAAATGTTATGAGACAGTTGTTATAAGAAATCTTATAACAACGATCTTATAAGATGAGCTGTTAAAAATACACATACATACACACATATAAAACAATAATAAGACGCATTCATTAAAATGTTTAATTTTTTTGTGCAAATAGTGAAAATCTTGTGATAAGTGTTTAAAAAACACTGGCCCATAATCATAGTCAAACGCTAAAGTCGGTTCTATTTAAAAACAACTTTAAAATAAAAACCTTCTTTTATTTATTTTGCTACTACCCAGCGGGAAAACTCAGAAGAGCTTCTTACTTCAGGCCTTTTTAAAGGCCTGCTTAAAAAATTTTTTGATTTAATTCATATTCTTACGTAACTGCTAAAGAATGCCTCATAGAAGGCCTCGGCTCTTTGGTATGAGAAGCGAGAAAAGAAGGAGTAACATTTTTTGTTTTGTTTTTTTTGCACAAGCAAAAGCAAAAGAATTCAGATCCCTTTACAAAAACAAAGTAAAATATGCTGTAAATCATTTTAGTTGAAGTGGAAAAGAGAAAGAGTAACATTTTTTGTTTTGTTTTTTTCAGAAACCCTTAATAAAAACAAAGTAACAAAGTAGGTGCATATTAAAACACAAAATAAAAACAATAATGTAAATCATTTTAGTTGAGTTTTGTCCATTAAAGGCTGTTTTACACTATCACACAAGTCTTAAGACTTTTGGTCTTACAAAATGAAATGATTTTTGGTCTGATTGTCAAAAAATCAAAGATAAATTTTTTTTCATTACATTTTGCTTCTACACTATCACACTTCAAATAAAAAGTAAAATCTTTGAGATTTATGAGATCCACTTTAGATTACAAAATAAAGACGAAAAAACATTTTATTAAGCATTGGAACATTGTTAGCTGGCGTATTATTCACTAACTTGCACATTTAAACTTGCACCTTGGTCCTCAGATATATTTTTGCTTTATTTTTAATATTTCTTTAATATTTAATAATTTTTATTTTGATGTGGGCGGCAAATTATTCAACAGCTGTTTTTTTATTTTCTTCTAGGGTGGAAAAGTTGATACAATCATATTTTTTTATTTTTTTTTTCGTCTGTGTACCGTATTTAACGATTTTTTACAACAAATATTTGTGATTTATTTAAATTTTAAAAGAATTCACTTGAAATTTTATATTTTTTTTATCGTTTTGCAATTTTTTATTAGAATAAATAATAGTGAATATTTGTGCACAAAATTTTAATTTTCCATCCCTGATTTTCTTCTTGTGCTTTTGTAAAAACACAATTCTGATAAAATGAAAAATCTAATCGTTTAGAAAAATTTCAAAAAATAGAGAGAACCATACGACTGCCAAATTTCTTTACGTATTTTTTGACATTTCATTACAAAATGTTTTTACACTATTATACATTATGAATGATTTGTAAGTTTTTGACATGTCTTAACACAAAGTATTATAGTCTAAAATGGCCTTAAGGAAGATAGGTACTTGTGCTTAAAAGTTTTTTTTTTATTTATTTTTTTATTTATATTATTTCAATAAAAAAATAGGTATCACATGTGTTATTAAACCACAATAAGTTTAATAAAATATATAAACATACGTTACATGAAGCCTATTCAGTCTTCTAATTTCATTTGTAAGGAAATATTCCTTAATGTTTTAGACTGATAGCCCTTCAATATGACCTTTAATGCATTTGTAGAAGGATGGTCTGAAAGGCCTTTTAAGAGCCATTAATTGAAAGGCCTTTTAACATACCTTTCTTAAAAGCCCTTCAAGATAACCTTTTTGCTAAGGCCTTTTGAAAGTCATTCTCTGGAAAGCCTTCTAAGAGCCATTTATTTGAAGGCCTTTAAGAAGCTCTGGGGAAGAATGGAAAGCGGAAGGCCTTCTCCGCAATGACAACGCGTGTAAAAAAGATATGAGTATGGAATGGAGCGAGAAGGACTTGTTTATCCAAAAGAAGGGGTACAGAGGCCTTCTGGAAGGCCTCCGTACTCCTTCTTTTTCCCGCTGGGTATAGTCGAAACTAAAGTATGTTTTAAATTGAACCGACTTTAACTGGGTGCCACCTCAAATGTAGAAAATTTTTCATACAACATACAACAAAATATAAGCAAGTGGCCAACTTTAAGCAGCCGAAATTGAAAATTAAAATATAAATTAAACACTGCATATCTTGTGGGGTTAAACATTTTTAACACGCAATATGAATTTATGTAGAAAGCAACAACAAAATTACAAAAGATTTTGGTTTTGTTTTTGATTTCAATGTAATTTTGGCCTAGCGTTTTACACAATTAGGGCCTATACATATGTATTTTGTGTTTCTTTCCATTAAAGTTTTCCTCCAACATCAGTTTTAACGTCTAAAGCAGGGATTTCCATTTCTTTGCACAATTGTGCAAAACAAAACTCACACATATTTTTATGCTCTTCAATTTAGTCGTCGATGTGACTTCGACAAGTGTACATGTCTAGCGGATGCTATACTATTTTGTTTCAGCAAACACTCAAAAAATATTGTGCGGACAAAAATGCTTTTGGTAACTTGAGGGTTACATGATCAAGTTTTGTCTATCAATTTTTAATACACTCACACTTTTTTACCAATACACTCATACTTTTGAAAATTGATACGAACTTGCCTTTAAAATTCTCTTGCCAGTGAGTGTTTCAATTTACGTTCAAGAAAAGAGCTGATTTCAAGGTTAGTGAGCAAATTTTTCGTTTCTCTTTATAATTTTTTTTTTTTTAATGACATCTTGAAAGTAAATTGCTTTCAACTTGTGTGCAGCCTACGTCACAGCTGCCAATTTTTGCATATTTTGACAAACAGTATATGTAAAAGACTATCAAGAAAAGCTTGATCGTGTGGCTGCAATGTAACATCCAATGCCTTGCGTGCAATTTTTATTTAGAGTTCAAATTTTAAGACTTAAATGTAGAATAATATAACATTTCATTAGTTTACATGCAAAGCAAAGAACTTTGTAAAATGGTAATTATTTGAGATTTAAAATCAATTTTTAAAATTTCAGATAAAAATGCGTCAACAGATATTATTAAGGAAAAAATATTGTATTCTAATAATTTGTAATTTTCAAATAATATCTACATTGTTTTGCATTTAAGCTAACGATATGTGTTTTGTTTGTGAACAAAATTATTTGATGCCTGTAAAAGGGTCCCTTTTTGTTTCGTTAAAAAGACGTACCTAAATGCAGAAATTATTAAGAAAAAAAACCACAAGAATTTGTTGGTATTTTGTGCTTGCAAAAATATTTTTGTTTCTGTACCAATCGCGTCGGTGGGTTTTTTTCTTTGAAAACACTTTTCTTAAGTAAGTAAAAATATTTAAAAAACAAGTTAAAAAAGTCTTGTTTTCCTACTGTGTGATTTAAAACCACGTGAGATAAGGCCATGATGGCTTTATCTCTCGTTCAATAGGCAGATAAAGCCTTTTTATTTTTTTCATTTGAATGGGCGATAAAGCCATCATGGCCTGATCTCACATGGTTTTAAATCAGCCCCCGTTCTTTACCAATTCAATTTCGCTGATTTTAAAACTGCACTTTTTCTATCAGCTGTGATTTGCGTGCAATAAAATCTTTATTTTTTACAATTGTTTATAAGATATTTGAACCTGATTTAGAGTAAAAAAGCTTCCGTATAAAAAAAAGGTGCCTGCTTTAGACCAGGCATTTCCAAAAATTTTTTGGTTGTGTATTAGTGAGTACCAGCCCTGCAAATAAAATTGGACCACCTGACCCATTTTGATAAAATGGACTACTCCATGGACTAGTCCGATGTAATGCAAGCATGGACCATGTCATTGTTAAAAAGTGTTTGTAGTGAGACGACATGTCTTCGTTTTTTAACGACATGCTTTCGTTTTTAAACGACTTCAAAACTAATCCTCTTGAGTATACCATGGAGTAGTTTTAAAACTACTCCTTAGTGGTCCAAAGGTGGGTTATATGGTCCTCTCCTAGGACATCGTAATGTTAAATAGACCAGGTTTTTTCCATACGTTTGGGTTACTTTTGGACTAGTCCTGGTCCCTTGTGCACTACTCTTTACACGCGTGTTTGGACTGGTCCTATTATTTGCATGGAGAGAGTAAAAAATTGAGAGAATACAGCCGAAATAAAATGTTAGTAATATATTTTATAAGTTGAATAACACAAAGGTACAAAATAAAAATTTTTTGTGTTGATAAAATATTTGTAGCAATTCTTTACCAATTCAATGTCGCTGATTTTAAAACTGCACTTTTTTTTATTCGGAAGCTTTTTGACTGTAAATCAGTTTCAAATATCTTATCAAACAATTGTAAAAAATTAAAGATTTTTATGTTTTAAAAATTCATAAAAAATAAATACTGCACGCAAATCAGAGCTGATAAAAAAAGTGCAGTTTTAAAATCAGCGACATTGAATTGGTAAAGAACTGCTACACATTTTCTAGCAACACAAAAAATGTTTAATTTTGTTCCCTTGTGTTATACAACTTATAAAAAAAAAAACTTTTAAATTTATACTTTACGAAAAGGGTTTTCGAAAAGATCTAATAGCGGTTGTAAAATTACAAAATCTTGAAACCTGTCTTGAAAATTATTGAAAAGTGTTTCAAATATTTCGGCACACAGAAAAAATTATTTTTCCAATTCAAACAAAAAATTTGTAGAATCAAACAATTTTTTGTCTAAAATCGGTACTACAAACAAATTCGCATATTCAAACAATTTGTTTGCATTTTGTTTATTGAAAAAACGCCGATTTTTTCAAACAAATAATTTTACAGAATCAAACAAAAAGTTTACTGAAATTCATATAAATTTCAAACAAATAATTTTGCTGAATCAAACAAAAAAGTTTTGGCACAAGCAATGACGCGCACACAAGCAAGCACTGTTGGCGAAGATGAAGCAGAGCAGAGCGGCCGGCTGGCTTTGAGACACATTTTTTTGTTGGAATAATTTTTGAACGAAGTCATATTTATACTCACAGTGTTTTTCTTCATCACTCACTGTTGCTTTATCCTTTCCTTTGCTAATGAAGAAGAAATGTAACCAAAAACGGCGGCAGACCGACTCGATATGTTTTCCGCCATCATTCTATTTTTGTATTTGATGCATTTAAACAAACTGTTTGAAAAAATTGAATACGGGATTTTGTTTTTTTTTTACCAACTTTGAAACCAACCAAAAATTTATTTTGTTTCTTATAATGTGTTTTTTCTGTTGTTTAAAAAAAAATGAAACGTTTTTTTACCTGCTATTGGTTTTGTTGTTTTTTTACTACAAACCTCGTCACGCTATTTTATAATTTTTCTTATTGCTGTACTTTTTTAAAGCGTCCAAAAATAGACTGCATGTGTTTTTTGTTGTAGTTCTTATATTTCACATAAAGAAGTGTTGCTTACAATCAATAAAAAAATGCAAAAAGACGACAACATTAAAGAGCGTTAAATATTTCATACAAAATTATGAAAACTTCAAACCAATAGCGCGCTTATTTAATTTTTGAAGAGTTGTCCACATTTTTGTTGGTTAAATAAAAATCAAACAAAAATATTGATTGAATCAGTAAAAAAATTTGTAGAAATCAAAAAAAATTTCAAACATGCGTTTGTTTGAAAATAATTCGGCAATAATTTTTTCTGTGCATATTCATATCTTTTGTCGATTTCGAGATTTCTATAAACAAGTCAAGTTTTTGGAAAATTGGAAAAATCACCAGTTTTAACTTGGGGAAAAATTAGAACCTGCTGTCACATTTGCTTTTATCTGTATAGGATTACACATAAATTGAAGCAAAACAAAACTTTTTTAACTTTTTTTTTTAAATATTTTTACTTACTTAAGAAAAGGGTTTTCAAAGAAAAAAAAAACCCCACCGACGCGATTGGTACAGAAACAAAAATATTTTTACAAGCCCAAAATACCAACAAACTCTTGTGGCTATTTTTTTTTTTAATAATTTCTGCATTTAGGAACGTCTTTTTAACGAAAGAAAAAGGGACCCTTTTACAGGCATCAAATAATTTTTTTCACAAACAAAACACATATCGTTAGCTTAAATGCAAAACAATGTAGATATTATTTGAAAATTACAAATTATTAAGCTTCGTACAGACGATGGTCAGATCTTACAATATTGGTAAGCAGCGTTGCTTAAATTGCATTAAAATTGGCTAAAATGTCTTACAACTGTTTGAACATTGTAAGCTCATTTGTATTTGCAGATGAGCAAAATTAATTGCATCTGACAATGGACCATTGTCAGAAAAATTTTTCTGCTGGCAACGCCTGCTTACAATATTGTAAGATCTGACCATCGTCTGTACGAAGCTTTAGAATACAATATTTTTTCCTTAATAATATCTGTTGACGCATTTTTATCTGAAATTTTAAAAATTGATTTTAAATCTCAAATAATTACCATTTTACAAAGTTCTTTGCTTTGCATGTAAACTAATGAAATGTTATATTATTCTACATTTAAGTCTTAAAATTTGAACTCTAAATAAAAATTGCACGCAAGGCATTGGATGTTACCAAAAGCATTTTTGTCCGCACAATATTTTTTGAGTGTTTGCTGAAACAAAATAGTATAGCATCCGCTAGACATGTACACTTGTCGAAGTCACATCGACGACTAAATTGAAGAGCATAAAAATATGTGTAAGGTTTGTTTTGCACAATTGTGCAAAGAAATGGAAATCCCTGGTCTAAAGTATGCTTTTGCTTGTCTATAGTAGATCAAAAGCATATTTTTAATAAAAGTTTACTTTAGAACATTGGTGTCCAGCCCATGGTCCAATTAGTAGGTCTGCTTGAAACGCCTGCTGATTTTTTGCAGAGTTGTGTTTTATACGTGCAATTGTTTTTGTAACAATTGCTTTTGACATTTCTACAGTGTTACCACCAGCAAGATGCAAAATTACACTTGAGATGAAGCAAAATTACCCGATTTCAATGAAATTACACCTGATATAAAATTTAAGTTTAATTTAATAAAAATACATTTACAGAGAAGCAAAAACACAACAAACTCATTAAAACAAGATCAATATTAGTCAAACTGTTAATTTTATTTAAATTAACAAAAATAACATTAAAGACTTAAAAAAAATTAATAAAACATTAAATAAAACTGCTAAAATAATGAGTTTAACTTCCACATTTGGTTGATATATCTTGGGAAGGTTTAAAATGTTCCTTGTCATAGCTTTATAATGGATGCTTTTTAGTTAGCTGTCAAACGAACTGTCATACTATTTTCACTTTTTGATCAGGCACATCATTATCAATAGATTTATGCTTGAACAACGCCACCAAATTATCCACATATAATTTGAAAATCAGCCATTGATTTTCGCAACGTAAAGGTGACTTCATGATTTAAATGACGCAACTTTTTTTTCAGAAATTAAGGCGATGTGTTGATTTAGAGAAAATAAACTGTCAATTAGACCTCAAGGCCGTGCGATGTGACACTTATTGATTGCTTTCCGTAGGGCTGTGAAGTCAGTGGTTAATGCTGATAAACCAGCAACAATCAGTGTCTTGGAGGTCAACATGGTTCATTTTATTCGAAAAAGGGAAACAAAATTGGACGTCTGCAAAGCGTTTCGTCAAGGACAGGCGCGGTGTCTATTTGTTTTAAATCAGTTTCAAATCCCTTTATACCCTTTATACCTTATTAAGTAAACAAAATGCCTGCAGAGTTTTATACAACTGTCCCTTTCGTAATTCAGTTTTATAACTGTAAAGGGCGTTAAATATTCTTTAAACTAAAGCATTAAATAGTAGCAAGATAGAAATAAAATTAATTATGTGTTGCAATATAGGAAACATATCTTCCCCCAGGCAAATTTTTAGTTTGAATAACTTTTTTCAATAAACTTCAAGTTCTAAATTACTATGATAGGCATCTTTATCGGAAGCTAAGCGTCCATCTTGCGACATTCATTACCAAACATTTAAAAATATATGTATGTTTAATGATTGAAGTCTTTTCTTAAAAAGAAACCGAGACTTTGGTTCCGAAGGCTGTGCATTTCTTAGCAACAATATTTATAAAGAAATAAATGTCATCGCTGAAATCGAATCTATTTGGGCATCTGAAGTAAAAATTTCAAATTTCACCTGAATTACACCTTAGAGAAATTACCCACGCCCTACCCACGACCGTAAAAATTATACCAAATTCGGGTAATTACCCACAAAGTGGCAACACTGCATTTCTACCATTTCTTACACAAACAAATGCTTTTGTTCCTGACATCTTTATCATTTTTTACACAAACAAAATGCGTGTTGTTTTTTCTGTTGTTGGATTGTTGTAGTTGCGCGCAGACCTACTAATTGGGCCATGGTCCAGCCCATACCACAATTGTGGAAATAAATTCACACACATTCTTCACACGCATTCTTACGCTCTTTTATTTAGTCCACGAGCAGAGCTGCCGTTTTTGGTTATTTCTAACCAAAATTGGTTATATTTTTTTTCAATGTGGAGATGTGAATATTTTTTTCGTTTTGGTTACTTTTTTTCTAAAATGATAATACGTACAAATATGATTTTCTTGATACAAAATTTTACGAGCTCAAATAATTTGTATTGTGTACATACTATGATTTCTTCATTATTTGTTACCAATGAACGGAAGTTTTTGTACTTTATCGAAAACAAAAAATCCCTTTCAAAACTGCAACCAATTAATTTTTTTAAGGTATTTGCTAAGAAAAATATTGCCATTTGTGATTTTTATATTAAAAACGGCCATTTTCGAAAACATATGAAGTTTAATCGATGAAGATTTCAATTATTTTTTTTAAATGAGTATAGCTTTTTTTGATTTTAAGAATACTTAAGGTTAGTAGTACTTAAAGTAGAAAGTGCATTAAATCATGCGGAATCAATTTGAGAAAATGACTGAAAAATTACACAAAAGTCGTTTTATTGTTTCTTAAAACTTGAATATAAATTAAATGTTCTAAATTTAGGTTATTTCCAAAAGTAGATATATTTAAATACATATTTGAAAATACAAATAGGAATTTTAAAGATTTTTCCAAAATACATTGATTTAACAAAATAATTTTAAAATTTATGGAATTTTACATGAAACGTTAGAACTGAAATCACAGCGCATAAAATAGGAACTCTTAAATTATTTGAAAAATACAAAATGTAATTGAAGCAGAGCCGCGAATAACGTTGTAAACGCCACTTTTTGCAAAAACTGTTTTTTTCGGATAACCGTTAACATTACTCTCGTACACTGTTTAAACCTCAAATCACCCAAAATTATGCACCTTAAAGCCCTTAAAAATTACATACAAAGAGTCAGCTAGTGGAAGAACGTTGTAAGTTACTTAAAAATGATACAAAGTAAACGGTTTTAAACGTGGAATAACGTTTTAAAAGCCATCAGTCATGATGCTTTGTGTAGTGGAAGAACGTTTTAAATGACATCGTGAGTGTGGATATGAAACGTTTTTCCACTAAAAAAAGTTATAAACTGTAAATTTGCATGTAATTTAAGTTTTAAATTTGTTGATATTTTGCATAAATATTTTTATTATCATTATTTTTAATTATCTAAAAAAAAAATAAAAAATTAATAATCTTGCCAGTTAAAAACGTTTTTTTGCTCTCCTGAAAAAAAATTATTTTGTAACTTAAAACGTTATTCGCGGCTGTGCTTCAATTAATGATCTCGTTAAAATGCTATTTTTGAATATAAACACCATCAAGTTAGAAACCAACTTTGAAACTAAAATAATTTAAATAAACTCTTTTTAGAAATAAGAAACATAAATGTTTCAAAAACTTGAAAAATTTATTTTTTCATCACAAAAAATTTCTAATTTTTGTCAAACATTCAAGACAAAACCCTGAAGAAGGCACACAACGGAGTGCCGAAATATTGGATTAAATAAATTTAATATTTTTCATAAAGAAGAGACCTCAAGCTTAATTTAATAATAATATTATTACATCTTTAAAAAAATAATAATAATAAAATATCAAAAAATTTCCAGTAAAAACTTCGCTATATTTGCAGATGAATAGCTTCTTTTATTCATTTTTCAGAAACTTTCATCTATAACTACATTTATAACAACTTCTGTAACAACTTTTTTCTGGATATATACAGTGAAAAAATAAAGACTTACTTTTGAATGCGTTCATTTTGGAACATCCCTTGTAAAATTCATTGGTTCTTTCAGTAGAAGTGTAAGTAGTGCCTTTATGTTTTTCAGATTACTCAACACATTATTTTGTAGGCGAAGTTTTTACTGGGTTGTTGCCACTATAAAAACTTAAAAGAAACATAATGTTGCCACCATACTTAAGAATTTTAACTACCAAAATCAGGTATTAATTTTTTCCATTTATAGTAGACTTATGAGTGGAATTGCCGGCATACTGAAAAAAAAGTCTCGAATAAATAAAAACTTTTACCCCCAATTTCACCAAGTTCAGTTATAATTTACTATCAGTTATAGATGTCAAAACACATTATTAACTGGAATTTAAAGTAATAGTTGGTTCCGTTAAACTTGGTGGAATTGGGGGGTAATTAAGTTTCTCGTTATTTTTTTAATATGTAAAAGAATTTAATTATTTGTTTTGTTTTCCTGACTTATAATTATTATTTTACTATAAAGTGCACAAATCTAACTAACCTTTGTATTACAATGCAACTTAAAATAAATTTTAAAGATTTTCTCAATTTATAAAAGGCATTTTAAATTTGGTTATATTTTTTCACATTTGGTAACATTTTCAAAAATTTTGGTTGTAAAAATTGTATTAGTTGTGGCAGCACTGTCCACGAGAGTACACAATTCAGTCGTCGATTTCCAAGCGACGAGTGCACATGCGGCGGATGCTTACATATGTTTTGTATTTTTATTAAGAATATTTGTCTCTTTATTTACTAATACTAATAAAAAGCAATACAACCCTAATTTAAATTTTGGACGTCACCAGGGTTGTTAGACTTTTTTCTTAAAAAATCGTCAAAAATTTTAACAAAATTCGTCAAAATCGTCACGAACATTTAACAAAATCGTCAAATATTTAAATTTCACAAATCAGAGAGAATTTATTGCATTGATTGGTTCAAAAATATAAATTTTTAGTAAGAAATTCTATTTATGATAAAGAAAGTGATATGGTTAAGGTTTGTTCTATTTATTTCAGCAAGTGGACTTAAATATATTTATCATTTGAAAAGAAATACATAACGAAAAATATATTTTCATAAAAACATATGTAACAAAAATTTCTTTATTTCATTTATCTAAACATATCTACAAATACATTAAATAAAAAATAATTTCTCATATGCTATTAACTCGAGCTATTTTTAAATGATTAATTTTTAGCGCTATCACTATTGCAAATTGTTTTTACTGTTGAAGGTGCTAAGCCAAGGGTTCTGTCTATATCAACAGCCTTTTCACACGACTTGAAACGTTTTATTACGTCCAATTTTAGTTCCAAACTAACGCATTTTCTTATCTTTGCACTCATTTTTCTATACAACTTCTAATTAAGAACTAACTTCTTACTTCCTAACACGCAACTATACTTAGAATAACTTACCTAACAGAATTAAATGGGAATTCGCCTTTTTACACGCAAATAGAAGAGTTCTTCACATGTGATTATGACTTCAGTGAAAAAATTCAATCGAATGTAGCGACGCAAATCGAAATCATAAAAGCGCAAAGCGGATTTAACCAATTTTTAAAAAGCGATGCAAATAGGACCGACGCAAATCTGGGCTCTAGTGTATATTTTTTGCAGTATCGATGGCATTCATATAATTGTAGAATTTGAATTTATAATGCTTCTAATAAAAGCCACCTGGTTTGTGATGGGGGAAGAATTTTTTTTTTTTTTTGGCTTAATTTCCAATAAGTTTTGTATTTCGAAAAATTTATTTTTACGTTTTGGACTGCTCCAATTATAAATGTCAATATTTCTTGAATATGTTTTATTGATGACAGAAAATCGCAATAACGCTTTTACTTTAAGTAAAAAAATCGTCAATCGTCATTGTACTGTATTTTCTCAAAAAAATCGTCAAAATGACGAAAAATCGTCAAATCTAACAACCCTGGACGTCACTGCTTTAGAACTCTTAAAGTATGCTTTGTTTATGACTATAGTTATGGGCCAATATTTTTAACTAAAAAACAAGAAAAAAACTAAAAAAAGAGTAAAAACGACACAAGTTTACTGCACGAGAATCATTCGATTATGAAATCTTATAAGATACGTGTTCCCCTTGTTTACCCTAAGTCTAGACGAGCAATTTGTTTGGCAATTATTGCCGTAGCAACTATCAAATTCTATTGCCAACACTAGATATTAAGGTGTGGACTGCATAAATATATATTTGAACACATCTTCAGCAACAATTGTTATAATATATTGCTGAGCAATCATCTTTTAACACAAGCTGCCAAATTAATTATCAGTTACAAAAAAGGAAAAATTTTAAACTGAAAACATAAAATTAAAATACAAAATTTACAAATTAATAATAAAAAAAATAATTAAAAACAAATTGAAATTGATAATAAAAAACAAAGAAAATGTAAGTATTTATTTACATACAAATTCATGTTTTGTGTTTAGACATACATTTGCTCCACTCTGAAAAAAATGTTCAACATAGAACATTTCTATGATGTCATTCTGCCGACGTTATTGCTTATGTTTACAAATACAAATTGCGCGTATAGACGTAGGGTTAAGATTAAGATTAACATGAAGAAATTTGTTCTCTCATTCTGCCGACGTTCTCTCACATATTATATCAGATATTATCTTAGGTGAATACCCCATGTAAAGGCCAGTTTACACAGTAATACAATGTATTACGACACGTCGAACAATTATGTAGAATGAGAAAAATCTTATCATGTAAAAGCAAAATGTATTGAGTAAGAGAGAATACGGATACAAAATCTGACAAGCGGTCGGTAAATGATTTTTTTCTAAACCATTTTAGAAACTTATGTATTCTCATCACACCAGAGGTGTATTTTAACAGAGTATATTAAAGGTGATAGCATTTTTATACAATTACAAAAACAACTAAAATCAACTCACGAAATGTTTTTGTAAATATTTAAAACTGCAACCATCTGCTTTTTTGCTATTATTTTTGATTTTACTTATACGATCCGTGTATACTTACAAAAGATTTTTATTTTTTTGTTTTACATACGGAGAGAATTTCATAATATTTTGTTTCCACAAAGTCGGAATACATTGTATTACCGTGTAAACTGGCCTTAAATAATAATTATGCTCATTTCAGGAACCAAAAAATTGACCACTTTTAAGAAATATTCTAAAAAATTGCTCATAATTATTATGTATAATGAAAATAAATATTTGTTAAACATAAATATTATCATATTTGTTAAACATAAATATAATACGTTTTTATTAATATGTAATCAAAATTTTAATTTCAAAAGATTTTGTTATTCGTGCTTAATTCCCAGTTTTTATTCTTGATAAAAACACTTAAAATTTATTGTTGATGGGATAAGCTATTCCTATGCGCATTTCACTGGTTGCTTAGGCCAGATAATCAGGAAACTTCATCCATAAAGATTTTAGAAAAACTAAAGATATTAAACCAAATAGGTAAAACTGTTAAACGTATAAGACTTATAAGCAACAGTTTTACTTGTAACATTCACTCGCGATCACACAGCTAAACACGTAGCCGGCATCATTCTAAAACTATTTTTCTTTTGCGAAAAAGCAAAGGAAACTTTAACAAATCGGGTCGAAAAGTACCGAGCACAATACCATACTCTCTTCTCATCCGTAATAAGCACCAAACTAAATGTTTCCCTTCCAAATGTTTCCGTGTATATATGATGACCTCATCAAGCGCTATGGTAGTATTAGTGAACTCACAACTACAAATGCTGCGGGCTCCTATTTAAGTCGTGTAATACGCACGTGGTATAGGTCGTAAAGTTTCAGAACACCTTAGCTGGAGGTCCACACCACGCGTTACTCGCTTTTTCGCAGTATACGCAGCTTTCAAGAAAGTAGAATCTTTGTAGTTATACGTAGTAAGTAACATGCACAAAAGCGTAGATGCCTTGATGCGAAAAGTAGGTTTACTTTCTACTTTTGTAAGCGTCACAAGCAGCGTTCGACAAATTAAATTTTATTTTTACTTGTGCTGCTGCTGCATAAAAAGCGTTGCATGTAACTTGAAAGGACGATTTCTTTTACGTCAAAAGTTATTGCATTAGAAAACAAACTGATGCAATAAGTCGCAATTTACACTAAGAACAATTCTAACCCCCTGTTTACACATGCAAGTGCAAATTCGAAAAACTCAATACACTCACACTTTTTCACTTACATTCACACAATTTTTTTAATTTCCCTGCAGATAAAGAGAAGTCCATACATGCATGTAAAGAGTAGTCCATAAAGGAGTAGGAGTACTCCAAATATATGGTTAAAAGGGGGTCGATTTAACATTACGATGTCCTAGGAGTGGTCTTAAGACTTCTCCTAGTGAACTAGTTTTGAAACTCCTGCATGGTCTACTCCAGACGATTAGTTTTAACTTCGTTTATAAACGAAGACATGTCGTTTCACTACAAACTCTTTTTAACAATGACATGGTGCATGCTTGCATAACATTGGAACAGTCCAGGGATTGGTCCATTTGATCAAAATGGATCACGTAGTCCAATATTATCTGCAGGGTTCAGCCAATCGGCTGTTTCCTCGATTTTTCGTTGATAATACGTATGTATACACTACTTGCAAGTTATTACTTGCATGTGGAAACGAAGGGTTATCAACAATCCTTACAAGGCGAATTCACTAGAAGGTGGGGTCAAGTCAACAAATGGTGTTTTTTTCGGTGGTCGAGTTGTCAAAGTTTGTATACAAACTAGTTTTTTATGTAAACATTTAACAATGTAAGCGAGTAATGTAAACGATAATTTGCAAAAAACCGATTTTACAAAAAGTGACTTCTACAACGTTATTCGCGGCTGTGCTTCAATTATTTTTATATACTAGAGATAAATATTGCGACATATATTACATTATACATACATATATACACAAGCATATTAAAATAGGTTTTTTCTTTTTTAATTATTTTATGTTAAAATCCACGAAAATTTCCAATTTATAAGTTTTCTTAAAAACAATATGGCGCTTAAAACGTCAAATGTTATTGTTTACATTTATTTGCAACTAACATTTATGTACTTCTAATTTTGCTCATACACACATTTGCATCGTATGCACACTTTGCACTACCCATCACGATTTCCCTTAAGGCTAGATTACACTATTATACTTTGTATTAATACATGTCAAAAACTCAAGTAATATGACAAAGTGTGATAGTGTGAATGCAATGTGTAACGAAAATGACAAGTATTATGAAAAAAGTTTGACATCCCATACGACTTCATCGTTTTTTGAAAACTTTCTAAACAATAATACTTTTCATTGGATCAGGGTTGCATTTTATTTCATGTGTGAGTGTTTATACTTTGTGTGATGGTGTGAACACAAACTGTCATGTTACATTAGATTTTTTGACAGCCACAACAAAACTCATTATATTTCTATCTCACAAAGTATTATGGAATACATAAGACTTGTGAGATAGTGTAATCTAGCCTTTAATAAAAAGTAAAATGTTATATACAGCCCAATTGTGAATGGGAGAAATCTCCCGGGGAATTTTTAGTCATAATTGGGATGATAAAAAAGACCTCAGAATAAACAGATTAATATAAATTTAAATAATTAAGTCGGTAAGCAAAGTGCGAAACAGATCGCACATACCGTACGGAATCAAATGTTTTTTGATTTTGTTTTTTAAATACATTTGAGAGACTTTTTGTTAATTTTTGACAGTAGGTTAAGCAATGCTATGCATATTATGGTTGGGCCTTTAGGTTTTACAAGAAAAGTAGAAGAAAAATAAATTATAAACAGTTTAAGGCGATTAATAAATTTAACATTTCAAATGGTCTTTTGTAAAATTTTCAAAATGTTAGATAGCGTTTTTTGCGTTTTAGGTAACGATATACCTAGTACATATCTGTAGTAAATAATCAACTTAAGCCATTATTATTTATTGCCAGAGATATATATTATTAAATACAAAAAATATGTAAAAACAAAAATTGTAATTGAAAACATAAAAGGCTATTCTACAGCATTTTCAGTAAATTTAATTACACATTAAACACACCATTATATGAATAGTTTTCCTTAATTTCCAAAGTGTTGGTCAAAATACCATTAGAATATGATCTGTTTTCATCATATTCTAAACACCTATCCAGAATTCAATAGTTGAACTTTGGTTCATCAATTCTTATGCATTCAGCTTTTGCCATTGCAGTTCCAAAACCGTTGTTTCTTCTGTAGTAAAATCTACCATTTCTTCTTTAATTTTTTTTGGTGTTTACAGGGTTGCATTATTATATATTTGTATAAATGACAAAATACAATTATAGAGATTGACAGAAGTGATAAGTTTAAATATTGTGAAATAGCAATATAGGTATAAAATTTTTAAAATTAAAAAATGCTAAATAATGCTAAAAAAATATTACAAAAATGCAGAAAATAATGCTAAATGCTATTTGAAAAATTCGCTGCTAAATCAAAATAAATAATGCTAAATTTAAAAGTGAAAAACCAGAGCCCGGCAACACATACATGCAGACTTTTTATTTTTTGTGAGAGAATAATAAAGGGCTTAATAAACGTCACAAATAGCATGGCAAACATGTCAAAATTTAACGTTTGTACAAACATTTTGTGTTGTTAATTGGGGTGTTTGCTGTTTGGACAAACATTTGAAGCAATGTTTGCAGAAATATTAAAAATTGTTAATATTTGGCAGACATGTTGGATATTTGTCAAACTTTTTGTGGCGTCTAATGCTAAATGTATTCAATTCAATTAATTTTTTATCTTAAATTAAATTTTTTTTAGCGGTATTGCTTGCTACAAAACAGCTCGTTGTTTAAATCACTTTTTACTTTACATGTTTTGCCTTTATTTCATAATTTCTTCTCCGTTTTAAGCAAAAAGCAACAAAATTGCCGCAGCACTACTGGCGTCTGCATTCATTGAAAACAAAACAAAAATGAAAATTAATGTTTGTACGGACAATATTTGTGTTGTTTATTGGCAAACCCCAAACGGAAACAATGTGTGTGTTTGCCAAGCATTTTGTGTGGTTTAATATGCCCTTAACTCTCCCTCTAAGAAGCACTTAAAGAAATTTTTGTGCTATTTTCTTGTTTTAAAAATCAATCTGGCTGTTAATGTAAAAACTCAAAACATAACTGTATGTTTTATATAAAATAAAAAACAAAAAATCATTAAAATTAAAAAAATACATTCTTCAAGAAAAATAAAAAAAAAAACTACAATATCATTTAAACGTGTTAATCTATTGAAACAAAACAAAATTCAGAAATTAATTACTTGCGCTCATTAAACTTAGCTTAAACTTAAACGATTCTTCAAGAAAAATAAAAAAAACTATAATTTCATTAACATTAGGGCTTGACAAAAAAAATTTCGGCAAACAAGAAATTAAATTCCCATTATTCTTTAAACATTTCTCGCAGTGGAATTCTAAAGCAAGCGTCAACCGAACCTTCTTGTTTGTATGTTTGTTTGTTTCTTACAAAGTGAAAGCGAATGTAATTGTGAGAAAAAAAGCACGTTGTAGTACTTTTGCCGGTCTCTGGTTTAAACAGTAACACAATGTATTACGACATATTCGAAAATTATGTATAATGATAAAATCTTATCATTTTGAGCGGTCGGTAAATGTTTGTTTTCTTAAGGCTGGTTATTTTTTATATATATATTTATTTTGTAAGTTGCAGATTCTTATTTAAAGAAATAAAACACACAGCTTATTAAAAACCTTATAAATGTATTGAATGTTTTCAAGGTAATGAAAAATAGTTTTTCAATATTTTTCATTCAACAAAAAGTTTTACAAAAGGTTATTATGATATATTTATACAAAGTTATTTTATATTAAAGTACAATATATTGTTATAAATTGTATATTAACACCCCTTCTCAATGTAATAAATATTGTACATAATATTAAAAAAAAAAATATTAAACTAAGTTAATTAATCCTGTTAATTCTCTAAATTTATAAATTTTAATTCTTTGCAAAGGCTTAGTAAATAAATCTGCTAACATCTGATCAGTTGGACAGTATTTATAAATAATTCTATTTTCTCTTAATAAGTCCCTTACAAAATAATATTTAACGTCAATATGTTTGCTTCTTGGATTAATTTTCACTTCTTGTATTATCTTTAGACAACTTTGATTATCTTCAAAAATAATAGGTTTTGATACTCTTATTTCAAACTCTTCTATGATCTGTAATACCCACAACATTTCTTGAGATGCTTCTGCTAATGCGACTAGTTCAGCTTCAGTTGAAGACAATGTAACATTTTGTTGTTTTCGGCTTGCGTAGCTAATTGTTGCATCACCAAGTTTAAATACAAAACCGCTTGTGGGTTTTCGACCATTTAATTCACCTGCCCAGTCTGCATCTGCATAAGCTTTGAGATCTAACGATGTTTTAGTTCCGACACATAATCTCAACTGTTTGGTCCCTTTTAGGTATTTAATAATTCTTTTTATTTCCAACCAATCGCGTTGATTCGGACTGCTTACTTTGCGAGATAATATAGATACTGCAACTGATATATCAGGTCGCGTGTTGTTAGAAAGATATAATAAAGATCCAACAGCTTTCCTGTATAAATTGTTGTTTACTAGCACAGAACTATCATTGCAATCTTTTAAATAACCTGGATCCATTGGAACTGAAGAATTTTTGGCATCAAAAAGACCAAACTCATTTATGATTTTATTTATATAATTTTCTTGAGATAAATAAAATATTCCTTCTTCATTACGATATATCTCAAGACCCAAATATGGTTTTAGATCACCAAGTTCTGTTATATCAAAATTGCTGTTTAAATTACTTATTTCGTTTTTGATTAAAGCGTTATCTCTATTTTCAATTATAATATCATCTACGTAAATTAATATGTAGACTTTTGAATTTCCAATAGTCTTAACGTAAAACCATGGTTCCAATTTTCCCCTTCTGAATCCTGAATTAATTAAAACTTCATTAATTCGAAGATTCCAGCATCGCGCTGACTGTTTTAAACCATAGATGCTACGTTTTAATTTGCAAATTAAGTTTTCTTTACCAAGTTCTACAAATCCTTCCGGCTGACGTATATAAATTTCAGTATCTAACTTACCATTTAGGAACACTGTTTTCACATCTACATGTTGTACCTTCATGTTATTGAAACTTGCGATTGCCAGCAATATTCTTAAATTTGATTGTTTAACCACCGGTGCAAAAACTTCGTCGAAATCTTCTCCATATTTCTGAGAAAATCCTTTAGCAACAAATCTTGCTTTGTATTTTTTATCTCCATCTGCAGATCTCTTCATTTTGAACACCCACTTACAGCCAACTAACTTAGCACTTGCAGGCATTTCCACAAGCTCCCACGTTTGATTGTCATATATGGATTTAACCTCATCTTTCATGGCTAACACCCAATTCTCACTATCTGGCCGTGACATAGCTTCTTTATATGTAACAGGATCTATACTTGCACTGACTTTAAAACCATATCGTTTAGGAGGAACATTTTTATTGTTTCTTGAAGAAGTCCTTCTTTCAACTATTTGTACATCATTTTCACATGGCAATTCAAGTGTGGATGATGAAAGTTCGGTTTCAGATACAGAAGATGAAGGACATTCCTCAGCCGATTCGAATTCAATACAATCTTCAGACCAATAACAGACCTTTGTCAACACTTGACTGGATTGCTTGAATATTTCTATGTCCCAAGCGACGATGCCATACATGAATACATTCGGCTGAGCTTACTGAAACTGTGTTGGCATTATTGGATTGATTAAGCACATACAAATTATTTTTCAAATCTGCTGTAGCTTTTAATTTCCCTTTCATAGAAATAGAACAATTATTTGCATCATAAGACACACGAAAACCTTCGACAGCCAATTTTCTCACTGATAATAAACTGCCCTCTAATCTTGGAATGTATAAGACATCTCGAAAACATAAAGTCTGGTTTTCACATTGTAAATGACACTCACCAGTTCCACTTGATTTCACTTCAGTACCATTAGCTAAGTAAACGACATCATTTTTTTGCTTGTCTAATTTAACGAAGTAGCTTTCTTCGCAACACATGTGGCATGTTGCTGCAGAGTCGATATACCAATCTGCATTTGATCTTGTTGAAGCAACACCAAAAAACACATTTCGGTTTTCAACATTAGTTGCAATTTTTGCCCGATTACCATTATTCAATTTAACTTTTAGACAATTTTTCTTAATATGTCCTGGCTTACCACAAGAAAAACATTTGGGAATAAATTTCTTCTTCTGAATCTTGAAAGCGACATCAGCTTCTTGCTCATTACCAAATTTCCTTTTAAATTCTTGAAGCAATTTTTCTTTAACAAAGTCAATTGTTAAATCGTTTTCAGAACGCATTTCCAATGAAGAAATTAACGCGTTATACTCCCCCGGTAAGCTGCCTAGTAAAAAAGCAACAATCCTATGTTCTCCCATTTCTTCACCCAAATCAGTTAATCGATCCACAATATTTAAAAATTCCGTTATATGTTCTTCCATCGATTAACTAGTACTCATTTTCTTCGTTGAAAGTTGACGAAGAAGACTTACTTTATTAGTGAGATTTGATTTTTCATGCTGTTTCTTTAAGGCAGTCCAAAAATCCTTGGCATTCTTCAACTTCTTGATGTGTACCTTCTGGGATTTTTCAATAGCTAGACCAATTGTAGCCAGCGTTGCCGTTCAAAATTTTCAAAAAGGGGCACAAAAAGGGGATTTTCAAAATAAAAGTGGCACAAAAAGGGGAATTCTGAGAAAAAAAGGGGCAACTTTAAAAATAAGACCATTTTAATTTTTATTAAGTTATTTTCACGGAAAACATAAACGTTACAAAAAATAAGCCTCTTCTTAAGTATAAATAAGAGGCCTAACTCCACTTTTCGAAAATTTCTCAATTTTGTTATACATATTACTATCTAATTAGATGTGAACTCTTTGAAAATAATTTTGTTCTTTTATAATTAAAATATTTTCCTTTAAAAAATATGAAAAATGGGTATAGAGTTTTAATCTTATTTGATTTTTTCCGAAGCTACCAGCCAGATAAAAGGAAAATATACATAACAAAATTAGGCCATTATATATTGCTTAAATATGAATTACAAAGCTTCGCGTGTTTGGCAAATTTCTTTTTGTAGCATTTTAAATTTTGAATATCCATTTTTCAAACAATACTAATTTTCTCTAGTCTTTATTTTGTGGAGTAAGGCCTTTTAGCTTTTGACACATCCATATATAGTCGAACTTCCCTATATAATACAGAACTAACATTTCTTCTACTTTTGTTTATAAAAACTGTTATTTAAGTTCGATTTTCTATTAACATTTGTTTCAATAATATCCATATAAGGAACAGTTTGACGACTTTTGCATTAAGTGTTTAATTGCTTGTAAGAAATAAAGTGCTGGAAAATAATCTGCTAGGCTACAAAACCTTTTGTGCTGCTTATTTAACTTTTAATGATCAAATTTATTTTAAAAGAAATGCTGCTACATTTTTGTCCACTAAAACGAGCGACTGTTGTTAAAATCGTTATCAAGAAACTAAGATACTGCCATGCTACCTTTGCGCTTAGTTAATTGTATACCATATTTTTAGGTAATTTAACCTATGATTTTTTTTTGTGTGTAAGGAGATCAAATTATAATAATTTTTGAAATTTGTTCATTATATAGAAAGCTTCATTTTATAGAACTTCAATATAGAGATGTTCGAATGTATATATTTTATTTTTTTTTTTTTTTATACCCTTCACCACAGGTGGAAAAGGGTATATATAAGTTTGTCATTCCGTTTGTAATTTCTACAATATTGATCTTAGACCCTATAAAGTATATATATTCTGGGTCCTTATGAGGAGAGAAGTTGATTTAACAATATCCGTCCGTCTGTCCGTCTTACGTTTGATATGTGTTTTCCGGAGACTCCAGACATGATAGCGGCTAGGTTGTTTTACATTTATGTCACATATAGTCTACCATTTCGTCCTATTGAAATTCAGATAGATCGGTCCACGAGTGGCTGAGATGTGACGATAAAGCCACGACTGCCTATAATTTATCCAAAAAAAATCCCTTGTGGTTGTTGTTTTATTTTTTTTTTTTTTTTTTTTTTATTTATTTTAATGCGTTTAATTTTAAGCATACAATCCCATAAACAGAAGAAAGAAACAAACACGTTGACTCAATATATTTTAATTTAACGCTTTCTCAGTAAGAGCGTTCGTAGTCCGTCTTACGTTTGATATGTGTTTTCCGGATAATCCAGACATGATAGCGGCTAGGTTGTTTTACATTTATGTTACATACAGTCCACCATTTCTTGCTATTGAAATTCAGCCAGATCGGTCAAAAATGACGTAGATATGAGCAAAAAACCACGGCTACCTCTAAATTTTTCCAAAAATCCCTTGTTGTTGTATTATTTCTGTATATATTGAGAACGGCAAGAGCCAAAGTTTCCAAATTAGGTACACACATTTAGGTTGCCAATACACACCATCCTACAAAATGTGGGCGGGATTGGAGAAGTGGGCGTGGTACCTCCCGTACAAAAAAAAAATTAAAATTTTATAAAAACCTAAATTTTAGGGCTGCTATACGTCCTGTAGATATGACTTATATATCAAAATGTCGGAAATTTGTATGAGTTATAACAGAAATACTGGGGTCTAATCACCGCATACGATATCGAGCAAAATTCATCGAAATTATTTATTTTGGTATCTTGAAACTCGATATCGAATGAAATGTATTGAATTTGAAATAATAGCATTCGACATCGAGTAACTCGACATTACATTTATCGAGTTTTCATTCGATACGACAGTGTCTATCGTATACAAAAAAATTCAATAGTGTATTCGATACGATAGTATCGAATGCAGTGATTAGAAACCTTTTTATACCCTTCACCGAAGGTAAAAAGGTATATACAATATAGATCCTACACCCTATAAAGTACATATATTCTGGGCCTTTATGAAAAGCGAAGTTCAAAACCGGTTGTCTCTTATTTAAAAAAAAAAATATTTACCAGTTTTATTTAGTTTTTGTCTAGTTGCTCTGTATTCTGCTCGCACAATGGTGAAGGGTATATAAGATTCGGCACAGCCGAATATAGCACTCTTACTTGTTTTTTATTGCCTTTATTCATAATAATTATACACAAGGATTGTGAATTAATTAAAAGAAAGTTCATGTAGTAGAACATAGGGCACCAATATGTATATATACACAGTGAAAAAACACGTCTTGTTTGCAAGTTAACGTGTATGAACTGTTGCATATAATTTTACCCTTCACCACAGCTGGAAATATATAAGTTCGTTATTATATAAGTTTGTCATTCCATTTTTAATTTAACAAAATCGGTTACTAATTAACTTAGTAATAGACTTATAACCACGTTATAATTCCCAAAATAAGGGCTTTGGCACAATAGCGCCTTTATTATGAGTGATAGGTGGACCAAATTTAGTTCTGATATTTATTATTAGGAGAAGTTAGTAGTGGTACGATTACATTACAGTGCTATGCTGTTTCTTTAGTTGTTATATATGTAAGTATCTAATTTCCGAAAATATGCATCTATGTATATTTATTAATAAGTTCAACGTGGACTGCCGGGTATCAACTTTCAGTCTATTTGACCACTTATTATTTTATAATGCTAATTTAAAAAAAAAAACCGTTTAGAGGATGCACTTCTATGCGGTAAAGTAAAAACATACAATCATATAAAAGCTGGAAGTTCAAAAAGGGGCAAAAGGGGCACAAAAACATGCAAAATGATACAAAAGGGGATTTAAAATAAAGGGGCAAAGAAAGTGGCATGGCATTAAAAAAGGGGCAAAAATGCGACTTTAGTCGCATAACGGTAACGCTGATTGTAGCTCTTGCCTTTCCATCACGTAAAATCCATTTTTCATCAGGAGAAACTGGAGTGTTTGCAGTAATGACATCCCATAGTTGTCTTTCCAACAATAACAGCTCCATATTGAATTTCAAGTATGATAGTTAGAGTTCGAAAGTTTGGGAAATTGCATATTAGTTGCACTCATTCTATTTGATAAACTTACTGGCGATTTAAAATTTGTTTTTTAATACAAATTATTTATAACGATCTTAAACGCGTAAGTCTGGGCCGATAACCTGTTAGTTGCAGATTCTTATTTAAAGAAACAAAACACACAGCTTATGAAAAACGTTATAAATGTATTGAATGTTTTCAAGGTAATGAAAAATAGTTTTTCAATATTTTTCATTCAACAAACAGTTTTACAAAAGGTTATTATGATATATTTATACAAAGTTATTTTATATTAAAGTACAATATATTGTTATAAATTGTATATTAACATATTTACTTGAGGGTTACACGATCAAGTTTTGGCTATCAAGTTTTAATACACTCACACTTTTTTACCAATACACTCATACTTTTAAAAATTGATACGAACTTGCCTCTAAAATTCTCTTGCCAGTGAGTGTATCAATTTTCGTTCAAGAAAACATCTTATTACAAATCTTTTGAAGTTGTTTTTGTTTTTTTTCACAAATATTTTGCCGGCAAAAGCTGAAGTTCTTTTTTTTTTACAAATTGTTGCGGGAATTTTAAAATTTTAACTAAACACCTAAAAAATAGTGAAATATGTTTATTAATAAAATTTATTTATAAAATTAATAAGCAAAATGATGTTCTGCGATTCATAGAGCTGTACAGAAGCCATGACATTTTATGAATCTTTCATCATATAGGCGAAATGATTTGAAAATAAAAGCCTACGAGTCTATAGCTTCTGAAACAAAAATGCCAGTGGAAGAAGTAAAGAAAAAAATAAAGTCCCTTCGAACAGCCTACAGTGCATAAAAATCAAAAGTGGAAAATAGCAAAACATTTTGAGTTGTTTTCTCGGCGACGACATCTTGAAAAAGTAAATTGCTTTCAACTTGCGTGCAGCCTACGTCACAGCTGTCAACTTTGGCATATTTTGACAATCAGTATATGTAAAAGACTATCAAGAAAATCTTGATCGTGTGGCTGCACTGTTAAGTATTCTCATCACACCAGAGATGTATTTTAAAGTAAACATTGGCAGCACTAAAGGTGCATGTAGACGACATGTTTTTTACATCTGACTTGTCAACTTTTCAAATCACATGTAATTGTGCATGTCTGTCAAAATTGCTGTTTTACAGAAGGATTATAATATTCTGTAACAAACGTACATTTAATTTGCTTCTGACATTGTCTCGGTTTTGTTGCATAGTTTTTGCAAAAACCAAAATAAAAATGCCGCCACGAAGATTTTTATTTACGCCGTAAAATAGTCTAGCCATCTTAACATATTTTTCTTTTAATTCGAAGATACCAATTTAGGATATTATAATGAAACGGTTTATATATATATTTAAATAAATTCTATTCAATAGTGGGATGATCATACATATCTCGGTATTGTAAAATATTAACTTCAGCCGGCTAATGATTCCGTCAATAGTGGAAGCCGCTGCCGGTTTCTTCTCGGCATAGATTTCTGATGGCTTGTCAGAAGAAAATAGAGCACGCTCTAATTGAAATTTCGTCAGATGACTTTGCATCTAACTTTTACAGAAGCAAAGTTAAAAAGGTAACTCACGACATGCATGTATTTTTCAGTGGGAAATTTGACATGTCAGATGACAAAAACATGTCGTGTACGGTCGCCTTTACAAAATATATTGAAAGTATTTTAATACAACTACAAAAACAACCAAAAGCAACTCAGGACAATTTTATGTTGATTTTGTCGAACTGTGACCATCAGCTTTTTTTTTGATAGTAACTCATCCGTGTAAACATGAAAAATGCTTACAACAGAATTATATATAATATATGTATATGTTATATATTATATATATTTTAACACCGGGAGAATTTCATAATATTTTGATTCATCGCTTTCGTTTTTGGTGTTATCGTCTGTAGTAAAAACTGAAACATAAGTAGTAACACATGTTTCGCCAAATGTTGCCTGGTCTGTGGGTACCTTTATATTCGATGGCTCCTGGTATGAGATGTCGCTCTGTTTTGTGTTGTTACAGAATGCATGTTGATATTTTCTACATTAAAGAAGGCATCCACTTAAATGCTTTGGTAGATGTAAAATACATATGCTATTGCTAGGCTTGTCAACCGTACTTTATAATAAAGTATTGTACGTTATTTCGAGTAATTGTACTCTATACTTTATGAGACTAATAAAGTACGCGAAAATACTTTATTTCGCACGATTAGATTTATCTAGAATTCAAAATAGTTTCAAGTTATATTAGTCAGGGTTTTATTAGTCATAAAATTATAATACTTATTGTACAAGTTTTTTTTAAGAAAAACTAAAGATCAACTAATTAATATTAGTCAGGGCCATTTGTTGATGTTTTTCGATGTTTCACAAAATTATTTTAATTGCCAAAAAAAAAAAAATTATGTTTCTAAACGACTGCGCAAGTTAGAAAAAAATTTAACGTTTTAAGGAAATTGTATTGCGGATTTTCGCTTTTTCTTTAGTTATTACAATAAACTGAACCGTTTTTGAACCGGCATTGGATTCAGCGTACCCGAATTGGGTTAAAGTGCCAGTTGCCCGGATTGTCTCAAGAAAAAAAGTGTCAAATTCTAGCACAGTGTAATTGTTTGATAAAACTCGCGAAAAGCAGTAAAAAACGTTTTTTAGTAAACCAATAAAAATAAATTAATTGTACTTTGTATTTATACTGTGTACTTTTTTTTCTTAACCTTTAATAATCAATGTACTTTAATTGCAACAAAAAAAGTTGGGAACCCTAGCTATTGCACATGTCTGTCAAAATTTACAAATACAAAAGGTTTTTCACGATTTCGTTTAAGGTTTCATCAGACGTAACCTTAAGGCCCAGAACAGACGGTGAAACGCAACTCTAACGAAACTGCAACTTCTAGTTATTTTTGAGTTTCATTTGAGTTTATGCCATAGACTCCTTTGAGGGAGCACACACGACGCGACCATTTTGAGACTGGTTTGAAATGGATTGGTGATAAGTTGCATTTGAAATCATTTGCATTGAAACCGGCGTGCAGGAAACTCGTGTTTGCGTTTCATCTGTTCTCAAAGAAAATCGAAATGATTGTGATAATTTCATTACATTCGGGTACTTTAAGGTTGCAGGGTGTGTGGAAAACGATTGAAACTGGTTTCAAAACAATAATTTTTAAACGGTTTCGTTGCAGTGGCGTTTAACCGTCTGTTCTGGGCCTAAATCATTCACAACAGCAAAATACATGTGTACATACTGAGTTATATTTCCATTCACTTTTAATTGTATTTCAGTTAGTTAAAAATTTTGTTTATTTTAAGAATATGAGTTCAATTTAAAAATTCCTTTTTTTTACTTTAGTAGATTTCATGTATAAACTAGGTTTTAAAAAAAATCGACTTTGTTGTTTAACAATGATTAGGGGCCAATATATTTTAATGCCATATTAAAAATCAAATTTAAGGTTATAAGTTATGGAAGCGAAAAAAATTGTACTTCTTAAGTGCCAAATAAACAACACTAACAACAGTTTGGCAAACATGTCAATATTTTACGTTTGTACAAACCTTTTGCGTTGTAAGATTGCTTAACAAACGATTAAATCATGTTTGTAGAAACATCAAGTATGTTATATATTTGTCAAACTGTTTGCGCGGCCTAATACTAAATATCATAATTTTA
Organism: Pollenia angustigena; assembly: GCA_930367215.1. Taxonomy (NCBI): domain Eukaryota; kingdom Metazoa; phylum Arthropoda; class Insecta; order Diptera; family Polleniidae; genus Pollenia; species Pollenia angustigena. The sequence continues at coordinate 15,631,645 of OV884061.1, forward strand.
GTAAACATTTTGCAAAGTTTATTAGAAATGATCGAAAAATTAATAATTATGACTGTGTCGTTTATTTTAAACGAAAAGTATGAGTTTGCCAAGGCGTTTGTGTAGTTTATTTGACCATTAAGTTATTAAATTTAACAACATTTATCCCTTTTCAGGTTCCAAAAGAGCAGATAAAAAATTTAGTTTTGAAAAATTTTAACAACAAACCAACAACATGCGCAAAAATTTGTGTAATAAAATTGAAAAATGATTATGCAAATTAATTATCAATTTGATATACATACATTTAGTTGCTGGATAATAGTGAAAACTCACATAACAAATGATGAAATAAAAGACTCGATTGTTTATTGCTCAATAAAAGAAATTTACCAACCTAATATAAATTATAACAACAATAAAGTTAAGAAAAAGTCATCGTATTATGCTAAACATCAAAACCAACCAGAAACATCCCAAATGAACGAACTGAATGAAAATACAAGATTTTTGATTAAAGAGTCTAATGTTGAAAAGAAACCACCAACTCTCTGTAAAAACAGGAATGCTGAAATGCAACTCGACAAGGAAAACTGTTTAAAGTTTTACAACTACCCTATTCTCAATAACGCTGGATGTGGGAAAAAAGATAGTAACAATATCAAACATTACACCAGAACTAATAAACACGGTGAGGGAGTCAATAACAATTACGTTCTCCTTATAACAATTAAAAGGAACAATAATTGTTATTAACACGATTTTAAAGATTTTAAAACACATTTTCAATCATTAATTTCTGCATACACACAGTTAAGCTATGTTCACATTATGGGTATTTGTCATGTGGATTGTCACTTTCACATGTTTAATTTGTACATATCGTCTGAACACCTCCAATCAATATCATGTGTTATTTCTCTGTGTACATTTCACATGATATTTTTGATTTAGAATGAGTTCTATCTTCAAATGACAAAGCATCTGATATCTGCTGTTTTTTTATTAGCAAAATTGTTTGTGGCGACAAAAATTAATTGAAATTTTAATAAATAAAAATAGTAAATAAATAAAATATACACAAATTTATTATATGTATGTTTTTCTCAATTTTTGATAGATTATGTGAGATGTACGTTACATACCAACATGTGATCATGTTTATTATTATCCAAGGTCTATCCAATAGGTCTGCTTAAGAAGCCAGATGTTTGTTTGGTTTATTCCTCAACGATATCAAAAGTTGTTTACATTTTCCTTATACGTGTATATTTTTGTTTACTTTTTTGGTTTTTTGCCCCACATACATGCACTCAAAACAAATTTTTTTTTTGTTTTGCCTATGTGGAAGTAAGATTTTGACAACGGCGAGGAATTTTACACAAACAAAATCAATCAAAATCAATCGAAACATGTCATGGTAACCTGCCGGCCGGGGTTGCAGCCCCAGCCAGGTCAAGAATAAAAGATTATTAATAACAATTTTAATTAATTTTCATGTTGTAAAATTCCTTTGTTCATAAAAATAATTTAATGAAAAATTAAATTTCATGAACTTAAGCCTAATTAAAAATATTCAAAATTCTTGTTGTTTTTTGTATTGTTGTAGTAGTAAGCAGACCTATTGGATAGGCCTTGTTATTATCCTTATGCAAAACTCAAATTTTGACATACACATGAAATCACATGTGTGTAGAAAAGAGACATTCCAATGCCAAATACACACAATGTGAACTTAAGATATACATAGCCATGAAGGCTTGTCAGAAGGTTTTGAGTTTTCTTGATTAACATGAATTTTTAGTGCTTGTCAAGAATCAAGAAAAATATTTTATTTCAAGACTTTTTAAAGCCTTAAGCGGCTCATACACTTGCAATAAAATCGATCAATTTTACGTATTGTACAATTATATCGTCAATGTGTATGTGATATTCGAATGTTGCACACTATATTGGCAACAATCAAAAGACTTTTGATTATTATTGCACAACGAAACGAAAGTGAAATGTGTTGGCAACATTGTACTATGCTCCTTATGTTATTCCTATAGGTTATGTTCACCTTTTTATTGAATGAATGAAACCAATGTGCGACTTATTGCATAATAGAGGACAAAATGGAAATAATATGGCGAATATCAAATACAATAATATTGCAAGTGTATTTGCCGTTTTGCTTTGACAAAGCTGTATAAAAAGGAAATAAATAGTTCATCGTATTTTTTTAGTGCATGTATTTACTTAAAAATACATATACATATGTATCCAAACTCGTTTTCTTTATTTGCAAATAGCTGCGTGCGTTTACCCCAGAATTTGCAAAATTTGTACTAGATTTTACTGAAATGCGTTCGCGTACACATAAATTTGCAAAAGAGAGCATATATTGAGAGAGTAAAGTGACAGTTGTCACCAAAGAGCCTGAAAAATTTTTACTGAACAAATTTTTGCCTGTAAAATCCAGTAGAAAACAAAAACATATGCTTCAATATAGTAAACGAGCAAACAACATACAATTTGCAAAAAAAAACATTCAAAAGAACAAAAGCTGAATTAAAAGTGCAGCATAAACTAAAAACTAGTTTTCTAATAGGTATTTTTGAAAAGTAAATTAATTAAAAAAATAACATTGCATTAATATTTTAGTGATGTAAACCTAATAAATATATGAATACTTCTAACTGCATATTATTCAGGGTACCGAATATCAAAAATCAAGTATTCATGTATCTTCGTATGTTATTTAACTAGAAACAAAATTAAAAGTCATGTACAAACTAAACAAGTCTAAAAGCTTCCACAGAAGTTCATTAAATATATACATTTGCTACGAATTTATAATTACTAAATTGGAATGCATCAAGTACCAAAAACAATAAATACTGGGTAGTCTAAATAACACATATTTTACAACACTAAGCTTTTTAGCGGTCATATGTTTGAATTAACCTGCAAGTTTTTGTAATTTTCCGTTCTTTTCCTTTTTTGTGCAAGGCCAGTTTTGAAATTAAAATTTTCATATTGCCAAAAATTAACTCATCTACTGGATTTAATTGGAAAAGTAAACAAATGCACCTAATAATTTGATAACAGTGGAATAAGGGCTTCCAGATAAATTTGTGAGGAAATCGTAAATTTCCCTAGAAAAAAAAATCGTCTTTCACGTTTTGAAAAACCGTCAAAAAATCGGAAAAATTAAAATTTTGTTTTTTTTAGCAATTTTTGGTCGATAATTTTAAAAAAAATATTCAAACAAAAACATAATTACTTCTTATCCAGCTACCATTTTCAATCGTGTAAGAGATACTAGGACTCTCATGAAGAGCGTCTTTGAATGCCGATGACCGCATTTTTTAATCGTAGAACATTCCTCACACTTGAAAAACTGTAACACGACTGAGATTCGTTCATAGCACAGCGAAAGACGCTTCTTCAGTCGTTGTGGGAATCGTTTAAGACGTGGGTAAAGATTATTTAACGAGTCTTACATGTCAAGAATAGTAAAAAACTCATGTCGATATTCACCCTTATCGTGTTTGGCGTATTTTAAATATACGATAAGGGTGATTGTCTTACAACTCGGGAAATGTTCGCCGTATAATTGTTAAAAATATGATGTATACAGAGAGTCTTAAAAGGTTCATTCGATGAAGGTTTTGACGAAAGATAAACAAAGTGAAACATTGTTGTTTTTGCGACCTCAACGCTTTGCAATTGGAACAACCGATTTTGACAGCTCGTATAAAAGTGAAGTTTTACGCTATTGCTAATTAATAATGGCAATTTAGCTATTTTTTGGTCAATCTAGCATTTTTATCTCTATTTTAATTTATAATTTGTGAATTTTATTAAACATGAAAGCTATCACTATTGTTCGTGACACATCGTTGACGCTTTTGCTTTTGTATGGCATATCAGCGTAAAAGCAAGGCGAAAACGTTCCGCCTTTCGCTCTTGTTTAGGTACTGCTGTTAAACATTCCAAGATAAAAAACGAAAATCCAATGTTTTATTCAGATAATCATCAAAATTACGATAAATTTGAAACATACACCCGTATCAACACTAGTATGATTTCCGCCCTGCAAATAATAGGACCAGTCCAAACACGCGTGCAAAGAGTAGCCCACAAGGGACCAGTACTAGTCACAAAGTAACGCAAACGTATGGAAAAAACATGGTCTATTTAACATTACGATGTCCTAGGAGAGGACCATATAACCCACCCTTGGACCACTTAGGAGTAGTTTTAAAACTACTCCATGGTATACTCAAGAGGATTAATTTTGAAGTCGTTTAGAAACGAAAGCATGTCGTTAAAAAACGAAGACATGTCGTCTCACTACAAACACTTTTTAACAATGACATGGTCCATGCTTGCATTACATCGGACCAGTCCATGGAGTAGTCCATTTTATTAAAACGGATCAGGTGGTCCAATTTTATTTGCTAATAACACTGGTCGGCAAAAAATAAAATAATCGTGCTAAATCCAAATCTGTTCACAGATTGTTCTATCAAGTGAATAAAATAAACATGTTTCTACTGTATTGTTGTAGTTGTTTCTTTGGCCAGAGTGATGAATTTATGAATATTATTTTTGTCAAGCTAATTGGGCCTAAATTTCTTCAATGTAAATAAAATTCAATTTTTAATTACAATATTTTGTTCCCGACGTTTCGTCGATTGTTTGTCGACTTTTTCAAGGGATTGTCTATTTAAAAATTATAAAAACAATAAAATAAATACAATAATGTACCACATAAACATTAAAGACTTACAATATGAAAATTTAATCACATTAAAAAGTTTTAGATGTACTCAGGATCATACAAATATAAAAATTAATTTTAATATTTAAAAAATACATATTACTTTAAACTTTAAATATATCACAGCTTAAGTAATGGCAACAATATAGCTCGCATTTATTTTGTTCGTGTCTTCCTTCAAATTCATTGTTCTATTAATTTGTTGTTGGATTCTTAGGCTTTCAATTGTGTACCTCTTTCTTTCTTTATTTTCTTTATCTAGAATTTTTACATCATCGAACCTAATTGTGTGACCAGTATGTAGGATGTGTTGTGCTAGTGCTGTTGTCTCTTTTCTCCGCATTATGTCCATCTTGTGTTCTCCCATTCTTGTCTCCAGTGTACGTTTTGTTGTTCCTATATAAATTAGCTCGCATGGCTGTTTGTCATTTCCTTCACATTGTAATTCGTATACAATGTTACTTTGTTTTTGTTTATTAATTGGCGCCTTAACTCTAGAAAAAATTGTACTTAATGTCAAATTGGGTTTGTATGCAAAACAGATGTTTTTTGTTTTTATTGACGACCGTATATTATTATTATCGGTTAACCCAGGAATGTATTTTACACTGTAAAATTTGTTCTCTTCTTTTTCTATGTTTGCAGATTTGTTGTGGTTATTTTTGTCCTTATCCAATTGTTTAATCGTATTGTCTATCAATGTAGATGTGAGTTTGGTGGGGAAGCTATTGTTTTTTAAAATGTTTGTTATAATGTGTTTGTTTTTATTATGAAATTGTGTATCACTTATGTTGTATACCCTAGAAATAAAATTTTTTGCTGTGTTTATAATTTGATTTATGGGTTGTGTAGCGTGGTAATTCATTAACCTTCCTGAAGATGTTTCTTTAGTGTACCAATCAAACAGAATCTTATTATTTTTGCGTATAATTTTTGAGTCTAAGTACGCGATTTCTCCGTTTTTCTCAATCTCAGTAGTAAATTGTATTTTAGGGTGTTGTTTGTTAAGAATTGACAGAATTGTGTCCTTGTCTTCTATGCGAGTTATCGCCAAAATGTCGTCTACATATTTGGCGATATATTTAATGTAAATATTTTCATTTTCCAGTTCAGTAATTGCATCGTCAAGTAGGTTGTCAAGTATGATATCCGCTATAGTAGGTGATAGTGGGTTCCCCATTGGCATACCAAAGATTTGAGTATAAATGTATAAATTGGCATACCAAAGATTTGAGTATAAATGTTTTCACCAAACATAAAATAATTATTGTCATTTAGACAAAATTTGAGTATTCTTAAAAATTGTGAGCTGGATATCTTAGTATGATTTTTAATAATACTCCATTTTTTCATAATTGTGTTTATTGCCGTCTGAATTGGGATGTTCGTGAATAGTGAAATCACGTCAAACGATATCATAGTTTCATTATTGTTAATTTTCACGCCGCTCAGTTGCTCCTTTACCCGTAGCGAATTTTTAACATTATTGATTTTAAATGATTTATGGTATATGTTATTCGCAATATATGTACTTGGCTCTTCGATAAATTATATTTATGTAAAATGTTTGCACTTGTAATTTCTTTTAATGAATTTGTGAAAACAAAAACAACTTTCATTTTGCTTTAAAAAAAGTTAACCGCCACTTATTTCTGAATATCTCCAAAACTGCGCAAAATATTACAAAATATGGCTCAGATGACTTAATGACTTATTCCACATTATTTGCTGGTAACTTTATTAAATCTATTAGCATATCCGCCGTATTTCGGGCGAAATATTAGTCGTGCCCATAATATTAAAAAACGAATAAAATTAACATCTGTCCACCGATTTTCATGGTATGTTTATCACTTATTTTATTCGGTATGTTCTGATAAATAATAAAAATGTTAAATTTGCGTCCTTATAATAGTTCTAATTTTGCATGAGAAAAATGTGAAGCGTTTTGATCAAAATCGGATAAAACTAAAAAACAAGACGTGATTGAAAAACACTGAAAGCAGATTTGAATTTAGGGCTTTTTATTTAAAACAATTTTTGCTGCAGACCAGTGTAACTTAAAACTCAAAACAAAAGCGTACATAAATTTTTGGTGCAAATACCGAGCTCTTCATTGACTGGTATTTTTGTTTTGAACTGGTTTTCGCAATTGTGTTTTTTTTACAATATTAATTTAGGATGTTTTAATAGTCAAGAATTCTTTTTAAACTCGAGAATTTTTAGTGAATGTCAAGAATTTTCCAAATTTAAATCTGGCAAGCCTATAGGCATTACACATCAATAACAACAAGTTAGAAATGGCATTCTCTCTTCCCTTCTCTCCTAAAAGCTCAAGATTTTACAAGTCAAACTTGAAGTGTGTGAACCGGCACTAAACAAGTAGGAAAATATAGTCGATCAATATCTGACCCATCAAACAAGACGAGAGTCCAATCCACAATCGGCAAGGGCAAAACAGTTAGGAACACTTCCCTTCTCTGTTTTCAAGCCGATTTGAAAAAAATACACCATTTGAAAGATTTTTACTTACAGAAGTGCACAATACATATGTATGTATATAAATATTTAATTCAAATCTTAGGTGATAAAAAAGGGTAAACTCAGTAGTATCATATCTCCAGAACTAAAAGAGAGTAAAGCAAAGAGAGAGTGCTGGTTAACAGTCTTCAAATTTTAGCCGACAAGTCTTGAGTTTTAAGGAGAGAGAGGAAAAGAAATGGCATTCTCTTTTCCTTTCCCTGTGAACCAGCACATACAAAAAAATTTAATACTTATAGTTGTCCATTATTAAAATAAACGGACAGATATCTGGTACTTTTTCGAAATCCGGGCCTTTCGAGGAAGGGAACGGGTAAAACCTCTTAAGCCAATAAACATAGAAATGAAGATTATACCGAATTCGTAACATATCTAAAAAATGCAATTATAAATTTGGTACTTTTTCGAAATTCATTTTTTCCATTTATTGACATACCCAGTTGGCCAGATTGCCGTTGACGACATCGTCGTAAATGATGTATGCACGACTTGTCTCGTGTCGTTTAGGTTTTCTAGAAGACAATTTACAGGAAAACGTCGTGCACGATAGTTTGAGCGACATTGTCTGCTAATTTGTCTTCTATAAAACTCTTTGTATGACAGTATGAGCGACGTTGTCTTATAAGTCGTCTTCTATTTACCTTTATGTGGGACAGTATGAGCGCCCTTGTCTTATAAGTTGTCTTCTATTAAACTCTATGTGGGACAGCATTAGCGAAATTGTCTTACAATTAATCTTTTTTTCAAACTCTATGTTGGACAGTATGACAATGTCGCGTCTTATAATTTGACTTGTATAAAAGCTATTGATGACAAAGTTTTCCTTAATGCTTTTCAATCACTTGCTTGGTTTTCTTAAATTCTTACATTCTTTTTTTTATTGTTGATTTAAATACATACCTACATAAAATTTACGAATTATAGATAACCAGTAAAGCCGAAAATTATCATGAAGTAATTCGAGGGCTGAAAAATAGATTACATGCAGTTGATATTTCAACTTTAGGATTGCTTAAATGAGTCGAATATAAAACAATAATTAAAATTCAAACTATGTTAAAAAACTGTCTGAGAGAGATAACCATGTAATAGTTTTTGTCGGGGACGTCAAAATAGACGATTTTGTCATGCATAAAGTAGTTGACGACAAAGTGTGCGATACTTGTTCGAAAATGTCGTTGACAATTCGTTCTCGCTGTCCCTCACATGTCGTGCAGAAATTAACATTGTCGTACATCCGTCATCGAGGATGTCTTAAAGACTTGGCCAACTGGGTACAAAAATATGTATGTATATGTATGTTTAATTAGGGTGTCAATGATGTATGAGAAAAAATAAAAGTTCTCGAATCATATTCTAATAGCAAATTTTTTTTTGTCTTACGTTAAACAAAAAAAAAAAAACTGCTAAAAAAAAGTAAAATCTAAGTAGAATGTAAAAAAAGATAAACTCACTGTTTATTGTTGCTGGTTTGTTTAAGCTTTGATATTGTTACAAGTAAGACTTTGAGTGCTTATCATATATATTATTTCTAAAGCACTTTTTTTTGTCGGTTGCAAATATCTCCCATACCACCGCATCAAATTTAATGAATGATATCTCATTTTAAAGCTTATTTCTAACACTAATGACGAAAAATAATTAGAAATTGAAAAATTAATATTTTCATTGATAAAAATTACGGTGCGAAATATTCGCACGGGTCATCTAGTAATTCTTATTCGCTTTAAGGTTTTATTTGTATAATATTTTTAGTTTTCTAAAACCTTTGGAAAAGGTTTCCTGATGATCTGGCCTAAGCAGCCAGAGGAATGCGCATAGAAGCTAAATTTCCCTCAACAATAAATTTCAGTGTATTTATCAAATATGAAAAATTGGGAACTTAGCACGTCATACAGAAATCTTATTATAATATTTTCAAAAATACCTTTGATAGTAAAAAAGTCACATATTGAGAACGCGCCGGAGCTTAGTATTTTTGAAAATTAAATTTTAATATTTTATTTACTGATAATATTTTGAATTAAACTTAAAAAAAAAAAATAAAATTTGGGTTCTTATACAACATAGAACAATAAAATAATTTTTTGGTTACAAAATCTTGTTTACTGTCAAATCTGGGCATCTCTCTTCTTGATTCATGTTTCGTCTGTATTAAACGTTTTGATGATTTTTTTTTATCGCATAGCGTCATGGATGCTTCTGACATTATTTTCACGAGCTTAAAAGTCGTTAAAATACAGTAATATGCTTTTCTGCAATACAATGCTATTGTTGTTATATTGAAAATTTATCTTAATTTAAGGTCAAAGCGCGGGCTCTTACACTAAAAATAAATTTATAATTAAAGGATATAATTCAGACAAACATACAACATATTTACGCTATTAGAAGTCGATACGAGAATTTTTTTTTGACCCACCCTAATGTACATATTAAATTACGGGCTACTACTACAATATTGAAATTTTTGATAATTCTATGGGGAGAAAAAAATTATCTTTCTTATACCTATACCTGCATGAATGATTCATTCATAGCAAAGCAATAAAAATAACCATCCTCAACAACACAAATAAATATTTTGTGTATCTGCCTCTTTAGCATTGCTACAAATAATATTGGACTACTCGATTTATTTTGATCAAATGGACTACTCCCTGGACTGGTCCAATGTAATGCAAGCATGGACCATGTCATTGTAAAAAGGGCTTCTAGTGAAAAGACATGTCTTTGTTTTTTAACGACATGTTTTCGTTTTTACACGATTTCAAAGCTTAGTCTCTGAAGTATACCATCTAGTAGCTGGGTTATATGGTCCTGTCCTAGGACATCGTAATGTTAAATTTACCATCTTTTTCCATACATCGGGGTTACCTTTGGACTAGTCCTAGTCCCTTATGGGCTACATTTTACATACGTGTAAGGACTAGTCGCATTATTTGCAGTGATACACACAAAAACAATACATTTAAAAAAAAAAATATTTTGTGTGGCTGCCTCTTTAGCATACACACAAAACCAATACATTAACAAACATATGAGAGATAACAAGCACAATTCATTCGTTCATTCATTCAAACAATTCATTACTCAAGGAAGGCTACGGTGGCTTACTATGCCTGCCGTAGAATCTTTGGCGCCAGGTGGGGCCTTAATCCTAGCCTGGTCAAGTGGCTGTACACGGCAATAGTTCGGCCCATTCTAACAAATGGGTCGTTGATATGGTGGATTGCGACGAGCGGGAAATATGTCGTGGACCAATTGGGCAGGGTACAAGGATCAGCCTGTATTAGAATAACAGGCGCTCTACGCACTAGTCCTTCAGAGGCACTGAATACTATAGTTCACCTTATTCCAATAGAATTAATTACAATATAATTAAATGGCCATATCCGTCAACAGCGTGGTTAGGCTCTCTGCATCGGGATGTTGGAAGGCGATGTCGTAAGGTCATGCAGGGATCTTACAGAAGCAACCCACATCTCTGAATATATGATACCCCGTACAGACTTTGATAAGATCATATTTCCGGTGCCAGCGTACTTCAGACTGAAATACTGGCGATAAGAGAGGCATGTAGAACACTGTACAGTAGGAACATCAGCGGTGAATTTAGCAATTTAGAACCATCCGTGAACCAGACCTGGTCCGCGCACTCGCGCCACCAAGATTGGTCCGCCCAATTGTCCCTATCAGGTATGAGAACATTACAATTCCTATTCAATATCACACTAGGCTGCATATGATCACCAACCAGGGTGGATGGACTATTCTTAAGGACTTCTAGAAACCGCATGTGACCCACAAAGTCACCTGCTCTGTATTCAGCATTGCGCGACATCCTGCTTGCACATCTGCAGACCTCCTCTTTAACAGATATGTGCAACGGAGGAATGGATCGCTCATAAAGACAGAGTGGGACAGGACCTCATGGCACCAGTGATCGATACGCAGATTGGGCTATAAGCCCTGGCGAGTATCACTCTTGCTTTAACCTGTTCGGGTTTTTCTTTATCGAAACAAAAGAACATTCAATCATTCTAGGCTTCAACTCCCATATATTCCTGAATATTCTTTGGCAGCATATATTGCCTTTCTAGTAACATGGTATAACCTAGCGTTCCAGCTAAGGGAATTCTTAAGAATGATCCCCAAGTATTTCACCTTGTTAAATAATCCGATAACCGTGACGTTTAAGGCCGGTTCTTTAAGTCTCAGAACCCTACACATTTTTTCTGCACCAGCCAAGTGTCAAGTTTAGGGCTTGCTGCATCCCTTTCGAAATAGTTGCGTCATCAAATTCAGTCCAGATATAACTTGATCGTCAGCGTATCAATAAGTACGGAAACCCAGGTCTTTAAGGATCTTCAATAGCTCATCGATGACCAACGTACACAGAAGAGGCGATAGAGCGCCACCCTGTGACAACCTTTGGTTGCATCAATGCTCTTCGATGATTCACAAGCATTTCCCTTATCCAGTTTCTTATAACAACTGGAACACTCTTTCTTGTTAGAGCAAAGCTAATTGCGTCATAGGAAGTGCTGTCGAAGGCACCCTGAATGTCGATGAATACACACAGAGCTATTTACCTTGTAGCCAGCGCCTTCTAAATCATGCCCACAACGTGATGGATGGCAGTCACCATAGACTTGTCATCAGTGAAGGCGATGTATCGGATATACCGAAAAATATTAATCCTTTATGAATTTGTCTACGAATGGTTTCACAAAAAACGAGCTGAGGATTATTGATCTGTAAGACTTGGGCAATTGTTCTCACCTGCCGCCTGCCTTAGATATGAATACCACTTTAACCTTCCGCCAAAGCAGCGGCACATGGCAAGCCAGTAAACTGGATCAGACGATACTTGACAGCTGGAAAGTAATGGCTTTCCCCCCTTGCTGAAGGCAGCATGGATGGATTCCATATGGCCCAGGTGATTTGAAGGGACTAAATTTTCCTACCAACCAGATATTTCTTTTGTACACAGAGAGTGTTCATGTGGACATTCTTGGAGACGAAAAGGGCAGATATACTGGAGAGTGAGTCGCTAAAAGGAGCTCACAGGTCTCCCTTGGTGATTGGGTAAACGTTCCTTCCGGCCGTTTAAGCGTACAAAGGCCGTTTGTGTGGTCCTGGGATAGCACTTTTTGCAGTCGAGTAATTCAGGAAGGTTGAACATTTTTTCGCAGTAACTGCGCCATGTTGACTTTTGGACTTCCTTATTTCCTTGTTGTATTTGGTGAGTACAGGTTTATATACGCTCCACACACCAGTCTCCTTGGCTTTATTGAATAAACTTCTGGCTTCAGCTCTAGTTTCTCCATATGCTCATTCCACCAGGGAACGTCTATCTTTGGCTTACGGATCTGGAGTCGGCGGCTCTTTTCATAGGCCTGGCGCATATTCGTACAAAGTACATTGGATTCAAAATCAATGTCCTCCGAGCACACAATTATGCCATTGGACTAGGCCTCACTATTTACTTATTTATTTATTTAAGTCTATGGATTTAAATCCTTACTTACTATAATTAAATTGTAAACAATATTATTAGTTTATGTATTTAAAAACAAGATTATACTAAGTTTAATGCCACTGGCACTTAAAGAGAAGTCAACTAAATCATACATTTCATTAAAATTTTACATATTCTCCGAAAAGGATCAGAATTTGCATAGTTTGTGTGAAAGTCCTGAAGATAAAATGTTATGTAATTGCGAGTTGATCGCTGAGGAATGTTGAATTTAACGTTATTAAGCAGGAATTCAGAATACTAGTGATGGTAATTTAACACGTGCAAGTCTTACAGAGTAAAATGGAAGTACTTCAGAAGGATTCTAAGTTGAGTTTCCTAAGCAGAACAATAAAAATTGTTTTTGGACAGATTCTATTCGGTTTATGTGAACATCATAATCAGGGTCCCAGATAATAGCCATATTCGATGATACGTCTTACAAAAGATGTATATAACAGCTTTGTAATCATAGGATCAGTGAACTCCTTAGCCCAACGCTTTATAAAGGCAAGTACACCACGAGCTTTATTTATCATTGACGTAATGCGTTTTATAAAATCTAATTTTGGATCAAGTAAAACACCAAGATCTAAAATCTCTTTAACTAATTCAAGTCGGCAGTCGCCCAAAGTATAGATACGCATAGGATTCCATTTTCTACAAAAACGCATATGCTTACATTTTGTTAAATTAAGATTCATGATGTTGATATTGCACCAGTTATAAAAATTATCCAAATCATGTTGAAGATTGAGCATTTCCGATGATTTTTTGTAGCTTAAAAAGTTTTTTTACATCATCGGCATACATTAACACATTACAATTGTGTATTTCACTCGGCAGATCATTTATAAAAAGTGAAAATAAGATTGGACCACACTACGATTCAGATGATGATGAAAATTATTCCAATTCACTTTCCTAGGATTGCGATACTCCTAGATCGGCGTACATCCAGGAGCATTCGGTGTCGAAGATCAAATATTGGTGATCCGACAACAAAATGTCGCTCGATACGTGCCAGTTTTTAATAGCAAAAGAAAGATTGTTACTAGTAAGTGTATGATCTAAAACCTCCTGTCTAATAAAATTCCTAAAAGTGGGCTCACCACCCCTATTCGCTACAGATATACTATTTATACAAATGTATTCAAGCAAATACTCACCTCGTTTATTGATGTCCGTGCTTTGCCAGACAGTGTGGATACATCGCATCCAATAATCCATCCAAGGAAACGTTTGTGGCAATACAATACCAGCTCAGTGACCTCTGGTGTGAAAGCAGTGTCGTTGTCTCCTGGAAGGTAGGCAGAGGCGATAACGACCTCATGCTCACCCGCGGTGTATGGGATCTTCGTCCGAACGGCCACCAGGTCCCCATGAATAGATTCTGAAAGAGCTAAAAAGATAAGATCTATTCTGACAAGAAGAGCCGCTCTAGCCCTCACCGATGCAGAGTTATAAATAACTTACTTTGTATGGCTCCAGAGTAAGCCCATGGCTCCTGGATGAAGCAAACATCTTCCTAGATCTCCCCACCATATTCCTTCCACGGTTGGAGCTTAGGATTTCCGCTTCCTCTGCTCAGGTGCAGTGTCCCTTTCGCAGTCTTCTGTCAGCTGTCTTCGTACGACTACACTGACAGTTGGAAGGCTTTACGCCAGTGGTCTTGGTGTTCGTAAACGCGCAGGCAGGGTCTTCCTTCGACTTGTTGTCGTTGAATTTCGACACGTAGTCCCTTCGATTCTTTCTTTTAAGTTTTCGTTTTTCTTTCCTCGATGCGCCATTCTTGTGGCCAAAACAGAGCATGATGGTTTGTCCGAACATATTGAAGAGCAGCCTGAGTTAACTTTGGCTGACCGACTTTGATGCTTTTTTTGGGCATGTTGGGTACGTCGTTCACTGCACCGTGTTGACGGCTTGTTGGCCTGATGTAGACTGTTCCGTAACCATAGTCAATATGGTTGTTTTTCTGCATAATTATGGAGGCCGAGCTTGGGTCAATTGCAAAAGCGATTTCGGCAATGCCTCCTTTGCTGACCCGATTCAGCACTCTCGACAAAGAGGTCATCATTCTGCCATTCAATGAGTGACAGAATCCTACTTGTATACGTAACGGTAGTTTCGGGGAAGCATCCGATAAACACTTACGCCCTTGGCAACTCTTCTTAGAAACGACATTCAGTTCGGCATCCCTCCAGGGTTTTTTTTGGAGGGAACATGTTCCCTTACCCATTTCGCTGACTTGGTACTCTTACAATGGAAGGTAAGCCAGCCTGGTTCGAAACTGCATCCTACAAACTGTGGTTTTATGCTGCCCTTTTTGAGCTCCACAATTTTGTACAGGACTGCAGTTTGGATAAGTTTTAACTTTCCCTCTGACCAAATAGGTTTTGGGAAGTCAGGTGGTATTGCTCCCAGCCTTATGACTTCGGCCACGACCTTATTGTTGGGCTGGACATTGTAACGAACTTTCTTGGCTGGTGTATAACTCGCCGGATTCCCAGGGCTCACTCACAGTGAATTTATTGATTGTTCGTGACCTCTTACAGAAAACACATCAACAATATTTATTATTTGATGGCACATTTTATTTAAGTATAAAAGAAAATCAATAAAAAGCGATATTACGTTTTCACACGATCACCTAGGCTACACGAACATGGGATGGCCATACGGTTGGTTTGCTCGACGCTGCAGACAGTGGTACGCAGGGTTTAAAAAAACTAATATATTAGTCATAAATATGCATAATTTTAAACACAAGCTAACAGAAAATCTAAAAATATTAAATAATCAACAACCGTAATATATTTAAATGCATCGCTGTATTAATATAATTTCTAGTTAAGCTCAAAAATATTTAACCAGTGGCAATTTTAAAATATAACCATATGTAAAATATTAATATTTTCCCCGTATAAATATATTTTCTATAGAAATATTCAAATATTTTTAGTCACCATAAATATTAAATGTTGTGTGTCTTCAATATCAATATATTTCTGCCATACATTACAAACTGCCGAAGTACACAGAAAAAATTATTGCCGAATTATTTTCAAACAAACGCTTGTTTGAAAATTTTTTCAATTTCTACAAATTTTTTTACTGATTCAATTCAAATTTTTGTTTGATTTTTATTTAACCAACAAAAATGTTGACAACCATTCAAAAATATAATACACGCGTTATTGCTTTCAAGTTTTCATAATTTTGTATGAAATATTTTAGGCTTTTTAATGTTGTCGTCTTTTTGCATTTTTTTATTTGATCGTAAGCAACACTTCCTAATGTGAAATATCCTAATGTAAAATATAAAACACATGCAGTCTATTTTTGGACGCTTTAAAAAAGTACAACAATAAGAAAGATGAAGAGGTTTGAAGTAAAAAAAAAATGCAAAAAAAATAGCAGGTAAAAAAACGTTTCACTCTTTTTAAACAACTGAAACAACAACATTATAAGAAACCAAATAAATTTTTGGTTGGTTTCAAAGATGGTTAAAAAAAACCAAAATCCCGTATTCAATTTTTTCAAACTGTTTGCTTAAATACATCAAATACAAAAATATAATGATGACGAAAAACATATCAAGTCGGTCTGTCGCCGTTTTTGGGTTACATTTCTTCTTCATTAGCAAAGGAAAGGATACAGCAACAGTGAGTGATGACGAAAAACATTGAGTGTATAAAAAAAGACTTCGGTCAAAAATTATTTCAACAAAAAAATGTGTCTCAAAGCCAGCCGGCCGCTCTGCTCTCTCTGCCATCATCTTCTAATACAGTGCCTGCTTGTGTGCGCATCATTGCTTGTGCAAAAACTTTTTTTTTGATTTTGAAATTTAGTATGTATATGAATTTCAGTAAACTTTTTGTTTGATTCAGTTAAATTATTTGTTTGAAAAAATCAGTGTTTTTTTCAATAAACGAAATGCAAATAAATTATTTGAATATGCGAATTTGTTTATAGGACCAATTTCAGACAAAAAATTGTTTGATTCTACAAATTTTTTGTTTGAATTGGAAAAATAATTTTTTCTGTGTATATGCGAAATGTACGAATATAAATAACATAACAAAATATGCCGTCTTGTTGATCATCGACTGCCAAAATATGCGACACAAAATATGCGACTATTACACACAAAATATTTAAATATTTCAGGGTGAATAGTAAACATATTATTAGTCGAAAAATAAACTAATAATAGTCGCAATACGAAGAACAAAATATTTTTGTGTGTACATACAAAAAAGGTTTAAAAGAGGAAAGATTTAAAATAAGAAATTTTTTGTATGATGTGTTGGTAGATTAAAATATAATTGCTTAATAGTTTTGTTATTTATTGAAAAAAGGTAAATTATGATTGAAAGGTGAGTTTTATAATTTGAGTGCAAAAATATAAAAAGGGTTGAAAAATTAACTAATGTTTTAAGAAAACATATACATAGTTAGTATTTATAAAAATATTTATAAACAGCCATTAAAAGAATATAGGGAGTGATATTCTAAAGACAAAATGGAATGGGTGTTTGGACTAGTTGTTCAAAAATTAAGTTAAGGTACAAAAGTGCGTTTGTATTTTAAGAAATTTATTTACAACAGTCAAAGTATATTTTATAAGGGGAAACATTTTTATGTGTGGGTGTGTAGATCATAGTTTTAAGACCTATGCATTTTGTTTTAAGCTTGGCTCATTTAATTGTTGATGATAATGAATGAATTCAAAATAGAACAACCAATCGCGATACTGTAATAGAAGCTCAAAAAATAGGATGTAGTGTAAATGTAGATAGGATGCTGCTTATATGGTCTGTTAGAGAAAAGAACATTTGAAGAAGTGATCAGTTGTAAAGGCTATGCAGATACATATGTATGTATGTATGAATGTACATATGTCTATATGTACATATAAGTAGTTGTTAGCGACAAAGAAATCTTCAAAAATTGATATTGTGCATTGCGTTATACAAGTCGATTTAAAAAACAAGATTTTTATGACTTTTCTTGTTTTTTATAAGTATGTAATTTGGAAAAGAAATGTTTTTCAGAGTATTGCTGTTTTTTTTTTGTACCTAGGTATCATAAATATTTTTTAAGGTACAACATTTTTGTTTGCTATATGCACTTGCGTAGACATTTGTTAATTAAGCAATAATTATGACGCCAACATTAACCGAACCCAAATTTTCATGCAAGTAGCGATCCTTTTTTATGAACTTCTTTTTGGCTTATTTTATACACTTGTGACCTTTTCATTTATTGTTGCATATACAAATGACAAGCAAAGGCAACAACACCTTGTGATATCATAGACACAAACGTATGCAAATTTATGATCTTTGCTTTTTTGTTGTTTTTTTGGCGGAAAATAAAGGCTTATTTATTTTTTCACTTGTTTTTTTTTACAATAGGAATAGGAAAAAAAGTATGAATAATTATGACGCCAAAATTTACGCAGTAAAAGAATTGTACACGCCATCTGAGGCAAGTGATGCGCATATGTATGCATGAAGATCCTTTTTGTATAGAAGAGCGCACATAAATGTAATCAAATTATTAAATAAAACTGAACCTGAGCATATCCTGTCTCTCGTTATTAAGCGAAACGTTTGTTTTATAAGAAACCTATTTTTGTCTACACACAAAACAATAATCTAAGTAAATTTTCCAAGGCCTGCATACACTGAAAAAAATTTCTTCACAGATCCAATGAAATTTACATTAAAATTCAACCTATGTAACCTTTCATTGGATTAATGAAATGTTTCATAAAATCAATGCAGATTTTGCATTAGTTTAATGACAAACGTTTATTTTATCCATTTTTTCAATTAGGATTCATAAAATCAATGAAGATTTTATCATTAATTTTATTAATCCTTCATTAATCCAATGAAAGGTTACATAGGTTGAATTTTAATGTAAATTTCATTGGATCTGTGAAGAAAATTTTTTCAGTGTAGATAACTTATTTTTATATAAGCTCAAAAAAAAACAAGTTTAATTACCTAACTTAATTGGTAATTAGTACAATGAGAATTGTCTAAAATGTTTGTTAATACTACTTATTGAGTTAGATATCTTCTTCGATTTTATTTTGTTGTCAGTTGGAAATATTTTTTTTAATAAATTTAATTAAATAAGAGGCAATCGTTCGGTAAAATTGCTTAATGAAACGGAATTACTGCAGAGCTATTTAAATAAAGGATCAGTCGTTAGAAATTCTTATAAAGTAACGAGATCATTAATTTCAAATCAAAAGTTTTATATTGAATTACCAATTTCAATTCTTCTTCTATCAGGATACCTTTCTCTATAATATGGTATTTGATCCCATACACCTTATTGACTGACAAAGGTGAGATCCCTGTTGGTATTCGTTATCAATGTTTAAAATAAAAAACGTTAGATCGAAAATTTGATACATTTTTGGTTGTATCACGTTTTATTGGCACATTTGCACGAGTCGTGTTATTACACTGGTACATTCTTACTAATAAAAAGAATTATTCATCTAGTAACTAATTGAAATTGTTTTTAAAGTTTTATGCCATGTGCACTTTGCATAAACCTAATTATTCCATTTAAGAGACAATGTATTCCTTAGTTCCTTCTACTGGTCTAGTTTAATGTCGTGATGAAATCGAAGATTAGAGTCCTTCTAAAGCGAATCTATTTGAAGAAGCTTCAGATAAATATGGCAAAAATTTTAATGATGTAAGACAAAATTTCGTAAGTACTTAAAGCACAATTCATAACGAATTAATTTAACTTGTCACCTCTGTATTTCAAGGGTGCCGTGCCCATGGAATAGTGGCAATGTGCTTTTAGTCGTTTGTATGAAACTGCAGTTTTTTAGAATGATATATGTATACATACATATTAGGGTGGGTCAATTTTTTTGCCCACCAAGCGTATAGCAAAATCATAATCTACGGAAAATTCTAAAAACTTTTCCGAAAGAAACCATGGTTCGATAATCAAAATCGAGCTTCCGGTTTTTTACTTGAAAGTTTGGTGCTCAGAAAATCTGAAAAAATAATACTTTTTTGGAAATATTTATTGAAATTGGTAAATAGTTTGCCTGTATCGCTGAAAGAGAGCTTGTTTAAAAGAAAATTCTCTCAGCTTTATATATCTGTGCTCATTTTAAGAAAAATCTGTACATCAATAATTGGTTAAGAGCAGGGTTGTCAGATGTGGCGATTTCTCGCCAAACGTGGCAATTTTCAAACTTGTTTGGCGACCTAATTTTTGATTTGGCGACATGGCGTTTTTCGGTGATTTATAAAATAGTTCAAATCGCCAACTGGCTATTTTTGATGAGCTATGAATTTGTTTTGAAATTTGTTAAATTCAATACTTAGAAATAATTTTATTTTAATTCTGGTATTTTTATGAGTGAAATTTCAGGCAATCATATGTATGATAGGTATTTGAAGGTATGTTCAAATGGCTGATGAAGTTAATGAAAATCTTCTAGAAAAGTGTTTTTCATATTAAAAATTGCTCTTGTAAAAATCCATAAATAGAATTCCTTAACACATTAATTTGTTTTAAGTCTATAAACATTTTCACATTATGTATGTGTGTGGCAATTTATTATCACAGATTAAATACATACATTGTTGTTAGTGATATTTTAAAGATTTTTATGAATCCTATCATACCTTTGCACGTTTTGAAACACAATGGAAAAAATTAGCGTTGGTTAATTGGAAAAACAACTAAATAAGTTAAGGCCAACATTTTAAAGCTACAAGGATACGGCAGGTACGTACAATTTTAAGGACTTTACTTTGGCTGTCCTTTATACGCGTTAATTACAGCTAGTAATGGCTGTGTTGAAACTATGAACTCCACTAACACTCGCCTTCGAATTAGAATTCAATACGAACTTCTAGACGCGTTATTGGGAGTTACAAGTTATATGAATGGGAATAGTACATGTTGCGCTTCTATTGTACTTTCGTTGAATAAATAAATTACCCTCATAATGTTTTCCAAATAAGAAGACAAAAAACTGCAACTATTTTATATAGTGCATTTCTAATATTTGTTTAGTACTATTCGCAAAAATTCTTTTTCTGTTAAGTAGACTACTATAAATTATTTTATAGTAAACATCGTACCTTTTTTGTGTTCACTAACTATTTTTATTTCGCTCTAAATAAAAATCAAACAAAATATATATTATGGCGATTTTTTTTTAATTTTTGGCGTATTTTATCGATGCGGAACTAATTTATTTTTTAGGAATTATAAAAAATATTTTTAATAATTAAAAAAAATATGTATTATTGTCAAAAACTTGTAAATAAAGGCTTTGGCGATTTTGGCGATTTTTGACATTGAATTTGGCGAAAAAGGTCAAAATCAATATGACAACCCTGGTTAAGAGGTTTTTGTCAAAATAATCTAGTCAAGCTGATAAGAAACCTTAAACTGTTACAATTTTGATACAATTTTGATAATTTGGTTCATTTTCAACTGTGATACTGGCATTAAGAAAAGTTTAAACTGTGATATTTTTTATTAATTATTTATTTATATTTTTGTTTATTTGTGTGTTTAAGTACTGTGTGTATTGTTTAAAACCACATTTAAATTTGAAATGGAAATGTAAATACAAATTCAAGATTTTATATTTCAATAAAAATAATCCCTGAAGAGGTAGGAAAACAGCCTACGAAACGTCGGAGGAAAATATGAAATAAATCTTTTATTTACATATAGGAAATAATTAGACCTTGAAAGCCTGTTTGGAAATCCCAAAAAACGTTAAATAAAATATTTTAACTAAATTTTAATTCAAAGTTGATTAAAATAAAATAGTTCTGCGGCATTTTGACAGAACATCTTAAGTGGAGATAAGAGAGCAAAAAAGATTTAAAAAAAAACTCGGTGAAAAAAGCATTTTTGTTAAAAAATAAAATAAACCGAAATTAAAGAAAAATTTTGTTCATAATACAAAATTTAAAAAACGTAAGCAAAAATGTTTTCAATGAAAATTCGTACGATTAACACCATTTTTTTCAACTTTTAAGTTTTGACTTAAGATGTTTTGTCAAAATGCCATAGAATTGATTAATCAAAACTTAATCAAACGAAAATTTCTTCAAACAAAATTAAAGCAAAAACTGAAAATAAATAAAAAAAATAAATAATTTTATTATTCTATTTTTTATTGAAACGCAGTTTTTTGGAAAATTCACAACTTAAAAAAAGGAACCGATTAAAATAAAAAAATACTGGCCAAGTCGGGGGTAAATAAATTGAGTTTCGGCCTATAGCTGCAATTTACATACAATATCTCTTTTGCTATCCATTCGTGGTATTCTATTGCGGCTTTTAATATTAACTGCCAAAATATCATCTCGATTACATTCTATGGCACGTGGGAAACATTGGTAAGCAATTGTACAAATCGCTCAGTTCCCTGAATATGTGCCGGTAACCCTAGATCAGTAAACGGTAGATGCTTGTAGTAAATGGCGGCTCAGACAAATTGCTATCGTCCATTTCCAATTTAAAAAATTGTAATAGCTATGAAAACATAAATCTCTAAAATACAATTGGGCACTCTCAGGAGTAACAATTGGAAATTTTTTAAGTTAAATTGGAAATTTCTGAAATACAATTGGAAATGGTGTAGTAAGAATCATAGGCCCTAATTATAAAATTCGCAACGTTACGCCAAAGAATTACATTGAAAGCAAAAACAAAGTCATAAATATTTTGTAATTTTGTTGTTGCTTTCTACAGAAATTCTTTTTGCGTTTTAAAATTTCAAACGCCTCATTACTTGTGGCGTTGGAAATATTAAAACGGTACATGAATTTTTGTAGAAAGCAACAATAAAATTACAAAATATTTATGAATTTGTTTTGCTTTCAATGTAATTCTTTGGCGTTGCGTTTTACATAATAAGGGCAATAATTTAAAAACAAAAAATAAATAGGTAATGAGAAACTGAAAAGTTTGTAATTCTATCGTTCACACAATTTACCTCTAAAATTTTCACGTTTATTCAATTTTAGAAATGTATGGTAAACAAAAATAATTTTTTTTTTATAAAAATTTTCACTTTTTCGTTGCGTTTTCAAGATTAGCCAGCAATATTTAAACAATGTACAAAAACTCGTATTAAGCGCATAACTTTATAAGTGCTGTTATGGTTTAAAGGTTATGTAGGGCCTTGTGACCCAGGATGTAATGTATTTTTTTCCTTTAAATACATTTTTATTGAAGTCGTTACCCAATAAAGCAATACATTTATGACTCATAAAGCATATTAAAATTGTTAGATGTAACTAA
This sequence comes from Pollenia angustigena, assembly GCA_930367215.1. Classification (NCBI taxonomy): domain Eukaryota; kingdom Metazoa; phylum Arthropoda; class Insecta; order Diptera; family Polleniidae; genus Pollenia; species Pollenia angustigena. Next base: position 15,654,783 of record OV884061.1, read on the forward strand.
CGATCAGCTTTACACACTAATACAGTTATTTTTTTTGTATTCTCCCTTACAAACCTGCTTCGTAGTAAGGGAATGTCGTAGCACTTGAAATGTTATTGTTTTTAAGTTGTTGAGAGTTATTTCACTTACAAACTTTACTGCATTTCTTTATGTCTTATAGCGTAACGCATAACATTGCGCTTATTTTTTTAAATGTACCTACCATTAGTGCTTTGCAAAATGAGAAAAATTTTTATTGGGTAATTTTATTTTATTTTTTTCATTTAGTTTCTTTTTTAATAAGGTAGTGAATTTAAAATAGAAAATTGGGAAAAAAAAATAAAATACATTTTTTTTTATTTTACCAGCTTGACTATGAACATTTTGACAAAAATCTCCTAACCAATTATATCTGTGCTAAGAATTTTCTAAAACTTAGCACAGATATAGAAAGCTGAGAGAATTTTCTTTTAAACAAGCCCTCTTTCAGCGATACAGGCCAACTATTCACCAATTGCAATAAATATTTCCAAAAAAGTATTATTTTTTTCAGATTTTCTGAGCACCAAACTTTCAAGTCAAAAACCGGAAGCTCGATTTTGATTATCGAACCATGGTTTCTTTCGGAAAAGTTTCTAGAATTTTTCGTAGATTACGATTTTGCTATACGCTTGGTGGGCAAAAAAATTGACCCACCCTAATATGTATGTATACATATATCATTCTAAAAAACTGCAGTTTCATACAAACGACTAAAAGCACATTGCCACTATTCCATGGGCACGGCACCCTTGAAATACAGAGGTGACAAGTTAAATTAATTCGTTATGAATTGTGCTTTAAGTACTTACGAAATTTTGTCTTACATCATTAAAATCTTTGCCATATTTATCTGAAGCTTCTTCAAATAGATTCGCTTTAGAAGGACTCTAATCTTCGATTTCATCACGACATTAAACTAGACCAGTAGAAGGAACTAAGGAATACATTGTCTCTTAAATGGAATAATTAGGTTTATGCAAAGTGCACATGGCATAAAACTTTAAAAACAATTTCAATTAGTTACTAGATGAATAATTCTTTTTATTAGTAAGAATGTACCAGTGTAATAACACGACTCGTGCAAATGTGCCAATAAAACGTGATACAACCAAAAATGTATAAAATTTTCGATCTAACGTTTTTTATTTTAAACATTGATAACGAATACCAACAGGGATCTCACCTTTGTCAGTCAATAAGGTGTATGGGATCAAATACCATATTATAGAGAAAGGTATCCTGATAGAAGAAGAATTGAAATTGGTAATTCAATATAAAACTTTTGATTTGAAATTAATGATCTCGTTACTTTATAAGAATTTCTAACGACTGATCCTTTATTTAAATAGCTCTGCAGTAATTCCGTTTCATTAAGCAATTTTACCGAACGATTGCCTCTTATTTAATTAAATTTATTAAAAAAAATATTTCCAACTGACAACAAAATAAAATCGAAGAAGATATCTAACTCAATAAGTAGTATTAACAAACATTTTAGACAATTCTCATTGTACTAATTACCAATTAAGTTAGGTAATTAAACTTGTTTTTTTTTGAGCTTATATAAAAATAAGTTATCTACACTGAAAAAATTTTCTTCACAGATCCAATGAAATTTACATTAAAATTCAACCTATGTAACCTTTCATTGGATTAATGAAGGATTAATAAAATTAATGATAAAATCTTCATTGATTTTATGAATCCTAATTGAAAAAATGGATAAAATAAACGTTTGTCATTAAACTAATGCAAAATCTGCATTGATTTTATGAAACATTTCATTAATCCAATGAAAGGTTACATAGGTTGAATTTTAATGTAAATTTCATTGGATCTGTGAAGAAATTTTTTTCAGTGTATGCAGGCCTTGGAAAATTTACTTAGATTATTGTTTTGTGTGTAGACAAAAATAGGTTTCTTATAAAACAAACGTTTCGCTTAATAACGAGAGACAGGATATGCTCAGGTTCAGTTTTATTTAATAATTTGATTACATTTATGTGCGCTCTTCTATACAAAAAGGATCTTCATGCATACATATGCGCATCACTTGCCTCAGATGGCGTGTACAATTCTTTTACTGCGTAAATTTTGGCGTCATAATTATTCATACTTTTTTTCCTATTCCTATTGTAAAAAAAAACAAGTGAAAAAATAAATAAGCCTTTATTTTCCGCCAAAAAAACAACAAAAAAGCAAAGATCATAAATTTGCATACGTTTGTGTCTATGATATCACAAGGTGTTGTTGCCTTTGCTTGTCATTTGTATATGCAACAATAAATGAAAAGGTCACAAGTGTATAAAATAAGCCAAAAAGAAGTTCATAAAAAAGGATCGCTACTTGCATGAAAATTTGGGTTCGGTTAATGTTGGCGTCATAATTATTGCTTAATTAACAAATGTCTACGCAAGTGCATATAGCAAACAAAAATGTTGTACCTTAAAAAATATTTATGATACCTAGGTACAAAAAAAAAACAGCAATACTCTGAAAAACATTTCTTTTCCAAATTACATACTTATAAAAAACAAGAAAAGTCATAAAAATCTTGTTTTTTAAATCGACTTGTATAACGCAATGCACAATATCAATTTTTGAAGATTTCTTTGTCGCTAACAACTACTTATATGTACATATAGACATATGTACATTCATACATACATACATATGTATCTGCATAGCCTTTACAACTGATCACTTCTTCAAATGTTCTTTTCTCTAACAGACCATATAAGCAGCATCCTATCTACATTTACACTACATCCTATTTTTTGAGCTTCTATTACAGTATCGCGATTGGTTGTTCTATTTTGAATTCATTCATTATCATCAACAATTAAATGAGCCAAGCTTAAAACAAAATGCATAGGTCTTAAAACTATGATCTACACACCCACACATAAAAATGTTTCCCCTTATAAAATATACTTTGACTGTTGTAAATAAATTTCTTAAAATACAAACGCACTTTTGTACCTTAACTTAATTTTTGAACAACTAGTCCAAACACCCATTCCATTTTGTCTTTAGAATATCACTCCCTATATTCTTTTAATGGCTGTTTATAAATATTTTTATAAATACTAACTATGTATATGTTTTCTTAAAACATTAGTTAATTTTTCAACCCTTTTTATATTTTTGCACTCAAATTATAAAACTCACCTTTCAATCATAATTTACCTTTTTTCAATAAATAACAAAACTATTAAGCAATTATATTTTAATCTACCAACACATCATACAAAAAATTTCTTATTTTAAATCTTTCCTCTTTTAAACCTTTTTTGTATGTACACACAAAAATATTTTGTTCTTCGTATTGCGACTATTATTAGTTTATTTTTCGACTAATAATATGTTTACTATTCACCCTGAAATATTTAAATATTTTGTGTGTAATAGTCGCATATTTTGTGCCGCATATTTTGGCAGTCGATGATCAACAAGACGGCATATTTTGTTTTGTTATGTTATTTATATTCGTACATTTCGCATATACTTCGGCAGTTTGTAATGTATGGCAGTAATATATTGATATTGAAGACACACAACATTTAATATTTATGGTGACTAAAAATATTTGAATATTTCTATAGAAAATATATTTATACGGGGAAAATATTAATATTTTACAAATTGTTATATTTTAAAATTGCCACTGGTTAAATATTTTTGAATATTACTACGAGGTTTTTAGTTAATTTAGAATATTTTTGCAATATGAATACCTTTAAATATTTTAGTTTTGAATATTTACTGTGGTTTTTGATATGAAGAAAAAAAAAACTATTTACTAATTTTTAAACCCTGGTGGTAGGTACGAACTGCACGCGCTCAACTAATGCCCAGTGAAGCCACCAAGCGACAGCGAATCTGCGGGACGACAACGGACTCGTTGCGTTGAGTTGCTCGTAGTCTTACATCCACGGGCACACTACTACGCTCGGAGTTTGAAGTTGGTGAAGCAATAGATTGAGAACCTGCGGGACAACCACGGAATCTTCAATCTGCCCTACACACACACCACACAAACTAACTTCCAAAATCTACAGCGGGATAACCACCGTAATAATCAGCTACCTACCACTGTGTTCAACCACAAAGTATACAGAGATGAAAAAAGTGACGTATGAAAAATGCCTAAATCATTTGCGGGGCAGCTTTCGAAGAAAGAGAAAGAAAACGTTTTTTGTTAGCGAAGTGACAATGCGTAAAAACAGGCCGCTACTATCTACACAAATTGCATAATCAAAACAAAAAACGCAAAAAGGCAGCTTTCGAAGAAAAAGACAGAAAAAACACAATATTTTCTGTCCCGTGACACCTCTGTATACCCTGTGGTTCAACACCGACTGATCAAGATTTTACTTTTGCTCTGCTTTTATACTTTTCTGCCGCCATACGTACATGGTGGCTGCATCTGCCCATCTGTTTGGCCGATTACAACATCCACTGTGGCATGTGTTGCCGCTACATGCCGCTAGGGTTTCTCAAGTATACTAGCTGCCATTAGATGTCGCCAGAAAAAGGCCGTTAGTAAATTCAAATTCTTAAAACAAACAAACTCAAATAATAATAAAAATGCAAAATAATGATTATGAAAAATCTAATTAGGATAAAAATTAATAATTATGTACGTCTATGGTGTGGGTGGAAACGAGGGTTATCGACTTCCATCTTCACAACATTCTGTGCTGATGTCTCCGAGGCACTTGCATAGCTGGGATCATACGATTGCCACAATGCCCAAATTTTCACACTTTTTAATACCCCAACCGTGTGACTGCACAACCAAATGGCTCATGTAAAAATCGAGGACGATATTGTGCTTACTTCTACCAATCAAATGCAATCCTGGTGCGGCAATCGTTTGACTGTTTGCTATGCAACCGCGCGTCAAAAAAATATGAATAAAGCACCAATATTTTTTGTGCGGCAATCAAACAACACAATACGCGCCAATATTTGCCTTTTTTTAATAAATTTTACTTTTTCGTGTTTCTTTTAATAGGTAATGAAGATAAATATGTATTCATTTATTATGCATTTAACCCGCATTACAAACTGGCTACTTGTCAATTAATGCTCAGCTATGGCTCGCGGCCTAGGTTAATGGAACCTGCTAAAGGTTTTTATTTTTGGTCTTTTACGTTTTTTTGCCTTTTTTAATGGGTTTTCTTTTTGTTGCACTTTGCGCTAGTTGGAACTTCTAATAATGGGGTTTTTTTTTGTGCCACTTAAAGATTTTTGGGCCTTGTTATAAAGGATTTTCTGACCCCCTTCTTAGGGCCTGATAACCGGTACACAGAGTGGTTGGCTGAAGTGTGGCTTGATGACCGGTGTACACCGAAAAATTTGACAGGTGGTTGCTCACTGTGCCCACATAAATGGCTTACACCTGCACTTTGACGGGCCGGCCGTGAACGGGTGTTGTAGGTCGCCAAAATTGGTCACATATTAGTCCCAATATGACCTTCTTATGGCCTGTGTCCTTTTTCCTGAAATAACAAATTTTTTGTCCACTAGCTAGTTGTAATCCAATACGGGATTTTGACCGAATCCTCTCGTTGCTGACTACCTCACTGTTGTCCTGTCACCTCTGGGGAGTGTAGGTGTGTCAATTCGTTCCCTGCCCGCAGCTTGATCTGAAGTTTTCTACACTATTTTTCCCAATAAACCTTTCCACAATCGGATTGTTGCGCTCTATTTTGCCATCCAACTTTATCCGTTCACTGTCAGTTTCAGAAAGGCCGAATATACGGTTTTCGCCTGCATTATTAACTTGCTCTACACTTTAAGGTTTTCCGACCAATTGCCACCAACTTCGCTAACCATGTTTCATAATCATTGTAGTCCCCCTTACAATCCCACAAACAATTTCCGTTTTTACCAATCTGGCAGCCAATGCCATTACACTCTCAACGTAAACTCCAGCTGTACACTACTGAGTGGAAATTACTAGTTCAATGTTGACCACGATAGCGTTTTTGAAGTATGGTGTGTACTCAACCTTCGTGTGTACCGGAGTTGACACGGTTCAAACACAATGAAAATATTACACATTTATAAGGCCCAATTTTTTTGGAAAATAAAACACAATTAGTCAAACAAAACACTCCTTAAACTTGTTAATACATATACATAAGTATTTTTATAATACCTTATATTTATAATACCTTAAAATAAACAAAAGATATAGAAAAATAAACGTTTTTTTAATTACTAACATTCAGGTTATAACATAGATCGAGAAGAGGTACTGAATATTGTTGCTGGGGGAGATGGTGAAGTTAAAGGCGAGGAAAAGGACGTTAATAATAGTAAGGAAAGATCAGCTATCAGTGATGACATTTTAAACAATTTCCCTGCAAATAAATGTAAATTAAACGATGCACGAGAGAAGGAGAAGTTTAAAGAGGACAATGTTAAATCGGCGCAGATACAATCAAACTATTCACAACAACCCTTAGCAGCATATGTAGAAACACAGACAAGCGTAGCAGCAACAGCCCATTTAAACGAAAGACATATTGTTAAGGATTTAGGAGAACAAATTTTACACGGCCAACAAATAAACGTTCATAACCTTCTAGATGTGGCTGGCAGGCTTTGTGCGGGACCCATGGGTGCTTTATGCGATATGGCCGCATTTTCAAAATTGGATTATAGTTCTTTTAATGATCTTAAAGACCACACGCAATCAGCAAACAATCAAGATTTTCTAGCAAAAAAGTATTATCATCCCCTGTACGCTCACGGTGTTTGTCGTTGGCCTGGGTGTGAGTTGCCTCTCGATGACATGGCTACATTTGTTAAGTAAGTGCAACGTAAAAGGTAACAAAACAAAGTCTGTATGGCCTGAATATAAATTGAAAAACCTCACTATGTAAATTGTTCTTATTTTTCGTTTACATCAAATCTAGTGTGTTTACAATTTACTTTTTTGACATTAGCGAGATTTGTTTTCGTAACAAAAACAACTGCATGCAAGTTTTTGATTTAGGTACACACATGGCGAAATAATACAGGTGGCAGCACTACGCCATATGACGATTTTTTGCTCTTGCATTGTTTGTCCAATCTTTTGTCAAAGTTTTGTTTATGTTTACAAAAAAAGTCCACGTTTTGTGCTGTGATTTTTCTATTTTATTAAAGTTTTTATAGTTTTAAATTAAAACAAATAAGATATTGACCATAATTAAATAAAAATTGGCTAAAAGTTTATTTATTTCATCACGCTCAGTGGTACGCTTTGATTTTTTTAAAGTATTTTTTGACGTAAACGGTGATACAATTTCCATTTTTGTTGTAATGTTGTATTTGTTGCCGTAACGATGCCACCTGCTTATTCCACCATGGGTACACATTAAAAAATAGGCATTTTAAGATTTGCATTACCTTTTATTTATGTATAATTAACTTTATTGATTTTATCGATATAATATATATATTTATTTTAATTTTTCTTAAAATGTTTTAATAGTTACAACAAGCTGCCATTTTTGTTTTGCCTAATTTTTTTTTTAATTGTAAGTTTTTTCTTGAACAGTGCCCATGTTCTGTAACTTTCGCGTCGAGAAACTTTTCGATTGAAATATGTAAAATGAAACAAAAATGACATATATTGAAACAAAGAGCTGTTTTCCTCGCTTAACTGTGTCTATAACTTTGCGATTTGGCGATTACTAGCTGTCACTTAAGGAAATAACTCGCCAATTTACAGAAAAAGTGTGTCTCTAACATTTTTGGTGAGAAAAGTTGCCGATCTTGGCACATTTTTTTATTGTTTAATTATTTTGCTTTAAAAATTTTTACAAAATTTAGGAACGTTTTCAAACAACAAACATTAAACTCGCACTTTACATTATTTGATATAGCCAACGGCTGTCTTTTCGCCACCGTCGTTGAAAAATTTTCAATTTCAGTAAACTTTGGTCGCCGTCAACGATATGTGTTACTGGCGTTCTCAACGTCTGCAATGTCACATCGGCTCTGCAATGTTGTGACATTTATAACGTAACGACGTAATCTCTTTTGATAGTTTTCGACATGAGTTACAGACACACTTCTTTCTCACATTTCGAGAAACGATGGAATTTTTGTTTCACAGAGAGAAGTTCTCACTATAGTTGCAGAACATGGGCACAGGAAAGTATTTTTTAGTACTAAATGGAAAAAACAATAGTTACATCACTAAGTAGACATTAAACAGAGAACACAAGAAAGCGCATTGTTGACGGAGGATTTCTATGCTGAGTGATCAGAATGTGTATCATGTAATGTAAGCGAAAATTGTGATTGGACTAAGTGTATCTATGCTATTATGTGGACGTATTCTGATCAAACTATATTAGATTTATATAGAAGGCAGTGATTTTTGAGTGTGTTGGCGAACGGTGTGGAGAAGCAATCGGTGTAGAGAAAAAAAATTGCAGTTTCTAGCTCGGTATCTTTTTTTCTTTAAGCACTTTCGTATTTTTGTTGTGTTGCTTAATTTTATTTTTTATTTCAATGTGGCAGCATCTTTTTACAATACAAAACACAGAGCACATACAAATTCTTTTTTATTTTTGTATATAAGCAAGTGAAAAAGAATAACCGATTACGTGAAAAACAACCATAAAAACATGGTCATGGTCCAATTAGTAGGTCTGCACAAAACGCCTTCTGATTTTTTGCATAGTTGTGTTGTTTTGTGCAATTGTTTTTGACATTTACCATTTTTTCCTCATACAAATGCTTTTGTTCTTGACATGTTTATCATTTTTTACACAAGCAAATACACGTTGTTTTTTCTATTGTTGTAGTTGTGCACAGCCCTAATTTCGCCATGGACATGCACTCACAATAGTCTGTACGTAAAATTAACTGAAATTGTAATACAAAATAAATGAAAATTCAGTTAAAAACCGGTCCACTTATTTTTCATTTCTTTTTAACGAATAGCTCATTTAAGTTTTACTGTCAAAAATTCAATTCCATGTTCCGTAAAAACAAATGAATTTTAAGGTATTTTATATAAATTTACCATCAAAAAATTAACGGAATATTCCGTCAAAACAAAGGAATATTCCGTTATTTTATTAAATTCATTAATTTTCGTTTACTTCACAAAAGAGCCGAATTTCTAAAAAATACCAGACAGACACCTGTCCGCTTTTTTTCTAATGAGAGAGAGAGAGAGAGAGAATATTATTATTACTTACCCCGTTACACACGTTTGTTTTACTTTTGTTGTACTGACCCCGTTGTTTATAGAAGAACTCTCAATTATAAGACACCAACAGCATGACCGATATGGCTTCGCAATTATTTTACTTTTAAAATTTGATGTATTTAACTAAATTATTTGAACAAATAGAAACTGGGAGTTGTTTTACACCAAACAAGCAAATCGTTTTTTATAGATAAAAATTATTTTTCCAATTCAAACAAATAATTTGTAGAATCAAACAATTTTTTGTCTGAAATCAGTCCTATAAACAAATTCGCATATTCAAACAATTTATTTGCATTTTGTTTATTGAAAAAAAACATTGATTTTTTCAAACAAATAATTTAACTGAATCAAACAAAAAGTTTACTGAAATTCATATACATACTAAATTTCAAAATCAAAAAAAAAAAATGGTTTTTGCACAAGCAATGATGCGCACACAAGCAGGCACTTTATTAGAAGATGATGGCAGAGAGAGCAGAGCGGCCGGCTGGCTTTGAGACACATTTTTTTGTTGGAATAATTTTTGAACGAAGTCTTTTTTTATACACACAATGTTTTTCGTCATCACTAACTGTTGCTGTATCCTTTCCTTTGCTAATGAAGAAGAAATGTAACCCAAAAACGGCGACAGACCGACTTGATATGTTTTTCGTCATCATTATATTTTTGTATTTGATGTATTTAAGCAAACAGTTTGAAAAAATTGAATACGGGATTTTGGTTTTTTTTAACCATCTTTGAAACCAACCAAAAATTTATTTGGTTTCTTATAATGTTGTTGTTGTTTCTGTTGTTTAAAAAGAGTGAAACGTTTTTTTACCTGCTATTTTTTTGTTTTTTTACTTCAAACCTCTTCATCTTTCTTACAGTTGTACTTTTGTAAAGTGTCCAAAAATAGTCTGTATGTGTTTTTTGTTGTAGTTCTTATATTTCACATTAGGAAGTGTTGCTTACGATCAAATAAAAAAATGCAAAAAGACGACAACATTAAAAAGCGTTAAATATTTCATACAAAATTATGTCAACATGGTTGTCAACATTTTTGTTGGTTAAATAAAAATCAAACAAAAATTTTAATTGAATCAGTAAAAAATTTGTAGAAATTAAAAAAATTTTCAAACATGCGTTTGTTCAAAAGTTACGGGCATTTTTGTCCAAATTTTGGAGCATTTTTCCATTTTTTTCATGATTTTGTCCAAGAATATTACTTTCATGGCCATTTTTTTGGCTCAATTTTTTTGACTTACGAACATTACGACTGGACTGATTTCCGCTTTACATTATTGGCATATTTTTTCACAGGGTGCACACCCTGTGTTATGTTTGTTTATTTCTTTTTGTTTTTAGTTTCTTTATAGACTTCTTTATTTTTGTTTGTTATTTTTGTTTGTTTATAATATTCCAGTGTATGCTAGTTTTGTTTGAGCGTTATTTCAGTGAAGTGTTACTTGAAATAACTAACAAATAATCAAACTATTTTGAAATTTAGAAAAGATTTAAAGGTAAGTGTAAAAACATTGCTAACTATTATAGTTAATAGTTATATTATTATTCTATGAAAAACATATTTAATTCTTTTAGTGACGGTTTAAAAAATGGATTCAGAGCCTGGTTCATCGCAAAATCCAACAGATACCCAACGCAGTAGTTTGCAGCATTTGGTATCTCATGATGTTTTTTCTTTTGGCGTGGCCTGTGAATTACCTGATATTAATCTGTCAACTAAACGAGATATATTGAAGTACTATGTTTTCTTGGCCGAACGTTCAAAAGCCCAAAGCAAAATGTTTTCGTATAAAATATTTACTCCCCAAGTAGCAGACAGATTGTTAGAAATTTGGAATCAACTTAATATTGAACTTATACTCAAAGGTAGCATCATTAGAGAATTGAATAATTTGCTTGACGCATATAGTAATGCAGATAAACAACGAGTAAAACGCTCAACAGAATTCAAAAAATTTGTAGAATCAACAAACCAATTACTCAACATTGGAAAATGTAAATGCAACTTGAAAGAAAACGACTGCTCATGTGGATCTATCCCAGAAAACTTAAAAGATTTCATGCGCGATCAATATAATGACAGAATACAAACGATACCGGAACACGATAGTGGAAGTGAAGAGACGATACCAACGACTATACCAACAATCCCAGTGAGCAACGATCCTACATACGAACCACATTATGACGAAATGGAAGTTGATGTGAGAGGAGGTTCAGAATTAGTTCTACCACCACAAACATACACTCCCAGATACAATGTGTTTTATGTGTTATTTTGTTTTAGCAATATCGCATGAATTAATCAACCGAATTCGATAAATTTGGGCTTAAACTCTTCGTTTTGAATTGTAAATTGAATTAAATAATGGATGAAAGTAATATTCTTGGACAAAATCATGAAAAAAATGGAAAAATGGTCCAAAATTTGGACAAAAATGCCCGTAACTTTTGAACTTATTACCAACAAAAAGTAGGGGACTCGATTTTAACGATAGAGGTATGGTTCCTTCGGCAAATTTTCATGGAATAACCCATAGAATACGGAAATCATAGGGAAATTGGTGAATTTTTTCACTCCCTACAAATCGACCCGCCCTAATGTACATAGTTAATCTTTTGATAGTTAATTTTATATAAAATAACTGAATATTCATTTGTTTTTACGGAATTCACGGTTGAATTTTTGACAGTAAAAACTAAATGAACTTTTCGTTACATTTTACATTTTCATTTAATTTAACATAAAGAAGAATTTAACTACATCAACGGACAATATTCTGCAACTGAAAATCCGTATTAATATGCACTTAGTTTTTTGAATAACTGTTTGAAATAGTTAAAAACAAGTAAGAGTGCTATATTCCGCTGTGCCGAAGCTTATACACCCTTCGCCATTGTGCGAGTAAAATAGAGAGCAACTAAATAATTTTTACATATACATACATATTTACAATACTTAAAACTTCATTATAATGAAATTTTAAAAGCGAAAACTGGTAAATATTTTTTTTAAATCGTTTTTAGTTTCTATTTGTTAAAATTAGTTCGTTAAATATATGAAATAATAAAGAAGGGTGATAACGAAAATCATATTGGGCATTATGCTAGTATATGTAAACAAATACGAAGGGGGGGAATGGAAGAAGAGACGACAACCGGATTTGAGCTTCGCTTTGCATAAGGACCCAGAATATATATACTTTATAGGGTGTAGGACCTTTGGTGAAGGGTATAAAAAACAAACTTAATTATAACAAGTTAGAGTGCTATATTCGGCTGTGCCGAATCTTTGATACCCTCCACCGACACTTCGAATGTTTTAGGAGTAATATCTGTATGATGTCTATTTATTATAATAATCTTTGTAAAAACAGACATCTGCATTAAAATTTGTTGCGGTTTAGACCTATATAAAATTATTGATCGACAATCAGAATCAATTTTAAAAAGCTTGAGTAGAATATCAGTTTAAGCTGAACTTAAATGATTTTCAGGAGAATAAATTATATAAAAGTCATGGTAAGCTATGAACCAATCATCCCAAATTCTGAGAACGATTTCTGGTATTAAAAAACATAAATTTCAATACAGCGGTGCAATTAGTTTAAGCGTTTGCAGTAAATTTCAGAAGGCTGCTAAAATGGAATCTAAGGAAAATTATGGACCGTATATCACAAAATTGCACAACATTTTTTCTGGCCATATGAAGCTAAACTGGAAGAAAGTTTACCGCGTATTTAATTATTTTACCAGAGTGGGCTTTATATGAGGCCTATGGTAAGTTATGCACCGATCTTCACCAAATTTCACAGTGTCATTTCTTGTTCTATAAAACTGTGATGTATCAAATTTTGTTATGATAGCGTTATTTTTTACGTTTTTAGGCGTACTAAGCTGTTTTCCGGGAGTAAGGTTTATATGGGGCCTATGGTAAATTATGGACCGATCTTCACGAAATTTCACAGTCTTATTTTTAGTTCTATAAAATTTTGATGTACCAAATTTTGTCATGATAACATTATTTTTTACGGATTTGGGCGTACTAAGCTTTTTTCTGGAAGTAGGTTTTATATGGGGCCTATGGTAAATTATGGACCGATGTTCACGAAACTTAATAGTTTCATTTCTAGTCCTATTTAACTGTGACGTGCCGAAATTTGTTATGATAGCATTGTTAGTTAGGGTTTTAGGGAGTGGGGCTTATATGGGGCCTAGGGTAAATCATGGACGGACCTTCAAGAAATTTTACAGCGTGATTTCCAGTTAAATAAAACGAACTGTTGCGAAATCTTATATCATTCTGTGCATTTTTCCACCATTTATGTTAGTTTTTGTAACAAAATTATCAATTTTTTTTAGGTGGTGGTTCCACATTTTGATTCATAGCTCAGATCCTATTGAACCGATTTTGCTGGATTTCAATCCCAAACTGCTTAGGATAACTACAAGCAATTTGACACCAAGTTTGTTTATTTCTTTTGAGTTTTTCGAAAGTGAGCGTGTTTTCAACAGACGGACAGACGGACAGACAGACGGACATGGCTAAATCGACTTAAAATTACTCAAGGACCCAGAATATATATACTTTATAAGGTCTGAGATGAATAATAAAAAAGTTTCACACGGAATGACAAACTTAATATACCCTCTTCACAACTAATTGTGGTGGAGGGTATAAAAAGAGTAATTTTTTGGATTTCAGTATTTTGGTCATAACTCTGCTATTTCTTAACCGATTTGACAGATTTATATACCGACATTTTAAAGAAGAAATTTGCCAGTTATTTTGGCTATAAAACTTGGACTCGGGAAGATCTATGGTTCCTGAAAATGGGTATTTTTCAAAAAAAAAAAATTAATATTTTGGTCATTACTTTTTCGTATCAGAACCGATTTTCCAGAGTTTTTCAGAAAATATTCAGCCATTGTTGGACCGATCTGGCTGAATTTCAATAGCAAGAAATGGTGGACTATATGTGACATAAATGTAAAACAACGTAGCCGCTATCATGTCTGGAGTCTCCGAAAAACACATATCAAACATATCAAATACGGATAGACGGACGGACGGACGCATATCGTTAAATCAACTTCTCTCCTCATAAGGACCCAGAATATATACACTTTATAGGGTCTAAGATCAATATTGTAGAAATTACAAACGGAATGACAAACTTATATATACCCTTTTCCACCTGAGGTGAAGGGTATAATAAATTTGCTTGGAATTTTAAATGTTTATTTATTTAAAAATTACTGAACGGAATACTTTTTAAGTAAACTACAGTCCGTTACTGTAATAATATTGTGAGTGTCGGAAACAATTATCGTCTGAATGCGTTGTGTTTTTGGAAAAAAAACTATAAAAGAAAAATTAAAATAAACGTGAATTTGGTGTTAATCACCAAAATTATTTAATTTTAATGCAACAGACCGCTTGGAGATTTAATACTAGAATTTTTGAAATACACATGTACGTACATACTTGATTTAGGAAATTTCTTTTCTTAGTTGCATGGGAATAAATTTCGTAGGTCGCGTAGACTCAACCATATCAAAGAGGTAGTCATTAAAAGCCGGAGATTACGCATGAATTATTTTGAAGTTCAAAATGTTTTTTCGACGTACGCTACGAAAATCATATGATTTTTTTTTATTTATAACCCAAATATTTGTGGAAAGAAGGCTGTCAGGTAAGTTTTATATATCGATGCCTTACTTTCTCAACCTCGTATCTTAAAAAATACAACTTTTTAGGAGAGAAAAAAAAAAAAACGTTTTATCTTTGTATACTTCGGTGTTTGGATTAAAGTTAAAATGGAATTATTAAAGAATTGATTACATCTATGTAAATTGTATTGAAATAATAAGTTGTTGCATTGTTAGAACACAAAAGTAGCAGTCGTTTGATATGAAAAAGTCAAAACCGTATTTTTAAGATACGAGGTTGAGAAAGTAAGGCATCGATATATCAATTGGTGTTTTACATGTTCGATATTGCTTTAGATATTTATGAATTTAATTTATTAATTTTTATTTCTTAAATAAATTTTTAACCATCTTTGTAAAATACTCATCTGTAGATCTCTAGATTATGCACACATATTTCGATTAATACACGCAAAGAACATTTTGCATGATTCTCGTCCTATCCAAAAATTACATATTCTTAATATATGTAAGTATGTGTGGCTTGGTTTTAGCAAAATGTTTCTTTATTTAAGAAAATTATACTAAATACGAACAAAATAAGTTAAAATCAGGAAATTATTTTTACATTTTGTATTTTCTTGTGTTAAGAACCAAAATTGATTACTCAAGGAAATAAGTGTAATTATTTCATATGAAGATGTTTCAATCTCAACTCTTAAGAGAATAATATTATTTTATATGCCATCATGTTGTGTGTTAATTTTAGACTTTAAAATCTTTTTCTGTTTATCTAATATTTTTGAGTTATGACGATGTTGCTGTGAACAGATTGTTGTGTTATGATATGATAAAAAAGTGCAAACATTTAAATTAAATGACAAAAAATATAAAAATCCAATTTGTTTTATTACGTGAATAAATTAATAATTAAAACAAATATTAATGAATTTAAATCAATGGTGCGCAAACCATAGAACAATTGTTCAAAATCAAATCACACACATTCTTATGCTCTTGTGGTTAGTAGCGATTGTCGACTCAACGAGACAACGTCGTATGTACATGAGCACGGGTGTATGACTGCTTCTTTATTTTTCAGATTTTATTTACGTATTTTTTGTAGGTGCACTGAACAAAATAAATTGTTTAATTATGGCATGTAAAAAATATTTTATGATTAAAAATGCTTTTGGTAACATGTAATGCCTCCTTTGTCATTAAACATTTAAAACAATGAACAACTCATTTTTAAAAGGCATTTTTGTATCTATTATAGCACTTCTATGAAAAGTTTAGTGAAAAAAAATCTTTTTCATTTTTATAAAGTATTTATCGAAAATAATTTATTTAAAAGTTTACTTTTTCTTTTATATTTAATTTATTTTCAAAACAAAAAAAAATTACAAAATTTTTCACACCGTAAAAAAATAACAACAGTTCTTTTTAATTTCACAACTTTTCTCCCAGTGCACCTGTGGTTTTGTTAGTGTATTGGTGAGAGAGTTTAGTTTTGCGCATCACTGATTTAAATGGTGAACAACACCCAGCTGAAAAAAACTCACTAAAAATACTTATGGCATTTTCTGAGTAAAATTCTGCATTTATTATGCCTTTTACATTTTTTTATGTTCTTTTCTGAAAAACATGTGTTATTTTTAAAGTGTAAAGCGTTCTTTTATGATGATGTTCCCTTTTAAATTAAAAAAAAATATTACATGTTCAACACTCATTTTAATGAAAGGTGCATGAGTGCAGTGCAGTGATCAAGGCGAATTCAGTACAAGGTGGTGGCAAGTTTCGAGCCGTAAGCACTAACAATGCAATACAAAAAACACCTGTTGTTTCTGTTGGCTTTGGATTGTTGTAGTCTTGTCACCACCTGTAATTGGATTTACCTTGCGCTAATTGTATTTTATTGCTGAATTTGTGTTCTTTTGTAAACGTAAAATATGAAACCAGTGTTGCCATTAGGATACGAAAGATACATTTTTCGTATCTTTTGATGGCTTCACGTACCATGTATAATCCTGAAGTTTTTCGTATCTTTTGAATCTGTATGCAAAATGTACTAAAACTTATTAAGACCGATCATCGTAACCGGCTCAATACTTATACAATAGCAGCTTTCATAATGGTAACAGAAAACATTAAGGAGGTTTCAACATACGATTCACCTAAATCGAGGATTACAAGAAGTGCGAAGTTGTTCGAAGGAAATATGAACATATTTTATTTTCAGGAAATTTATATGAACTTTTTGATATAATCGCCTTGGTATAAACGCCTTAACTCGTAAATTAATTTTTACAAAAATGAATTTGTTTCGATTACATCCAAAGATAGTTACATATAATTCATTTTAATGTTTGCTAATTGTATTTTTAAATATTACATACCTAATATTTATGACTTAAACAAATATAAAAATTAACTTATATGATATAATTTTCTTTACAATATTCATTTAATATAAAATAAATGTTAAACGTTAAAAATGGACTTGATTTTTTTTTCAAAATGTATCTTTTTGGAAACTTTTTTTTAAACTTAAATGTATCTAATGTATGTATTAAATGTATGAAACACTTCTTAAAAATTAGGGGATCATTTAAAAATGCTGCCAAGTCACATGTAACACTTATGCAACACTTTTTTTTAGAAAATAAACGCCAGTAGGTAACATGTTTGTATTGTCATAAGTCCCAATTTACACTAGGGACATTTCTTGCCGGACATTTTTTGAATTCTCTTTTAATCTTACCCGAAGCGTTTACATATGAAACATTAGAAGTCAGACAGAAATTAATACTTGTATGTAAACTACGAAAAGTAAGAAAGAGAAATGAAAAAATGTCCAGTACAGATAGTCATGTACTACACACTCTACCTTTTCGACCCCTCGCCATCAAACTTCGTCTGTCCGGCAAGAAATGCCCCTAGTGTAAATTGGGACTAATCAGTTTAAGTATGCACAAATATGTTAAAAATAGGCATGCAAAGATTCCCCAAAAAACACTAACATATATTAATTAGTTTTCTTTAAAGGAATGCTTATCACATAATATATTATCATATGATTTTTAAAAGTTTTCAAATTGATATTTCCGCCGATTGCCACACACAAAACCTTATATATATATATTAAAAATATATGTAGGTTCAACATCAAGTCCATGTAACAAAAGCATACTTTAATAATATTGGTTCACATAGATTTCATCGGTGTCCCTTTTATTAAAATATACATAGGTTGTTTTTTTTACTTGGTCAACATTAGAAGACCAAGATTTCGGGTAAAAACTGCATTAAGTTTTTTAATAAATTTTTTATTCTTAATATTTTGAACTTTTTACGTCTTCTTTGACGGATAAGCTTTCATGTAAAGCACTCAAAAAAGAACAGAACAATCCACTCTTGGAATTTCAAGGTTCTCTTTCCCCATACAAGCATTTTTAAATACCAAAACATTCAAAATTGTTCAGTAACCGTTTTCTTAAGAAAAACTTAACTCGTTGTTGTTGCAGTTGCAGCGAGACCTGAGAAACAGGTGTTGCTCAGTTTACAATCCTTGGTCGCTCTTCGTTGCACTCCCGTGTGTAGTTAAGCCCTGCACGAATGCATTTGAATACCGTATTAAGACATTCGTTTGTTTTTTAAATGCTGATTGTCGATTGCTCTTTGCTAACGAATCAAATCTATATTGTGAAAAACACATAAAGCAAAAAAAAAATATAAACACACATATGCAAATGAATTTTAATTAGTGTGTTATAAACAGCTATGGGCAAATGCAAATTGAAAATGCAAAAAGAGCGAACGATGTGTATACATACACAAAAAACAAAGAGCAAAAGAGCATAAAACCAACAAATGCAAACGTAAACAAACCAATACAATGCCACACATGCAAAGCTTTCAATGTAGTGGTGCCCATACTTGGTTATAAACTCCACACAACAACGAAACCAAGGCGAATTGACTAGAAGGTGAGGTCAACTCTACAACAACACTGCATCTGTGGTCGGGTTGTCAAAAATTTTGCTAGTAAAAAAAAAACAGGTTTGTTAACTAGTTTGTATACAAACTTTGGCAATTCGACCACCGAAAAAAACACCATATGTTGACTTGACCCCACCTCCTTCGCCTTGAACGAAACAAAAAAATCACACTAACTATACCAAATGACGCCAATCACACCAAACAACAGTAATTCTCTTTTATACTCTTTTATTACGTACGTGTGCACACACATTGAAGAGAATATAACAACAACATATGAAAAATTCATACAACGCATTCAATCTCAAAATTTAATAGTATAGGTTGCCGATCGCAGCAATAAACATACGCGATCACACAGTGTGTATTGAAAAGTTGATCGATACAACTGTGTTATAGACTTACAATTGTTGTGTGTTGTGTTTTCGTTCAAATTTAATTATACATTGCGTTGATGTGTTTAAATCAAACTACTGCTTAACACCGAGTTGTTTGAAACCAACTACTGTTTAACATTGATTTGGTTTTTCAAAATGTATCATTCGAACTGATTTAAAAAAAAATTCAGTATTTGACACAACAATAACTTGGTGTAGAGAACTGTGAAAAAGAAACAAATGCATTCGTGCAGGGCTTTAGTGTGTAGAACCGATTGTTGTGGGATCCCGTTACAATTACTTTTAGTTCTAGTTAATAGTTTCGATATAAGAAAATGCATATGAAAGAAAAGAACCGATAAATATTTACTTTGTAATTGCAACAGATTGACTCTTTTGGGTAAAAACGACTGCCAACCTACGTTATACATCTATATAATTATGCAAAATATATCAGAAATAATTTTTTGGGAAAAGCTTTAGAAAAATGGAAAAACTTGCCCTGGTCATAATACATTTTAATGTGAAAAATAAATTCATCTTTTCAAGACAGTCATAGAATTAAACAAAAAACCAAAAATGACATAATTTAATACCTACTTTGTGAATTTCCTTATTTATTTTAAAGATAAAAAAAAAAAACTTCCTTAAAAGTTACAACCAAAACATAAAAATCAAATCAAGAAATTCGATCGTGAAATTTTGTTGATATTTTTCTTACGAAAGATATGACCCATTAATGAGTGTAACGCAATTGAACGGGATGCAATTAAGATAAAAACGTACAGAAATTAAATGGATGCAGTGGTGCGATTCACAAACTTTTAACGAACCGATAATCGTTAAATTTCCCTACATAAATATTCGCTTGCAGAAACGATATTGTGATTCTGTAATTTTTTTTTAAGATAGATAAAAACTGTATTTTTATAACATCTCTGTCTAAAAAATACGAAAAGCATAAAAGAGAATAAAATAAAAACAAATGAAATTGTTCTTAGCCCCCTTGTTACACATGTTTTTTTCATTCAAAATGCATTGAAAAAGGTCTGGCCAGACTCATGAGTAAGACGAAGGGTTAATTTGTGGTTTTTATATTTTTTTTTTCTGTGAATTTTACATTTAAAATTTTATTATTATTATTATTTAAAAAATTTACAAACATAATTAATTATGAATATAAATAGAAAAAAAGGTACTAACAACATAGGGTTTCGAACATCATTTAAAATTTTGTTTTTGTTCTTAATTAGCTTTTTTGTAAATTTTAAATTTAGGATTCTGTTTTTGTTCATAAATACATAATGTGCGTTCGTTTACTTTTCCAGTAAAATCCCAGTAAAATCCAGTAGGTGAGTAATATGAAAATTTGTGTACGCAAACGCATTTCAGTAAAATCCAGTACAAATTTGCACAAATTTGTACAAATTTTGGGGTAAACGAACGCAGCTATATATGTACATATGAATATATTTTTGTATGCACCTATGTAAGCTTTTTTAAACATAAAATTCATTTTATCGATTAAATAAACACAACCTTAATTATTGTCGCTAAAATAACTACAAAAAAATTGCTTAAAGTACATAACAGCTGACTTTATAAAAATTTTACTGAATAGCATATTCGATAAATTTTCATTTTATTTATTTAAACGATTCGATTATCGTTATTAAAGTTAGTGAACCGCACTACAGGAAAAGGCATTTTAGAATTACATATTTAAACTTGAAACTTACTTAAGCGTGATGCACTTAAGGGTAAAGTGCTGTATTTGCCAACTTTACCCAGGTACGCTTAAATCTATCAAATTCCAAACATGAAGTCCAGTCTTGAAATTATTTCTACATGGAAAAATATAATGTAGACTTGTGTATAAAAATACATGAAAATAAAGAAAATTTACGTATATTGGTTTTCTAACTTATGCATATGCTGTATACATAAGATAGAAAAACTTGAATGTATGTATGTAAGTAAATGTTAAAAACTTCATGACAAAACACTTTTTAAAACATTGACTTTTGTTTGAGTGGAAAAATAGAATTTATTTTGTGTATTGACACAAAATGGATTCTGTGTATAGATGAAATTGATAAAATATTCCAGGTGCATTTTCTGCAGCTGCGTGCCAGCAAGAAGAAATTGATAAAAAAAAATCCAGCAAGAAGACTGTCATGAAATTTTTAAAAATCTAAATTATATTTAGACTTTTTTAACACATATGAACGTACATAACTGCATACTTATCGTGAAAACTGAACTTCAGGAAAAAAATCGTACCAGGGGCCTAATTCTGGCAGTCGTGTGCGAGTACTTTCTCGATTAGAAAGTAATTTTATTTCTAATTTTTTCAGTCGACACTAAAATTTAGTTACCATTTATGTTTCAAGTTTAAATTTATTCAAGTCAAAAGTGCTTGAATGTCACAGACAAATGATATTTGTCTTTGGCATTCAAAACGGGTTTTTATTTTAAACATTTATGTAGGCTTTATTGCGTCTTGACGAGTGTATTAAGTGCACAACAATAAAACGGATGGAGAAAAAATTGCACTTATTTGTTCGTGTTTTTTGACTTGAAAACAAGTAAATCACTGCAATCCATATAAAAGCAGCAATTGAAGCACAGCCGCGAATAACGTTTTAAGTTACAACATAATTATTTTTCAGGGGAGCAAAAAAACGTATTTAACAGGCAAGATTATAATTTTTTTTATTTTTTTTCTTTAGAATTTTAAAATATTGCTAATAAAAACTTGAATGCAAAATATCAAGAAATTTCGAATTCCATGCTAAAAAATTTTTTTTTCAACACAAATTTTGTTTTGCTTTCATGTTTGCTTACCATTAATGTAAAATTGATTTCGAAAATTAAGAGTTTGAACGGATAAGAGAAAAAGGACGAGAGTATTGAAACTTGAAATTTAATATAAAGTAAAACTTTATCGTGTGATGACCACGTAATGAAGGGTATAAATCAAAGCGAATTGACTAAAAGGTGAGGTCCTGCTTCTGTGGTCGGATTGTCAAAAACATTGCTGGTAAAAAAAGATTTGCTTAGTCTAGGTTTACACTATTAAAGTTTTCTTACAGAAAGTCTGAGCTTATGGGTGAGAGAGGAAGAGAACATGCTGCTATTCTCTCCCCTCTCACCAACAAACTCACATTTTCTAAAAGAAAACTTTCATAGTGAGAGCCCAGACTTACATAAAAAACAAGTTTGTATAAAAAATTTGACAAGTCGACCACCGAAAAAGCACCATTTGTTGAATTGACCCAACCTTCGCCTTGGTATAAATACATGGATGTTGGTTCCATCGTGTGTTAAAACGGAAACATTAGTAGAAACACTGTTTTCTACTAATGTTACCTCGTGAGTGGCTACCACCACATCTAAAATTTAGTTTTCATAGATACAATTTCAAAAAAAAATGTTATGGTTGGCTGTTGAAAGCTAAAACTAAAAAAACATTGGCAACATTTGTCTACACGAGCCAAGTACAAGTGTGGGCTTAACCCTGCATGCCCTGTGTTTGTTGATACAGATGAGACCAAGGCGAATTGATTAGAAGGTGGGGTCAAGCCAACAAATATTGTTTATTTTCGGTGGTCGACTTGTTAAAGTTTGTATACAAATTGGTTTTTTATGTAAACAAACCAATTTTTTTCATTAGCAATTTTTTTTGGCAACCCGACCACAGAAGCACCCAGCGGGAAAATGTTATCAAAAGGAAACGAGAATGTAATACATATATTGATAAATATTTGATTCCAGAACTCATTATTCTTGACACAGAACATGTCCTAGGATTGTAATAAATTATTTAAATGTATACTGGGAATGACTTAAATAATTCTAAAAAATACGAATAATTGTCTCGAACAGAAGAAAACTCACGAAACATTTTTACGAACAGAAACAATACATTCCTTGTTCTGCAAATGTGAGAATATACGTGGTAATCAAATCGTAATTATTGTGTCAATAAAATTACCTTCTCGATTCCCATGAATGCATTATTATTCTTTCGAAAATAATACATTATTTTTTTAGTTATTTATGTAATCAACTCCTTATTTTCCCGCTGGGCAGTGTTGCTGTAGAGTTGACCTCACCTTCTAGTCAATTCGCCTTGGCTGACACTGAAAAAGAATGTGAAGTGATCTCATTGAGTCTTCACACATTAGAGTAATTTTTAAGCGAACAATAATTATTGTTCCAGCAATCACACATGGTAGTAAAATTATCTGGCATAAAATGTATCCGAGTACAATCTTTATATGGATTAGTGTTTTTTACATTCATTTGTTTTTAAAAGTGTGCATGTATTGGATTTCTACTGCTTGTGCGGGGTGAAGCCGGTTGTAACTTTACGCCAACGAAAAATCATTCCCTTCTCCTCGCTTGCCAACAAACACATTTTACGCCAGCATAATAAGTCTAGTGTATGAAGGACCATTTAAAATAAACAAAAAATCAAAATAACCACAGTTTACAACAATTGTACAATAAAACAAACAACAGGGCTTTTTATTGTTGTTATGTGATACGAACTAAAGCCCTGCACGAATGCATTTGAATGCCGTTTCAAAACATTCGTTTGTTTTTCAACTACTGATTGTCGATTGCATTTTGCTAACGAATCAAACTCTGTAATGTGAAAAACACATAAAGCACGAAAAGAATATAAACACACAAATGCAAATTAATTTAAATTAATGTGTTAAAAACGACCAAATACGAAGTGTAAAGAGCTCGGAATATACTCCAAACAACAACGAAACAAACGAATAACACAAACTACACCAACTCACACGAATCGCACGAATCAAACGAATCACACCAAACAACAGTATGACTAGTAAATTTGTATTGAGCAAAAAAACAAATGAAGATGCAAGATATTTTTATACAATGTTTAAGTTTTAATTTTAAATAATTTTATTCAAAAGTTACAAAAATATATTTTAAAATATTTAATTAAAAAGAAATGAAAAGCTAAATTCAATTAATTGCAAAATTAAGATAAAAATAATAAAATGGCTTAAAATAAAAATTAATTTGTACAGTTCAAATTTTTTTTTTTTTTTTATCATAAAGTTTTTTTCTGTTAAGATGAAACAAAATTATATAGCATCCGCTAGACATGTACACTTGTCGAAGTCACATCAACGACTGAATTGATGAGCATAATAATCACCCCTATCGCAAACAACTACTCCCATATTTTTTTTATTTCGTATTGTGAATGATTCCCATAACAAATTTTTGGGAATGAATTCCCAAACTTAAAAAATTTGGCATCGCCAATGTTTACTCCCGCGAATTTTTTTAATAAATAAATTCCCAACAAGTGTTGATGTGAACGAGAAGGGAACATGTAAATTTTAATTTGTATTCTAAAGTAGAACTAAATTAAATTACTTTTTCCTTTTATTGAGAGAGTGTACATAAAGAAAATGAAGATAAACACTATTCATTATTTATTTTATTATATTTTTATTAGTATTTTATTTTGTATATTTTTCTTTCACAATACAAGCACTGACAAGTTACTCACAGTAGAGACTTTTGTTTACAAAGCATTGACAAATAATTCGCAATAGAACTTTTTACTCCCAAAATATTTGCGATACCGATTTGTTGGGGATGGGAATTTAGGTTTGATCCCATATATCATATTCCCACAACATTCGCGATAGGGGTGAATATGTGTCACTGTTGGGATCTGACAATCTTTAAATTGTACCGTCTCAATGACAAAATTGTACCAAATTGACATAAATTGTACCAAGACTTCGCTGTAAAATAAAATAGCAAACATAACACTTTTATTCAATAAAATTAAAAACAAAACAAGTAAAAAACTATAATCGGTCAAGCCCGACCATATTTAAAGACTCTATTTCGGACCCATGTATTTAAAGACTCTATTTCGGACCCATGGGCAATCATGGACCAGCCAGAACAAAATTATGTTAGGAGTCTAAGATTCATGTGAAAGTTATTTTTTTGAATATTATTTAGATGTCTTCCTTCATCTATATGAGATTTGTTTGCACTTACGTATTTTAGGAAGGGCGCTTGTATGGGACCTATGGTTAATATTAAACCTACCAGCACAACATCTTAAAAGTTATTGTAGCCAATTTTTATGTCAATACCAAAATTTATAATGAAATTACGGTATTAAAAGATTTCCGCGAGTAGTATTGTCAAATATGGACCAATTTCAATTAAATTTTGTTAGATGATTTAGACTGCAATAAAATAAGTTTTGCTAAAATTTATTCAAAATACCAACATAATAATAGAGTTTATTGTCACAAACACTATTCCGGAAAGTAGTTTGTATGGCGGCTATGTGAAATTACGAACCGTTTCTCACCATTTTCAGTAGGCTTACTTATAAATTAAAAGCAATGTACAAAATTTCATCAAATTACCTTTAAAATTGCGACCTTTATTTTCGTTAAATCGACTCAGATAGTGATATTGAACCGATCGGTATACTTAAAGGTGGGTCTAGGCTCTAGAACCAATATTTTTTAGTGTTCACCCATCAGCACAAAAGCTAAATACCCACCACTATTGTGGTGGGGAAATACAAAAGGAATAAAGAATTTTTCTTTTCTTGTCAAAGGCACACACAAGTGTAGACAGTGTCACAAAACCAATAGTGGAATTTGGAGACACTTGATCCCAGGCTTCCTACAGGGATATACTAGTATAACATCATAAGCACAAGTTTACAATAATGCAATATTTGGTAGTTCTGGTCCGGGCTGGAGGTATGTTAATAAAAATGTTATTATTGAAAAGAAAAGTGAGTTAATCCACCTAAGAGAAATGATAAAACTACATGGGTATTGTTTTAATTGTACCAAAAAAAGATGAATTGTACCAGTGTACCAGTGTACCAATTAAGTTTCAATTGTACCAAATTTGGTACAATTGTACCACAAATCCCATCAGTGATATGTGCCAGTAGTGGATCCAGTGTTGCCGTTAGGATACGAAAGATACATTTGTCGTATCTTTTGTTGACTTCACGCACCATGTATAATCCTGACATTATTCGTATCTTTTGAATCTGTATTTGTGAGGAAATCTTCAGTTTCCTGAGAAAAAATAAGAAAATCGTCTTTATCGTTTCGAAAAAATCGGAAAACTTAAAATTAAATTTTTTTTATACAATTAAACAATTTTTTAAATGGCACAGCGAAAGGCGCTTCTTAAATCGTTGTGGAATCGTTTAAGACTTGGGGAAAGATAATCTAGTGAGACTTTCATGTCAAGAATCTTTTGAGACTCATGTAGATAGTCTCTTACAAATCGTGAAATGCTCGCCGTATAATTGTTGAAAATATGATTCAAGGTATATTTATAGCAGGTAGCCGCTGGATTACAACAATTGTACAATAAAACGAACTGTCAAACAGCAGAGGGGTTGAAAAGAGACAAAAAAGACAAAAGATAAAGACAAAAAACTTGTTTACTTGTATCACAAAACAAGCAAATAAAAAATAACCAGCTGGCTTTCCGAGACTACCTGCTATAAATATACCTTGATATGATTTATACAGAGAGTCGTAAAAGGTTCATTCGATGATGGTTTGACGAAAGATAAACAAAGTGTAACACTTTTGTTTTTGTACTTGCCGTACCTAAACCAAAGCGGCACGCTTTGCAATTGTAAAACCCGATTTTGACAGCTCATTTAATAGTAAAGTCTCCTGCTATTGCTAATTAATAATGGCAATAAAGCTATTTTTTGGTCAATCTAACGTTTTTATCGCTATTTTTATTGATAGTTTGTGGGTTTTATTAAACAAAAAAGATATCAGTACTGTTCGTGACACAACGTTGACGCTCTTGCTTTGGTATGGCATATCAGCGTAAAAACTAAGCGAAAGAAAACGTTCCGCCTTCCGCTTTTGGAAAGGTATGGCTGTTAAATATTCCAAGATTAAAAAACGAATTTGTTAGAAAATGTAATGTTTTATTCAGACTTTGGAGACGAAAAAAATCGTCACTTTTTAGAACAAAATCAGCAAATCGGCAATTTGCTAATTTCGGAACAAAAATCATCGAAATGACGATAAATCGTCAAATCTGGCAGCCCTGGAATATGAAATAAAAATGTAATGTTAATAAATGTTAAACGTTGAAATTGGATTTAAATTTTTTTTTTAAATGTATCTTTTTGGGAAAAAGTGTATCTTTTTTGGAAACTAAAATGTATCTTTTTCGAAATTCCACTGGCAACACTGAGTGGTACACACAATTGTGCAAAGAAATGGAATTCCCTGTTATAGACTCACAATTGTTGTGTGTTATGTTTTCTTTCACATCAAATTATACATTGTGTTGATTTGTTTTTGTAAATCAAACTACTGCTTAACAACGAGTGGTTTGAAACCAACTACTGTTTAAAATTGATTCGGTTTTTCATTGTGTATCATTCGAATTGATTCTAAAAACAGAACTCAGTATTTCACACAACAATAACTTGGTGTGGAGAAATGTGAAAAAGAAACAAATGCATTCGTGCAGGGCTTTAATACGAACCGTCAAACAGCAAAAGGGTTGATAAGAGACAAAAAAGACAAAAGGTAAATACAAAAAACGTGTTTACTAAACGACATTTGACAGTTCGTATCACAAAGTAATCAGCAGGCTTTCCGAGACTACCTGCTACAAATTTACCTTGGGCTCAACCATAATATGCATAGCCTTGCTTTAACTACTGTCAAAAATTAACAAAAAATCTCTAAAATGTACTTAAGAAAACAAAATCAAAATAAAAACGTTTGATTCCGTACGGAATGTGCGATTAGATTCACACCTTGCTTAAGAAAATGACAGTTTCATTAAACTGAGCAAATAGTTTCCTTAAGTTGAATATGGTTTACCTCATATAATTTACATGTATTCGCACATTTGCTTTAGCCAACTTAAGCACATTATGGTTGGATCTTAAGCTTCGTACAGACGGCGGTTATATCTTGCAATAATGTAAGGTGTGGCAATGTGTTGACAATATACTTCCAAAGAAAAATTTTGTGTTATAATGGGCTGTCAATGCTTTTTCTGACAACGTTGTTAAACAAAAAGTGCCCGTTCAGACGGTTGTAAAACATTATAAACAAATTTTATTGACGATATTGTTAAATCTGACCACCGTCAAACAGTACATGGAATACAATGTGTAACGACAATTATATAAATAAATACACTTAGACCCGTTTTCACGACTTACCTTAAAAGATCGAAATATTTAATGGTTCCTTTAGCACTAGTGAGGAATAAAGTTACCTTCAACTATTTTTCGTTTTCACAACTTCTGTATTACCCTGCGGCTACACGGTCAAGTTGTTCTTGATAGTCTTTTACATATACTGCTTGTCAAAATTTACATAAATTGAAAGCTGTGACGTAGGCTGCATTCAATTTTTGAGCAATTTACTTTCAAGATGCCATCAAGAAAACAATTTATAAAGATAAACGAAAATTTGCTCACTAACCTTGAAATTAGCTGTTTTCTTGAACGTAAATTGAAACAAGAGAATTTTAAAGGCAAGTTCGTATCAATTTTTAAAAGTATGAGTGTATTGGTAAACAAGTGTGAGTGTATTAAAACTTGATAGGCAAAACTTGATCGTGTAACCCTCAAGTAAAATAAACTTAACATTTTTAAAAATGTGGCAATACTTAAATAGTTTAACACCGACACATTTTACATCCACCGCCAGTACTCTTCTTGACCTTTGTTTTGTAGATAATCTTAATCGAATGCTCTTATTTGACCAACTTTCTGCCTCTGTTTTTTCAAAACATGATTTAATTTTTGTGTCTTATAATTTTTAAGCAATAGCGCAAGAACAAACAATAACATTTCGAGATTTTAAAAACATAGATCTCCAATCCCTGGAAACGGAACTTACAACAGTACCATGGAACCAAACATTCTTAATGCCTACTGTAGATGAACAGGTAACTTTTTTGCATTGCAATATACAATATTTATATGAAAAGTATGTGACAGTTAAAGTAAAAAAAAAAATAAAAAATGAGAAACCCTGGTTTTCAAACGAAATTAAAGCCTAAAGGGCATAATAAACCACACAAAATGCTTGGCAAACACACACATTATTTCCGTTTGGGGTTTGCCAATAAACAACACAAATATTATCCGTTCAAACATTAATTTTCATTTTTGTTTTGTTTTCAATGAATGCGGATGCCAATAGTGCTGCGGCAATTTTCTTGCTTTTAGCTTAAAACGGAGAAGAAATTATAAAATAAAGGCAAACAATTTAAAGTAAACAGTTTTTAAAAAACGAGCTGTTTTGTGGCAAGCACTACTACTAAAAAAATTTAATTTAATATTAAAAATTAATTGAATTGAATACTTTTAGCATTAGACGCCACAAAAAGTTTGACAAATATCCAACATGTCTGCCAAATATTAAAAATTTTTAATATTTCTGCAAACATTGCTTCAAATGTTTGTCCAAACAGCAAAAACCCCAATTAACAACACAAAATGTGTACAAACGTAAAATTTTGACATGTTTGCCAAGCCATTTGTGAGGTTTATTATGCCCTTTAATCAATGAAAGAAATGATGCGTATGCACGATGGAAAAGATTTAAAACCCCGGAACTCCACAATTTTTTCAAGATATGCAGAAGAAACGTTAATTTAAAAATTAGAACTGAAAAATCAAAATTTTATGAGAGAAAGTTCCAATCAGCTGTTTGCTCAAAAAAGAAATGGAGGGAAATTCGTACGATGGGTATCGTTAACAATTGCATGAAAACCGAAAACAAAATTGATGTGAATCAACTTAACTTAGAATTTGCCAATATACCAATGCCAGAAGCAAATCTCAGATATTACAACTCTACAAATGCCTTTAACAACGCTTACAATACTAAACAACAACTTTCATTATGTTTTGATTTCATACATGTTACCCAGTTCTTAAATCCATGCTTAGTATTAAATCTGACTCTTTGGGAAATGATGAGGTTCATCCGAAATTTATTAAATTGATAGTTACATATACACTACAACATATAACACATTTGATTAACACAATAATTACAACATCTACTTTCCCATCAATGTGGAAACAAGCAAAGATTATACCTGTTCCAAAACCTGATAAAAATTACCGGCCAATTGCGATTTTGCCCTATTTGTCAAAAGTATTTGAAAGTTAAAAGTTAAAAAAAAATAATATAAAATCATTTTTTTCAAATAATAAAATAGACCAAAATTAAAGAAAAATTTCATTTATAATACAAAATTTTAAAAAGGTAAACAAAAATGTTTTTTGAATGAAAATTCGAATGATTAACAAAATTTTTTTTCAATTTTTTAAATATGACTTAAGATGTTTTGTCAAAATGCCACAGATATGAAGAACGAGTGTTATGTATAATTTGCAATTTCTTTAAGCGTAAATATATATATTAAGTAAAATCTAAAACCGCGATTTTGGTCGGTTTTCAGGCATTAAAACCGCGGTTTCGATTTCGGTTAAAACCGAACTGCAATCCCTTATTAATAAGATTTGTCTATCATCATATTAATTAAATTTAAATACATTTTAAACCATATTTTTTTAATTGATAAAAAAAACTACTGATATTTTTTTTTTGAGTAATCAGTTTGGGATTGAAATCCAGAAAAATCAGTTCAGTAGGATCAGAGCTGTGAATCAAAATGTGAAACCACCATCCTAAAAATATGATAATTTTGTTACAAAAACTAACATAAATGGTGGAATAATGCATGGAATAGCATAAGATCTTGCACAAATTCGTTTTATACTACTGGAAATTTTGCTGTTAAATTTCGGGAAGATCGCCCCATAATTTACAATAGGCCGCATATAAAGCCTACTCTGGGAAAGTAATTAAATGCGCCTAAAACTGTAGCAGATATAGATATTGCGGTAAAATTTGTTTCAACTTAGCTTAATATGGCCTGAAAATGTCCTGCAATTTTGTGATATATGGTCCATAATTTACCTTAGATCCCATACTAAGTAGCCCTCTGAAATTCACCATAAGCTCGAAAACTAATTTCACTGCTGTATTGAAATTTATTCTAATTTAAGGTTTTTAGCCCCAGAAATCACACTACAGAATTTTGGGATGATTGGTTCATAATTTATATGCTGATGCCGTTATTTTTTTTTAATTAAATTAAATTTTTTAAATTAATAATATCTAGATATCATATAGGACTCACTTCTGAAATATTAGAACTGTCGGTGGAGGGTATCAATGATTTAGCACTTTAAATTGTTTTTAAATGAATTGTTTTATATACATATGTATAGGAACACTGAAAGAATTTTCTTCGCAATACCAATGAATTTTGACATTAATCCCATGAAAAAATGCATTAAAAAGGAACCTATGCAGCGCTTCGTTGGATCGATGAAACCTGCTTCATAAAAAGGATTAAATATAACATTACATTAGATCTATGAATATTATTCATTGGATGAATACTCTTAATAAAGTAAAAAAAAATTTATTTTTTTTAATTTTAATTTTTTTATTTTTTCTTATTTTATTTTACTTTATTTTATTTTTTTTCCTGTCTCTGGCGGGATTCGATCGCGCAACCTCGGTGCTGACAGATTATCTCGATACCAGTTAGTCTACCGGGGCAGTGTAGTTTTTGTATTAAAAAACTATGTTTTCTACTCAATTAAGAGCGTAAATATGAGATTAAATTGTCCATAATAACAATAACAACGTTGATTGAAAGTGGATTGAAAGTTTTTGTTACATAACTATAATGACATTTATATTGTCATAATGAAAATTTAAATATGTTGCTTTTATAAACAATTTTTTTGATTTCATAAATTTAATGGCATACAAGTAACATTAGATGTATGAAATTATTAAATCTTACATTTTTTAATTAACAATTAAACATTTTTTTAAGGAAACTATAATTTTGTATCAATTAATGAATATAGTTATGTTTGTAAATTTTTTTTTATGTTCCCAATTAAAATTTTTTGTTTAACTTGGACAAACTTAAGT
Source organism: Pollenia angustigena (assembly GCA_930367215.1). NCBI lineage: Eukaryota > Metazoa > Arthropoda > Insecta > Diptera > Polleniidae > Pollenia > Pollenia angustigena. The sequence continues at coordinate 15,687,152 of OV884061.1, forward strand.
TTTCATATATCCAATGAAAATTTTTAACGTAATTACGAAATTCAATGAAGCGATTTTAACGAAAATACTTCATTATAACTATGAAATTCCATTTAGACAATGAACATTTTCATTTACCCAAGGAAAGTTTTTTTTATGAAAATGATTCATTAAATATATGAAGCATTTTTCTTTCAGTGTATTACTTTCATTTAAAACTGTATTAAAATCTATTTTTGTAATAAGAACAAAATTTTACATAAGGGCACATTTATTCAGGTAGGTGAATTCTCTTAGCAGCATTATTTATGCTGCTAAGTGAATACCGCGTAACAGAATATTTTGCGTACCTGCACGAATTTTCGTGCAAAATTGAATGTGCAGCTAAACGAAAAATACTGTAGTACCAAATGAGTCACGGGGGTAAAAAAAAAAGAATTGTACCAACTTTATCAACCCTTGTAGAGCTACATATCGTTGGTCTCATGTAGAAAGGCCCTAACTCACTTAAATGCAACTTTACAGGAGAAGGCAAAAACATAATAGAAACTGTATGTATCATAATGTAAAATGGGTTCTTAAATTGCTTGTTAAACTGATATTTTTGATGACATTGTACTAAATTTTTGTGTCGAGGTGTATTTGTGGGAAATGTATTGGAATCACTAAAAAAACTCAATTTCGAAAAAAATCGAGTTAGGGCCTTTCTACATGAGACCGACGATATATAACTGACCAGTGCCCATGTTCTGTTACTCTCGTGTCTAGAAACTTTTTAATTGAAATGAAACAAAAATGCCATGCATTGAAACAACAGCTGTTTTTCTCACTAACTTTTTTTGGCGAGTACTAGCTGTCACGTAGGAAAATTAATCGCCAATTTACAAAAAAGTGTGTCTGTTACATTTTTGTGAGCAAAGTTCCCGCTTTGAACTGTCAAATAAACTCACGAATAAAAATGGGGCGAGAAAAAATTTCAACACTTAAAAACAATTCACAATGCAAAGATTTATAATAATATTTTGTTCTTGGCACAATTTTTTTTGTTTAATTATTTTGCTTTTAACATTTTTATAAAATAGACGAACGTTTTAAAACAACAAACATGAAAGTCGCACTTTACATAATTTGGTATAGCCGACGCTTGTATTTTCGCCGCCGTCGTTGAAAAATTTTCAATGTTAGTAAATTTTGGTTCTCAACATAACATCGCAATGTTACATCGGCTTTGGGTGCAATGTTATGACATTAATAACGTAACAACGTAATCTCTTTTGATAGTTTTCGATATGAGTTACAGACAACGTTTTTTCTCAGTTTTCGAGAAACGATGGAATATTTTGTTTCACCTCTTTTCGATGCGAGAAGTTCTCACTAAAGTAACAGAACATGGGTACAGGCATGGGATACGAAAATTAATACCACCGAATTCTGCAGCCGTATTCTGTGATTTGCTAAAGCTATATCTCTATCGCTAAAAATCTATAAAGTTGATTTAGCGATCTTTGGCTATGAATGCAATTCTGTAACGTGCATTGCTTAGTTTGGAAACGCCATAAAAATTTAATTCGCCGCAGCTTTAGCTTTAATGTCATCGCTAAAATCTTTAAATTTTGTATTCTCTAAGGCATTTTAGCGATCGAGATTTAGCTAAGCGAATTACAGAATACGGCTGCTGGATTCAAGATCACAATTTTAAAAACTCCGTTAATAAATATCTTAGTCTCAGGTTTGTGCCGCGTTTGCTCAAAATAACCGTTATTTTTGTTAAAAAAAATATAAATCAAAAAATAACTGTTATTTTTGTTCAAAAAATAATAATAAAAAAACAACTGTTTTTATCTGACTTTTATGAAAAAATGAATAACTGTTACGGTCCCTGCTTTATACACTACCAGACTATTATATTAGTGGTACTCACACCGAACTTATTAATTTGTTATTCGGTAGTTTGTTAATTTGTTAAAGTTACCAACTGTGAACGACCCCCTTTTTAAAACTTTGTAAGTCTTGTAACTTTAAAATAAAAAAAAATCATTTAATTAACATACTTACTCTCAATGTACACGAAAATTGCCAAAACACAAATATTTTTTTAAAAATGTATCACAAATGGCTTTTTTAGTATATATTTAAATTTAGAAACTGCACACGGCGGGCAGGAAGCAATTTATTATTCCATAAAAATGGCGACAAAAACCAAAAGCGGGGATTTGTTTGTGATGAAAAATATATTCAAAAGCCGTTTGAATTGAAATCCTAGCTGCTCCTTTTCTTGAGATATTCACTTTTTTCGATTTTTGCGCCAACCAGTACTGATGATGAGCTACTTTTGAATAATGTAACAGGTGAAAAAACTCGAATATCCATTAATAAAAAAACTCCGAAGGAAATAATGTTTTCGCCTGAAAGATTATATAATTTTTAAGCTAATACTGCATCATCTTCAAATTATATGAAAAAATTAGTCAACTTCATTCGTAGCAAAGTTGGAAGGAAATCTGTTCTTTCGAATTATAACCACCCTATTCAAGAAAAACAAAAGTTAATGGAAACTGTTTACCAAAAAACTTTTTCAAATTTCGAGACTAAAGCCTGGTACTCTGTTTAACATTTCACGTGAAATGCTGTCAAAACGCATATGAAAAAAACTTGTGCGGAATATCTATGAAATAATGTTGATAGAGTTGTACTCTGTTCATTTTATGAAAAAGTTCCGAAATGTTTCTGGCAACATTTTTTTACAACTGCGAATTAAAGTAAGCTGCACTTATTTCACGTGGAATTTTAAGCAAAAGCAAAAAAGAATGAACTGATTATTTAATAAGAAATAAAAAATCAATATAACACAACCGGTAACAGCTTTTTATCCATATTTACTTTCTTTTTTATTAAAAAAAATTTTTTTTAGTAAAATACATGTGGGGTTTGTTTACATACGCAAAACAATGTCGCATACTTTGCATGAATAAAATCGGCAAATTGTACAAACTCGCATGATAGGTAACATCGATACATGTCAAAATTTTCGTGTGAAATAATAAATGTTGCTCAAAATTTTTCATAAATTTGAACAGAGTACTAGGCTTAAAGAAGGAAATTCACAACGACCGGTTGTTAATGCTAACGCTAGTGAACTTCTTCACTTTGTTTTTGAACAACGGAATGTGAAGCAAATACAGGAAACTAAAATAAAATTATTGGCAGATGGAGGTCAAAATTTTTTCAAAATTTCGTTATCTATTTTATCTGAAGAAGAAGAGAATGATTCAAACGATTGTGAAAGTAAAAACTTATCCTTTTATTCTTCTAGGGGAAATATTGGAAATAAACGCAAATTAAATAGTGTCAATCGGTTAATTATACTATGCATAGTACCACAATTTAAAGAGACTTATGACAATCTTAAAACTTTAGTTCATTTAACAAAATTAAATTAAACTTATTTTAATGTTTAATGGACAGCAGCCAGCGAGTGCCACATACCCTTTGGGTGAATTAGTAGGCTTTAATCAAATATATGAAGAAAATGATTCAAAAACCTACGGTGACCACTTTCAACGTTTAGGTTGTGATAAAAAAGAAGCAAAGAAGGTCATAGTACAGTTAATTTTGCATTATTCGCGGAAGAGAATAATGATGATTTCGACAATACATATGCAATAGAAAAAAGTTAAAGTAGTAGGTCGTGATAAAGCTTTATTGTGGCCCAAAAAGCTAAGCCTAAGAATTACCAAGGCGATGCCTTTGAAGGAAATCAATGTCCTAAACTTTTAAAAGAAGCGGATGCCCTACAAGATCGATTGCTGCCTTATATCGCTTCATTTAAAGCAATGAATAAAATTGTAGAATCTTGCTTCTCTACAAAAAAGTACTCTTTAAAGCTCCGCAATGCTTTAAAGAGTACAGATGTCACTCAAACCATTAAAATCCATGTGATCTTAGATCATTTAAAACAAGCTATAATGCTCATAAATAACGATAGCTTAGGAGTCTGGTCTGAGCAAGCTGGGGAATCGATTCATAGAGAATTTGTTAAGTTTTGGGATAAATTCAAAATAAATAGTATGGAAGATCCATCTTACCAGAACCGATTAAAAAAAGCAGTAGTTTCTTGCCTTCATATATAAAAGTTAAATTAACAAAAAAAAAAAAAAAATTAAATATAGTTTAAAAAAACAGAAATTAAAAAAATAAAAAAAGAGGTGCAATGTAAGAAAATTCCACGCGGTGCACCTTAGGAACGTGCAAAATCGGCTAAGATCTTACTTCATGTTCTTTTAGAAAATTCTTCCTGCGCAAAACTCGAAAAAAGTGAATATCTCAAGAAAAGGAGCAGCTAGGATTTCAATTCAAACGGCTTTTGAATACATTTTTCATCACATACAAATCCCCGCTTGTGGTTTTTGTCGCCATTTTTATGGAATAATAAGTTGCTTCCTGCCCGCCGTGTGCAACAGTTACCAACTAACAACTATTTTATAAGGGGTGCCGTGTCGTTAATTTGTTAAATGTTAATCCGGTAGCGCGTTAAATATACAAAAACAAAATGCGTGTAAAAAAGTAACGATTAACGGCTAACAAACTAACAAGTTCGGTGTGAATACCACTATTGTATTTTCTTATTACATTTTACCTTACATAGCGTCTTCACCTGACAATTTGTTGTCAAACCAAACGTCAAACTTCATATTAAAAAAACGCTGACAAAGTTTTTTTTATATAGACTTTGACGTTTGGTATGACAAAAAATTGTCAGGTGAAGACGCTATGTTAGCTTTGCTTTGGACAGCAATCAGGTTTATTGTATGTAGGGTTGCCATACGTACTGTTTTAAGCAGTACATGTACTGATTTTTTGCAATTGTACTGTTTTATGCACAACTCCTAAAACAGTACGCAAATGTACTGTTTTTTACACTTTGTACAGTTTTATGTCCTTATTTTTTTTTGGTTCAGTGTACAAAAAACCAAGATATTAAGAAAAACCCTACTAAAAACACATTTTTATAATATCCTAATTTAACACTACATAGCTTAAAAAATTTTTTTGTGTTCCAAACAAAAAAGTTCTAAAATAATACGAGTTTTTACGCTGTGGTCATTGTTTACTCATAAATACACAAAAGAAATCTAAATTATAATGAGTGGCTCGCAGCAGTAGTATGTTTTCATTTTGTTATTTTTAAGACATATGTACTATGTATGATTTTATGGCTCCCTCTTCCAATAGTATTTCCCTTTCCACACCTGAGAAAGACAAAATCCAAAAAAAATTTTTTAAATACTAAATAAATACATACTTATTCCAACACAATTATATTAAATTTTTAGAACTTTTTTAATTTTCGGGCATGTTCTGGATATCGAAATCACGTGAAATTGAAAACCAGCAAATTTGGAAAATTCTCCGTGTTCAAAATTTATTAAAATACCTAATACCTTTGAGGACGACTTTTCTTTACCTAAACTACTGAAATAAGAAAAAGATAAGTTAATTTGTACAAACATTTTATTGAAAATATTCATCGTTTTCAATTGCACTTGATTAATTTGCAGACAGAAATTTTTGTTTTAAATTTTATTTTTTACTATTTTAATATTTTAAATAAATAAATGTTTAATAAAAATAAACCAAACTATGTATGTTTTTTGGATGTTATAGATTAATGGCCAATTTCACCATGTTCAGGTATAATTAACTATCATTATAAATGTCAAAAACATCTATTGTTTTAGCAATAGTTAATTTTAGCTGAACTTGGTAAAATTGGCCGTAAATAATTTGAAAATTGTTTGAAATTGAAAAATTAATTTAGGAAACAAAAATTTTCTCAAATGCTTTAAATACGAATATGTTTAAAGAAAATCGTACTATGTATCACAATCAATGAGTTAATTGTTTCCATATAAGTTCGGCTTTTCTCCTTTCTTATATGGCTTACAGCAATGTTATGGTTTTCCTGGCCAAATGCTTCGTTTTTGATGTTTGCTTTTAAACGCAAATGGAGTAATTTTTTTCGTCAAAAAAAATGTACTGTTCTTTTCTTGATTGTACTGTATTTTTGTGTTCAATGTACTGTTTTTCCGAATTTAAAATCTGGCTACCCTAATTGTATCTACAGAAAAATTTACAATTATTAGACACCATCAGAATGTAATGCATTTTCTGGCCCGCTACGGCCTTTGTCAGCGTTCTTTGTGTCACACTGGATAGTGATACTTTATAAATTGATTAATATAATTAATATATAACACTGGTTTACAGCCAAAAAATACCAAGAATACCACATGCCTAGATAAGTTAATTGGGACCTCCTGAACACGAAAATCGCTGTAATTTTTTTTTTTCCTAAGTACCGTTTTTTAGATAACGGTACTTTTGTGTTTTTCGGTGTATGGTCCCACTCAAACCCTTGTGGAGCCCAACCAAACAGTCCGATTGAAATAAATGGCATATCGTTGGAAAGGTAATCGAATGCCTTTTCCATCGATATGCTACAAAACCTGATAAAAATTACCGGCCAATTGCGATTTTGCCCTATTTGTCAAAAGTATTTGAAAGTTAAAAGTTAAAAAAAAATAATATAAAATCATTTTTTTCAAATAATAAAATAGACCAAAATTAAAGAAAAATTTCATTTATAATACAAAATTTTAAAAAGGTAAACAAAAATGTTTTTTGAATGAAAATTCGAATGATTAACAAAATTTTTTTTCAATTTTTTAAATATGACTTAAGATGTTTTGTCAAAATGCCACAGATATGAAGAACGAGTGTTATGTATAATTTGCAATTTCTTTAAGCGTAAATATATATATTAAGTAAAATCTAAAACCGCGATTTTGGTCGGTTTTCAGGCATTAAAACCGCGGTTTCGATTTCGGTTAAAACCGAACTGCAATCCCTTATTAATAAGATTTGTCTATCATCATATTAATTAAATTTAAATACATTTTAAACCATATTTTTTTAATTGATAAAAAACACTACTGATATTTTTTTTTTGAGTAATCAGTTTGGGATTGAAATCCAGAAAAATCAGTTCAGTAGGATCAGAGCTGTGAATCAAAATGTGAAACCACCATCCTAAAAATATGATAATTTTGTTACAAAAACTAACATAAATGGTGGAATAATGCATGGAATAGCATAAGATCTTGCACAAATTCGTTTTATACTACTGGAAATTTTGCTGTTAAATTTCGGGAAGATCGCCCCATAATTTACAATAGGCCGCATATAAAGCCTACTCTGAGAAAGTAATTAAATGCGCCTAAAACTGTAGCAGATATAGATATTGCGGTAAAATTTGTTTCAACTTAGCTTAATATGGCCTGAAAATGTCCTGCAATTTTGTGATATATGGTCCATAATTTACCTTAGATCCCATACTAAGTAGCCCTCTGAAATTCACCATAAGCTCGAAAACTAATTTCACTGCTGTATTGAAATTTATTCTAATTTAAGGTTTTTAGCCCCAGAAATCACACTACAGAATTTTGGGATGATTGGTTCATAATTTATATGCTGATGCCGTTATTTTTTTTTAATTAAATTAAATTTTTTAAATTAATAATATCTAGATATCATATAGGACTCACTTCTGAAATATTAGAACTGTCGGTGGAGGGTATCAATGATTTAGCACTTTAAATTGTTTTTAAATGAATTGTTTTATATACATATGTATAGGAACACTGAAAGAATTTTCTTCGCAATACCAATGAATTTTGACATTAATCCCATGAAAAAATGCATTAAAAAGGAACCTATGCAGCGCTTCGTTGGATCGATGAAACCTGCTTCATAAAAAGGATTAAATATAACATTACATTAGATCTATGAATATTATTCATTGGATGAATACTCTTAATAAAGTAAAAAAAAATTTATTTTTTTTAATTTTAATTTTTTTATTTTTTCTTATTTTATTTTACTTTATTTTATTTTTTTTCCTGTCTCTGACGGGATTCGATCGCGCAACCTCGGTGCTGACAGATTATCTCGATACCAGTTAGTCTACCGGGGCAGTGTAGTTTTTGTATTAAAAAACTATGTTTTCTACTCAATTAAGAGCGTAAATATGAGATTAAATTGTCCATAATAACAATAACAACGTTGATTGAAAGTGGATTGAAAGTTTTTGTTACATAACTATAATGACATTTATATTGTCATAATGAAAATTTAAATATGTTGCTTTTATAAACAATTTTTTTGATTTCATAAATTTAATGGCATACAAGTAACATTAGATGTTACTTGTATGCCAGATGCTGACGCCTTTGTCAGCGTTCTTTGTGTCACACTGGATAGTGATACTTTATAAATTGATTAATATAATTAATATATAACACTGGTTTACAGCCACAAAATACCAAGAATACCACATGCCTAGATAAGTTAATTGGGACCTCCTGAACACGAAAATCGCTGTAATTTTTTTTTTCCTAAGTACCGTTTTTTAGATAACGGTACTTTTGTGTTTTTCGGTGTATGGTCCCACTCAAACCCTTGTGGAGCCCAACCAAACAGTCCGATTGAAATAAATGGCATATCGTTGGAAAGGTAATCGAATGCCTTTTCCATCGATATGCTACAAATTTCTATCTGATAAGAAATGGCTGAGTAAGGGCACCTCAAAGTTCAAAAAATGTCAATTTTTTAAGTTTTTTTAAAAATTTTTCATTTTCATTTCGTTTTTTTACTACGTTATATTAAATATCTGGAATGTTTTATTTCTTAACCAAATAGTATATTTAATTACCCACATTTTAAGCGTAATTTGATCGGATGAAAAATAAAGTTTTTATTAAGGATTTTGTGGAACGACAATATTTTCATCTCATATAAAATTCCGTGTTTTTTATATATGTTTAAACTTGTGGATAAAACGTAAAAAATTTACATATCGATGGAAAAGGCATTCGATTACCTTTCCAACGATATGCCATTTATTTTGATCGGACTGTTTGGTTGGGCTCCATAAGGGTTTGAGTGGGACCATACACCGAAAAACACAAAAGTACCGTTATCAAAAAAACGGTACTTAGGAAAAAAAATCACAGCGATTTTCGTGTTCAGGAGGTCCCAATTAACTTATCTAGGCATGTGGTGTTCTTGGTATTTTTCCAAATTAAAAATTTATAAAGCAGTGTAATTATTAATATATAAAATATATTTTTTTTAGTTTTACTTTGCAAAATCAATTACATTTAAATTTAAGTAAAGTTTTTTCGGAATTTTAAATTGCGAGAATATTTTTTAAAATTTTTTTTCAGGCATCTCAAAACTGAACACTGCTTAGACGATAGATCAACAGCCCAAGCGCGAGTCCAAATGCAGGTTGTATCACAACTTGAAATGCATTTGCAGAAGGAACGTGACCGCTTACAGGCTATGATGCATCATTTGTATTTAACGAAACATTTTGTTATGCCTGAGGAAACACAGGTTCAAAATTTTATTTTGTTTATTTTTATTTTATTCCATTATACCGAAAACAATTAATATCATCTAGTTTTTTTATAAACCCTTTAGGAAAATATTTCACATATTCGTTATAAAAATGCTATTAGATCCGTGTCTTCAACACCGGATTTAAATAAAAGCAATCACAATAGTAACGATGACTCCGACGGAGATGCAAGTGACTTGCAAACTTTGCTTATAAATTCTAGCAATACGGGTTCTACTAGAAAACGTATATGTGACAAAAGTCCGTTGGCATTAGCAGGAGGTAAGCCCTATAACATATCAGAAAATTTCTAAAAATTTCCTACCACTCCAACAACAACAAAAAAACAAGTAAGAGTGCTATATTCACCACGGTGCGAAAGGAACAGAAAGTCATTTAAATAAATAAATACATATACTATACATATAAGTATGTATGTACAGTGCTCCCTCGGTTACTACATATTTGTATAGGCCTATTGCACATTTTAAATAAATAAACATTGCTTTAATTATTTATAAACAAACTATATTTAGCTTATATGGTCCTAAAAAATATATTAAAAAAATAACATTTTTTTACATTAAAGAATAATGATGTTTTTTGTCGATAGTCTAAGAACGATGTCGACCAATTATCTTTCCGAATCATTAAATTTGCGTTGAAATGGCATTGATTTGTTTTTGCATATTGTTACATATTTTAGTGAAAATTCATATTTAGGTTTTTAATGCATATTTTGAAATTTTTTAGTGATTTTGTTTCTACATTTTCATATTATGATAAAAGTTCTTAAAAAAATTTTTAAATACACAAAAAAAAACCTTTCAAAAAAATTTTAAAGATGCGATTGCTGATCAAGCCAAGTCTTTTCAATGGTGTTGTGTTAACTGCAAAATAATAAATATGGAATTCTACAAGTTTTTTAAAAGCTATAAAAACGAATTCGACCAACTTAGTAAAGATTTTGTACTGGTTCAAAATAAATTATCTAAATTTGGTAAATTATTTACAGAATTTTCTAATTTGGAAAAATTCGAATCTACGCAAGACCGTTCATCTCGTAAGCGGAAAAAACTGCTATTAAATCTTCTGCAACTGCTTTAAATTCAATATCGTCAATTCAAACACCAACGACTTCGGTCGGAGTTGATAATAATGTGGTCTCTATATCATCTTCATCTTTGAATGTTCCTGCTCTAGAGTCCAATACCCCGAATTCGGATGCTACACCACTTGTCGGAGTTAATAATAATGTGGTCTCTATATCATCTTCATCTTTGAATGTTCCTGCTCTAGGGTCCAATACCCCGAATTCAGATGTTACACCACTTGTCAATATTGACACTGGTCTCGCTAACACATTTTCTACAATGACGCAAATACCGAATAATTATGTTGCATGTAATCAAACTGTTCATAATTCACTACGAGCTGTTCCACCAAGAAAATCTGTTTTTATATCTCGGTTAGCTTGCGGTACGTCCTCGGAAGATGTAGATTACTACATAAAATCTAAACTTGGTTCGAACACGATATGTTCAATTCATCAATTTCAATTCGTACAACCACGATCAATAGCTTCATTTAAGGTTACTATTTCTGCCTATTGTTTTTCTTCTGTTTTGGATCCAAACTTCTGGCCCGTTAACACTTTGGTTCGAGAATATATTTACAAAGAAAAACCTTTATTCAATAACGTCGTCAATTTACCTCAACGTAATATTAATGCTCCAAAAAACTAAATAATAATGGTACTGCCAACGTAATGTCCTTACTCTATCAAAAAGTCCGTGGCCTTAGAACTAAGTTATCTAATTTATATGTTGAAAGTTTTAACATCAATCATCAGGTGCTAGTATTTACTGAAACATGGCTAAATAATAATTTCCTCAGTACTGAAATTCTTTGTAACAAATTCAACATTTTTCGCCGTGATCGTGAAACTTATGGCGGTGGAGTTCTTATTGCGGTTGCAAATAGTTTACATGCGGAACGTATAAATATTGATTCATTGGTGGATATTGAATTCATCGCTGTTGTAATCAAGCTAAAGCATAAAAGGTTCATAGTAACATGTTCATACATTCCTCCATCTTCCTCGCAGTCTCTTTACATTCAACACGCTGAAGCTATTAAATATATTGCTCAATTTTCTAATGAATTGGATACCCTTATAGTTATGGGTGACTTTAATTTACCTTCATTATCTTGGAAATTTGTCCCAGAGGATAAATATTACGTTCCGATTAAACTTAGCGACAGTTCAAAGGATTTTATCAACATGTTACAGGACATGGGTCTTTTTCAAATAAACGGAGTAATAAATGATTTTTCGAAAATTCTTGATTTAATATTGGTAACTGATAAAGATGACTGTAATGTTAATCGCACAATCCCTGTAACTACTCCTGAAGAACGTTTTCATCCTGCTATTGAGCTAATCATAAACCTGCCATTGGAACACAATTATATACTGCCTACCATACACGAAAACAAACAGCATTTAAACAAACAAACTACAATGCACTAAATGAATTAATCGTAAATGTAGACTGGAATAGCATTTTAGCATTTCCTTCTGAAAAAAATACACATATGAATCACATATTTAAGGTGCTTTACAATAAACTTTTTGATTTTATGGATTTATGTATTCTAAAATATAGAATGAAATCTGAATCTGGCCCACCTTGGAATAATAGGCAATTATCTCGGGCTAAAAATAATAAAAATAAATGCTACAAAAAATTCAAACGTTCTGGATCTTCTGTTGATTATTCAAGATATGCTGTAAGTCGAGCTGAGTATACAAGAACAAATAACTTATGCTATGCACTTTACTTGAATAAAATCCAAAATAATATAAAATATGATCCGAAATCATTCTACAATTTTATAAATTCAAAAAATAGAACAACTGGTTATCCTACAGTGATGAAATTTAATCAAAATGAATCATGTGATGCAACTTGTATAAGTGATTTGTTCGCTGATTTTTTTTCTGCCACTTAATCAGATGCTACCTATGATAAAAATGGAAATTATCCGTTTCCGATAGCAGAAAATCCAGCTATATCAATTTCGTTTTTTGATACCCAAACTGTCGCAAATGGTCTAAGAAAGCTAAAATTCTCGTATAAATATGGTCCTGATAAGATCCCGAGTAATATTTTGATTATGCGTGCTGAAGCCTTATCTATCCCTTTAACGATATTGTTCAATACGTCAATTAAATTTGGGTATTTTCCGAAAATTTGGAAGGAATCTTCAATAAGCAGAGTTGCCGCATTTAGGCGAATGATAATCCAAGAGTGATTGTCGAAAAACCAATGCGCTTACAAAGAGTGACTGTTTGGTGCGGTTTATGGGCTGGCGGCATCATCGGGCCGTATTTTTTCCAAAATGATGCCGGTCAGGCAGTTACTGTGATTGGCGTTCGCTTTCGTGAGATGATAACGAACTTTTTATTGCCCGAATTGGCAGATATGGATGTGGACGATATTTGGTTTCAACAGGACGGTGCCAGTTGCCACACAGCTAACGAAACAATGGCTCTTTTGCGCGACAAATTCAATGACCGCGTTATCTCACTTGGTGGCGATGTCAATTGGCCGCCATGATCATGTGATTTGACACTGTGGACTTCTTTCTTTGGGGTTATTTGACAGAAAAGGTGTACGTCGATAACAGAGAACGCTTTGTGCAATTGTAAAAAAATCGCATTAAATCAACAGCAACAAATACACTCACTTGCGGTCATACAATCAAACTTGCGCAACCGCAAATATTCGCTGCTGGTTTGCAGTCATTCAAATAATGCACATCGTGCTTTGTTATTTATACAATCGTTAGCTTCGGTTTTTAATAAAGATGTTTGTGTGTTCGGAGCATGGATGTTAGATGTGACGATTTTACGTCATTTTGACGATTTTTTTCGATGAATTTAGTCTGGGTTCACACTATGAAAGTTTTCTTTCAGAAAGTTTGAGTTTATGGGTGAGAGGGGAGAGAAGAATAGCCTGTTCTCTTCCCCTCTCACCTATAAAGTCACACTTTCTGAAAGAAAACTTTCGTTGTGTAAACCCAGACTTAGCAAAATGACGATTGACGATTTTTAATGTAGAGTCACTTAGGTTTTGACGATTTAATCCCGTCAATAAATTTATTTTAAACTTTAATCTGGCATCAATTTTATAACACTTCAATCTGGCAAGTAAAGTTTTTTCTTAGTTTGTATATGTGTGTAGAGGCGAATATATATTTATACTAGCGGACCCGACGAACTTCGCCTCATCCCAATTTTAAGCCTTCAGACAGACAAACTTAAGAGTAATAATACAACACAAATATTTAAATTTTCAATGTGATTTATTTGAATGGAATCAGTAGAGAGCGATTTGATGAACAATGTTTTTCGATTTGTTTTCCGGCGCTAAAACTAATAACGAAAACGGTTTCCCAACACGCGAACATGCAACGTACAGCTGACCGTGCGGAAAACAGGGAAATTCAAGATTGATCCCACAGACTTCTAGTGATTGGCTTTGCGATTTATTGATTGTCATTACAAATGCCACTGAATCTGAATCCGCTTGAATTGGAATGGAAGGTCAGTTGGAATAATGGGAATTCGTGGGATAAGGACTTCCTCTGCTTTAAATTTGCACTTGATGGTTGTCGCCTGAATTACATTGTTCATTAGCTTTTTGACGGACCACCGCGTACCGTTGCAAATTTTTGGAGGATTGAGATTCCGCAACATGATTATGATCGATAACACCTTCAGCTGTAAATTATGCGGCGGAGTTCCTGGTACATCAAGCGAGTTCAAAAATTCCGACGGGTAGCTGGTCGGTTCATTTTCGTCGGTCACGCAGTCAACAGATTTGTACGTATGCAGTTGTCCTGCGATTTGACTTTGAATAATTAAGTTTAAGCTATCGACGTCCTTATTCTTCGCTGCTAGTATTGCCGGTTCACGAATCCAATCGAGATTTTTGTAATTTTGTACAATGCCAGGGAACACTTTGCTGATGAGTTCCTCCTTGGACGATGTGAATTCACAAAAATTTTCAGGGAACGATATCAATCCATTCGAAACAACAACAGGAATTTGGCCGTTGCCAAGCTCCAGCAGTTGTCCCGAGAATCTAGTAGCCGATGAGTCGTTCTGCAACGCGACTCTCATGTTTGTGGTCAATTGCAACTTCTGGACATGCCTCCATAAAGACGACGATTACAGGCACGCGTTAAGTTCATCCATAGCAGAAGATTTGGGGATGACAGGAAGTGTTTGACGAAAATCTCCGGAGAGCAATATCAAAGCCCCACCAAATCGTCTTAAGTATTAAAAATTCTATATTTTTTGGTTTTTTATAATTTTATACTTAATTGTTTTTTTATGTTTTAATAGAGTAACTAATCCGTGTTGATAAAAAAACGATTTTTTATATGACGAATTTTTGACGGGTTTTTTCAGAACTAATGACGATTATGACGATTTTTTTTTCAAATTTTGACGATAATTCGAAAAAAACATCTAAAATCATTGGTTTGGAGCGACTATGATTGTTTTGGTAAAGAAAAAAAAAATTCAAACAAAATAGCCAGAAATCAAGCAATCATTACTCATGTATTCATTCAGCATTAACTATGTAGTACAAGCAAAAAAAAATTGAAATGAAACTAAACGCACATATGTAGGTACATACAAACAATTTCCATAGAAACAGAATTTTTTTTTTTACTTTTAAAAAGTACAGTAGTTCTGTATGTAGGTACAATGTATTCTTGTTATTGTTGTTAATTTTAAAAAAGCGTATCTTCGAGTGGTTTATTGTTGTTATTGTTGTTTACCATTAACAACCACCACCGAGTGGACAATGACTACTTGAATCCAAAAGTATAAGAATGTGTTCCTTTGAATTTACACATGTGTGTTATATTGCATGCGCAACAAAAATGCAAATAAAGCACTTTCAATAAAAAATGAATAAATGCAAAAATCAAATGTGAACGAAACGATGTAAAAATTACCAACGTGGAACTTTGTCTTGCAAGCAAAGATTGAATGTAAATTTTAGCGTATGAATAAATCAAGAAAAATAGTGATTTTGCAGTTCTGTGGTCGATAAGCAAGCAACAATTCAAGAGTTAAAGGATGAGATAATTCGGCACATTAACGGCATAGAACCTCAATTATTCCTCAGCATCATCGAACATTTAGACCATCCGATGGTGGAGTGCCGCCGAGGTCGCGGCGGTCATTTGGCCGATATTTTGCTCCATACATGATTCAACCATACCAATATTATCATACTAAAAAGAAATGACAATAATTTCCTAAATTATTTGTGTTTTATTTAAAATCAACATCGGCCCTTAAAATTTAACCGCCCTATACATCCAAAAAATGGAATACAAACCCCTTCTAGAAGGCATCCGTACTTCTTCCTTTTCCCGCTGGGACAGATTCTACGTACATAGTGAAATAAGTACACAACACTCACTTCAATGCATATAATAAATGAATTTTTTAATATTTTTCTTTTCAAAAAATCTTGTGTTTTAGAACTCTTTAATAGCGAAATGGGTAGAAAAATACCCATAGTCTAGGGGCCAAGGTTTGACAGGTAATAATTAAAAAAAAAAACGCAATGTCAATATAAATGCCCTTAATATCAAATGTGTGAAATTTCCTCAAAATCCGACCACGAAATCGGGGGTCAGTCTTCAATGGGTTAATAAACACTAAAATAAAATTACAAAAATTATTTTTATTAATATAATTTTTTTCTTATTCGACCTTTATTATTTAAATTTATATAAATTTGTTTAAGTTTGAGTTCTTTTTCATATAAAAAAATATAATATAAATTTTTTTTTTTTTTTGTTAAAGTAAAATTAATATATTTATATAAAAAAGACCTCAAGCTTAAACAAATGAAGATACATTTTAATAATAAAGTCGAATAAGAAAGAATTTATATCAATAAAAATTATTTTTGCAAGATAGCTCCAGTTTCTACACTGCACCTTCTTCCTTGATTTTTTTCAAATTATGAGTTAACATAAATACAAAAAAAGTAAAAAGTTTGTTTCTAAAAGTTTATTAAAGACAATAAATAACAATGTATGTATATTATTGTTACGTTTTTCCTTTAATAAACGCGTTTCGGTTGACTCCCTTTAAAATAAACCATTGAGTTCTTTTTAATTGCAAATCAAAATAAATAAACACACTTATTCAACTTAACAAACTTTATTGAAATTAATTTGTTCACAATTGTTAGTTACGAACAGAGCCGTTTCACAAAACAAAACTAACTTATTATTCATGAGTCACCCCTTTTTATATATCATAATTATTTCTAGATTTTTCCTTAACCTTCCCGTAATAACTATTTATTATGTTCTATAACCATTTCTAGAAATGATTGGGAAATTTAAATAGGAATTATTTTAAAACAACAGTTGTGTTGAAAATTATACATGACAATTTTAAGTAACTTAAAACTATAACTTACAAGATAACTTATAACTATAACTATAAAGAATTCTTAGATAATTTAACTTTCGTAACATTATATTAAAAAAAACTCAATAATAAGGTTAAATAAAATATAATATCAGTTCAATATAAATTAATCTTTTTAAATAAGCAATTTATGATTTCTTTGTGAGTAAAATTTTGATATATATATGTATATATATATATGTCCTTTATTTATCTAAATATTAATTATATTTAAATAAAAAGTTCACAAAGAACACAGGGCGTTAACAATTTCTCTCCATTATCTTCTATTATTGGCAAGGACTCTGATTTGTCTTCATGTTTTATTATTTTTTGCGAGTTCTTGTCTTGTTCAGCGTGTCCAAGTATTACGTGGACGTCACTGAGACCGGTGTCCTTGAGGGTTCCATTCGTGGGTAGTTCTAGCTATTTCCGTTACCAGACGTCTAACTGAGCTACCTAAATAAGAGCGGAAGCGTTTTTTGTATGTCAAAACTTCTCATTTGCATACAATTTATACGAAACAAACAACTAGAATGCGAATTATAAACCACTCGGCTGATAAATCTTATTTGACAGATCGCTAAGTCGGCTTGTTTTATTGAAATTGTATTTAAATAAAATTTTCATGTTTAAAAAAACGCTTGCCGCTTTTGTTTAGGTTGTTCAGTAAGAGTATGACCGACCCATGTCCATTTACGTCTTCTTATTTCTTGTTCAATGGGCATACTATTAGTCTTTTGCCACAGTGTCTCATTGGATATTTGATTTGGCCAGAAGATCCGTAGAATTTGTCTTAGACAACGATTAACAAAAGTCTGGATTTTGTTTAGGGTAAGTCTGGTACAGCTCCATGTAGTGCAGCCATACAGAAGGACCGATTTTACACTGCAGTTAAATATTCTCAACTTAGTTTTTTGTGAGATTTTGTTTGTGTGCCAGACCTTATGTAACTTGTGAAAAGCAACGCGGACTTTATTAATTCGCTCAGAGATATCTTCATCCGAACCACCAGTAACATTTAACCTACTTCCCAGTAATTGAAAGACTGGACATGTTCGATTAAGTTGCCAGCCACTATAAGTGTTGTTGTCACATTAGTACCAATACGCATAAGTTTTGTCTTCTTAAAATTTATTTTCAGTCCTACTTTCCTAGCATTTATGGTCAGTCTCGTTATTTTCGCCTCAATATCTGCAAAACGGTGTGCCATAAGACAAATGTCATCGGCATAATCAATATCATTTAGGTATTCATCCAAATTCCAACGGATTCCAAAAGGTGGTTCGATATTCGTTTCTCCCATCAGACTATCAAAAAGCAGAAGAAAAAGAGTTGGAGATAGGATACAACCCTGTCTTACTCCTGTATATGTTCCGAAGGGTTGGCTTTCCCTTCCATTAAAACGTACTGTATACTCTGAATCGGTACATAACTCACATATTATATTTACAATTTTCTCTCTGATACCTTTTTTAATGAGTGTCGACCAAATTGAGCTACGTGATACTGTATCGAAGGCACGTTCAAAATCTACAAAGAGTAGGTAAATATGTGAATTAAACTCTGCTGATTGTTCTATAATTATGCGTAATGTATTGATATGATCTACGCAGGAACGACCAGGTCAAAAACAGGCTTGCTCTCTCCTCAAAATATCATCCATTACAGGTGATATTCTTTGCAGTATTATCGTGGCCATGATCTTACCTATGGAATTGAGTAAGGTGATACCTCTCCAGTTTTTACACAAAATGTTTGTACAAACGTAAAATTTTGACATGTTTGCCAAGCCATTTGTGAGGTTTATTATGCCCTTAAAGATATTTTATATGTTTACTGATTTATAGATTTGTGGGCTTAATCACATTTTAAACCAAAAAGAGAGTTTAACTTGCTTTGATTTTTAAGCGCTTAGTCGGTCGAAAATTTATCATCAAAGAAGTATATTGTTTAGCTCCCTTCAGCAAATTAATGCTGGAGTCTCACAAGGTACCATCTTGGGTGCTCTATTATACTTATTATATACTATTGACATGCCAACAAACAAACGCATCCAAAC
Source organism: Pollenia angustigena (assembly GCA_930367215.1). Classification (NCBI taxonomy): domain Eukaryota; kingdom Metazoa; phylum Arthropoda; class Insecta; order Diptera; family Polleniidae; genus Pollenia; species Pollenia angustigena. The sequence continues at coordinate 15,706,172 of OV884061.1, forward strand.
TTCGGCTTTTGCTGACGACACAGCTTTTTTAAGCCTACACGAAAACTAGAAATGAAGTAAATCAATGGGGAAAAATGCTTAGATAAAAAATTGATTTTGCGCTATCAAAATCAATAATCAGATAACACATCAACAATTGCATGTTTAATATCTTGGTAATAATCTAGACCAGCGTTTAACGTTTAAATGCCATATTGAGGCTGACATTTTCTTTCTAATAGAAACCCATTTATTATTAATACGATATCCGTATGACGTGCTAAATTCCCAATTTTTCATATTTGATAAATACACTGAAATTTATTGTTGAGGGAAAGCTAGCTTCTATGCGCATTTCACTGGTTGCTAAGGCCAGCTCATTTGGAAACCTTTTCCAAAGATTTTAGAAAAGCCAAAAATATTAAACAAATAAAACACTAAAGCGAATAAGAATTATAAACACTCTAAAGTCTTACTTGTAACAATATCAAAGCTTAAACAAAACACCAACAATAAACAGTCAGTTTATATTTTCTTACATCCCCCTACAATTGGTTGGGTTCTTTCCGACTCGAATTGTAGTTGTAAGTGGGTTAATTGAAGAAAAAACTGAAAGTATTCGGAAATATTTCCAGGGTTTAACATTGTACTCTATACCAGCAATAAAAACTAGTCGTTTCGGTAGGGCAGTTGGTGAGTGCTTGTATGGAATAAGAAACAGTTTAAAATGCGCAAGCTTTAGAATGCACGTTGTCGAAGAAGGTTACGTGAAATTAGCTAAATTATATATACATGACACACAAATTACATTTATCCCATTGTATCTGAGAGGGTGTAACTGGCAAAACGAGTTTAATATTGTTAAAAATTTTTGAGGAAAATCATATAACTAACCCGTTAATTATTGGTGATCTTAACATTAGAATCGGTAGTATTCAACAAAATGTAGATGATTTGCACATGGAAATGTTTAAATCTGGAAGAGAAATGAAGTGTGAACATCAAAAGATGTTATTGACAACAATAAGGGAAAACAGTTTATGAAATTTTGCTTAGATGAAAATTTATTTGTGCTTAATGGTCAAACAGATGGAGATGATGAAGGTTACTTAACATATGTTAGCTCAGCTGGTGAGTCAGTAAATGATATATGCGCAGTTCATTATGAAAATTTAAAACATGTAATGCATTTTTGTGTGGACAAAAAAGTATGGTCAGATCATTTTCCTATAAAATTAACATTAAACTTGTCCTGGGATAAGAATTACATTAAGAGCATTAATTTATTATCCAAACTACGATGGTATTGTAATGAAATGGCAAAATATAAAGCAAATCTGAATTCGAAAATAGAACAACATCCAAATAATCATACCTTTAGTTTAAAAGAATTGCAAGATATGATCAAAGCATCTGCGGTCGAACCCAACTACCGAAAATTTGAACCGAAGAATAAATGGTACAACTTTATATGTATGTACAAACGCCAGAGTTAAGGCCATGGAATGTTTCAATAAGTATAGGGCTTCAAAAAATTTAGCCGATAAAGAAATTTACCTGAAAAAACCGAATTTATACAAAATAATATGTAAACAGAGCAGAGAAGAATATTTTCAACTGTTGTCGTTTAAAATTAATAACATAAATGATAGTAGGCAATAGTGGATGTTTGCAAGAGAAGTACGGGGTCAAAATCATGTAATTGGCACTCAAATATCATCAGCTGCCTTTAAAAAACTTTTGAATCCATCGAAAACTTCACATGAGTTTATTTATGCGCCCATACTTATCAAAGACGATAAAATCGATTCAAATTTTGCACTTGATGAGTTAAAACACGTTCTGAAAAACGCAAAGACAAACAAAGCCCCTGGAGAAGATGGAATCACATACGAGTTTATTATAAACTCGACAGAAGATTTCCAAATACATCTGTTAAATTCTTTCAACAAAATGTATAATGAGGGTAAAATAAATAAACTTTTTAGTAAAACAGTGGTTTTTCCTATATTTAAAAAAGGAGATCCGAATACGCCAGAAAACTACAGAGGTATATCCTTCATAAATACATTAGCTAAAGTTATGATGGGAATTTTCAACAACGGGTTGTATAACTGGGTGGAAGAGTATCAATCTGGCTGGCATCGTTAATATAAAGTTCGCCGAAAAGAAAAAGTTATATGCATTTTTTGTCGACTTCAAAGCAGCCTTCGATAAAGTGGCAAGAAAATCAATTATATATAAATTATGTTCAATTGGTATTTCTTAAAAATTTTTAAAAATATTGGCCTGGGTTCGAGCCCGAGCCACGTCAAGAATGAAAGATTATCAATAACAATTTTAATTAATTTTCATGTTGTAAAATTCCTTTCTTCACAAAAATAATTTAATGAAAATTAAATTTCATGAACTTAAGCCTAATTAAAAATATTAAAAATTTGGATTAAAAACCATAAATAGTTCAACAAAATAACCACAATACTAATTATTGTTAAAGCTAAGGCACGAGCTCTATGTTTACATTTGTCCTTCAAAGTTGTGCTGAAAAGGTCAACGGAAAAGAGAAAGACAAAGTGAAAAAACAAAAAAATGTACTTGGACTTCAAGAAAAATTCTTGACGAAAGTACGAAAAAACAGAAGTAAAGGAAAAAACATGTAAAATCAATTAAAATGGATAATCATTCAGGAAAGCAAATTTCGACCTACCAAATGTTAAAATACAATTTGGTTTAAGGATTGATGTTTGACTAGTGACGTCAGCAGTCGTCGATGGCTGCGAGTGTAAGACGGCAAATCCATCTGAGGAGATCGAGTGGTTGCGATCGAAACATGTCATGGTAACCTGCCGGCCTGGGTTCGAGCCCGAGCCACGTCAAGAATGAAAGATTATCAATAACAATTTTAATTAATTTTCATGTTGTAAAATTCCTTTCTTCACAAAAATAATTTAATGAAAATTAAATTTCATGAACTTAAGCCTAATTAAAAATATTAAAAATTTGGATTAAAAACCATAAATAGTTCAACAAAATAACCACAATACTAAATATTGGAGGATATTTATACAGATACGAAATCCACTGTATGGAATGGTGAAGAGTTATCTGAGTATTTTCAAACCAATTCAGGTGTTAAGCAAGGATGTTTACTATCTCCACTTATTTTTTCACTTTATATTAACGATTTACACATCCCTAGGTGGTGGAATACTAGTCGAAGATATAAATATCTGGCTACTTATGAATGCGGATGATATAGTCATACTAGCTGGTGATATAGGTACTCCCCAAGAGATGATCTATAAACTGGAAAAATATTGCGATCTATGGAATCTAGAGGTAAACTTAAATAAATAAGAAATAGTTGTATTCAGAAATGGTGGTAGAATTAAATTGAAAGAAAAATGTCAGTTCAACGGAAACAATATCAAAATCACCAATGAGTATAAGTACCTAGGAGTAATTCTTACACCGAAAATGAAATTTACCAAACATGTGGAAAGTAGAAATACACAGGCAAAAACAGCTATTAATTGTACTTGGAAAAACTTTGTGTCTAATAGACAAATTCAATTGAGACAAAAGTGGAATCTCTTTTTAGCTGTTTGCAGGTCGATTCAATCATACACAGAAAAAATGAAAAACGAACTTCAATTAACGTATTTGTTAGAAATTTGTACTATTAGTTAAATTATTTACTGATTTTCCGCCTGCAAACAAATTGATCATATCAATTAACACATTTGTAAGTTTGAGCTTTTCTTGCTGTTGAATTTCAATTAACAGGTTTAATTGAAATTAAACGTAAACTTTAAACAAGTTTTTAATTAAATAAATTAAAATGATAATTGGTTTTTTTTTAAGTTTTTAACAAATCTATTAATTGCCCCAATTAATCAAATAATTGAGTTTAAAATTTTTTTTTAATAAAATTCGTTAATTGTCCCAATTAAAAAAATAATTGTTTTTCTTTTCATTTTCTATTAAATGTGATAATTAATACAATCAAAAATTTAATTGTTTTTTGTGATTTTTATCAATTAAATCTTTAATTGAATCAATTAAAATGTTCGCTTTTTATCAATTAAAATTTTAATTGATTTGATTAAAGAAGTAATTGAAATTTAACCCCCGTTATTAAATAAAAAAAACTACTTTATAGAAAATTATTTTATTTATATTAGATTTATTTTGCTTTTTAATTTGAATTCAGTATACAATGTATATTATTACACAAATTTTCATAAAAAATTCGTTTTAAAACATTTTATAAACCTGTTTTAGTTGTTATTAATAAGGAGAATTATTTCTTTTTATAATTATAACATTTATCACTTTTGTTTTTCGAATCTGTTCAATGGAAACAATCAAAATTAAATATATAATTTTTTTTGCAATAGTTATATTCCCTAAACATTTCACATATGTACTTCTTTGCTAATTCAAACTTTGGTTAACGTTAAAGGAATAAATATGTACATATACTTAGGAATGATTCTATTTACTACCGGAATACATATGTGCATTCTATTGGTGTCTTATAATAGTTAAAATTTCTGTACATACAATTGACTTCGTTGCTAACCAAAGGCTAGCTGAAATAAAACATGTAACTAGAAGATAAAATATATTCTTGAGGTGTATAGAATCAATTCTAAGAATATGTACATATTACCTTTAATGTTAACCAAAACATGAATTAGCAAAGAAGTATGTTAAATATTTAGGGAATAGAACTATTGCAAAAAAAAACTTTATAAATCGAAATTTGATTTTTTCCATTGAACATATTCGAAAAATAATAATGGTAAATGTTAAAATTATAAAAATAAACAATTCTCACATTACATTTAAAATAATTAAAATAATAAATGAATACAATTAGTATTATATAAATTAATAATATTTAAAAAAAAGGAACGAATTCGAAAAATAACACTAATAAATATAATAATTATAAAAAGAAATAATTCTCGCATTACATTTAAAATAATTTTAATTTGAAAAATAAGTTTTATAATGAATAATAATTAATAATAATTATTTAAAAAAAGGAACATTGCATTTTGTTAACTATTGTATTAAAAAAAAAAATATTTGTCCAAACGTTTTCTTGACCAAGGCGAATTAACTACAGGTGGTGTCGAAACAGCATCTGGTTTTGACAGTTCGAGCTCATTTGTTTTGATTTGTTAGTGTTTTGCTAAGAGTGGTTGATATTTCGAGCTATTAACACTAACAATACAATGCAAAAAACCCTATGCTGTTTCTGTTGTTTTTGGATTGTTGTAGTTCCGACACCACCTGTAGCTGAATTCGCCTTGCTGTAAACAATATACAATGTATATATATTTACTTATGTTTATGCATAGCATGCCAAGAAAATGTTTTCACATAGTAAAAAATAAAGTTAGTTTTGATTAATGGTAAAAACAAATTGTAAAAGTCCAGTAACCAGAGTATTTAATGTTAAAGAAACAACAGAGCTGATGTCAAGTACTTCATATGAAGCTGAGTTTTTGTTCTCTTTTTTTAATTTTTTAGCTTGAGTATTTCATGTTTAATTGTATAAGCTCGTAAACATTTTTTATTTGACGGTAAGTCGTAATAAAACGACTGTATAAAATTATAAAATATTTGTGATTCGTCCGGATATTGCACATTAAAAACGAAATATATTTTAAAAAGCACATCAAATGCGCTTAAAACTGAGACAAAGGGGTATTTGACATCGTCGAAATAAACAAAAATTTCTTTAACTTTACAAATGTCACCTACGACGAGGAGCTTCGGTTGAATGTGCCTGCCTTGTAGTTTCAACAGCTTAAGTTTTGTGTTTAGCTCCTCACTACTACCAGCGACGACAGCAAAAGCCTCCTGCGAATCTAATATGCTGTATTTTTTTCTAATCTTGGCTCCATTTTCGTCAGTGCTGACTTTTAGCTGAGGGGGAAATAAATGATGGTAAAACCACAGCATCATAAAATGTTTGGATTCTGAAAAATAAACGATAAAATATGTTACAACTACAAAAAGTATTAACCAGAAAAATGTGTGTGAATGATCAAGCTCTTCGCTGTGTGCGTTCAAGATTTAAGCTTCGTACAGACGGTGGTCAGATCTTACAATATTGTCATTTTGCTGACAATGGCGCCATTTTACACTCTGCCAAATGAAAATGAGCTTACAATGTTCATACAGTTGCAAGACATTTTTAGGCAATTTTAATAACAACATTGTAAGATCTGACCACCGTCTGTACGAAGCTTTAGTGTAATACTTATAAATAATCTTTTTTTCTGCTGTTTAAACTAAAAGAAAAAATTTTGTTTAAAACAACAATTCAAAAAAAGAATTTGTTTTTGTTTTAAATACACATATCGCACTTGATCAACAAAAGGGTATTAACTCAAAAATGTTATTGTTGATTAAGTGCAATATGTAAGTATTAACATAAATGTTTCTTTTAGGTTCAAACGTATGCCACTAAGCTCTGGGGGTTAACGCGTATTTCGATTCGAAAGAAATCATTTACGAATTCGAACAATTTGTACTTGAATAAACGGACGTTTTTTATACTTTATTGAAAACAAAAAATCACTTTCTTAGAAGCCACTCTCTATTACGAACAAAAATTGTTCATCAAATTTCCCATTTTTTAAAAAATACAACCTCTGTCATCGTTTCGAACGATTACGAAAATCGTAATACACAGTACAAATTGTTCGAATCCGTAAATGATTTCTTTCGAATCGAAATATGCGGTAACCCCCCTGGTTTATTAACAATTTACCTTCATCAATTCGTTCACTTTCAACCAACTTTTTGGATACATTAGCGCAGGCAACTTTTGTTTTCAAAACTAACATTGCTTCGTCAGTAAAGTACAACCAACGTTCCTTAAAGTTCTTGGCCGCTGGGTATTTTAACACAAAATCAATATCGATCTAGAAAAGAGTAAAAGTAAAAAAGACATTTAAATATATAATAAAATTTTTTTAATACGATGTATTTACCAAAAGATGACCAGAAGGCTTTGCATATTCTGGCCAAAGTTTGAAAATCTCTGCAGTATTTTCGGAGCTTGAGATTTGTTGGAAACGTAAGGGGGCACACTTTCGCCAGCAGATATTGTACTCGTCTTCGGAAGTTTTTGATGATCTTAAGTACTCGACATCAAAAGCATAACTATCTACATTTTCTAAAGAAAAATGTTAAAATTATTGTTATTTAATTCTTTTGTTTCTCGTCCTATAAAAAAGAGTTTTTGATTACTTACCAGAGAACTTTTCTTTTTCTTCTGTTTCTAACTTTAGCACACTTTTGGATAGCCTTTTGCAGTTCGCAAGTTTATTATATATCTTGCCTCTTTTTCCAGTGGTATAAAGTTCCTGAAATAAATAATTATTATACATACAACATATTTTCTTAAGTTGAACTTTATGAATGTGTTTACTTACCAGTTTCTCCGTTGGAAAGATTCTACAAATTTCGTTTTCAATTTCTGAACATTCAGAAAGCGAGCAATCAAGATTTTTTGACTCCATATAGTTTGTTATGGTTTTGATCAGCAAATTTCTTTGTTCTTCGTGTAGGACTTTGTTAACATTGTAAAACTTAAGTATGTCATTGCCATTTGTTGTGTTCTCCAGAATTTCCATTACTGTTGGAGGTTTTTTAGCTGCATTATCAACTTTTTGGTTGATTAAAGAGAATTCAGAGTTAGTATTTTTTTTCCAGTTTTCCAAGTGGTACTCAAATTTAGCTTGTTCTCCGATGGTTAAATTTTGGAACAGTTTGCAAATGTGGTGTGTCTTTAACATTTTAAGTACATTTATGTCAATCATTTGTTCTGAAAACCAATACCAACGTATTTACATACACATACATATTTTGAATAATTATAACAAAGTCATATCTTAAAAATGCGAACATGGCGATTAAATTAAATTTAAAAACCACATAAATTGATATGTTTTTAATGTAAAAAACACATTTTAAATATGCATGTGCTTAAACGAAAACAACATAACTAGTTAAGAAAACTAAAGATATTTTGTAGAGCCATGCAGTTGTGCCTAATAAACCAAAATTAAGTAAAAAAAAAAAATTTTTATTTTTTGGGTGATTCGTACTTTTGCATTTTTAACGACTACGAGTATAAAAAGAAGGCATTAAGCCACAATTTTTTTTCGTTAATTTCAAGTGTTTCTTTTTTGAGATATGACTTTGTTTCGTTAAAGAACCTTAAGTTGTTAATAAAATTTAGGATAATATAAATTTCAGTTTAACTTTTTTTAAGGAAACATGTTATGCGGAATTAAGACACAATTTTTTAGTATAGTTTATAAGAATAAATGGTCGTGCGGGGTAAAACACGTTTAGAAAATAACAAATCCAAAAATATTGCAAAAGGAAGTTAGTTTCTTTTACTATTATCAAATTAAATTAAAAAGTTTCGGTCTTAATCCCGTATTAGAAAATTATAAAATTACTTACGTTTAAAATAGTCATATAGGTGATGCAAATTCCATTCAGTGAGGATTGAAATTAAATCATCATCAATATTCATTTTAATAAATGGTTTTAAAAAATTCTTTAAGTTTTAAAAATATTTTTCCTTGAGTGGTATATAGTTTATCAATTGGTGGTCCAACGATATCTTCCAGTTTTATAATTGTGTATTTTGTTGAGACTGATGAGTACTCGAAAGCTGCAAAGTGAGTATTAAATTCAGCACAAATTTTTTTGCAACAAAATATTATATCATTTTTTTTTGTAATAATAATTAAATAAATTTCAAAAAAATTGAAGTCATTCGAAAATGTTGCAATAATTTGCGTGCTTGTGTATCTATAACCCCAAATTGTGGCTTGTGAATAAAGAGAAATATCTGCTGCAGGAATTTTTATATTTTGGGAAACTAATATTTTAACGTGCTTATCGCGGAATGGTATTTGTAAAATAATGTCATCTGTATCAGTTGACTCAAGTAACGCATTCGCAAATGCTAACTGCTGCTTACATGAAAAAGTTTTTGCAATATTCTTTCTTGACGTGATAACGTGTGAATAAATTTTGAATTTTTTGTGTTTCCCTTCATATTTAAAATTCCATATTTGTCTCAAAGGTCCAATTTGTTGAATAATTGTGGCATAATGCACTAGAAAATGAAACTTTGGCCTGAGATGCTCCTTAAATATTAATTGGTAGTTTGTATTAAAATTTTGAATTTTAAACTTTAACCGACGTATGACTGATTGTGCTACTTCATAACATAAAAGTTCGTCTACAATTTCAAAAAAATCTAAAAGAAATACCCACACTGGATCTCCCTGCATTATAAATTCTCCAACTAAAAGGGTAAAATACTGACAAAAGCACATCATTTGAACAGCCGACATTTTTAATTTACGACTTTCTAGTTCTTGCAAAGATATAGACAATTTTTCGTTTCCGCGGTCATGTTGGCCGTACTTAAATGATTTAAGACGACTGTTTAAACCATTTAAACTAAAATATTTCATTTTTTTTATAAAATATAACAAAGCATCGCTTAAAACATAATGGCATACTCCCTCAAACACGTCATGCATAACATCTACTGCATAATTTTCAGTGCAGTGAAATGACGGTATGTGATTAAAAATACAAGGAGCATTTATTCCAGTCTCAGCTACAACTCCCTGTTCAATGGACTGTCTATAATTGATTCTATTTCTTAGAATTTCAGTTTTTTCACATGATTGCACTTGAGCTTCCGACTTCTTGATTTGACAAAATCTACAATAAAAATTAGCTGAGAAAGATTTTGAAAATCCGAGTATGCAATTAAGCCCTAAGTTATCTCCGAGGAATAATGCCATTACAAAATGAACACGTTTTTTACCACCATTTGTTTCAACTATAATTCCTTTCGTTTCCAGTTTTGTTAGAGTATCAACCAAAGGCTTAAAACAATCATTGCCATATATCTTCACATCGGATGATTTGAAAGAGGCAGCTAAATAAACTTCATTTAGTTTAGAAGATTTTGTAGGAATGCATGCAAAACTATAATAGAAGTTGCACGTCGTATTTCTCATTGATTTCGATCCAAGTGGATTATTGATAGCAAAATCGTCCGCATAAAGATAGAAAGGGATAACGGTTTTATAGGGATATAAACTTCTTTTCTGTTTCCACAAAGGCCCTTGAATAAAGTTCACAAATTTTTCATTGCTCTCTATTATTTCCATGTGTTTTAAAACTTTATCGAGAAATTCATTTCGCTCAAAAATTTTCTTAAACTGGAATTCTAACGGCATAACAATAGCATTAGATTTTGAATTGTTACTGACTTGAAATGATTCAACATTTCCAATTAAATCTTTTTCTCGCAAAACATTAAACAATTTTGACTCAGTTTTTACATCTTCAAACAATATCATAACATCACTTAAAACCTTTGAAAGGGTATTATTGCTGTGGTTTATTGGATTTTGAGCTTTTTCAATAAATTGCAATACCGGATTTAATATTAAAACCTCAACCAAATTTGTTATGTTTTTAACATCCGATCGAGCTAAATTGTTAAAAGAATGAAGTTTTGTAATAAATTTTGTTGCTGAGTCATAAACATTTTTAAGATCATCATTATAATCAAACATGGGGGGAATTAAATTATTTTGAGCCGTATTGTGAAAACTCGGGTTTGCAAGCAATTCTTCACGATTTGCAACGTCATAGACACTTTCCCCTCTACACTTTTGGAAATGATTCGCTACATGTTTTTTAAAAGGATATTTTTTTGAAAATTTTTGAAAACAACTATCGTAAGTACATTCGTATATAATATTTCTTGGAGTTACATGTTCTTTTAAATGGTCAAAAAATTTTTTGGAGGAATCGAAAGAGTCAACGCACAAAAAACACTTGAAAAACATTATTTCCTATCAGTATGTACCTATGTCGATATTTGTACAGTCTTAATAAAAGAAACTATTTTATTTCATAAAATTGTTGCTCAAAACTTTAATTTAATTGTATTTGTGCGTGTATACGTAACGGTATATTTATGTATGCCTAGCAACAATAGTTTATCCCTTTATACAAACACTACAATGATTTGATGAATACATACCAAGGTACAGACACAAGCCTCTGCAGAAAATTATATTTCACAAAAAAAAAAACACAAAAACAGTTAAAAACTTTTTTTACAGATGCTTCTTTTTAAAACAAAACACAACGATGTTCACCGTACGAGATCACTTTCAATACTGAATAAAGTTTATGCTGTTGTCATTGCCTTTGATTTAGTATTACATGCGTACATAAATACAAATCAAAATATTTTTTTCAATAAACACAGTTAATTGAATCAATTAAAAAATTGTTTGAAACTTTAATAGAACAAAAAACATCTTAATGTTTGTGTGTACATATACACATATGCATACATATACGCTTATAGGTATACACATAAACATTATAATTTGTATTTTCAATAAACACAGTTAATTGAATCAATTAAAAAATTGTTTGAAACTTTAATAGAACACAAAACATCTTAATGTTTGTTTGTACATACACACTTTACATGCATATATGCCTATATACATACAAATATTATAATTTTTATTTTCAATTAAACCAAATTAATTGGATCAATTAAAACAATTGTTTGAAACAGCATTACTTGATTTAATTGAAAATATTTTGGTACAAATTTTTTCTGTGTATGCAGCTCAAATTTGGGGTTATGGGTATTTTGAGGAGATTGATTTACTTCAAAGATATTTCCTGAAAATAGTTTTGATGCTGCCAGATTTTACACCTAATTATGCTCTGATGCTTGAAACTGCCGCGGTAAACAAGCATTTATGTATATACACTTGTCCGAAAAAATTAGTTTTTCTTTAAAGAATTTCAAAAGGTTCCAGACAATCGAAATATTCCATGGTCCAGTACACAACCCAATAAACAACAATGGATCACTCAAAGCAATGAACTAACAAAAAGAATAAAACAACATCAGCTTAATCTGTGGTTACAGAATAAAGCAGCACCCTCAAGAATATATAAAGATTTAGATTTCGAAAGAGGTTCAAATTATTTCATCGACAACATGAATCAATCCAAAAAAACGGGGGTCTTTAAAGCAAGATGTGGTATCATTAAACTAAATTACAACACATTCGGGGCGACAACTGAGAACATAATATGCAAGCTTTGTTATATGGGTATAATGGAAACATTTGAACATTTCCTAGGTGTTTGTCCAGTCCTCAAGGAGTTCCGAATTGTTAGTTTTGAAAAACCGTATTTACTTTACACTGAAATGATTGATATACTGAATGGTGAAAAGAAAACGGATTAGGAAAGATTGGTTGATTATCTAAAGTCAGCATTACATTATCGAAATTTTTTAACACAAGAATATAATTAGCTAATTTGTTAAATAATTTTAAAGTTTATTTTGTAAGGTTATCGACAGACGTTTTATAAAAACATTGTCGAATATTACTTTCAATTTTCTAATTTTCAATAAGAATTTATTTTATAAATTAAGATGAAATTTGTAAACAAAAATTTATTGTAAAAAAAAAAGAAAATCTTACTACTACTACTATTGAGGCAATTTTAACTCAAATGAAACTTAAAGCAAAAAAATTGGCTTATTGGAAAAAATCCTTTCCTAAGTCTCGATTGCAAAATTTCTACTTTACAATTCTGTATTAAAGCCAATCTAATGTTACGGTATTTAGTTATGGAGCACTGGCATCGGCCTCTATTACCGAAAAAAATTCAAAGGCTCCAAAATAAACTTCTTCGAATAATAAACAGTCGCCCCCTGGTATGTTTAAAAGTCCAATATTAACAAGGATTTCAATGTGCCATTAGTATAAACTATGATCGCAAAATATTCGGTAAAATATTGCAAAAAGAGAGAACTTCAGCCAAATCCTCTAGCTCGAAATATTCTAAGTGATACCTCAGGGCTTTTTCGAATAGAAGAGCGTTAAAAAAATTTTTCGTCCGGCACTGGCAGGACATAAAATAAGGAATTCTTATAAGATTTGATTAATTATTGTTAGTGTTCAAATTTTAAATATGACGATCCAATTAATAAATAAATATGAAAAAATATAACCTCAAATTATTTAAAATATTTTTTGGATAATTAGTCTTTATTTAATATGGGCTTCCATATAATGGTTCTGCCGACTCTTGAGACCAAATAAAAGGCTTATATAACTTATAAAGAGGGAGAAAATAATTTAAATTAACAAAGGTTAACAAGGGAGTGAAATCTTTGACATGGGTAACACTGATGATCTTCTGGGCCGCGAGGAGTTGAGATGCGTCTACTGGAAATTAAAAATAGTTTAAGTAATGTTGTATGAAAGCAAATCGTCTATCGGAAAAAGGCATTTTATAAGTAATGATTTGAAAAGGCGTAGCATTAAATACTAAAAAAAATTAAAGCAGAGATTGCTTAGAAAGCCATTGTTAAAATAATTATTCAATGCTACCATTATGTGTTTACTTAATCGTTTACTTGAATTATTACGAGTCTCATTAAAAGGTAAGTAGCATAATTTGGTAATGGGTTATTTAATAACGCCTAATTATACGGACGTTAACTGCGCGGACCTTTTAATTAGAACCGCTGTACACCTTTTCTATTATGCCTAGCCGCGATCCTCTGAGTGCAAGCAAGTCATTCATTTTTACAACAAAATAATTTAATTTTAAATTATGTTTTTCTTCCACTTGCGCTCTTATAAAAAGACTTAAGATATTCTTCTTTCCACTTAAGTGAGAATTGGTGGTGAATAGCTTTCAGTTTTTTCCAGCAATTTATTAGTTACCGATTATCGGAATAAGTTTCAGGAATTGCCATTATTGCTCCACCTCTGAGAAAGTGTCCTGTGGTTAAGGATACTAGCTCTGTGGGGTTTTCGAAGAGTGCCGAAATAGGACGAGAGTTCTGTACGGTTCGAAGGACCATGTAATAATTTAATATATGCAAAAAAGTTCATATTGTTACGAAAGTTACTTTAGTTAGTTGTTATTATTGTTTAAGAATTAGTTGTTATTATTATTTATCTTGTATTGATAAGTTATTAAGAATTTGTTAGTTATTTTATTAGTTTACGTAGTTATTAAAGATTGTTATAATTTAGTACACTTCAATCCCAATGTGCAGAAAGCCCTAGAAATTACCGTTAAAAAAGCTTTAGTATAGGTGGTGAAATTATGTAAACATAAGTGCCGCCATAGATCAAAATTGACGATAGAGTCGTGAATAAGTAAAGCCTTGAACCTTCGAGAAACATTTCGAATGTTCTAGATGGCTGAATTAAAGTATAAATAAATACTTGCGGTGGCTAGCATCAAAAAAACAGTATTAGTTCAGACTTTGTCAAGTTTACTATAAACATTTAAGGACCGTTTTCACAACTTACCGATAGCTAATGGTAGGATTTTATCGGACGTATAAAAAGTGTTCCATTATTGCAACTTTACTTTAATCCACCAGGTAGGATGAACCTTAATTCACTTTATCGTTCACTTTATGTTAAAGTAAAATTTTAATAATGGAACAATTTTTATAAGGCCGGTTATAGTCTACTTTAAGCTATCGATAAGTTGTGAAAACGGGCATAAGTGTGTTGATTACAATAGTGAGTTGTAAATAAAAGCTGTAAATTACGGTTGTTAAAGGGACTAAGTTATTAATAAATAAGTGTTATACATTAAAGTTTTGTGTTTTTTTTTTTTTTTTGTTTAATTTGAATTGCAATTAAAGAACTCGAAACGGTTTATTATAAAGGAAATAAACCAAAACGTTATTGAAAGGCAGTAACGTAACAATATAAATTCTTTTCCAAAAAAACGTTTGAAAAAAAAAAACAAAATTGGGGGAACTATTGTGGGAAAAAATTAGAGAGAGAGAGAGAGTAAACAAAATAAAAATCCAACAAGAGCAGCGTGGCCATTTTGGCATTTTTGCAGCTAGATTTAGCATTTTTTTGTCTGATTTAGCTGCAAATTTTTCATTTAGCAGTTAGCATTTTTTTTTAGCATTTTTCAACTACATATATAGTATTTTTTAGCATTATTTAATTTAAGAATATTGAAGTAATATTTTTTGAAAATCTACCACGCTTTTTTGTTGAATGCACATACAAATCCCTACTCTTTTGCTATAGAAACTGTACAATCTTTTAAAAGACCTTTCATATCAAATTGTTTTAAAATTTGACCATTTAATTCATGTTAAGCGGAGTTTTGGAAACGAAAAAATACCATAACTTTTGAAATAGAAACTTAATGTCAACTTAAACAACGATTGCCAAACAATTTTCATAATTTAACAAATACTAACTTTTTTGTGTAGAAAACAGTTTAAAAACTAATGAATGCAAATTAAGCGAACATTTAAAAGAAGAAATGATTGATTTCACTGTAGAAAAAATTACAACATTGAAACATCAACAGTTGATTTCTGGATAAATGTATATGGATATGGAAATGCATTAAAAGAAAATTGCTTCAGGGAATAAGCTTCTTTTGCAATGAAGTTCTTGGTTTTGCCATTTAGCAATGCGGAAGTTAAAATAGGTTTTTAGTGGTATACATCTCCTAAAACCGAAAATTCGTAATAGAATGACGTTAAAGTCTATAAAATCCCTACTTTATATTAGGTGTGGTTTAAAATGTTGCGATAGTTTTAAAAAATTGTACGATCTCATATAAAAATGGGAAAGAACATATATTGTAATGATATCTCGATCGATTCTTCAGAAGCTGAAGAAAAATATTCATTTGATGACGTTTTTAATTTATGAAATTAAATTTTTTTTAACATGTTATATAATTTTTATTGAAATATTAAATAATAGCCATTAATGGGTCAAGTTCCATTAATTTTTTGTTATGGTATGGTACCTTTTGTTTGAAAACTTTTTATGTACGTATATTAAAACTGAAATATATTTCTTTTATAGTTTTAAGACTTTTTATGTTTTATAAATATTTTATTCTGAATTTTTAATCAGTTTGTTTTATTGATATAATGTGAGTTTATAGGGAAGAATTATGCAAGATAAATCATGTATAAAGGTATATTGACTAAACTAACAAAAAAATAATACAATTTAAATTTAAGCATTATTTTTTGGCAGTTTAGGATTTTTTAGCATTATTTTAAAGCCGATTTAGCTGTAAAATTATTTTAGATATGACCATACTGACCAAGAGATGCTTACCAATTGAGTGATGATCAGGCCTGCCATATTTGCCGATATTTTACATGTTTTTCCTTACTTCAGTTTTTTCGTACTTTTGTCAAGAATTCTCCTTGAAGTTCAAAGTAAATTTTTTGTTTTTTGTTTTAATTTTTTTGTCTTTCTTTTTTCTTGTTGACCTTTTTCAGCACAACTTGAAGGACAAATGCAAACATAGAGCTCGTGCCTCAGCTTTAACAATAATCAGTATTGTGGTCATTTCGTTGAACTATTTATGGTTTTTAATCCAAATTTTTTTAATATTTTTAATTAGGCTTAAGTTCATCAAATTTAATTTTCATTAAATTTTTTATGAAGAAAGGAATTTTACAACATAAAATTAATTAATTCATTCAGTCGAAACTGAACGAATCGAAATTATTTTTTCAGTGTTTGTCTGTAATAAAATAAGTTTAAAAAAATTACCTTAAAGTAAAATATATATTTGTTTTTAATTAACTACAAATTATTTATAAATCGTTTCTTTTTTTATTGATTATTATGTTTCAAACGTAAGTTAATGCTGCATTTTTCTGTTTTGTTATTAAAAAAAAGTTTTATTGTATTTAAAAGAGGTATTTTAAATTTGCCGATTTTTTTAAAATTAAATATGCCGATTTCTTGTCAAAACCTTCTCGCACCCCTGGTGATGATACAAATGTGATTTTGATTTTTCTTTTATGTTGCCGCGAAGGCCGTTTTACATATAACCCTGCAAATAAAATTGGACCACCTGATTCATTTTGATAAAATGGACTACTCCATGGACTGATCCGATGTAATGCAAGCATGGACCATTTCATTGCTAAAAAGTGTTTGTAGTCAGACGACATGTCTTCGTTTTTTAACGATATGCTTTCGTTTTTAAACGACTTCAAAACTAATACTCTTGAGTATACCATGGAGTAATTTTAAAACTACTCCCTAGTAGTCCAAAGGTTATATGGTCCTGCCCTAGGACATCGGCTTACATTTGGACTAGTCCTGGTCGCTTGTGGGCTACTCTTTACACGCTTGTTTGGACTGGTTCTATTATTTGCAATTTAAGGTTTATAATAATTTTCATGCACTAAAAAATCGGAAATATGCGCATTAATTATGCACTCAAAACTCCAAAATACGCATTAAAAAAATAAAAACTAAACACTTAAAAATCTATCTATCTATCTATATATATAAAATAGGATGTATGTATGTATGTGTGTATGTAACGTATGGACTCCAAAACGGCTTTTCCGATTTTGATGAAATTTTCAGGGAATTTTCAGAATATTCAGGCGGGTGACACTGTGAAGTCTGATTTTTGGACGATTTTTTCTTTAAAATGATCGCCATGGTCCAACTTAGATTTATACGAAAAGAACATTTTGCCCCGCCCACTTTTACGCCCAGTTTTTTTGAATTACCTAAAATCAGAAAACGTCTCCATCGATTTGAAAAATTTTTCTTTCAAATGTTCGTATTAATCCATTTTAAGTTTTCATCGAAGGACAAATATACCACGCCTACTTTTACGCCCACTTTTTCTATTAAGCGCATAAGTTGAGAACGGCTTGACTGATTCAAACGATTTTTTCATTAAAATGATTGCCATGGTCCAACTTAGGTTTTTTGCGGAAAGAAAATTTTGCCCCGCCCACGTTTTTCGGTTTACCTAAAATCAAAAAACGGCTCCATCGATTTGACTAATTTTTCTTTTAAATGTTCGTATTGATCCATTTTACGTTTTCATCGAAAGAAAAAGGTCTCACGCCTACTTTTACGCCCACTTTTTCTATTAAGCGCATAACTTGAGAACGGCTTGACCGATTTGGACGATTTTTTCTTTAAACTCATCGCCATTTTAAAGGCCGTTAATTTCGTTTATATACAACAATTTCGTATATACAACATGTTTGTTTAGGGCCAGCAACGCGGACCGGGTATGCTAGTTTTAAATAAAAATGCGTTTGCTTTTTTATTTTATTCTATTGTTGTTTTCATTTAATTGTTATTCATAGGTATAATATTTTGTAAAATATAATTTAAATACCTACATAATTTAAATTTTTGCTTGCATAATCTAATTAATACATTTTTATATATCAAAAGTAAATCTTTGCCTGTTTTGTTCATGGAAAATTATCTCTCAACGTCAACCAAAGTTTAAGCGTTCTTGAAAGTTTGGAGAATATTCTAGATCACAAAAAGTTGAAATTTGTTTTATTGTTAGAAATCCCATATTTTTTTCAAAACGTTTTGGATTTCTTTTTTTAATTTGTTAGGCTATTTTTCCTTCCACATTGTTTCCCGTAAGAAATCAATAAATCAAAATTATCGAATTGGCTTCTTGTTTCCTCTGCAACTTGATGTAACCCATGTGCCTAGCAAGTAACATGTAACAGTTTTGAATAAATTGTTTTAGGCCAATTGGCAGGTGCTGCATCGGTTGAAATTTTAAGGATCTTTTGTCGAAATCTTGTATTTTAAGCAGAGCTCCAATAAAATTTATTTATTTTTTATACAATTCTGAAATTTCTCGAAGAACATTTTTTTTCTAATATGGAAGTTTTAAAAATATTTCACTGAAATATGTTAAAATAGGCACAAATTTGCATTAAAACCCGAAATATGCAAAAATATGCATTTTCACCGAAATATGCAAAATGTGCAAAAACACTGCGATGCCATTTTAAGGCATCCCTATTTATTAGTATTTATGATATGAAAACTAAAACAATTATTTTTATTCTTTTACAATTTAAAATTTAATATAATAATTGCTATTAATAAAAGGATAAATAAAAAAAAAAATTATTTATACAGTCAACTCGCGATAACGTGAACTAATTTTTACCATGGCGATTCACGTTTTCGATTTTGTTCACGTTATCGAATGCCAAAATTTAAAAAAAATAACACCCCTATTTTCAAATAAATAGATAAACAAGTATTTTAAAAAACATCTTTTATTCATTTTTAATAACAAAAAATATATGTATACGCAATAATTCAGTTGACTTTGCATATGATACATTAAATAAAAAATTAATTTATAATGAATACCATATAAAAAACAAACATAAAATTAACAAAAACGAATAGAAACATTTTTTTGTTTAACGAATGTTTAAAAGGGAGAAAAAAATTTACCAGGAAAAAATCGGTCATCTTTTTTAAAAGTTGTTTTGTTTGATCATCTTTAACAAAGCTTTTTCTTTCAGCACTTTTCTCCAATGATGAAAAGTATGGGTTACCTCCTGCTTCCATTACAAGCTGATTTGCACATAAAGAGAGTCTCTCCATTTATTATCTTAACTTTTCTTTAAACGGGTCAACAAGTTGTGGCTTATCAAAAAGGTTTTCTCCGAAAATTATGAGAAGACGAACTATAAACCTCTGCTTAATTTTTTAAAGCCAGCTATCGCTGCCACGAAAACCACAATAACTCTCTTTAATTTGTTGGTGAATTTCTAAAGAACTTGCTTTTAGCATCAGTCTGCCTACCGGCTATTTTTTATTTCGCATGCTAAGAAACCATTTGTAAAGAATTTTTTCCGTTTTCGGAAGCTGAGAAGAACGTAATGTTTTACGCTTTCCGGTACCATAAACAGTTTTCTTTACACGATTTGTTATTTCCTATTTTTTCTTCTTAATGGAACAAACTGTTGATTTAGCAGCACCATATTTTCTAGCCAAGCCACTGCCACTATAACGTTTTTGCAATACTTCAAGAATATTTATTTTATCTTTCAAAGATCACACTTTCGGTTTTTTTAATGACATTTTTCACTTTCACAAATAACACGAATAACGTGGCGATGTTAAAAACAGCTAACATGTCAGCGAATACATACATGGATACAATTAAGAAAAAAGAACGCTGTGATATAAACCAATAATTGAACTCAATTCGAGGATTTCCCAATTAAAAAAAAATAAACATTTTAAAAAGTAAACAAAAAAAGAAAAAAATGTGTTCACGTTTTGGAGCTTCCAGATTTTGTTCACGTTTTAGAATAGTCTGTGTAAAACTAAATTTGTTCACGTTTCTGAGACGTTCACCCTTTTGAGTATTCACGTTTTCGCGAGTTCACTGTATGTATATTTTTAGAACTTTTTGTTATTATCGCACCATAGTGAAGGGTTTACAAGAGTGCCGAATATAGCACTCTTACTTGTTTCCATACTAAAAAACAGTCAATGATGGGAGTCGGGAAACTGTTCACCTTATCGAGACATTCAAATTAAAGAGTTCAATTTATCGGGAGAGGCTGTAGTGTATTCTCGGGATTAAGTTATAATATATTTACTATTTTTTTAATTACAATTTTATGTAACTAAATATTTTTTTTTAATTTGCAGGTATATGGAAATTTTTTTAATTATTTTATTGAAATTATTTACTATTAACATTTTATTCAGGTCTTCCGTATATGCTGGAAAGAGCTGGACTAGATGTACAACAAGGTAAATTCAAAACTCTACCGAATTTTTAAGTCACCTTCTTAAGCTGGAGGTCCATACCACGCGTTTTCGCCTCCACGCAGCTCATGCTGTTATAACCTTACTTATGCAGCAGTAGCACAAGTAAAAATAAAATTTAATTTGTCAAAATCAGCTGATTTGTTCGAACGCTGCTTGTGACGCTTACAAAAGTAGAAAGTATACATAATTTTCGCCTCAAGGCATCTACGCTTTTGTGATTGTAACTTACTACTTATAACTACACAGATTCTACTTTTTTGACAGCTGCGTATGCTGCGAAAATGCGAGTAACGCGTGGTATGGACCTCCAGGTTTACAACCATAAACAGAGGAAAAAATATCAAAATTGAACCAATCCGTTGTTCAAAGTGAGATAAACACGTTAGCGCTCAATTTAAAAACGAATGGTGGCAAAGCTTTTAAACACCTCGTTGTCAATGTACTCACTTTTTTTTATATTAGCCAGATATTTCTATTCTATTTAACCACATGTTTCTATTTAAACAACATATTGTTGTTGTTATGTTGACAACGTATTGTTCCCACTATGGAAATAAAAACCCCATTTCGAACTCAACTAAAATGTAGCAACAGTAATATAAATTTTTAATATTTTGTTTATTTGAATATGAACACAAAATATAATCCCATTAGAATATTATTAAGTCTGTACTTCAATATTCGAAAAACATTTTATTAGCACATTTATAATATACAATAATATTATATTGTTTTTATACTGTATATACATATGTATAATATATAAAAATTAGAATCACCTAGTTTACGGATTGTCAATTAAATAGCTCGGAACTAGAAATTTTAAATAAAGTGTTTTATACATAATTCTTAAATATGCATATCGAATAGAAAATGTTTATTAAAATTCAAGGAAATATTTTTGGATTATGCAAGTCAATAACGAATACATATTTTCATTTACTTTTTGTACATATTTTTTTGCAGGCACTATTTTTTTCAGGTATAAACAAACTATAATTTATATCTACTTTTGCAAAAACGATGTTTCACCAAAAATTTCCATATATGTTACACAGTGTACGAAAATAAAAAGCGTACGGTTCACACACCCAGAAATTATATCTATTTTTTTTAGTATTTGTGTATTAGTACACAACGTTTAATACCGTTCATAACTATTTTGACGATAGTAACAAACACTTTGTAGGGTCCTGATGTTCGTTATAAAGCAAAATAATTGTAATGGTTCTGTAGACAAGCATTATATTTAAATGTACTGTAGTGTTTTTCACATTTTCCCGACCACAGCACGAATAGCCTATGTGAATTTGTATTGTGTACATGTTTTGTTTTGTAAAAAGTTTTTGTTGTCTTTTTTTCGATAAAAACACATACTACATATGTATTTTGTTTTTGTACAAACATTTTTGTTGTCTTTACTAGCCAAAAGGGCGCTGAGCGCAATTGGAACGACTGAACATTATTGTGCTGAATCGCACACAACGAAGTTTGTGTTTTTTTGCGATAAACAGGACGCAATGAAATGTTCTGATCCTAATGTAGTGTTGGATTAGTACAGTTTTTTTTTAGTTAAGCGATTGTGTTTTTCATAATTATACCGAATAGAGCACTAAAGCACTAATTAAAACCCAGTTTATGAATTTTTGGCTCCCAAGAAAAACTTTGATACAGCATATTATCACCCTTATTATGAAAGTCGACGGCAACTGAACAGTAATGGTATTTTCTGAGTCGTTATTGACAATAATCGATTACTATTGACTAGGGTATTCATTCGGTTAACCGTCAACCGGTTAACCGATTAATTACTACCCGATTAACTGATCGGTTAATTTCAAATTGGCTTTTTTCGATTAACGATTAAACCGGTTAATTTCAGTCGATTAACCGATTAACCGAAGTAACAAAGTTTTCAATATTTTGTAGCATTATAACATATTTTTTTTGTGTTTTTAATTATTTGTTTCGTCTCATATACAAAATGTATTTGTTTAGAAAATATTTTTTAATACAAACAAAGAAGGTGTTC
This sequence comes from Pollenia angustigena, assembly GCA_930367215.1. Lineage (NCBI taxonomy): Eukaryota > Metazoa > Arthropoda > Insecta > Diptera > Polleniidae > Pollenia > Pollenia angustigena. The sequence continues at coordinate 15,728,927 of OV884061.1, forward strand.
AGTTATCTTCATTTTAACCTATTTTCCGCCGACCGATGGCTAAAATTACAATATTTTTCAATGTTTTTTTATCTTCATCATCGATCAACATGAATGTGGCGAAATATGGGTTAAATATTTGATTGCCAACACCTTTTTTTGTTTTACGTACTTTTTATGTGGATGTGTTAGTTATTTGTTTCTTCTCATATCAGTCTTTTAACAGAATTAACCGAAACAATTAGAAGTGTTAAAAATTTAAAACAACTTTAATGGCATAATGGAGTATTTTATATGTTAAGAGAAATCCTAAAAAAAGGACTGAGAAATTAGACATTCATCTACGATAAGTGAAATATTATTTTCCAAGTCAAATTTTGTTAAACGAAAGAAAAGAGTCGCTTTAATCCTAAACATTTAAAATAAAAAACTTTTTTTAAAGATTATTTTATAAGATCTCCTGCAACTATTGAAATAACTAATAAAATGATCTCAGTTTATTTTTGTATAAATATGTAAATATTTGGGGGATTCACAAGGTAGTCATAAATTATTACAGGAAATATATATCGTCGGATTAAATCCCTTTTTTATGTAAATTGAGATTTTGATGCCGTGTGGTAGAGAAAGATACGCCTCGTCGACCAGCATGTAGTTTTTCTTCTAATTAAGTCTTGAAGTGTGTATAACTGACTGTGATTTTAATTTTCTATCAAGCTTCAAATAGGAAAAATAAAAAATTTTTTTTCTCTCCTGTAAAATGCACAGAAAAAATTATTTTTCCAATTCAAACAAAAAATTTGTAGAATCAAACAATTTTTTGTCTGAAATCGGTCCTATAAACAAATTTGCATATTCAAACAATTTATTTGCATTTTGTTTATTGAAAAAAACCACTGATTTTTTCAAACAAATAATTTAACTGAATCAAACAAAAAGTTTACTGAAATTCATATACTAAATTTCAAAATAAAAAAAAAAAAAGGTTTTTGCACAAGCAATGATGCGCACACAAGCAGGCACTGTAGTAGAAGATGATGGCAGAGAGAGCAGAGCGGCCGGCTGGCTTTGAGACACATTTATTTGTTGGAATAATTTTTGAACGAAGTCTTTTTTTAAAACACACAATGTTTTTCGTCATCACTCACTGTTGCTGTATCCTTTCCTTTGCTAATGAAGAAGAAATGTAGCCCAAAAACGGCGACAGACCGACTCGATATGTTTTTCGTCATCATTATATTTTTGTATTTGATGTATTTAAGCAAACAGTTTGAAAAAATTGAATACGGGATTTTGTTTTTTTTTAACCAACTTTGAAACCAACCAAAAATTTATTTTGTTTCTTATAATGTTGTTGTTGTTTCTGTTGTTTAAAAAGAGTGAAACGTTTTTTACCTGCTATTTTTTTGTTTTTTATTTTTCTTCAAACCTCTTCATCTTTCTTACTGTTGTACTTTTTTAATGTGTATTATGGTATTCGCTTTCTTAATTTATCTGGTAACTTTATTTTTCTTTTTTTCTTATACTTCCTTTTTCTTTTCCAATTTCTTTGGTTCTTTAATTTTTGTAATCCATTTTTTTTCTAAGTAATCTCACAATAAAATAATTTGAAAGTAAATTATTTCGTTATTCTTTTATTATAAGCACGTTTGCCGACATCTACATATATTGTTTACAGCGTTTTGTATATAAAAGCCGCTTATACACAACAGGTTATGGGCCCAGATGCCCACGTGCTGCTTATATTATTTTTGATTTTACTTATACCATCCGTGTAAACATAAAGTAAACTCTCAACAGACTTTTATTTTTTTCTTTTAAACACGGAGAGAATTTCATATTATTTTGATTCTACAAAGTCGTAATACATTGTATTACCGTGTAAACTGGCCTTTATGCCAGTGAATTGAAGCAAGTAAATTTTATGGATAACGACGAGTCGGTCCCATTTGATTCTGCAATTGTTTCTGGTTTTTTAGAAGACACAATCGAAGTCATTAGCTTAAACTCTGAGATTCCAGCTGAGCTTGAAAGTGTGAAGAAAGCAAGTATGTATGAGTGAATCAAGAGTTTATCACATTCATCGATTCAACGGGCAGAACTACCAGCTATGGCGACGACAAATGGAAATATATATGGCAGAAAATAAATTAAAGCCATATATTTTAGGTACAATAGAGAGAACACAGCAAAATGCTAAGCAGTGGGAAGAAAAAGATGCAGAAGCGCAGGCATTTATTATGAGAGGAATAGAGTTGGAACAACTTAAGTACCTTACCGAATGCTCCACGGCAGCGCAAATGTGGTCAAAACTAAAAGCCGTCCACGCTGAAAAAAGTGAACAGTCTGCACAAGTTCTTCTTGAGAAATTTATGAGCATTAAAATGGCAGATGATGAATTAGTTGTTGATTTTGTTGCAAATGTAATGTCAATAGCACAAAGACTTAAAGATATGAACTTAGAACAAAAACAACCTATGATTGTTGCAAAAATATTGAGCAGCCTGCCAGTGAGATTTGATCATGTACGCACCGCATGGTATGCCGTGCCACGAGAACAACAAAACATAGAAAGATTGACTGAACACCTTGTTAATGAAGAAAGCCTTATGAATTTACGTTTAAGTGACAACAACAACAGTAACAGTGGCCCCTCAAATGCGGTATATACAGTGAGTATGCCCAAAAATAACTATAAACCAAATCAAAAACGAAATGGCAAATGCAATTATTGTAAAAAGCCGGGTCATTGGGCAAGAGAATGCAGAAAACGGCAGAGCGATCAACGGAACAAAGAAGTAAAAAAAAATGAAACATATTCACTGGAATTACAAAATGAAACCGATCAAACTGCATATTTGTTCAACGTAGACAAATCAATAAACCATAGTAAAATCGAAAATTATTTTTATGCAGACTCAGGTGCCACCGACCATATGTCACATCAGAAGGAACTTTTCACAAACTTCAATGCTGAAACATCAGAAAACTCATATGTGAGAGTGGGCGACGGACGGCGATTAAAAATTAAAGGCAAAGGTGACATCAAAATACAAGGCAAGTCAAATGAAATTTTTATAATTAAAAACGTTTTACTAGTGCCAGAACTCGATAAAAATTTTATATCAATTTCAAGAGTAACTGAGAGAGGCACTAAAGTGGTTTTTGAGCCAGGAGGCGAGCACGTTTATTTTTTAAAAGGTAACAATGTTGTGGCTGAGGGCACAAACGAAAACAGATTGTATCGCATGAATGTAAAACCAATTTTGACGTCATCAATTAATGTGTTGACCAAAGATAGCATTATGCTATGGCACGAGCGGCTGGGTCATGTAAATTTTAAAACGCTGCGTGAAATGAACGAAAATAAAATTGTGGACGACTTGAACATTCCATTTGTACCAAAAGAGCAACCATTTTGTGAAGGATGTCCCTATGGTAAGCAGCATAGGAACCCTTTTCCTAAATCTAGTGCTAAACGAGCAAGTCAGCCAGGTGAGATTTTTCACATGGATCTTTGTGGAAAAATGAGCCAATCATCAATTGGAGGGTCCAATTACTTCTTACTTTTGAAAGACGATTATTCGCGGTATTGTTTTGTGTATTTTCTTAAAAACAAAACAGATGTTTTAAGCAAGCTGATGCAATTTTTGGCAGATGTTCAGGCCGACGGGCATAAAATAAAACGCATAAGATCAGATGGCGGTCTTGAATTTTGCAACGAGCAGGTACATAGTTTGTTTTTAAAGAATAACATTAAGCATGAGGTTACAACACCAAGAGCTCCTGAGCAAAATGGGTTTATAGAGCGGCAGAACAGAACTGTTGTTGAAAGTGCTAAAGCAATGCTCCATGGCAGACAGTTGCCACTATACTTATGGGCCGATGCAACACATACTGCAGTTTTCATAAAAAATCGAACTGCCTCAGACGTCATTGATAAGTGCACTCCTTACGAAAAATGGTTCGGTAGGAAGCCATCTGTTGCAAATATACGTGTTTTTGGTTGCGATGCGTACATTCACATTCCCAAGGAGCAGCGTACAAAATGGGACAGAAACTCAATCAAAGGGATATTGGTTGGCTACAACGAGGAAAGTAAAGCTTACAGAGTTTTTGATCCGAGTAATAAACGAGTGCTTATCCGACGTGACGTTATGTTCAACGAATCACGTATTCCAGGTAACGAATACTACGAAACTAAACAAAGCAATGTACAAGAAAAAGAAGAAAACGTTAATCAGTCACCAACATTCAACAAAATTCAAAAGCAGCAACGAAGTCCTTACGCATTAAGAAGCACTTTAAGAAAACAAAACGTTGCTGAAGGCGCTGAAAATTAAGCTGGTGAGCTATGTGTAGCATGCGTAGAGCCATCAACTTTAGATGAGGCAATGTCCAGTGCAGACTATGAGAAATGGACTGAGGCGATCAATGAAGAAATAAAGTCTCTTCAAAAGAACAACACATGGATTTTGGTCCCACGAACCAATGATATGCATGTTATTACTAATCGCTGAATTTTTAAGAAGAAATTCAAGTCTAATGGTGAAATTGAAAAGTTCAAAGCTCCTTTGGTTGTAAGAGGATGCTCTCAAACACAAGGTGTTGAGTACGACGAAATATATGCACCTGTGGTAAAGTATGCGTCTGTTAGGGTAGTATTGGCTATAGCAGCAGCCCGTGCTATGGAAATCATACAATTTGATGTTAAAACGGCATTTTTACATGGAAACTTAGAAGAGACGATCTACATGGAGCAACCAAAAGGATTTAGTCAAGATGATCGAGTATGCTTACTAAAAAAAAGCTTATATGGGCTAAAGCAAGCCTCAAGGCAATGGAACAAGCGCATTGTAAAATTGCTTGTCGATTTTGGGTTTAAACAGTCATGGGCTGATTTATGTGTTTTCACTTATGAAAACTGTGATGATGTCATGTATTTGCTACTGTATGTTGATGATGGACTTATATGCGGGAACAGTTCCAATATACTCAACAAACTGCTACATAACTTACATATAGAATTCCAAATAACGCACAGCAACGCAGAATTTTTCGTAGGTCTTCAGATACAAATTAACAAAGAAAAGAATTCGTTAAAAATATTCCAACGCGCTTACACTGAGAAGGTTTTAGAGCGCTTTAATCACCTTGACTGTTTCCCTGTGTCTACACCTGCAGAAGTTGGTAGACATTTTTCAAAGAATGAGTCAGATGATAGCAACAATCAAAATTTTCCATACCGTGAAGCTATTGGGTCTCTAATGTATTTAATGGTGTGCACTAGACCTGACATCGCTTACATCATTGGCGTATTAAGCAGATACTTGAAGAAACCAGCACAGTCTCATTGGCAGGGCGTTAAAAGAGTTCTAAAATATCTGAAAGGTACCATGGATCATGGTATTCATTTTAATTTGAATTCTAAGTCGTTTCAGCTAAAAATGTATTGTGATGCGGATTGGGGTGGTGATCCAGACACCAGACGTAGCATAACAGGCTATGCTGCATTTTTAAATGGCGGCCCAATTGCTTGGAAGTCTAGAAAACAAACTACTACGGCAACTTCAACAACTGAGGCTGAGTTTGTTGCTCTTTGTGCTGCTGCTAAATCCGCTAAGTGTCTCAGACAACTGCTAATCGAATGTGGACATGAACAGAATTTGCCAACTCTAATGTTCACCGATAACCAACGAGCGATTTCTTTGGTCAAAAACCCTGAAGCATCTAAGCGTACGAAACACATCGATATTCAGTATTTCTATACATGCGACATGCAGAGCCAAGGCGAAATAAATGTCCAGTATTTAGAGACGAACGAGCAATTGGCTGACATCTTTACTAAGCCTTTAAGTAAGGACAAACATATACATTTAGTTCAAGATTTTGTTTATGAGTAAATGCTATTTAAATTCAGAAAGCTAGTGGGGAGTGTTATGGTATTCGCTTTCTTAATTTATCTGGCAACTTTATTTTTCTTTTTTTTTTATACTTCCTTTTTCTTTTCCAATTTCTTTGGTTCTTTAATTTTTGTAATCCATTTTTTTTCTAAGTAATCTCACAATAAAATAATTTGAAAGTAAATTATTTCGTTATTTTTTTATTATAAGCACGTTTGCCGACATCTACATATATTGTTTACAGCGTTTTGTATATAAAAGCCGCTTATACACAACATATGTGTTTTTTGTTGTAGTTCTTATATTTCACATTAGCAAGTGTTGCTTACGATCAAATAAAAAAATGCAAAAAGACGACAACATTAAAAAGCGTTAAATATTTCATACAAAATTATGAAAACTTGAAACCAATAACGCGTGTATTATATTTTTGAATGGTTGTCAACATTTTTGTTGGTTAAATAAAAATCAAACGAAAATTTTAATTGAATCAGTAAAAAAATTTGTAGAAATTAAAAAAAATTTCAAACAAGCGTTTGTTTGAAAATAATTCGGCAATAATTTTTTCTGTGTGGGCTGAAAGTGAGTTAGCAGGTTTGCATATTAAGCCAACGATATGACTGCTGTAAGCTTCTGCTTATATTTTGAATTAAAATATACAGTTGTGACGAATCAATGAACACAGCATTACAATTTTCATTTTGTTTAAAATATTTACTTTAAAAAATTTTAAATTTTATTTAGGATATTAGGACGATATGACTTGATACCACACCTTGTGCATTAATTGGAAAATGCATATTACATATTTATGAATTGTTTTTTTTTTTGCTTGCTCGTTTTAGTTCAAGAATTGAGTCGTTCAGTGGATAAAGGGAATGAGTCCATTTTTGGCGTTTTTGAGATGTAGCGTGGATACACTTCCTTTTATGACTAACAATGTATGGTAATAATTTTGTTTTCAAATTTCAACGGAAACCCCCTTTTAAAAACAAAACATTTTTTTGTACGAACCACAAAATTGTTATTTTCAGTGGAAAAAGGGAATAAGTCCACGCTTGCATTTATATTGCATTAATCACTTGTTAACTTTGCTTTAATTCACTTTTATTTGTTTCTTTTTTTTGCCCCTCTTCGAGCTTTCGCTACCTGCCAATTTTTTGTGTTCTTTAAATTGTTGTTGTACTAAGTTCATTGCTGCATGAGAGGAGCAATTGGAAGCGTAACTGTAGTCCAACTTTATGCTTTATTACATATGAATTCGACCTTTGATCGCTGTTATGATATCGCTGTGGTTAGAAGAGTTTCTAATTTAGTAAGTGCAGTGAGTGCAGATCGGTCGTAACCTTCGTCGTAAGTTACAACGTTCCTGCTAAAAAGCATTTGAAAAAGATTTCGTAAAAATAATTTAATTATTTGACCTGCACATATTTAGTAAGTAAAGTTGAGTATTATTTTATCAAATATTATAAATATTAAAGTATACTATTTATAGTTAAATATTGCCAAGAATGAACGACAACAACAACAATGAGGTCAATGTCGAAAGTGGTGATTCCGATTGTTCATCAGTTGGCTTTCTACGTTTCTCAAAAAGTCGAGTGACAAGAATTATATCCTCGGATTTATCGTCAAATAATGATGATGACTTGGCAACGATCTCAGTTGGGCAAAAGCGACGACGAAATAGTATTGCATGGCGGTTTTTCTTTCTATTAAAATTGCGTACAAGAACCATATCATCCTTTTCTAACTTTAGAGGATTAGTATCCACACACTGATTCACTCTTTTCCTTTTTGAGTTTTCTAAATATTCTTTCGCTTTATCTAAAGAGAATCGCAATCGCGCCTTTAGCTCTTGGGCATAATTGTCAGTATTGTACACAGGCTTTGAGTCAAGAACATTGTCATCGGGAAAGCTTGGCAATCTTCCAAATAACAGTTCGTATGGCGTATAAGTTGTGTCTATATGTGGTGTTGTATTATAAGCAAAACAAAAGTATGGTACCCATTGGTCCCATTCATCGTCCTTGCAAAAATTCAACATAAATTCGTTTAACACCCTGTGGTTTCTCTCCACCGAGCCGAGCGTTTCATGGTGATAGGGCGTGCTAAAAACTTGGTTAATTTTCAGTAAAATGCATATTTCAGACATTAAAGCATTTAAAAACTCTGTACCCCTATCTGATTTGAGTATCTTAAAGTGGCCGTATACTAAAATTAAATTATTAACTATAGCCTTTGCAACCGTTTTGGCATCTTTGGACTCAAGAGGACACGCCACAATGTATTTGGTAAGGTCATCCTGCATAGTAAGTATGTATCTAAATTGGTTCGAATATCTTAGTGGACCTACTGTATCTATCGAAATTACCTCAAAACTATTCCCCGGTGTATCAGTGATAACTAATTTTTCCTTAGTGTGTTTGGTTTGTTTGTTGACTCTACATTCTTCGCACCTGGATACGTGCGCTTTAATCATTTTACCCATATTTTTCCATATATATCTCTGTTTCAGTTTCAGAGTGGTTTTTCTCATACCTAAGTGACCGCCTATAGCTGAATCATGGTACTCAGCTATTAACTCGTTCTGCAATTTCCTATCAGTTATGCGTATTGGTGCTTTGTATATCAAGATTTTTAAACTTTCATCTTCTTTCCTGCATATCCTATTAAAAATGTTTTTAAACTCTTCAATATTTATTGTTTTAAAAATAGCATCAGCCGTGCTCAAAGCAAGTTCCTGTACACCCTTAGATAGCATTATCGGTAGAAGTTTCTCCAGAGACAACTTAGTGTCCACCGGATTATCGCAGCACCTTATTACTACCTCCATATCAGTAACCATTATATGAGGCTCTCCTAATTCATTATCCATTTCAAACCTTAGTTTCATCATATCTTTTATATCCGAAATTGACGTGCATTCCCATGCAAAAAGTTCACGAAGACTCTCATCAGAAATACATCTGCCGCCCTTGTTTACTTGTTGATTTAACCTACTATTCATACTACGGGTTATCGCCAATACATTATGTTTGCCGGGTTCTGTTTCAGTGGGAATCATAGTTCTTAACGTGTTGGTGTCTATAACAATTCTTGACAACGCATCAGCGTTGGTGTTCATTTTGCCCTTTTTGTACGATATTTCGAAATCATAATCACATAGGTCAAGTCTAATCCTAGTCATTCTGGACGATGGATTCTTATGTGCAAACAATGACACTAACGGTCTATGATCCGTAACTACATAAAATTTCCTACCGTAAAGGTACGGACGAAAGAAGTTAATCGACCAATGAATGGCCAGAAGTTCCTTTTCAATAACGGATTTATTTAAATCATGTTTTGACAATGATTTGCTAGCATACGATATGGGTAAATCTGAGCCAATCTCTCCCTGTGAGAGGACTGCTCCCAGTGCAAAATTAGACGCGTCTGTGGTTAAAACAAAGGGCTTTTCAAAGTCCGGGTATTGTAGAATTGGCGGGTTCAACAGTTTTGACTTCAGCGTCTCAAACGATTTATGGCAATCTTCATCCCAAACAAAAGGTTTACCCTTCTTCAATAATTGATTTAAATTTCTCGCTACCTGCGCAAAGTCCTTAACAAACCGTCTGTAATAATTACAGAACGCAATGAATCGCCTGACCTCATCAGCATTCTTTGGTACCGGATAATTCTTTATCACACTGTCCTTGCTTGGATCTGTACGGATTCCCTTATCGGTTATAAGGTGACCTAAATAAACCACTTCGGTTTTTAAAAAACAACACTTGCTTGTGTTTAACTTCAAGTTATATTGCCTCAAACGCTCAAAGACTCTTATTAAGTTATCGTGGTGATGCTGTACACTACACCCGAATACGATTATGTCGTCGACATATATAAATGCTTCCGCGCTTAAGCCGCTCAACGCTATTGTTAGCATGCGCTGGAAACTGTTAGACGATATTTTAAGACCAAATGGCAATCGTGTGAACTGAAAGTGACCATTCCTTGTAGAAAAGGACGTCAAAGGCCTAGAATCTTCGTCTAGATTGATCTGGTGGAACGAACTGCTCATATCTAACGTAGAAAAATATTTCGCTCTCCCTAATTTATCAAGCACGTCCTCTATTCTCGTCAAAGGGAACTTGTCGTTCACTATCTTCTCGTTTAATTTACGAAAATCTATAACCAGACGCCACTTGCGCTTGCCATCAGCTGATTTCTTAGGCACTACCAATAGTGGTGAATTATGGGGGCTTACCGAATGCTCAACGATCCCATCTTTCAACATTTTGTCCACCTGATCGTTTATCTCATTCATCTGCGCTTCTGGTAATCTGTATGGTTTAATATAAACCGGCGTATTATCTGTTGTTTGTATATGTTGCGTATAAAAGTTATTAACAGTGAGTTTCTCACCTTCAATATGAAAAATTTCATTATACTCAGTGATAATATCCAATAACGACTGTCTAGCCACAGGCTCTATTGATTCAATATTTAGTTCTTCTGAGACCCTTTTTATTCTGTCAACATCTTTCGTGGCACCATGTCCTCCATAACCATATACTTGGTAATCATCCAAGTCCCTCCTATCCAATTCTATGTTCTCTACGTGAACATCGTTACTAGTGGTGTTCAGTACCTTTATATGCTGCGCCCCCACTGCCGGTATAATGCAACTTGCAACAAAAACCCCTGGGGTTATTTCCTTATTCATAATTATGCTCTCCTTGTTTGTACGTATGCTTATGGGTATTATCGACTCTGAACGTGCCGGTATACAAATGTTAGCCTGGTACACGCATTTGGGTGTTATTGGTATTATCACTTCCTCATCTGACAAATTAAAAGTTGTAGTATACGTTTCAAAATCTATTTTGCATCTGAACTTCTCTAAAATATCTCTACCAATGATCCCATCAGTTGGTATTGGTAAATCATTAGACACCATATGAAATCTATGCCTTATATGATGACTTTCAAAATGTAAGTCTAAATCTGTAGTGCCAATGCTCTCGATTGTATCTAAAGTAATACCACTCAAAGTTGAAATGTTCGATCTATCCGTTATATTAAATTCCCCTTTTTTGCAGATTGATATGTCAGCCCCTGTATCTATTAAAAAGCTCAAGTTCCCCCTTATACCCTTACACGTTATGGTAAGCGGGTTATTATTACTAGCGCAAAAAGTGTACAATTTAGGCCTTGGATAACAGCTTCTGCTATCCAGCCCTATTAGTTTCCCTGCCTACTCCTACCAGCATCTACCTCCGTGTTACTAACGACATCGTTTCTACTGCGGTTGAAATTATCCCCACCTTCTCTATACCTATCATTCCGGTAACTATTACCACTACCGTGGGTATTGTTGTTACTACTGCTGTTCTGGTATCTACCACCGTTCTGGCTATAATTGCGCTGGTTATTTTCCCGGCTATCATGCGTGTGACCTCGATACCCGCGGTTATTATTGTCGTAGTGACCTCGATAATCACGATTACCACCACGATAGCTGCGCGGGTTGTTGTCTCTACTTTCATTATTGTAATTTCGATAAGTGTCTCTGTCATCATTATTATAACCCCGATAATTGTGGTAACCCTGTGGGTTATTGCCACGGCTATTGCCCCTAATTATCGGATTCCCAATCCTAAAAATGTTATTGGCAGTTCTGTTCCTTTCAGAAGTTAAACACTTTTCCACCGCTTCATTCAACGTTTTTGGGCTGCTCGCTATTAAAAGGTCCTGAAACTCTTGATTCACCCCTTTCATAAAAACGTTAAGGGCCATATTCTCACTCATTTTATACACAACATCCTTTTCCCTCTGCGTAGGGTTTTCAAGGGATTGTATCTCAAACTTAGTCAATTGGTCTGACAAAAGAGATATTTTCTCCCTAAACGTTGCTATGTCGGCACTGCCCTGCCGCAAAGCACCAAATTCCGACAAAACCTGTTGCAAAGTATTAGGGTTCGGATACGCCGTAGTCAATGCACCCTTCAAATCAGAAAAAGTTACAGGCCTGTTAGCACGCCCTACAATGCTCCTAACTTGTGCCGTCAACTTAAAATTAAACACATATTTAATGAATACCTCTCTATCCTCAGTTCTTAAAAGATCGTGTAGAAGCTCTGTCTGAACCAAAAAATCCTCCAAAGCCTCATACGACCCTTTAAAAACTTGCAGATTTTTGCCTACCACTGTTATGTCGAAATGCGCCATATCGCCCTCCACCAGACCCGATTCCGTATCCTTGACCTGTTCCTTACTATCTTTTATATTCAAACCGTGCACCAATACAATGGCGTTATTATATAATTTTTGCAACTCTACAACCAACGATTTGCATTCCTCGCTCTCTAAAGCCTCAGAATATTTATCCAACTCCTCTTTTATCAATTCTAATCTAACCAACTTCTCAGCTTTATACTGCAAAGAGTAAACTCTGTTTTTCTGTTTCTTTACATTTACATCGAATTTCCGTAATTCTTCAATAAACTCTTCAATTTGTTCCATCAATAAAAAAAAAATATAATACAATACTATAATAAAATTTCTCTAAGCATATAATACAACCTATAAGCAAATTCATTAAATTGCTTTTCAAGTTTAAAACTTTAATTCATAAAAATAACGTATATAAAATATTACAATCCGGCAACTTCAAACAGGCACTACTTTTTCCCTTCTCACAAACAGCTGTGCGTTGCAGCACTAATTATATGTATACTTGGCAGCACTAATCAAATTTTGACATTCCACTTTGTTTTTTCTTATTTTTAATAACAATCTAAATTTTGTTGTTTAAATTTTCATAATTTTATTAAACTCATGTTAACAAACTAAATTTTGTTGTTTAAGTGTTCATATTTCTAATAATACTTAAATAAGCAGTGGAAAAAAAAACAAAAAAAAAAAAAAAAATATAAACAGTTGAAAAAAAACAAATATAACAAAAGCAGCCGTGTTTACTTCACTTTCCTGCTTCTGTATAGCTCCATTTGGGCTTCCAGAGCTCCAATCTGCTGCCAAACCTCGGACGCTGTTTGCCAAGATGGTGGTGGATCAGCGTTTACGACATTTCTCAACGCGGCCAACTTGCGACGTAGCTTAACCAACCTTCCGCCCCTTCTATGCCGTGGTAGGTGAACTCTTGGAATTTGGGTAAGTCTCTCTTCTTTACCCTTCAACAGCCTCTTCTGGTATTCTTCTAAGGAAATTGGCTGTGGTCCCTCTTTACTATGCACCGGTACGCTGTGTACCCCAGGTACCTTTTCCTTTACTTCTGCTTTAGAAAACTCCTGGCAGGATCGCCATGTAAGGTTACGGGTGTGTATTTTTATTTTTTCTGTGTTCAATTGAGACAATATCAGTTTGTGTTTTTGTTTACCGGCGCTAATAAACGCCACTGGTAAAGAGTTTATACAAGGCAGCTTTATATGCCCTGTCTAATTTTACTTGGCAGTTTTATATGCCCAAAAATAAAAAAAGAATTTGCCAGGATTAAAGGCAGTATTTTAATGATAATTTATTGTTTTCAAGTTTCTCTTTTTATACAAATATAACGGGAACTTAAAACTACATTTAGCAATAAAATAGTTGTTGCATGCAAACTACACCTCCGCTACATTTCCAATAATCAATAATACATTAGGGTGGTGTAGATTTGCATGGGCAACAAAATAAAATAAAACAAATAATTACATTGTTCATCTTAGGAACTACAATACACTACAATGTAAGAAAGTTTCGTCGAATCAACGGTTTGCAATACACAAATAGCTCAGGCTCTATTGTATCAGCAAAAACATTTGCGGATGTAGTTTGTCGATGCAAACGTAACTGTAATTCCAAAATTACAGTTGACCAAAGAAAAGCAGCGTTTACATCCTTTTTTAACTTAAACTCCCATACACAACAAAATATTTTCATTAGAGGTTGCGTTGCGTCGAAAATGGTTGAAAGACAGCGTCCAAGAAATGATAATCCAAAGCCGAGATTTCGTACTTTTTCGTATTCTATTCGAATACCAGACCAAGGCGACATTCCTGTCTGCAAAAAGTATTTTTTGGACACATACCACATAAGCAACAAACGTCTTTTTAATTGCAGTCAAAAAAATCAGGTTTCGGAATTAATAGACCAGCGGGGAAAACACATTCGAACTAATAAAATTTAAGACACACCCATCATTAATCATATAAACTCATTTCCGGCTTATACTAGCCATTACAGCAGATCGCATAATCCGCAGCGCAAGTATTTAAATTCCGACTTAAACATAAGAAAAATGTACGACCTTTATGTTGAGAAGTGTAAGTCGGACAGTCTTGAACCTGTAAAAGAAAAATTTTACTACCATATTTTTTCTACGAAATTCAACTTACATTTCAAACACCCATCCAAAGATACTTGTCAAATGTGCGATTTACTGGAAATGAGAATTAAGTCATCGGTTGACAATATTATCTCAATACAAGAAAAGGAGTGCCACTTATTCAAAGCTCAAACCGCCCGAAGCCAAATGGCAGCGGATAAGCTAACTGCTTCCGAAAGCACTTATGTGTTTTGTTTCGATTTGCAAAAAGCCTTAGCTTTTCCCAAGTTAACCACATCAAGTGCTTATTACAAACGTAATTTGTACGTATATAACTTAGGATTCCATGAGTTTCAAAACAATGCTAGAGACATGTTTGTTTGGCCAGAAACTGAGGGATCAAGAGGCTCGCAAGAAATCGCATCTTGTTTGGTCAAATACATAAAAATGTTTGCTGATACGCACGATCGGATTGTTTTGTGGTCTGACTCATGTATTGGACAAAATAGAAATATCAAGACTGTCCTTAGTTTACTCAAATTAGTTCAAAGTACTGATATAAAAGCTAAGGCGATTGAAATGAAATTTTTAGTAAGCGGACATACCTACTTACCAAATGACGCCGATTTTGCCATTATTGAGTCTAACGCAAAAAAAATTCAGCACATTTATTCGCCAAATGATTGGATAAATATAATCGCAACATGCAAAAGAAAGGAACAGTTTCGAGTGGTTAAAATGACCCATTTTGATTTTTTCTCTACAAAATCTTTGGAAAATAACGTTTGCAATCGCAAAACCAATACCGCGGGAAAACCGGTAAACTGGCTCCAAATGAGGTGGATCAAACTAGAGAGATCGAAACCATGGGTAATACAATATAAAAATAATTTCGATGAAAATTTTGGATTTGAAAATATAAACATAAGAAAGAAAGGTAATGTAATGTTATTGAATAGCGTGAGTCAAAGTTTATTGTATTCTGAAACTAGAGCTATAACAAAAGAAAAGAAAAAGGATATGATTGATTTATTAAAATATATCCCTCCCGTGTACCATACTTTCTATAAAAACTTGAAAACAGTATCAAGTCAGAAAGATAATTCTGAAGAAGACATATTATTTTGTTAAATTTAGGAAGAAATTTTTTTAAGTTATTTTTTGTGTTAAAAAGAAGAAATGTTTTATGTTATTTTTTTAAGTTCATTAAAAATAAAACTGTGCGAATGCACTGAACTAAAAAACAAATTATCTGCAGCCTTTTTTGCAAAATTATAAAAATTGTACTCTTTCCTATACTAATTCAATTAAAACACTACGCGAGGTAAGCCAATATTTAGATGGATATTTTTTCTTATTATTTCCGAACGAATGCTCAAAGTCAAAACATAATTAATTTGCATTTTTACGCTATCGATTTTAACAACAAAAAATTTGGTGGACTTATTCCCTTTTTCCACTGAAACTCTTATCAATAAAAACGTATTTGTATCATATTAACAGGTTTTGTGAACGCATACACAAACGTACTAACATTATATATTTACAAATTGTTAAAGAAGCCCTAATAATTAATTTTGCAATTTTAGTTTTGAGTTTTGTTGTAACAACTAGTTTTAAAGTCAACGTCAACTGTTTTGTCGTTTTTCTCCATTTAAAATTTTTGGACTCATTCCCTTTATCGTTCAGTGGATAAATGTTATGTTTGGTATTTTATTGTTGTTTTTTTTTTACTTATAAACTCCAAATAATAAGCAATTAATGCATTTTTATATATTGAAATTACTTAATTTATAAAAAAACTTTATTAATCGGTTAACCGATCAAAAACTAAATTAACCGATTATTAACCGGTTAAACCAAAACCTCGGTTAATTAATCGAGCGATTAACCGATTAAAGCAAAAGGTCGATTAAATGAATACCCTAGTATTAATACAAAGTATAATAGTGTAATCTAGTCTTAAAGCCTAAATTACACTATCCCACAAGTCTTACGTATTCCATAATACTTTGTGAGATATAAATCTAATGGAGTTTTGTTGCGACTGTCAAAAAATCTAATGTAACATGACAGTTTGTGTTCACACCATCACACAAAGTATAATCACTCACACATGAAATAAAATGCAACCCTGATCCAATGAAAAGTATTATTGTTTAGAAATTTTGCAAACAATGATGAAGTCGTATGGGATGTCAAACTTTTTTCTTAAAACTTGTAATTTTCGTGACACATTGCATTCACACTATCACACTTTGTCATATTACTTGAGTTTTTGACATGTATTAATACAAAGTATAATAGAGTAATCTAGCCTTAAGTAGTTATTTATTTATTTATTTATCAGATTTTTATTTAAGGACACGCAATAGGCATGTCCTTTAAGCGATTATAACGAAATGTACCAAATTTTAATGCTGTGCGATAACTCCTATCTATTTTTGGCCATCCAAAATAAATATTTGACAGTGTCGTTGTTTTTTTGATACCATTCGTTGACTATTTGAGAAGCAAAGTTATTGAATAAATTTAACTTAATTTATTCACGAAACTTGAAAAAAAAATTAATATGAAAATTTAATAAATTTCTAATTTTAAGAAGGTGACTGACTTGCTTAACTAGAAAAATTTGAATTTTTGAAACTCATAATCATACTAATTTATTTATTTTGAGAACAGAAATCCAGCGAAACAGAGAATTTTATAAAAATGCTGATGTTCGACCGCCGTTCACATATGCCTCATTAATAAGACAAGTAAGTACGTGATTCTATGAAAAGAACACAACTGAAAACAGAGAACATATCTTTTTATGGCCCCTATTACGGTTTACAACTCAGTTGAGTTGTAATAAATACAACTGGTTGTGATCAGTTGTAATTTTTGTTACGTTTTTGTTCACCGCAATTTAGCAAAGTTGTAGTTCATAATACAAAAATTATGAAAACCGTAATAGGGCCTATATTTTAATCGATTTTGAAATTAACTACACAAGAAAAAATTAAAAAACAAACAAATTTGTTTTAATTATTTTTAAGTCGATTATTGAGTCACCCGACAAGCAGTTGACGTTAAATGAAATTTATAATTGGTTTCAAAATACATTTTGTTACTTTCGACGCAATGCTGCTACTTGGAAGGTATGATATTAAAAAAAATATTAATTTTGCAAAATTCGATTATTTTAAATTAAATATAGCCAGTACCATATTGCTATTCACATAAACGTTAGTAATTTTTATTCATAATTTGATTTTAAATTTATATATAAAAGTACAATTTTGTTTAAATGTGCAAGAAATAAAAACTAATTAAATAGAACGCCTTAATATTTTGAACAAAAAATGTTTCCTCCATAAAAAAATATTTTAAAACTTTCGAAATGGTAGTGTTAATTGTCAAAAACAAAAAATATAGAAAATTGCGTATTTTGAATTTTCGTTACGTGTTCGTTTAGTGTTGATACTGATATAAACTTCTTTCTTGCTTTGAATATAAATTAAAATTACCATTTTTAAAAGTGAAATTTAAAACAATTCAAGTGTTTTTTATCCCCCAATTAGAAAGTTAATAAAAAAAAATAGTATGGTCATTGTTTTATGACCTCTTGCTGTTCAAGACTCAATGAAAATCGTCCAATTGTCTATCCGGCTTAGCAATCGGACGTTTTAGTTTTCTTAAGGGGTTGTGAGCTAAATGTTCCGACCTAGTATTTTTTAAAAGGACGGCGCAATTATTGAACAAGTTCGTAGAGGAAAATATCTCACGCAACAAGCCAACAACGTTAGAAGTCTGTGGGGCTACTGTCAATTGTGATGGGAAAGAAAAATGGTAGCAAAACGAGTGATTCGTGCACTTTAATGTATTTGTGCATTTGTCTTTCGCATCTTTTGTTTCTCTTCGCAAATCATCACGATTTTTTTAATTTAAATATTCAAACAAAAACACGTTAAGCGGCTTTACTTTTCTTTATTTTTTTTATTTTTAAGTATATTCACATTTCATTACTGTCAATCCGCGCCATTTTGAATGTTTAATGCCGTTTTTAAAAAATTTTGCGAAAGCGATATTGAGTACCAATTTATCTCCTCATCGCATTTTGCAGTAGAGAGTAGCCCCCCTGTGCAGATAAGGTTTTGATTAGCGTGAGCTCCTGCCGTTCGGCCTAATCTCACGGTGAATCTCCACCACTTGGTGAGTTCATATTAAGCACTTACCAAATGCCCCTGTGTGAGTTAGAATTCATTTGCACACACAGGTAGCAACTTTGAGTGTATAAACCCGCCAAAGTTTACACACTCGTCCCTTGTTTGAGGACCGGAGCTATCTAAACTCCGGTGCCTTAACCTAAATGCTGGCAGCATCTGTCGAATAGCAACAGCACCCAAGAACCTCTCACAGCCCGAATTTTCCCCGAAGGTGAAAAATCAAACATCGACGCGACAAGTTCCTACCCGCGACTTTGGGTTTAAGCATCAGCCACTCCGCAGCAGGGCATAGACTTCCGCAAAGACAATCAACTTGAAAGGCAGGAAGACATCAGTCTCCTGTCAATCCGGTTTGCGCCGGGGGCAGCTCACACCCGTAGCACCTACGGGTGTTAGTCCTAGGTCAGACCTCGAGTTAATCTGGTTATTTTATTATTGCTTGCCCACGTATGTGGTATAAACCCAAAACGTCACTTTTCAAAGCTGAGGACTATTGTTCTTGGTGAATAACCACTTTATATTGAGGTTAATTCAAAGATGGAGGTAGAACATAGGCACTTGATGCCAATTTCATGGCCTTTCAAGGCACATCAAATCGACATCTATACGATACTGTTTGCCGCACAATTTAAATAGTGCTGTGAGGATACAAGAATTCAAAGAAATACACTCCATAAAGTAATTGTTTCTTTCAAAACCTTTTTATCCAGTAAACAAATTTTGCCCAAACTCCTAGTATTTTAAAATTACCTTGTGCAGTATGCGAGAGTTTGTGATGTTTACTTGTCTGTCGTATGAAGGGGACGCATATATGTAATATGACCTGTTTTTGCAAGGAATTTTTGTTGCAATATTATCAAAGAAATAAACATACAAAATATTCAGCACGCACATTTTTTGTGTGTATTTTTTATTCCCGCTCTTATTGCTGCGTGTGTTTTTCTTTCCATTGTTTATTCTGAGGGCATATTATACTCGCACTTTCACTGTAGCGTAGCATTTGTTTTTCGCTTCTACACGTTCACACATTTACGTTAATTCCTCGTGTACACCAAGGTCTATCCAATAGGTCTATCAAATGGTCTACACTTTTCTGCAGTACTTGTTTGTGACAGCGACACAATAGAGTCAGATGAAAAAAAAATGATTTCAAGGTGTGTTCAAAGCGAATTTGAACATAGGATGTTAGTCCTCGTCCATATTTAGAAACTTTTGCTGCGAAATATTTAAGTTTGATTCTGAAAGGGGAAAAACGAAAATAGAGTGAATGCATACAAAATACATAAATGCTAAAAAACAAAAGTTTAATTGTATGGACACGAGTGCAGTTGTAAAAGAGAATTTCAGACACAGCCCATTTCTCAAATCAGTTTTAAATATGGAAAGACCGCTAAATATTCTATATTGTTTATAACATTGGAAACATATTTTCTTCCAGGTTATTTTCCAAGTTAGACTCGTCAAGTCTTGAGCTTTTTCCAATAAACTTCACTATTCACTTTGACTTTAGTTTGGAAAACTGAATTTTTTGGATCAACAATATCTGAAAAAGTATGAATTTTATCACCGAAATCAAATCATTTTTTTATTTGTTTTAAAACAAAAGAACTTAAAATAACACCTAAAATAAATTATCTACGCTCAACCCAATTCGGTTAGTTAGCCACAAGGTGGCGACACTGGTATTTAGACAAATTTTGCACGTCCAGGGGTATTCGTTTAAGCAATTGCAAAGAAATATTTACTGTATGGAAATTCATTATAATGACATCAAAATACACTTAAATTTGAAAGTAAAAGTTGTGTTAAGAATGCAATTCATAATATGCCGTTCACTATAAGGAAGTTCGAGTGCAGAAGCGCGCACCAAAAAGTTATTGACTTACATAATTATTAGTCATTTTTTGCAAGAAAAAGAAAAAAAACTTAATCGTTTGTAATGCTTGACATATGAGATTTTACATTCCTGCTTTAATAGGTTAGGTTAGGTCGAAAGGAGGATGAAGCATCAATGATGCAACCTCATAGTACGATGTACGATATACACCTAGGCCACTACCCCGGGCCTGTTGTGCGCTCCTTAAGGAACATGAACATTTTGGTGAATTGGGCTTAATACGTACAACATTTGGCAAAGTTTTGTCGAAAATCATGTCCTCACCCTAAAAGTCGTTAAAATAGTTTTTAGTTTTTTACCAAAATTAGATTGTTACTTACTTTTTACCCCATAGTGTTGATGAATGCTTCAACTGAAGATTAAAATAAATGATGTTGATAACTAAAAACGAGTACAAAGGTCACCTCCTTAATTTGCTCCAGTCGTAAAATTTGATTTGTTCGTTTCATTCGACATGGATAAACTGACAGTTAAGCCTGGTACTTTGTTCAACTTTTCACGTGAAATGCTGTCAAAACGCATATAAAAAAACTTGTGCGGAATATCTATGAAATAATGTCGATAGAGTTGAACTCTGTTCATTTTGTGAATAAGTTCCGAAAAGTTTCTGGCAACATTTTTTTACAACTGCGAAATAATGTAAGCTGCATTTATTTCCTGTGGAATTTCAAGCAAAACGAAAAAAAAAAAAAAAAAATGAACTGATTATTTAAATGAAATAAAAAATTAACATAACACAACCGGTAGCAGTTTTTCATCCATATTTACTTTCTTTTTTATTAAAAAAAATAAATTTTAGTAAAATATGTACATGTGGGGTTTGTTTACATTACGCAAAACAATGTCGCATACTTTACAGCAGGGGCCACCAACTGGAAGACCGCGGTCCGGATCCGGACCGTAGACCTATTTTACATTATGTAACAACAAATTCATTAGAAATATATTACTACGTAAGTTTTCTTAGCGATAAAGAAAACGTAACTTCCATTGCTTTCTTATCAGATATTTTTAATCACATCAATGATCTGAACCGTAAACTTCAAGGCAAAGGAAAGCTTTTATGGCAGCTCCTAAAAGAAGTAAAAAGCTTTTTGCGAAAACTCGATCTTTTAAACATTTATCTGGAAAATGAACGCCTGCACTTCTCTTATTTAAAAAAAAATCTGGAATGACAAACCCCTTGACGTCGGCCAATACAAGACGTTCATTGAGGATCTAAAAGATTCGCAGATTTTAAGAAAATTAGGAATTTCGTCGATATCCTCAGTAACATTTACTCTCTGAATGCTGGGGATGAATGGAGCAATAAAGCTGCAAATATTTTCTGGAGTAATAAAACTTCTTTCCAGATGGAAACTATCGATTTGCAAGAAAATACAGTTTTAAAACACCAAAGACAGAAAGTTTCTTTCTTGTCAAGAGTTTTGCATAAAATTTGTTTGTGCTAATAAATACCCAGAATTAAAAAAATTAGCCTTGAAACTTCTCACTTTGTGTGGGTCAACATATGTTTGTGAAGATTTAATGAGAATAGCGTGCACAAGCTTTACTTTAAACTTCAGAAGGATAGTCCAAGACAAAAAATGTTATTTTTCTTATTAATATTGTAAAAACCCTTTTTACTTACTTCATTTTATTCAAAGCATTTGTTTATTATTTAACAAAATAATGCACCGAAACCCATTCGTTTTATTTGTCCATTGATATAGTATCTAAACATATAATTTAAATAGTTCAGTTTATTACCTTCCGGACCGCGACGGTCGCGATTTTTTTAAAAACGGACCACATATGAAAGTAGTTGGTGACCGCTGCTTTACAGGAATAAAAACGCCAAATTGTACAACATTTTCGTGTGAAAGAATAAATGTTGCTCAACATTTTTCCCAAATTTGAACAGAGTACTAGGCTTTAGTATAAATGAATGTCATAAATACCTTGACTTAGATCAAAATCTTTACAGAGCAAATTCCATAAATAAATCTAAACATTTTCGGAACTTTTTAATCATATGGCTACTAAATCTCAAATTTTTTTTCTGTGCAGCAACGAAAATTTAATATACGCATTTTTCATATTAAGCCGACCCCAGATTTGTTACAAATATACGAAACCAAAATAAGAATGTACCGAGGTTTCTTAAAGTAACGATTTTTGTTACTTTTTTTTTGTTAAGTCTTGATATTTTCTTATTTTATATCTGAGTTCTTGTTTCCAAAAAGGAAACTGCTTAAATAAAATCCAAGTACAGTCAAAACGGTTTTTGTGTGAATTTATAATCTTTATTTTTGAATTAGTTCTTAGTTCTGTTGAATTAGTTCTTGGCGTTGCATCGCCTAACTTGATATAACATCTATGGAAGACTCCAACTTTTTCATAATTTATAATAGCGGTGTTCAGTAGTTGGTGCAAATGTTTTAGCGAAAGAGCAAATGCAAAAAATCTTTGCTCTTCTGTTAAATCTAACAACAAAATACATACGAGATTCCGTTAGCTACGATATTCCGCATTTGTATTTTCGTATAACGCTGAATTCCGCTAATGTAACTTTCTTGCATTCGTTAATAGTTGCAGGTACAATTTCAAAAAGTCCAGCTGCAACGAGTTTGTGGTAGTATCTTCAAAAAAATATTAAAAAATTTTCAAGTATTCCAAATCAGAATGTTTGGATTTTGAGAACTTTTCTTTATAAGAATTTTTGTGCATAAAAATATTATTTTAAATTTTAAATTGTTCTTCGAAAACAATTTATTTTTGTGCGCTTCTTTATATCCCCTGCACAGAAACGGGTTTGACTGCTTGTGTATATTACAATTATTTAACCAACCAAAAATATTTTAAAACTAAATTATTTTTCTAAAATTAACCAAATTTGCAAAGGTCGGTGTATTCAATTCACGAAGTAAAAATAAAACACTGCAGGAACAATTAGTTTATTTATAGGGCTTCTGCGGCAATTTTTCCTCCCGATGAAATTCCTATAAGGTCTATTTCACTACAACAGGCAAACGGTTATTATTGCTTGGTATATTAAGTTATTGTAATATAATAATGTAATTTTATTTGTAACATATAATAAAACACAAATAAATATTCGGTAATATTTTTGTTTTATTTATTAAATTTTTAACATTTAATTTTTATTTGATTCTTTTTTAACTATAACAAAAATTTATTCATAGTGCGAGCTCGATCTTCGCAACCCGAAAAAGTTAGCAACATTGTTTATTGTACTTAATGACACCTTATTTAAAGAAAAAGAAAAACTTTAAACAAAATTCATACAAAATAAAATAAAAAAAAAACTAACTGTAAAAACAAGTATTCGTGCTGAAACATTGCACTATGGGTAATTTATCCAATTTTTTTGGCCAAAATTGATAACAGGCGGACAGAATTTTAACAAATCTGAATATGAATTTTTTGATTAATTTTTTAACTTATTAACTCTAAAACTAAGAATAAACTTGGAATTTCTAAATATCGCATTCTTATGAAAAGATACGCGTTAGAACAAAATTTTTAAAATTTCTTTTTGTCTACTTTTGGTATATTTTATTAATTTTCTAATTTAATATCATCCAAATCATTTGTGTAAATTGTGTATGTTAACATATTGACATCATTTGCGCACTCATCGTTTTCACTGGCGCTAAGATCCTCAGTGTTTTCAGAGCTTAAGCGAAATAGAGGTTGCCTGCAAAAAAAATGGGATATCTCAAAAAACGCAGCATGAAATTGATTATACAATCTCAAAATCAGATACTTATCAAGACCTTATTACTATAAGCTTTAAAACATTTTAAACTTTTTTTAAAAGCTTCTCCAAAGTTGTATAAAACTTTTATTTTTTTTTTTAATTGAGATAAGATCAAAAGATTGATTTTTTTTCACCAATAAACTATTTTATTTTAAACAACGATTATGTATTTATTAAGCACTTACTATTAATATTGTTTTCCATATTTTATTGTATTTTTCATTTGTTTTTTTATTAAAAACTAGTGTCAGGTATTGTAATAAAAAATAACACGAAGCGCGCCCCACTTAAACTGTTGATTGTATACATTGACTTTAAGAGTCGTGCGATGAACGGATTTTTGTTATTTATAAAATAAAAATTCACTTCTATTTGCTTTGAAGTATTCTTTATCACATTACAACAAAAAAAACTACTTTTTCTAAAGTGCAGATTTTGAATTTTGGCCAAAAATATAGGCCAAATTACCTACTGTGCATTGGCGTAAAAACAACTAAAGTGCTACAATATTCAGCCGAATCTTTGATACCCTCCACCCAAAACAAGTATATTTCAGAACTGGGCTTTATAACTAAAAATTATAAACTAATATTAATAGAAACTGGCATCATAGTAATATTATTCATATTATATTATACATAAAACGTAAAATTTGGTTGTCAATTGAAAAAAAGAAGCAAAAAAAAATTGAAGCAAATTGTGGAAGAATGAAATTAAATTTGTGAAATGGTAGCAAATTATAAATAAAATAAAATTTCACACATTATTTTTATTATGTAATTTAATTTTTTTCTTATTCGATCTTTATTATTTGAATTTATATTAATTTGTTTAAGTTTGAGTTCCTTTTTATATAAAAATAAAAATATATATGTTTTTGTCAAGAATAAAAACTGGGAATTAAGCACGAATAACAAAAAAAAAAAAAATTTAATAAAATTAATATTTTTACATAAAAACAAGTAAGGGGCCTATATTCACCAAAATGGTTTGTACCATGTATGTGTGTTTGTTTGTTTTCTTTTAGTATAGGCATTGTTGTCATACCGTAGATTTATCTTTTTTGGCGAGTTTTTAAGTAGCAAATACATAGAAACAACAATTCCCAGTTTCTATTTGTTAAAATTATTTCGTTAAAAAGAT
Organism: Pollenia angustigena; assembly: GCA_930367215.1. NCBI lineage: Eukaryota > Metazoa > Arthropoda > Insecta > Diptera > Polleniidae > Pollenia > Pollenia angustigena. Next base: position 15,754,134 of record OV884061.1, read on the forward strand.
AAAATAATAAAGAAGAGTGATAACGAAAATCACATTGGGCGTTATGCTAGTATATGTAAACAATTGAAAGGGAGGGGGGGGGGGGGGGTAAAGGGACATCACATGGTTAAATCTCTCTCTCTCTCTCTCCTCATAAGGACCCAGAATCTATATACTTTTTAGGGTCTTAGATCAATATTGTATTAGAAATTACAAACGGAATGACAAACTTATATATACCCTTTTCCACCTGAGGTGAAGGGTATAACAAGCGAACGATAACGTAACAGTTTTTATACAATTTTGCGGACTTTGAAATATAATTCAACCATAAATGTGTGTAAGTCAAAATCAGTCACTTGAGTTATGGTTGTCGACGGAGGCATTTTGTTAAAAAATTAAACGAAATGTTTCATTACACACCAACGCTAAATATTTTTAAAAAAATTATTTTTTTATAAAAACACTTCCACTTATAAAATAATATACACAAAAAGAAAACACTCGTACTAAATTTAAGTTTTTCTTCTTATTTTAGTAGGAGATGTGCTCAAAAATTTAAGTACGGATAACACTTAAAAGTACCTAAAACAATCCAAAATGGGATAACTTTCGAAAACCAATACACGTGTATTTATAAAAGTTTGTTGTAGACACAACAACAATACAACAAGAAGAAAATATAGATTATTTTCATGTTTAAATATAGTTAAATATGAAGCATTGATTTCCATATTCTTTTTTTTTTTTAATTAGTTGGTTAAACACATGACATTTTTAAAGTAGAATGATTACGGAAACCATATTAAGCATGCTGCTAGTGTCTTATAATTGAGAACTAGATGACCCGTGCGAATATTTCGCACCATTAGTTGTCATTTTTGTAACATAATATGAAAATAATTAATAGAAATTTTAGTAACTTCAATACATTTTAAAATATAATTTTTATCAATGAAAATATTAATTTTTCAATTTCTAATTATTTTTCGTCATTAGTGTTAGAAATAAGCTTTAAAATGAGATATCATTCATTAAATTTGATGCGGTGGTATGGAAGATATTTGCAACCGACAAAAAAAAGTGCTTTAGAAATAATATATATGATGATTGTTCCGTAAACAAAGGGCGAAATATAACAAAACGATGGTTTTCTTCCGCAACCACGTAACCCGATTTTTCCGATTTTTTGTTTTAACCGGAAAAGTAATCAGTAAATACCGCCTCACAATTTTGCAATTTTTTTGTTTGGCGGAATATCAGAATTTTTCCCAATTCTTGGATTATAAAAGAGTATAAAGCAAAAAGTTTTAATATATGATTAAAAAACAGTATTTTGTCTCTCCTGAAAAGTAGTTGTTTTTGAGTTACGAGGTTGCGGAAGAAAATCATCGAAAAGTGAAACAAACATGTGTAACGAGTAAGTAAAATAATAATATTCGCTCTAGTTCTGTGGGGTATGTTTTTAGGTTAGAAACAATCTAATCTCTCTTTCGGATTATTTCAAGTACGAATCGAGATAAAACCTTCTTAGAAATTCTTGAATTTATCATTTTTAATTAATGGCGATTTCTTTTCTGAGAAAAATGTTGCACTAATGTTACATGTTCTACATTTTTGTGTTCGTTTGTACAAAAAATACAACTGTGGGAAAAATGTTCAAGTTCTTTTGTGAATATGTTGATGAAAAACATGCAAAACATGTTGCATGTTTTACCCCTTACTTTAACTTAAGGTGTTCGTTCATACTGCCCTGTTCTACAACTTTGGTGCTTACTACTTTGTGTGTACAACAAATGTTTTATTTTGTTCGTCATAATTCATACCGCTCATAATTTTGTTAAAAATTATTTTTAAAACAAAATATAAAAATATTTACACATTAAAATCAAAAAAGTCTATTAATATTATAATCGCTTTAATTTTTATAAGCCATTAGTGATGTTAATATTTGTTTCCAACCCGTAATAGCGTGCAGAAACCGCTTAAATAGCTTTAAAAATCGCTCATTAAGTACATTAATAATAAAAGTGTAATAGTTGTAAATAAAAGCACTAATTGTGTTCTATTGAAATTGCACAACATGTAACACTTCGAGTGGTTTTAGGTAACATTAGAAAATGTTACATCTATGTACTGTAACATATTTTTCTCAGAAAAGAAATCGCCATAAGTCAATCCTATTTCCGGAATATTTTAAGTACGAATTCGAGATTAAATATCCGTACTTGAATCGAGCTTTCTGTACTTGATTTAAGGAAATCCGTACTAACGATACTATTGACACCGATTCGGCTTGATTTAAGTACGGATGTATTGATTTGTTTTTTCAGTGTAGTTTTTTAAAATATTTTTCAAAAAATTCTATCTATCTTTTATTAACTGCTTTTTTTCATTTTTTTGTTACTAATTTTTTTAGCGCAGAGTTGTTTTTTTATGGCCTAACTAATATGTTTTGCCGATTTTATTTATCAAACTAGCGTTTCATTTGTGTAATTGCTAGTGTGGGAATACAGTCATTTGACAATAAATAAATAGATTACGTTAGAAACGTAAAACCTGTCCTCCGACAAGTCGATAGTTAGTGGGTCGCTTATTACTAGTAAGTTCTATTTTACAATGCCGTTTTTATTGACGATTTAGTTTCTATTAGACGATATTTACGGTTTTTTCCTAACATTTGACGATTTGCAATCAATTTCAATTTCAGTGAGTACATGATGTGATAAAAAGAACTGTAACAGTAATATTTTAAATATTTCAACGGTAATACAAAAATGTGAGCTAAGATGCTTTTCTCTAAAAAATGTGAGTGTGAGGACCATAAAAAAATACATTTATATATAATTTTTGTCACACAATATTACATTACTGTTGTATATTTAACAGGGGAAAAAATATGGATTACATCCATCCATTTAGGGGCAGACTTACAGCCGCCAACTTTGCTTATTTTCGTTACAGGTTATCCGGAGCTTGATGAGGTACTTGAGGATGAATAAAGTCATGGGTAGGTGGTAAGTCATACTGACCTACAGTGTCAACAGAGCTGTGTCAACAAATAAGTGAGCAGAGAGACGTCCGCAGAGCAGTGTTATGAAAGGAGTTAACTATTACTAAAATGATTAGTTTCATTACTAAAATTGTTAAAAGTTTTAAATTGTGATTTTTTCTTAAGTAATGATTAATTCAATTGAACACTGGTAAAAATCAGGGCTGTGGAGTCGTCAAGAAATAGTTATAACTCCGACTCCTTTTGCTGTAATTTTTTAAGTACGACTCCAACTCCGACTCCTACTCTAACCTATCATTATTTATGAGACTAGTTTTTATTTGACTTTAAACTCTTTTAATTTGTTTTTTAATTCAGTACCTTTTAAATGGTTAAATATAGCAAGAAAATTATTCTGTAAAACTTTCAAATCGATATTTTAATTCTAACGTGCCGCATTGAGCTTTAACATATGAGGAGGAAAGCTCGAAAAACATATAGCGCCCGATTAAATAGACCAACTGAGCTCTACTTTTTTGATTCTGCAGTGTTATGTCATTCTTGACTAATAACTCAACAGTTGAACATTTTAAGCCAACTGAAATATAGAAAAATAATGGATTTAATTTTGGAACCACCGAGTTTTGTTACGAACCTTCGAAAGATATGAGTTTTGATTCAAACCGTATGGGATCATTAAACTTTAGTATATTTTAAAAGTTATATTTATTTATTAAATATATGCAAACAGTGCTAAAAAATTTAACAATAGTTGTGTAGGGGAGAGATAAACTACACCAATTCACATCTGTTGGAATTTATAGATGTGTGAATTTCCATAAGTTCTATCTAATGCAGCTTTCGAGATAAAAAAGTTGAAAACAATACCATGTCCAATTTGCTAAGACGTTAAGGGTACCAAGTGTACTAAGTATTGTTTACCACAGAATTTGTAGAGACAAAGAACATCATAAGTTCTTTTTTGTAAATTGTGAAGTGAGGTCTTTTGTTTTTAATATACATAAATTCAAACACTGCCGTTTTGGTCTTGTTTTATTTATTAAGTCAAATATTTAGACCAACTTTGTTAATCATTCTCAGGAAAATTAAATATATTTTTATTAAAACATGCAGATGCGCCTTCAGTTGTTACTTCTACAATGTTTATAACACATTTTGAAGAGAAACGTACCGTAAAAAGTTCTATTATTTCTGGGAAATAGCACACCTTTTGTTGTTGGACTTGGTGCTGTTTGTCTCAAGGTAACGAACCTTTTATGATATAATTTTTTAGGGTTATCATTGACATAAAAAAAAATGTAAGGATCATTAAAATATTCGGACAAAAGCAAATTTTTAATACAGAAATAGCATCATTTGCGATTTTCAACATGTTTCAAAATGTGGCTTGCAGAGTTAAAAAAAATATGAATTTTTAAACAACTAAATTGAAATCTTTTTCTTCAGTACACCATTGCTTTTTTCCGTTCCAAGTTCAATATTATTATTGTCAAAGACCGAAATTTGAAACTGCAAGTCTTTATTATCTCTCCAATTTTTCCTAAATTGAGTAGATAAAAGAATTCTCACATCATTTTTCAGGTTTACCCCCAGATTGATGGGAACTATATTTAGAACAATGTCATGTATTTTTCCGAGCTCCTTTTCTTTTTTTTCTATTATAATTCACCTTAAAGGTTAGAACTTAAAATTTAGTTTACTTAATGCTTTCACCACAGGAGCTACAGCAGATTTCAAGTCATATATAGGAACATGGCTACAAAAATATTTGTTAATATAAAATAAATAAAAAACAACAAATTTTTAACTTCCTTAATTCGGCTCTATTTCATTAGGGATATCTTGGCGAAATTCAAACAGTGAACCAGCGAGTTTTGTTACAGAAATGTTAGGCTACATAAAAACATAGAAAAGGACATGCTTCGATACAATCTATATATTTCTCATAAATTGCTAAAAGAACTGTCAAAATAAGATGTTATCTCAATTTTTTAATTTTTCTAACTCCCCTACTCATATGAAAAGTATACTGGTCATTATCTTCTGACTTCACAAATTCAAAAAGTAGACCCTCTTTTGGCCAATTCCACCAATTTATTTAAATATCAATTTATGTTTAAAAATCGTTTTTTTTATGTGGAATAAAAATAAAATTATATAAAAAATTATATTTAAATATGAATTGATATTTTAAAAGAATTGCTGAAATTGGTCATTAAAATTTTTTTATTTTGAAAAATATTAGAAAAATTGTTAATGCCAAAAAGTCGGAGTCGGAGTCATTAGTGTTTGTGGGTACTTCGACTCCGATTCCGACTCCGGTACAAAAACCTCAACTCCGACTCTTCAACTCCGACTCCGACTCCACAGCCCTGGTAAAAATCACTGTACAGAATATTTCATATAAAAATTTAATGTTATGTTAAATTATTCGTACATAATATTCTAAATAAAAATTTAATATTAAAATATCCGTTAAACTAAGGCCCTAATTACGTAAAAAGCTACGCAGCGCCAAAACTTACATGCAAAGCACAAACAAAGTCAAAAATATTTCATAATTTTGTTATAGAAATTTTTAACTCCACAAGAAACGGAGGGTTTAAAATTTAAAAATTTTTATACAAAGCATTGCTTTCAATGTAATTTTTGCCGTTGCGTTGCGTTTTAAACAATTAGAAACTAAAATACAGCTTCAAAATAAGTGATGCAACAATGTTAATGTAGATAATGCCATAGCTTCGTACTGCCTGTTTTTAGAACGCGAGCACAAAAGTGACTCGTTTAACTAACATTTAAAACAAGATTTCAAAATTGGTTTTTGTTTCGAATGTTAGTTAAACGAGTAACTTTCCAGTCGGACATTCAGTTAACTTTTAATTAACTGAAAGCTTACTATTTCTCAAGTAGTGGTGGTTGACATTTGCATTGCTTTTATATGCCCTGTCGGACATTCAGTTAACTTTAAATTAACTGAAAGCTAACTATTTCTCAAGTAGTGGTGGTTGACACTTGCATTGCTTTTATATGAAATTAACTAACTATTTTAACATTGCGATGTCCTAGGAAGTAGTCAATTGTCCGACTCTGCATTACTTTCAGTTAACTTTAAAGTTAACTTTTTGTAGCTAGCTATAAACTTACTACTTTAAGTTAGCTTTAAGTTGGTTTTTTTTAAATAAACTATTTTATTAAAATTGTATTTAGTTATTTTATTTAATTTTTTAATTATACTATAACCTGGCCATTACCGATTACCAATTTCTACCCCGTTTATTGTAATAATGGCCCTAAATAATTAATTCTTTTGTGGGTCTTGGAGCCGTTTGTTTGCCAATCGACTTGGCTTTCTCTACTAAAAATAGTGGGTGCTAGCATTGATTCCGTTCCGCAAGTGCGGAAGCCATATTTGTAATTATTCATTCCGTTTCTGTGGTATCATTCTGTTGTTGCGGTATCATGTTTACCTTGACGGTATTGCCATATTATTGATTCCGCAATGTAGATATATTTCTTTATTTTGCTTACGCTCAAATTTTATAACGAAAAGCTAACGGAAAGAATAAAAATGTACGGAATTGTAAAATTTGCAAGAAAAATTTTTTTAATTTAAATATTTAGATTTTTTTATATTTTTATAGAAGTAAAAAAGAAAAATACTCAAGTAATTTCCAAATAGAAGCAATGGTTGATTTAATGAAAAAACAAGACATTAATTGTGGATTTAAACATATTAATAATAAATTTATCCTGAATTTTTTTTTTATTTTTGAACTAACTCTCTATCCTTCATTTGTAACACGTCTTCAGATGTATAGCGTTAAACTCTTCTTTCTAACCGCATGCCCAAGTAATCATCGTCGAAAAAGGCAATTGTATCCATATTTTAATTTAATATTAACTGCCTTTTAAAATTTCACATATAATTTACTAAAAACACTTTTTATTTTACTTTTCAATTTTTAATCTTGTCTTGAAATGTCTTTTTCGATCAGCTGACACAGAATCAACTCGTAATTAATTAAAACAGGGATGTTAAATTTGCTTCGCAAAAACTGTATACCGCAGGAATAAATAATTACAATTTTCATATCGATCGATATTTTTTCCGCAAAATTTTCCTTTCCGTGCGGAATCAATAATACCACCCAGTGTTTGTATACACTTCGGTTAATGTAAATTTTCCATTGCTTAGTAGATGACTTTAAGTTAGTCTTAACAAGCTAACTTAAAATTGGCTTTTTTTGTAGTTAGCTACTCATTTGACGGCAGGGTGGAATTAACTAACTATTTTAACATTGCGATGTCCTAGGAAGTAGTCAATTGTCCGACTCTGCATTACTTTAAGTTAACTTTAAAGTTAGTTTCCTAGCCGTTAACTTTTTGTAGCTAGCTTTAAGTTGGTTTTTTTTTTAATTAACTATAAGTTAGTTAAATTTCAGTCAACGAAAAGTTAGTTGTTTACACGTTGGCTTAGAACTCACTATTTGTAACTTGCTACAAACTTAGTTATCATATTAATTATTCCAAATATAACAGTTTTTAAAAATTTATACATATTTTAATAGAAAACAAAAATTTATTAAAAAATTTCTAAAAATTATGATTTTTTCGAGAAATAAAAATTTAAAAAATCTTAGGCACATTAAAAGAGTAAAAAATTAAATATATTCATTGTTATGTAAATAAAGCACATTCAATTTACATAAATATATTGAATATAGGTACATAAGTTATTATTTTTTGATTTTTTAAAACATCTGTAAAAAACGTACTTTTTTCAAAATAGTATATATAAATAGAGTTTTTGAAGAAAAAATACGAACGCGAAATAAAGGAAGGTCTAACATTTAAGCTCAGAAAGGCATATCTTTAAAACGAAATTGGGTACATATGTAGAAGAAACAAATAAAAATTTCGTTGTACTTAAGTTATTAATATTTTATTTCGTGATATAAAGTCCAATTTATATAATGGCGATTTCTTTTCTGAGAAAAATGTTGCGTTAATGTTACATATTCTACATTTTTGTGTTCGTTTGTACAAAAAATACAACTGTGGGAAAAATTTTCAAGTTCTTTTGTGAATATGTTGATGAAAAACATGCAAAACATGTTGCATATTTTACCCTTACTTTTACTTAAGGTGTTCATACTGCTTACCAGCGACGGTAAACTGTCAACACCAAATACCCAACAAGCCAAAAGAAAGCAGTCGGAGTTAACTCCAGAAGAGATGTCAAATGCAGGGGCGAGTAGTTTACCGGCAAATATGCAGCTAAACGATATTGTTAGCATAATTCAAGGTTCAATTCAAACGGTGCTTGATGAGAAGTTAAAAAATTTATCTACCAAAGCCGACATAGAGGAGGTAAAACAAACAATGCAAGATTGCTGCTCACAAGTTGGACATTTAAAGATGGAAAATGAGGCATTGAAGGAAGAGGTAAAAATACTAAAATTCGAACATCAGAAGGATCATCAAGAGCTAATGCGTCTAGTAGATAAAAGCAAACAAAAAAATGTAGTCTTCCGTGGTATTAAAAAAAATGGTGATTTGAAAGAAAATATTACTAAAATATGTGCTGAAACAATGGGAATCCCGGATTTGGTTGTGAAATGGGTCCGTAAGCTGTATGAGACAGATGAAACGGTATGTGGAGTGGCAGAATTCAGGACGGAAGAAATGGCAAATGCAGTTTTTAACAACGCCAAGAAACTTAAAGGTACCTCTGTATTCGTAGATAAAGATTTAAGTGATGAAAAGCAACAAAATAAAAAAGTTATGTTACAATTAAAAACACAACTTAAGTCATTGAATAAAGATTTAAAAATACTAGTGAGAAATGATAGGATGAGAATTGATAAGAAATGGCTATTTTGGAATAAAGATAAATTATTAATGTGTGGTAGTCAAAATGGCAAAGAATTTTTAAAAACGATTTTTAATGATAAAATTGATTCAATAAATTTGTGTTATATGTCATTGTTAAATCAAAAAAACTAAGTATAGCCGGATGTAGTAAAGTTAAAAATGTTAATCAATGTTTAGTTGATAAGAATTTATGTAATGAAAATAAAAATTGTACACTTAAAATAATTGCTTATAATGTTAACGGTTTAAATAATAAATTTGATAATCTGGATTTATTTGAGTACTTATGGGAATCAGATATATTTATATTGTTGGAGACACATGTCGAAAATAGTAGTTTTGAAAAATTTAATGGTAAATTCAAAAATTTTAATATTAAATGGAAATCAGCTACACGTAATAGCAGGTTTGGAAGAGGTATTGGTGGCTATGTTTTTGGTATTCGTAAAAATTTAACTAATTTTGGAGTGAAGTTTGAAATGAGGACATATGGCAGTGTTGATACTATGGTTGTAAAATTAAATTCAAAAAACTTCACGATAATACCAGCTTACTTACGCGGTGCAAATTGGGGCAATGAGTTTGAGGACTTAGTTAATGCCTTACTTGAAAATGAAATAATCAACCCTATTATAATGGGCGATCTGAATGTCAGAATTGGCGAAGAGCAACAATATTTGGATGAAATTCTCGAAAATTCCTTTAAGGCTGGCTTAAGTGGTAGAAAGTCAATGGACAAAGTTGTAAAACCAAATGGCAAAACATTTATCGATTTTTGTAATAATTATGGTCTGGTGATTTTAAATGGAAGAACAGCAGGCGATGGAGAAGGTTGTTTCACGTATGTTGGCAGTTCAGGAAATTCAGTAAATGATATATGCGCAGTGTCACTTGATATATTAACAATGGTCGAAAAATTTACTGTGGATAATCAAACATGGTCTGATCATTTACCAATCACACTTTACCTTAATTTCACAACAACACAAAATGATAAAAGGAAAATGAACCTATTGCCAAAGTTAAAATGGAACTACAACAACAAAGATAATTATTGTGCCAAGCTTAATTCAAATTTAAATGAAATGCAAAAATATAAAGACAATCTTAACTTAAGCGATATGTCGAAATTAATTGTTGAATCGTATAAAGTACAAAAAAAAAATGGCAAACACATACAATTTAAGAATAAATGGTTTGATATTCAATGCAATAATGCGAAGCAAAAATCCCTCGCAGCTTTACAAAAGTTTAGAATCTCTCAAGATGATGTTGATAAAGAAAAATACACAGAGAAGAAGAACAAATATCAAACAATTTGTAGAACAAAAAAAGTAAATTATTATAAACAATTAGAACAAAAGTTAAACTTGGTTAAAGACAGCAAACAATGGTGGCTAGTAGCTAAAGAAATAAGGCAAGAAGAACGATTGGTTGGAAATAATATAAGCGCAGAAAATTTTAAAGAATACTTTGAAATGTTGTTAAACCCGCAAAGTAGAGCACTGGAGATGGAGTTTGCGGCTAATTTAGTCGTGGATACAGATCTAGATAAAGTTTTTACACTGCAAGAGATTAGGTTGGTACTGGCAAAGGTCAAAGAAAACAAAGCGCCGGGTGAGGATAGAATACCCTATGAATTTTTTATAAACGCAAGTAATAACTTTTTAAGCGCTTTGGCGAAAGTCTTTACAAATATATTAAACGGAAGTGGTTCTTTTGAGGTGTTTGAGCGTAGTATTGTTTTCCCAATACATAAAAAAGGAGATGCTAATATGCCATGCAATTATAGGGGAATATCCTTCATGAATTGCTTAGCCAAGATAATGATGGGTGCTATACATGAAAGATTAACACAATGGACCACAAACTATAAAACTTTAAATGAGTTCCAAGCTGGTTTTCGTAAAGGCTATTCGACAATTGATAACATCTATAATTAAACGGCAATTGTCAATATCAAGTTTCATGAACATAAGAGAGTCTACGCGTTTTTTGTGGACTTTAAAGCTGCCTTTGATCGCATACCAAGACAACTTTTAATGTATAAACTACGCCAAATGGGATTGTCCACAAAAATAGTTAACTTTTTAGAACATGTATATAAACATACATTTTCTGCAGTATGGACTGGAGATGAAATCTCAGATTACTTTAGTACAAACTCTGGCGTAAAACAAGGATGTTTGTTGTCGCCTTTGTTGTTTTCCTTGTATCTAAATGACCTTCATGAGCAACTGGAAGGCGGTCTGTTCATAGATGAACTGAACATAAGAATTTTAATGTATGCGGATGATATTGTCATTCTTGCCGAAAATATAAGCGTCCTACAGAGAATGATAAATAATTTGGAAATATATTGTGAAACATGGGGAATGGAAGTGAACTTAACAAAATCGGAGATAATGGTTTTTAGGAAAGGTGGTCGTGTTGCCTTAAATGAAAAGTGGAAGTTTAAAGGAGATGAGGTAAAAGTCGTGGCTCAATACAAGTATTTAGGTATTATACTAACTCCGGCAATGTCTTACACGAAACATATAACTACAAAAAATGATGCTGCAAAAGTTTGTGTAAATATCACGTGGAAAAGTTTTATTACAAAAAGGGATGTGTCGCTAAAGGCAAAGTGGAAGTTATTTCAAGCTGTTTGCAGATCTATACAAGCATATGGGGCTCAGGTTTGGGGCCTGGGTTGGTTTGACATTGTTGATAAATTGCAAAGGTTTTTTACTAAACGCATATTAAAATTACCAGAAAATACCCCAAACTACGTACTTGCTCTAGAAACCGGTCAAGAAGATGCACACCTGTATACTTACAGTCTACACCTTCAATATATTTCTAAGACGCTTTTCGAATATGAAAATCATAGGCTACCTCACAGACTTTCATCAAAAATAATATCAAAAAACATTTACTGGTACAAAAATTACGTTGATCGTTTGAATTCTTTTGATTTGAATCCAAATAATATACACCAATCTAAAAACATATGGAATAACTCGTGCAAATCGTTAATTGATACTATGAAATCTAAATCTAGTCAAAACTACCGCGAAACTGCACTAAAAAGTCAACAACGAATATATAAGTTTTTAGACCACTCAAAAGGCCTTACCTATTGTAACGAAAAATATAACCAACACCAAATATCCTTAATAATGAAAACTCGCGGAGATCTTTTAATGCTAAATTCAAATAAATATACCACCAATCAATCCACTCTTTGTTCTTTGTGTAACCTGAATGAAGATGAAACAATTTTGCACTTTATAGGAAGGTGCCCAATACTTGCAAATATACGAAGAAAATTCCTAGTGTACTCAAGACTTACAGATTATGAAATTTATGATCTTCTAAATGGGGGAAGAGAAGAAAACTGGAGTTCATTTTATCTTTTTGTAAAAAATGCATTAACATATAGAAAATTTTTAGTCGATGAATACAATTTTAACAATAGTTAAAAATATTTTAAAGGCAAACTTCCGGCTGACGGTTAAAAAACCAAGCCGTAAATATCTTTATTTAAAATATAATTATAATTTTTATATCAAAGTTTTATATTAAAACAAATATTGTTATACGTAATATTATATATTTCAATAAAGAAAAATATCTATCTATCTATCTATCTATCTACTGCTCTGTTCTACAACTTTGGTACTTATTAATTTCTTTGTACAACAAATGCTTTATTTTGTTTGTCATAATTCATACCGCTCATAATTTTGGAAAAAATTTGTTTTAAAACAAAATATAAAAATATTTACACATTAAAATCAAAAAAAGTCTATTTATATTATAATCGTTTTTATTTTTATAAGCCACTAGCATTTAACCCGCTACTTCGTTAGCGTCTACTTTTCCTTCGTGGACATATTTGTATGCCAAAGCTTATTTTTCTAGGTTTAAATTTGTTTAAATTCTAGCATTTAACCCGCTACTTTGTAATCTAATATGTAAATAGGTTTTAGCAAAATAGTTCCAACATTTTTCATCTCATAGGTTGATATTGACACAGGACTTTGCACCTTTAACTTTGTGCTTCTAAGTTCAATATAGAAAATTCAAAAAGTACGACTCGTAGAACACAAATGAAAGAAAGTTAAGGCCATGTCAGATAAAACTTTTGCTTCGCTTTGCGTCAGAGATTCGCTTTGACATTTAAGATGAAATATACATACTTATACGAAACATGTCACATAAAAAACTTTTAACGCAAAGCGAAGCGAAAAGTTAGGCAACTCTCATCTTTTTGCGTGCTTTGACAATCTACTAGTAGAAATTTTTTTGTTTATTTTTTTTTTAACACACAATGCGTGAGTGTTGTCAAAGTGTTTATTGTGACATACACCTTTTGCGTTACGCTTTTCAGTCAAAGTTAGAAACGTCACGCAAAGCGATGAAGTTTTATCTGACATGGCCTTTAGTTTCCCGTATTATCAAGTATGGGCACCACTACATTGAAAGCTTTGCATGTGTGACATTGTATTGGTTTGTTTACGTTCGCTCTTTTTGCATTTTTATTTTTCATTTGCCCATAGCTGCGTATTATCCTTTTTGATACTTTTTTCTCCCCATTTATGTTTTAAAAATTTCAATGTTGCAGTTGGAGCCTATATTTTAGTACGTTTTTGTCATAGGATGAAAAAAAAACTTTGGTGGGCGTGAGGGACTTCGCCAATTGAGCAAAAAAAAATTTGTGGCTTAAATTGAAATGAAAAATGTGTTTTATTATTTCATATTGCCCATAAGATATAGTCCCTTGGGGCAATGATGTCCAGACAAATTGTGTCTCTAATGTACATACAGAGGTAGCGTGACAAAAAGGTTTCAAAATATGTACAGGTTTTAGGCGTTTACTGTCCGCTTATTTTTCTTAAGAACAACGATAAGTATTACATTTTTTCTGTATCTCTTTTAGTTTTGGAGATATAAGGTTACCGAATTATCCCGTTTTTACCCCTTTTTACCCCCTAAACATTCGAATTTCCAAAAATCCCGTCTTAGTGGATCGATTTGGGGAGTGACCAATACCTGGTCCAAATTTCAAGTTTTTAGCTTCAAGCGTTTAGGCTGTGCGATGATGAATCAGTCAGTGAATCAGAGAGTCAGTGAGTCAGTCAGTAACGTTACAATTTTATATATATAGATTAGTGATGTTAATATTTGTTTCCAACCCGTAATAGCGTGCAGAAACCGCTTAAATAGCTTTAAAAATCGCTCATTAAGTACATTAATGATGAAAGTGTAATAGTTGTAAATAAAAGCACTAATTGTGTTCTATTGAAATTGCACAACATGTAACACTTGGAGTGATTGTAGGTAACATTAGAAAATGTAACATATAAATTAGACTGGTCGCAATTTTTTTTTTTTTTTAATTTTTTTTAATTGGGCCGGGTGGGGCCCAAAGTTCCCCATATTATAAAAAACATCTTTTCTATCAGATCTTTATAGTTATACTAGTTGAAAGCCGAAAATCAAAAATATGGCTTCGTTACGATCTTCCACAGAGAAAGTACTTCAAGTGTGCCAAATTTCAGACTCCTATGTCATCAGATGGCTTCAGAAAGTTAAGGAAAGAATAGGACATACATGCAAACATCCTGACATACTAAGAAATTATATATTTAGGGAATTCACATGGTGGCTCAGAGTCATAAGTCGTAAAGTCATATTTGAAAAAATTTTATATATGTGAGTAGCATATTGTGTTTTCTAAATCATAAGTCATAAAAACGTCAAATCAATGTCAGAGCAAAAAATAAAAATATAAAATAATGCCGGCAAGAAGCGAAAAAGATAAAATTTTTACGGTTTTGTGTGAAAAGTTTGCATCCGACATACTAATGGTTGAAACGAGTAAGAATTTAATTGTTGGTTTTTTTTAAATAAAAAAGTTTATTTCTAGGCGATGAAGAAGAGGAAGACGATATTTATGAAAATTTTAGTATTTACTAATTAAATTAATATTATCAAAACGGAAGAATAAAAAAAAATACAAAACGGTAAAAACAGCCGACACTGAACATACTACATAGTACACATGAAAAACAGCCAACCTCAGTTTGTATTGTCTTAAAATATATAAACACTAGCTTAACCCGGTGCGCTTCGCCACACTGCTTTAACCACGTTTGAAGACACTCCCTCAGAAGATCCTACTACCACAAGTTCAACAAAATGCGTGTAGTGGCTCTTATTAATTTTTCCTATCTATGAAGGGTACTGCTCCTCCCCTGTCTACCCCGCCCATTTTTATATTGAAATTTATGGTTAACCGTAATAGAAGCTTTAACCACGTTTGAAGACTCTCCCTTTAATAGTTCTTCAGTTGAGCGATATTTAATATATGCATCTTATGGGAGGTATTTCCCCCCTGCGCCTACCCACTTTATTTTTATTTTCAAAAGTGTAGTATAAGAGCGACTTCTACAAAGTTGGAACATTCTCACCATAACAATTCTTAAGATATGCGATATTAAACATTGGTGACCTATGGGGGATACCACTTCCCCCGCTGCTATTTTATTTACATTTTGGGACTCAGAAGATCCTACTACCAAAAGTTCAACAAAATGCGTGCAGCGGCTCATTAATATTTCTATCTATGAGCGGTACTGCTCCTCCTCTGTCTACCCCGCCCGTTTTTATATTGAAATTTATAGTTAACCATAATAGTAGCTTTAGCCACGTTTGAAGACTCTCCCTTTTATAGTTCTTTAGTTGAGTGATACTTAATTTATGCATCCTATGGAAGGTATTTCCCCCCCTGCGCCTACCCGCTTTATTTTTATTTCCAAAAGTGTAGTATACCATAAGAGTGACTTTTATAAAGTTTGAACATTCTCATCATAGCAGTTCTTAAGATATGCGATATTAAATATTGGCGTCCTATGGGGGATACCACTTCCCCCGCTGCTATTTTATTTACATTTTGGGACTCAGAAGATCCTACTACCAAAAGTTCAACAAAATGCGTGCAGCGGCTCATTAATATTTCTATCTATGAGGGGTACTGCTCCTCCTCTGTATACCCTGCCCGTTTTTATATTGAAATTTATAGTTTACCATAATAGTAGTTTTAACCACCTTTGAAGACTCTCCCTTTAATAGTTCTTCAATTGAGCGATATTTAATTTATGCATCGTATGCGAGGTATTTCGCCCCCTGCGCATACCCGCTTTATTTTTATTTTCAACAGTGTAGTATACCATAGGAGTGACTTCTACTAAGTTTGAACATTCTTACTTTAACAGTTCTTAAGATATGCGATATTTAATATTGGCGTCCCATGGGGGTTTCAATTTTGGGGCTCAGATGATCCTACTACCAAAAGTTCAACAAATTGCTTGCAGCGGCTCTTATTAATAATGCTATCTATGAGTGGTACTGCTCCTCCTCTGGCTACCCCGCCCATTTCTATATTGACATTTATAGTTTACCATAATAGAAGCTTTAACCACGTTTGAAGACTCTGCCTTCAATAGTTCTTAAGTTGAGCGATATTGAATATATGCATCCTATGGAAGGTATTTCTCCCCTGCGCCTACCCGCTTAATTTTTATTTTTAAAAGTGTAGTATACCATAAGAGTGACTTTTGCAAAGTTTGAACATTCTCACTTTAACAGTTTTTTAGATATCCGATATTAAGCATTGGCGTCCTATAGGGTGTAACACTTCCCCCGCTGCTATTTTATTTCAATTTTGGGGCTCAGAGGATCCTACTACCAAAAGTTCAACAAAATGCTTGCAGCGGCTCTTATTAATATTTCTATCTATGAGGGGAACTGCTCCTCCTCTGTCTACCCCGCCCATTACTATATTGAAATTTAAAGTTTGCCATAATAGTAGTTTTAACTACGTTTGAAGACTTGCCCTTTAATAGTTCTTCAGTTGAGCGATAATTAATATATGCATCCTATGAGAGGTATTTCCCCCTGCGCCTACCCGCTCTATTTGTATTTTCAATAGTGTAGTATACCATATGAGTGACTTCTACAAAGTTTGAACATTCTCACTATAACAGTTCTTAAGATATGCGATATTAAACATTGGCGTCCTATGGGGAAAACCACTTCCCCCGCTGCTACTTTATTTCAATTTCGGGGCTCAGAAGACCGTACTACCAAAAGTTGAACAAAATGCGTTCAATGGCTCTTAATAATATTTCTATCTATGAGGGGTACTGCTCCTCCCCTGTATCTCCCGCCCATTTTTATATTGAAATTTATAGTTTACTATAATAGTAGCTTTAACCACGTTTGAAGGCTCTCCCTTTAATAGTTCTTCAGTTGAGCGATATTTAATGTATGCATCCTATGGGAGGTATTTCCCCCCCGCTCCTACCCGCTTTATTTTTATTTTCAAAAGTGTAGTATACCATAAGAGTGACTTCTAGAAAGTTTGAACATTCTCACTATTACAGTTCTTAAGATATGCGATGTTAAACATTGGCGTCCTATGGGAGATTCCAATACCCCCGCTGCTATTTTATTTCAATTTCGGGGCTCAGAAGATCCTACTACAAAAAGTTCAGCAAAATGCGTCCAGCGGCTCTTAAGATATGCGATAATTAATATTGGCATCCTATGGGGGGTACCAATTCCCCTACCCCTATCGAAAAGATAAGTAGCCTATTTTATTTTTAGGGCTCACGTGATGCTACTGTAAAAATTTCAGGAAAATCGGTTCAGTAGTTTCGGAGTCTATAAGCCAACAAACAAACAAACAAACAAACACACAAACATACAAACATTTTTCATTTTTATATATATAGATAGATGAAAGATACCAACAACATATGTACAACTGTGGTAAAGTTTTAGCACATACGATAAATACAACACAATAGTACACCATGTGAATTCCCTAATTGTATAGATAGATTAAAGAAGTATTTGCTGTTTAATATTTTAGTATAATACGAACGAAAGATTTTTAACCTAATTCGGGGTCGCCGAATCCAGTGGTGCTAGCCGTTTTTTTAGGTTAGCTTTGGTTTTCGAGATATACCGTTATTTCGAAAATTAAGGATGTTGCACAACATATGTTCGCGCAACTCAAAAACGCTTTAGCTTATTGAAAAACTAAGAAAAACCGAAATTCCGCAATAAAATTTACTTTAAGAGAGTTGAAACTTTTTTCTTTATGTTGGCTTTGGTTTTCGAGATATACCGTTATTTCTAAAATTAAGGAGGTTGCACAACATTAATTGGGACCTCCTGAACACGGAAAACGCTGTAATTTGTGTGTGTTTTTCGGTGTATGGTCCCACTCAAACCCTTGTGGAGCCCAACCAAAAAGTCCGATCGAAATAAATGGCATATCGTTGGAAAGGTAATTGAATGCCTTTTCCGTCGATATGCTAATTGCTCACACACTATATTCGGCGTCCATCAGTTTTAACGTATTTTAAAGCAACGGAATTTTATATGAGATGGAAATATTGTCGTTCCACAAAATCCTTAATCAATTATTATTATTTCTTATCCGATTTTTCAAATTACGCTTAAAATGTTGTTTATTAAATAAACTATTTGGTAAAAAAATAAAGCATTCTAATTCTTTACTATAACGTAGAATAAAAACGAAATAAAAATGAAAAAAACGTAAAAAAATAGGCCAATTTTTAACTTTGAGGTGCCATAACTCATCCATTTCCAACGATTAGCCATTTATTTTGATCGGACTTTTTGGTTGGGCTCCACAAGACTTTGACTGGGACCATATACCGAAAAACACAAAAGTACCGTTATCTAAAAAAACGGTACTCGGAAAAAAATTACAGCGTTTTTCGTGTTTAGGAGGTCCCAATTAACTTATCTAGGCATGTGGCGTTCTTGGTATTTTTTGGCTGTTAACCAGTGTAATTAACGACGTTTATATTAAAATGCGAACGTGGACGCCAGGATTCA
This sequence comes from Pollenia angustigena, assembly GCA_930367215.1. Taxonomy (NCBI): domain Eukaryota; kingdom Metazoa; phylum Arthropoda; class Insecta; order Diptera; family Polleniidae; genus Pollenia; species Pollenia angustigena. The sequence goes on from OV884061.1 coordinate 15,772,921, forward strand.
TATTATGCTATCTAGAATGGGATATTTGTTCTAACAAGTGGCAAGAAAATTTATTTAAAGGGATGCATTGGATAATATGCTAGTGTAAAATTTAAATAAAAACCATAATTATAGAAACATGCAATGTTAAATAAATGGTTTATAAAGTAAAAACACTGCAAAATTATTTTATTCCACAGTTTGCGAAACATTAAAAATTAATTTTTTTTTTTTTGAAAATAAATCCTTACCCTAGATCTACACTAAAGATAAATATCTCAGCCAGTTGGCAATAACGTCGGCAGAATAACAAAGCAATATTTCTGATTGCTCAGCTTATGTTAAAGGCATGGGAAAACGTATTTATTTTCAAAAGATTTTGCTATTCGTGCTTAATTCCCAGTTTTTATTCTTGACAAAAACACTTGAAAATTATTGTTGATGGGATAAGCTATTCCTATGCATTTTACTGGTTGCTTAGGCCAGATCATCAGGAAACTTCATCCATATAGATTTTAGACAAACTAAAGATATTAAACCAAAGAAAACCCCTAAACTCATAAGAATTATAGCAACAGTTCTACTTGTAACAATATCAAAGCTTGAACAAAACAAATCAACAATAAACAACAGTGGGTTTATCTCATCTTACATTCCCCACTACAATTAGTTGAAATTCTCTCAACATTAATTGTAGTTGTAAGTAGGTTAAGAAAAACAAAATAAAAACAGCAACAACTTACAAAAGATGTTGTCAATAACGTGTTTTTTAGGCCAGATCATCAGGAAACTTCATCCATAAAGATTTTAGACAAACTAAAGATATTAAACCAAATAAAACCGTTAAATGTATAAGAATTATAGCAACAGTTCTACTTGTAACAATATCAACTGTTGTTTATTGTTGATGTGTTTTGTTCAAGCTTTGATATTGTTACAAGTAGAACTGTTGCTATAATTCTTATACGTTTAACGGTTTTATTTGGTTTAATATCTTTAGTTTGTCTAAAATCTTTATGGATGAAGTTTCCTGATGATCTGGCCTAAGCAACCAGTGAAATGCATAGGAATAGCTTATCCCACCAACAATAAATTTCAAGTTTTTTTGTCAAGAATAAAAACTGGGAATTAAGCACGAATAGCAAAATCTTTTGAAATTAAAATTTTGTATTCCCAAAAATTGAAATTACCTTTTGATAATAAAACGTTTTTATGTTAACTCATAATTTGAAAAAAATCAAGGAAGAAGGTGCAGTGTAAAAACTGGCGCTATCTTGCAAAAATTATTATTATTATTTTTATTGATATAAATTCTTTATTATTCGACTTAATTATTAATATGTATATTAATTTGTTTAAGCTTGAGATCTTTTTTATGTAAAAATATTAATTATACTTTAACAAAAAAAAAAAAAAAAAATTAATATTTTTATATAAAAAAGAACTCAAACTTAAGCAAATTAATATGAATTTAAATAAAAAAGGTCGAATAAGAAAAAAATTATATTAACAGTATGTATTGTTGACCTTTTTTGTTGTTGTGGTTTTTATTTAGTTTGGCTTGAGGTCATTTATTATAAATTAAAAAACGATTTAATTTAATTTTCAATATTTTTATTTATGTACCCAATATTTCGAGGCAACTTCGTTGCTCATCTTCAGGGGATCTAATCAAAAATATAAACAAACAATTTTATTTTATAGAAAAAAAACTAAAAAACATTTAATTACAAATAACATTAAAAACATACTTATATAAAAAAGAAACGAATTTAAAAGTTTTTGTCACTGTGCTGTAAGTTTTGGAATGTTTATATTTGTTTATGGTGTGTTTAAAAATCTGAGCTACGTTCTCAGTGTCTCTTTTGTAGTTTAGTTTCTTCTCTTCTGGTAAGTTTATAATGTGCAGCATTTCAAGTGTATATCTTCTGTTGTAATTGTTCTCTTGTACTAATACTTCTACTTTTTCAAAATCTGGTTGATGTCCACTCAATGCACAGTGGGCTGCAAGTGCCGTTTTTTATTCAAGTGGTTTATTAACTGCCTTTAAATCTGATTTGTGTGATGCCATCCTAGTTTTTAATTTTGATTTTTTTATATAATTTTATTTTAGTGTTTATTAAATTCATTAATTTAATTCTTTTACTACAATTATAATTTGCTACTATTTCACAAATTTAATTTCTTTCTCACACAATTTGCTTTTATATTTTTCTTTTTTGCTTCTTTTTTCTCAATTGACAACCAAATTTGACGTTTTGTGTAAGCAATAATTGTCAACGAAAATGGACTAACAATTATTGCAACATAAATTGTCGGCAATAAATATGTACACAAAATTGTTGTCTACATTAAAGATAACATAATTTTTACATTTACTGCAATATATGTCGCAATATTTATCTCTGGTATAGACGGGCAGTTAAGTGATAATTAGCTTCACTCCAGAAAATATTGTTTTCCGAAAAACCAATAGATAGCATAATACTGTTGTTATTAATGTTATTTACAAACGATAAAGAAAACTATAATAATATCAATTCTCAATTCCGTGTTCTAGCGCATCTTTCAGAAATAAAGCATTTCAGAACTGAATATACATATTTAAGATACCACATTTCTGAACAGTAATTGAACGCACATTTTGAAATGCAAAATGCTGTAAAAAGCGAAGGAAGAAATCGTTACCACGTAGAAACTGTTTCAAGTTTGATAAAAACTAAAGAACTATTAAAATCAACTGGTAGTTGCATTTGTAATTATAATATTTCTTATGATCTCTTAAAGTAAATTTGCTTAATCTTATAACAATTTTGTATAACAGAAATATTATTTACATGTGTGCGTCAAATATAAATAAATACTGTTTGCTATTAAATTAAATTAATGAATTCCAATAAAATGTTTTTTGCTCCTTTTATTTTCATAAATTATTGCTTTTTAACAAAAAGTACCATTTGGTGGGAAAAATACTCTTTTAGTTGAAGTTCAGTACAATTTCAAAATTTCAATTTTGCAACACTGATCTATACAATATATAATTTCTTAGTATGTCAGGATGTTTGCATGTAAGTCCTATTCTTTCCGCAACTTTCTGAAGCCATCTGATGACATAGGAATCTAGGCACACTTGAAGTACTTTATCTGCGGAAGATCGTAACGAAGCCATATTTTTGATTTTCGGCTTTTCAACTAGTATAACTATAAAGATCGGATAGAAAAGATGTTTTTTTATAATATGGGGAACTTTGGGCCCACCCGGAACGGCTAGGCACCGTCGGATTGACCTGAAAAATTAGATCATGATTTCTTACACCAAACCTCATATTTTAAGCAGCGCAAACAATTAAATTTAAAAAAAAATCCCGTACAAGATGCGACCAGTCTAATACATACTGTAACATATTTTTCTCAGAAAAGAAATCGCCATAAGCCATAAATATGCTACGAGGGTCGAACTAGAAAATCTTGATATAAGTTCCAGTTCGACCCTCGTATCACATTTATGACTTACATAAATTGGTCTTTATATAACGAAATAAAATATTAATACATTATGTACAACGAAATTTTTATTTGTTTCTTCTACTATGTACCCAATTTCGTTTTAAAGATATGCCTTTCTGAGTTTTAATGTCAGGTGTTCTTATTATATCGCGTTTGTATTTTTTCTTCCAATACTGTATATTTCAATATTCTCAGATAAGAAAATCTTAAGCATAAAAAAATTAAATTAATAAATTAAAAAAATTCAGTTTAGCGTCAATATATAAAAAAATTTACATAAGTACATTTGTTGATTTTTTAAAAAAAGTTAAAAAAAAAAGATTTTTTTCTAGATATTTGTAACATACATTTTCAAATATTTGAAGTTTAAATTCATTTTTTGGTTTTAATTTTTTATTTTTAATGCACTGAGCATGAATAAAACGTTTTTTTTTTATTATTTTTGTGGCGTTACGTAACTCAGTTTCTTCATCCTGAGAGCCAAGTGATCGACATGCATCTGCTTAACCCTGCGGCCACACGGTCAAGTTGTTCTTGATAGTCTTTTACATATACTGCTTGTCAAAAATTATATAAATTGAAAGCTGTGCCGATGGCTGCATTCAATTTGTAAGCAATTTACTTTCCTGATGTCATCAAAAAAACAATTTATAAAGAAAAACATGTTATCAGCTGTTAAATTGAAAGTAAAATTGCCAAACAAATGGAAAGGTAAAATTGAAAGCCATCTCGTGGTCAATTAAAAAAGTGTGAGTGTGTTGCATAGCGTCTTCACCTGACAATTTGTTGTCATATCAAACGTCAAACTTCATATTAAAAAAACGCTGACAAAAATGTTCGAGTTTTTTTTATATAGACTTTGACATTTGGTATGACAAAAAATTGTCAGGTGAAGACGCTATGTAAGTAAAAAATTAGAGTGTATTGCAAATTGAAAGGAATTGAAAGGCACAACTTGATCGTGTGGCACCAAGTAAATAAATATATTTAAATTTTTACATGTTTTAAGATTTGGTTTCATACATATGTTATATTAGGACTTACCTGTTACGGACTTACCTGTTAAATGTCTTTTACTTGCACCTTTCATGTTTGTTTTGTAATAAATATAAAAACAACCACACACAATAATATTAAATAAATTTCAACTCTAAAGCCCTTTAAACCTTTTAAATATATCACAAACTGTATGTTTTTTTTAGTTATGTATTTAAGAAAAACAATATAATTTTAACCACGGAATACAATTTTAACAAAAAATGTTTAGGCGAAATAATGACAAACGGGTTTGTTTACTAATCAAATGTCTATACAAGCTGACTTAAATTAAAGTTGGGTTTTTTGTAGTTAGCTACTCATTTGACGGGGTTCTGAGCTCGTGTGATAAAAAGAGGCAGTTGGTGTTAAATAACATAATAGTCGTTAAGCTTGAAAAGTATAGCAGAAGTTAAGGCTTGAATGTTCTGGAGTTATCTAGATGCTTGGGCTAGAGTATGAATAGATACTCAAAAGACGACATAAAAAGGGACAGAATAGGGTAATATTTCGTACTTTCGGTACTTTTTCAATAAGTTTTTTAAATAATTTTGTGATCTCAAAACAACGATTTTGTTTGTACGAATTTCTACAACTTCGTCGGAATGCCACAATACACAACATCCGACAAAAAATACAAAAAAGGCAGAGTTGTTACCAAAATACTGAAATCCTAAAAATGAATCATTTTAAACCCTACATTGAAGGTAAAAGGGTATAATTTCATAAACATTTGGTGCGAAATTTGTCTCTTACGATTAAATTGTTTTTGCTTAAAAATTGTAACGGTATCTTATGTGACCATGACATTTAAGGTAGAAGTACATAACACGCGTTAGTGCGCACGCGCTCTGTCGTCTTCTGTCAAAAAATGTTAAACTAGTGTATTTTCATAGAACAAGCTACATGCCAAATATTTTGACGCGTTTGCGCCAGGAAGTTGGTTAACTTTGAACTTTTTAACGCGTTGTGTATTTTTCACAAGTAATCAGCTGACAATAAAAAGAATAATTTAACAAATTTGTGAAACATGAAAGAAAAACTTATTGAAGAGCTTAAAAAACATCCAATATTTATATAAAAAGAATAAATTCAATAAAATAACAAAATCTTGATAAACTTTCGAACCCGTTTTTAATGCACAAATAAGTAAACAAATAAAAACAGCTGACAGGAATGACTTTTGTAACGCGTGTTGTGTAACTTGCAATTTTTTACGCGCTTAAGTTTTTACGCACGATACTCGTCGACGAACTAACGCGTGTTATGTACTTCCACCTTTACTCCCCGTCTACAACTGACATCGTTTGCTGTTATAACATGATGTTATAAAAGCGTTGTTAAAACATTTGCATTAACAACCGTGTTATAACATGAGAAAACCTCTAACGTGATGAGTCTATACTTAACACTAACATTATTTTAGTGTTAATGTTAAGCATTTCATGACAGTTGTAGACTGTATGTAAAGGAGATGATGCAAGTGTTGCCAATAAAGTCATCTTTATAAAAAAATTTAAAATTAAAAAAGATGTACGTTATTTTCGCGGTTAGGGCTCGATATAAAAAATTGTCATTCCGTTTGTAATTGCATAAAATTAAAATAATTAATAGCATAAAAATGCCTTAAAGAAATTTTATGCTATTTTTTACCAAATTTTACTTTTTAATAGTAAGCTGTATTAATATTTTCATATTTATTACATTTTTTCACAAAACAGAAAACATTTTTGTTTTTAATAAATATACATAGTTTCATTTACTTTACTAGCAGAAAATTGCAACGAGAGAGTAAATTGAAAATTTACAAAATTGTTCTCCTAATTACTCAAAAAACAAAAAAAGGAAAATTAGCAAGTTAGGCATATCGAGACTATTCAGCTGCAAGATACGAGATTACTTCTTAAAAAGTTCAATTGCTTGGAACTATTTGCGCAAGTATATTTTTCCTTAATTTAAGAAAAATAAATATTTTATGCTATTGAAAAACTTTTAATTTAAAACTTACAAACATTTTTTTTATTTTATTATATACATGAAACAGGTGCTTGAATAATTCTTGCTAGTAAGCATTTTACTATCAGAATCTTTCAACAAATTTTTGCCTCTCTAATTTGTATGCTCTTCTTTCGCTCTCTTGTTGCAAGTGTTTTGAGTACGTGACACTTACTAGTAACAATTATTGATAATAAGCAAGAATATTCTGTAAATGAACACACCTATTGTTTTAACAACAATGTGGTTAAAACAATAGGCCCTTTGATGCTTTTTGTTGTTGTGTCTTGTAAGCCGTGGTATATGAACTATACTCGCAAGATCTGCCAGGTCTACAATGCTATTTTACTACTAAGCTTAGGCGACCAGTATTGAAAATAAAAATAGGGGACACAAAGAAAAAAAAGTAAACAAAAATTATTTGACTTTAACATTGTTAACATATTTTACAGGCAAATTAACATTCATTTAACATTGTTAACATATTTTACAGGCAAATTAACATTCATGGATATTTAAAAAAATAACATACATATATAAAAATTTACATATTAATAAATAAAATTATTTAAAAAAAAATAACGAAACTTAAAAATTCATTGCACTAACTTATTCAAAATTTCATACTGCAAGTGCATGAAAGTTCAGTAGGAGTATGAACAGAACAAGCATGGCACGACATTTTCTATACGATTTGACAGAAAAAACCGGTGACTGCCGTAAAAAAAAATTTATTTCAATTTTTAAAAATAAAAACAAATATTGATCATGCTTTTAAAAATAGAGATGACAGATAAATAAAATCAGGTACTAGGGTATCATTTTCAGATATATGAACTTATTTAAATATATTTACAAACCTAGGTAGGTACATAGTTACTAATTAAAAATTATATTTAGTAAGAACTTCAGACTATTTTGTCTTTGCATGGATTGCGAACAAAGTCTAGACCAAATGCATCGTCGTATTCCAATTCTTTCATACTTGTGCATTTAAGGTGAAACCACTTTGAACATGTTTCACATCCTACGTTTTACAAGGCATCGTCCTCTGCATCAGCGTCCAGATCTTCTTCGCACGAACCACAAAGTTGTTTTACCTTCCCATTTTTATATTTTTTGGGTTTATTTTCTTTATCTATTTGGCTGGCGTTGAAGTTCTCTTTGTTTTATTGATTTGGCTTTATTACTTTTTCCACGCTCTTTCCATATGGGTCCTCCGTGCTAAAGCATATGTAGCACTAGCGGTCTTAGTGTTTAAAGCAAACTTTGAATAAGTTGATGGCTTCGGGAAATATAAATGTTTTTCAAACGTTGGTTTGATTGAATTAGTTTTTATCAGCGAAGTGGCTATTGGATTTTAATAAGAACAACATTAAAAAGCCTACGTGACGAATTTGATAAGTAGAATATATTTACCTGTAGGTGGAGAACATCCAAGAGACTTTAAAAATAAATTTTTAGTACTCGTACACACAGAAAAAAATCAATGCAAATTCGTTCAAAACAAGGTTGATTTTAAATTTTTCAGTAGTGATTTTACTTCATTGTTGTTTCATGTTAATTTAACATGATTTTACAATAACTTGCAAACAACATTTTTTCCTTTTAAAATAACTATAATTCATGTTAATTAAACATTGCAGTAAAGTTAGAACAAAATGTCATTTATATTGAAATGACTATCCGAATTACGTTGAATGAAAGTTATTTCAAGTTGAAACAACGTGAATTTCATGTAGAATCAAATTGGTTGGAGTGTGATGACTACATATGCATTTATTAAAGAATAATTTAAAACACTTACCCCTGTAACACATGTTTCACTTATTTTGTATCTCCTTTGTTAACAGAAGCATCAGCAGAATGGCCCGATATGGGTTTCGTCATCATTCTACTTTGAAAACTTGATGTACTATTTAACTAAATCATTTTAATTAAAAGAATACGGGAATTGTCTTCTTTTTATAACATACTTAAGTATGTATGCATGTTAATTTAACAAGATAAGCTTTTGATTTTAATATAAAACAGGCTTTTATGGATTCAATATTGAACAATGTTATTTTAACAGTGAATAATAATAAATAAACGTGATTTAAGGTAATTTTAATATTTTTCATTTAAAATTAATATGATATAATGATAAATTGAAATAAAGGGCATACTTTTGCAGAAATTTACCATGATTCTCAATCAACATTTCGCCATGTTGTTTTAACATTGGTATTTTTTTCTGTGTGTACTAGCAACTGATGAGCTAGGAGAGTCTTCATTTAATTTAACGGGTGTTTTATATCTAAAATTTTAAGTGGAGCTGGACTTGAGGAATTTAAAGGTTTGAACGAAAAATCGTTATCGGTATTTGTTGATGCAGTTGGAGATTGGATCTGAAGAGGTTCTAATAACTCACAGTGGTTTTCTGGCACCAAAGTTGGTGATTCGACACGTTTTCTTGCATTTCCAAAACACCTTCATCATTAATTATTTATGTGCCCGCCTCAATAGTAACTAAAGCTGTCAACCGATTAAGAATAATTCGATTAATCGATCAAACAAAACCAAACTCTTGTTCGAATAATTTTAAAATGGCGATTTTCGAATAACGAATAAATCCAATTAATTAATGTCGATTAATCGAACAATTTTTTTTATCAAAAAATAAATTAAATAAAAGCTTAGGATATGATTTATTCTCATACGTTTTTAGTTTTTTTGGTTTTGTAAAGTGTGGTCCCACCAAAACGCACGATGTTAAACGCAAATAAAACAAAGTTTTCAGAAAATTATCTTAATTTTTTTTTTTAATTTAGAAGCATCTATGACACCTATGTGTGAAACCAAATATCGGCAAATGCTTGCCACGGCTTCGGTGGCATACATCTTTCCGATGGCCCATATATATTTTCATTGACTCTGAGATATAAAATATCATTAATGTGCCGAATTATCTCATCCGACATCAAAAAATGCCAAATCTTGGTTCAATGGAAAAATACATAAAGAGAGACAGCGGTTGTTCTATAGAAGAAATTGTATGCAGAAGTTTGGCTCATTTTAAAGATAACAATCCCAACTAACTCGTTGTCAACTTTTTTTATTAAAAAAAATATTTTTGTTGATTTTTAGAGCATTTTAGGTAGATTTTTGAATGCACTATTTTCAAATATGATGTTTAGGGGATCTTTTTACCACTGTGGACCAACCAGAAAACCGGGAATGATGGACCGTAGCTCATTTTAAAGATAACAATCCCAACTAACTCGTTGTCAACTTTTTTTTTATTAATTTTTTTATTCGTTATTCTCATCGATTAATCGAATAATTTTTTAGGTGTAATCGTTTGATCGAGCGAACAAAAACAATTATTTGAATTATTCGAACAAAGTTCAAGGGCGAATAATTGACAACTCTAATAATTACACTGTGCAAGAAATTTACACTTTTTTTGAGCCAAGCCGGGCACATGGCGATTTAACATATTCAGGTACGCTGAATCCAGTGTTGCTCTCAGTTTTTTTAAGTTCCGTTATTATAGTATTTGTTTTGTTAAATAAAAGTGCTTTTATTTATAAAAAGAAAGGTCGAATAAAAACAAATTGAATTAATTTATTTTGTTTATTATTAATAGAATTAATATAAATATAGAGCAATTCCATATGAAAGCGATCACCTTTTGGACGACCCCTCTCCGATTTTAAAATAAATAGTCTCAATCGATTGCCCAGCAAAAAATAATGTACCTACATATTTTTTTTTTTTTTTTATAGTGACTGGTTTAGTGATGGTGTACACCACTGTCATGTGAAAAATTGAAGAATTCTTCATAAGGGACCTCATTGAAAGTTGTTTAAAAAAAAACTACTAAAGCGATCGCAACGAGTGATAGCTCGTTGGAAAGGTATTGAATCAGGCTTTAATTGAAAAATAAAATTTTCCTAATTTTTCTTAGAAATTTACCTTTAAATTTTCCCATGAAAATTTAATTTTCCGATTTTCCACAGAAGCTCCTAAATTTTCCGGCTAATTTTTTTTTTTTTGGATTCCTCATAATTTTTGCTTTAAGAATCAGCAATAAAAAAATGGGCCCCGACTCCTTGTTTGGACAGGAGAAGAGCATTTAAGAGACCACCTTGTTAAAAATACATTTTAAAAATTATTTTACAGTTAAAAATACATTTATGAAGAAAAAATCTTTCTTATTTTGCTGCTTATACTTAATTACAATATTTATTAAAAATTTCAATTGTCTTGGCATCATTATAAAATTAAAGTAATTTTAAATTTAGCACGTCGGCAGACGAAGAGTGCCGCTTTACATTAATTGACATATCAGAAATATTTGGTATGAAGCAATGAAACTTTTGCGTTCCAGTTATAGTTTTGACATTATTATATCTGTTTTGAATTCGTCGCTCCATGGCATCGTGTTCTTTTTGAGTGCATAAAACTGTGTTAATGGCAATTTCTTTGCTTTGAATCCACGAAAACAAATGTTGTACATTTAAGATCTGGTCAGTATATGGCCTTTGCAAACTTGCCTTAGTCGCCATGCGTTTTAGGGTTCCCCCTAACGCATCGCATGGGCCCTTACCGTGGGACGTCGCGAAAAAGTGCCACTCGACCTTGCAGTTTTGTTCTTCTTCAATTATGCGAAGATTGTACAAATTTTTTTTTTATTCTTGTACTGAGAAGCCGCGCCGTCTGAGAAAAACGTTACTTTGTCGATTGCATCGAATTTTGATCTTAAGAATTCAATCAGTTTCATTTGAAATAAATAAACGGACACATAATTATGAGCTAAACTCTCCGCGACAACAACAAGGCTTACGGTCTGTAGTTCGTTATGTTCGTTTTTGAAATAAATGCAAAAAGGATGCACCGTGCACTGGTCGTTTGCCCAGTGATAAGCCTGAATTTCATCCTGAACGAGAAAACTGTAATTCTCGGCAAAAAAAAAATTAACCGGAAAATTTAGGAGCTTCTGTGGAAAATCGGAAAATTTAATTTTCATGGGAAAATTTAAAGGTAAATTTCTAAGAAAAATTAGGAAAATTTTATTTCTCAATTAAAGCCTGATTCAATACCTTTCCAACGAGCTATCACTCGTTGCGATCGCTTTAGTAGTTTTTTTTTTTAAACAACTTTCAATGAGGTCCCTTATGAAGAATTCTTCAATTTTTCACATGACAGTGGTGTACACCACCACTAAACCAGTCACTATAAAAAAAAAAAAAAAAATATGTAGGTATATTATTTTTTGCTGGGCAATCGATTGAGACTATTTATTTTAAAATCGGAGAGGGGTCGTCCAAAAATTTGCCAATTTTGATCGTTTTCATTTGGAATTGCTCTATATATAATAAATAAAATATTTAGAACTAAGCAAGTAAGAAAGTAAAGTCGGTCAAGCCGGACCGTATGATACCTTATACCACAGTTTATAAGAACACAGTTTTGGTACCCATGGGCAACCATGTACCCGCCAGGACAAAATTGAGCTTAAGATTCATACGTGCCGAATATTATTTAAATATCTTCTTCCATATGAAATTCGCTTGCCTTTAAGTGACTTAAGAAGGGGCTTGATATGTGGCCTATTTTTATTTTTTGACCCACCAGCACAACATTTTGTCATGACATAATAGCTATCTTAAAAGTCATTATCGTCAATTTTTATGTAAATACTTACATTTATAAGGAAGTTATGGCATTAAAAGCTTTTTTCGGGAGAAGTTTGAATCAATGTACGGATATAATTTTAAAATTGTTGTGCATAATTGTACTTCAACCCCACTGTAAGTACTAGAATTTACGTTAAAGATAATGGAACACCTTAAAGTATGCCTTAGTTTATGCTGCATAATCATTCAGCTTTATTCAGCAATATAGTTAATGCACAATGTTAATAACTATAGTTTCATAAGTTTAGTGAGTTGTGAATAAAAGCTGTATATTACGGTTGTTAAAGTGACTACTTAATAAATAAGTGTTAAACATAAAGGGTGTTTTTTTAAGCTCGATAGAACTTGAAATTGTAAAAAATAACACAAAAAATTAAATTGTAATCAAAATTTTTTTTTTATTCGAAAGATCAATACGTGACATTAACATTTGAAAATGATTTCGGGCATATGGGCACCGCGGCTGTTCTTGACGAAGCGCATTCTGGACGTCCAATTTTGGGCCACTTTTTCGAGCACTGCTGGCCGTATGTCACGAATAACACGAACAATGCTGGCCTCCAAGGCGTCAATTGTTGCTGGTTTATCAGCATAAACCAGTGACTTCAAGTAGCCCCACAGGAAATAATCGAGAGGTGTCAAATCGCACGACCTTGGAGGCCAATTGACAGGTCCATTTCTCGAAATTAACTTATCGCCAAATTTTGATTTCAATAAGTCCATGGTTGCGTTCGCCGTATGGCACGTAGCGCCATCCTGTTGAAACCACATCTCCTCCGGATCAATGTCATCCATATTTTCAAACAAAAAATCATTGATCATGGTGCGGTAACGATCTCCATTGACCGTAACGCGAGCTCCGGCCTCATTTTTGAAGAAATAAGGTCCGATGATGCCACCAGCGTGAAAACCGCACCAAACGGTGCATTTTTCTGGATGTAATGGAGTCTGTAGGGTCTCTTGTGGATTGGTCTCGCTCCATATGCGGCAATTTTGCTTATTAACAAACCCGTTAAGCCAAAAATGCGCCTCATCGCTGAACACAATTTTGCGATAAAACAACGGGTCAGTTGCCAACTGCTCTAGAGCCCAATCGGCGAAAGAACGACGCATATAATGGTCTCGTGGCTTCAATTCCTGCACCAGCTGGATCTTATACGGGTGTAGGCCGAGATCTTTGCGCAAAATTTTCCACGTAGTGGACGGACAGAGCCCCAATTCCTGCGACCGACGACGAATCGATAAATTTGGATCTTCTTCCACACTTTCGTTTACAGCGGCGATATTCTCTTCAATACGCACATTCCTTCGACGTGTTGGTGTTATTGCATCCTCTAGAGAGTATGTGGTACGAAATCTATCCACAGTTCGACGAATGGCTTGTTCAGATGGACGATTATGTACGCCATAAAAATGACGAAGTCGTCTATAAGTTGCGCGAATCGACGACTGATTTTCAAAGTAAATTTGGATAATTTCGTAGCGTTGTTCAAGCGTGAGTCTATTCATGATGATTTGTCAGAGTATACTGAAACGATAAAAAAAAATATTTCATCAAAATTTAATTTTTTGTGTTACTTTTTACAATTTAAAGTTCTATCTAGCTTAAAAAACACCCTTTACATTAAAGTGTTGTGTTTATTTAATTTTATTTGAATTGCAATCAACGAACTCGAAACCAGAGTACGAAAACAAACAAAACGAAGCGTTTGCTTTCGCTTTGTTTTGTTCTTTGCAGTGAGTAAAACAAAAACAAAACCAAAACAATGAGAATGATTGTGCCATTTTGTTTTGTATTATTTTTGCTCGTGATCGCAAATTGTACATTAATATAGACGTACACAGCTGGAAAAGAAAAGTGTAAGAACAATATTAAACATTCAGAGAAAAAACGTTTGACAAACGTTTGGTAATTGATTTACTCACTACTATTGTTTCTAAGTGAAATAAAAAGAGAGGTTTTAAGGTTTTTTTGTGTTTATTAATGCTTATTTTGACTACCATAGTAATTAAAAAAAAAACAAATTAAATTAAATAAAAAGTAATTCAAAGAAAAAAGAATAAAAAATAACGTAACAAATCATTTTTTGAACGAGGCATTGTGGATTTTACTCTTGGTATGCCACTACAAAAACCAAACAAGAACTAAGTAAATCAATTACTCAAAACAAAACGTTTCTCTATCTGTTCTGTACTCAGATGTATGATTGTAACGGTAAATTAAATAATGCAGATGAGTGGAAAGCCAATTGTTTCGTTTTCTCTCTTTGACACTTGAAAAGTTTTTGTTTTGGTTTTGCTCATGTACAATACAATTTAAAATTTTTTAATAGTTTTGTACATTTTGCAAACGTTTGCGAAATGTTTTGTTTGTTTTCATACTCTGCTCGAAACGGATTATTATAAAGGAAATAAACCAAAACGTTATTGAAAGGCAGTAACGTAACAATATGTTTGGATCAAACTAACAAGCACAAAGACTCTATGCCGGAAGAAACTTGTATGGGGCTATGGAAACATTTGGACCGATTCTAAGAACATATGTACCATACACAGAAAAAATTATTTTTCCAATTCAAACAAAAAATTTGTAGAATCAAACAATTTTTTGTCTAAAATCGGTCCTACAAACAAATTCGCATATTCAAACAATTTATTTGCATTTTGTTTATTGAAAAAAACGCCGATTTTTTCAAACAAATAATTTTACAGAATCAAACAAAAAGTTTACTGAAATTCATATAAATTTCAAACAAATAATTTTGCTGAATCAAACAAAAAAGTTTTGGCACAAGCAATGACGCGCACACAAGCAAGCACTGTTGGCGAAGATGAAGCAGAGCAGAGCGGCCGGCTGGCTTTGAGACACATTTTTTTGTTGGAATAATTTTTGAACGAAGTCATATTTATACTCACAGTGTTTTTCTTCATCACTCACTGTTGCTTTATCCTTTCCTTTGCTAATGAAGAAGAAATGTAACCAAAAACGGCGGCAGACCGACTCGATATGTTTTCCGCCATCATTCTATTTTTGTATTTGATGCATTTAAACAAACTGTTTGAAAAAATTGAATACGGGATTTTGTTTTTTTTTTACCAACTTTGAAACCAACCAAAAATTTATTTTGTTTCTTATAATGTGTTTTTTCTGTTGTTTAAAAAAAAATGAAACGTTTTTTTACCTGCTATTGGTTTTGTTGTTTTTTTACTACAAACCTCGTCACGCTATTTTATAATTTTTCTTATTGCTGTACTTTTTTAAAGCGTCCAAAAATAGACTGCATGTGTTTTTTGTTGTAGTTCTTATATTTCACATAAAGAAGTGTTGCTTACAATCAATAAAAAAATGCAAAAAGACGACAACATTAAAGAGCGTTAAATATTTCATACAAAATTATGAAAACTTCAAACCAATAGCGCGCTTATTAAATTTTTTAAGAGTTGTCCACATTTTTGTTGGTTAAATAAAAATCAAACAAAAATATTGATTGAATCAGTAAAAATATTTGTAGAAATAAAAAAAATTTTCAAACAAGCGTTTGTTTGAAAATAATTCGGCAATAATTTTTTCTGTGTACTTCATCAAATTATCTCCAAAATTTCGAACTGTACTTTGCGCCCAAAGTTTATATGAACAGCCAGCCAGGCAGACGGACATCGTAAGTGATTCTGCGTCGATCGATGTTAACGCTAGTTTACACTATCACACAATTCTTACGTATTCCATAATACTTTGTGAGATAGAAATCGAATGAGTTTTGTTGCGATTGTCATTAAATCGAATGAAACATTACAGTTTGTTGTCACACTATCACACATGAACACGCTTGTGTTAAAATGCAACCCGGATCAAATGAAAAGTATTATTGTTTTAACAAATTTCAAAAACGATGAAGTCGTATGGGATGTCAAATTGTTTTTCGTAATACTTGTCATTTTCATTACACATTTTACAAGTTTTTTAATTTTACAAATTGTTAATCACTAAAAACACTTAAATGAAATACAAGAAAACATTAAATACTCTTTTACAGAGAAACAATAAAACAATTGCAATTATTTTAAATAACCGACTATTACTTTTAAGGTATAACTTCAAGTAAAATATTATATTGGAAACAAACAAGTACCTACAAAATTCCTTCCTATAGGAGTAACAGTGGAAGAAAAAAAGTCGAGACAAAAGCCCTATAAATTTACTTCTACAATTTATGAGTTTACTTTATAAAAAAAGCATAAAAATGTTCTAATTATACTCCTCACCAAAGGTAAAAAAAACTGTCAATAAGTTTGTCATTTCGCTTGTAATTTCAACAATATAGATCTAAGACCCTATTAAGTATGTATATTCTGGCTCTTTTTGTGTAGCGATGTTGATTGAACGATGGCCGCCTGTCCGTGTGTATGTGGAAATAAATTTTCTGAAGAACTCATAAATGATGGTGGCCAGTACTGAAATTCTGTAACTTTTTAACGACAAAAAATTGTCGTTAAGTTGTCAAAATTCGTTAGCTAACGAAAGTTGTCGTTAAGAGCTATTCTGTAATGAAATTTTAACAATTTTTATCGGCAAAAAATGTCGGTAGCTAACGACACAAAAAAAGTTCTTGTTAAATAATAACGACAATAAATTTACTGTTAACAGATTAAAAATATGGAGAAAGTAGCCAATTTTTAACACAAAAAAAGTAAGAAAGTATAGTCGATCAAGTCCGACTCTTCATTGCTGTATTTGGGCGATCATGTTTCCGCCAAAAAGAGTATGTTGTGAGGTTAATATTCACATAAGACATTTTTGTGCCAAATATTTTCTAAGTATCTACTACCATTATTAGTGTATTCGTATGGGAGCTGTGGTCAAATATGGACCGATCCTAATTAAATTTGTTCTGCTGATTTATTCAGGTTGCGACCAAATATTTTTGGATCTTATTCAACTCAAATGTCTATAAAACAAGATAGGCACAAACCCCTATTCCGGAAAGAAGTTTTCATGTGGGCTATAAAAATTAAATAACTGCATCTCACCATTATAAAAAGGCTTCGACCTTGTGACAATAAACGCATATGTGCCAAATTTTAAAAAAATTATTTTTAAAATTGCGACCTGTAATTTGCGCACAAGGTTATCTTGGACAGACAACCAGCCATCCTGATAGAAGGACGGGCTTCGTTAAATGGATTCTGACATTGATTCTGAGTCAATCGGTATACTAAACGGCAGGCCCAGAACCTTTATTTAAATGTGTTACACATATTCGTACAAACACATAATACCCTCTTCACATACAGTAGTTCAGGTATAAAAAGTAAGAGCACAATGTTGTGCTAGAGTGGCTCAGTCGTCTGGAAATTTTTCCCTATGTATAAAAAGATATAAACCAACATATTTGTTTAGAAATATAATCAATATTTACACGTTTTCATTCATGTTTTGTTAAAATAAATGCAATAAAGCAAATTTATTTTGTATGTTTTATTAATTTTTAAAAATTTTCACTTTGACGTTCTTATATTTTTACCGATATTTGTCGTCAATATTTCTAAACAAAAATATTTGTTTATTTAAAATACAGAGTAACAAATTCGTTAAAGTTACCGAGATTTCTCGTTAATTAACGATATCGGTAGTTAAATTCAAAAAGTACAGAATTGAGGTACAGGTTGTTATATATTTATGTCACATATACTCGCTTAAGTTATCTTTTATTCAACCAGATCGGTTCATATATGACCGAGATGTTAGCAAAAAACCACGACTGCCTTTTATTTTACCCATTATTATCATCTTGTTGCTGTTTTTTATTTCTTTTTTCTATCAGCCGTACCTAAACAAGAGTAAAAGGTGGAACGTTTTCCTTAACTGAGCTTTTACGCTGATATGCCATATCTAAACAAGACGGTCAACGTTGTGTCACGAACAGCAGTGTTTACTTCATTGTTTATAAAAACCCACATAATATTTGTAAACATGGAGATAAAACCAGGAGATTGACCAAAAGAAGCTCAATTGCCATTATTTATTAACGAAAGCGTCCAACTTCACTATTAAACGCGCTGTCAAAATTTGGATTTTCCAAATTTAAAGCGTTGACGCCAAGATTTTTAGGGATGCACATACAAATTGTATGGGCATGAAAATTTTTTGACAACCAGAAAACGGGTGTCGCTTTTGTTTAGATACGGCTGTAAATAACTGGAGAACGGCAAGAACACAGATTTCCAAATAAGGTACAAACATACTGTTGAAAATCGCACCAACGCAACAAATCTGACATCATTTCTTTTTAGGCCACTACGGCAATCCTTTTTTTATATACCTAATATTGCATCGGCATTTTACATAGCGTTTACATTTGCCAGTACTGGCAAGACAGTAGCAATTCAGTCAAACTTTTTACTAATACATAAACACTTTTACAGCTATTTTGTTTTTGCATTGTTTTGCCAACTAATATGTATATGCTTACTGTCTTGCCAGTACTGGCAAATGTAAACGCTGTGTTATACAGTCTTAAATGAATCTTGTCTTTGCATGTAACAATTTTAAATAAAACGAATAAAACTAACAGGCTTTGTTCCCAGAACGCATCCACTGCGACATAGGGAGAATTATTAATTGATAAAGCACGCAAAAAAATGAGTTACGCCGCGGTTAAAATCGAACCTTTAAATAGGGAAAACTACGATACGTGGAAAATTCAGGTGCAGGCACTCTTAATAAAAAATGAAACGTGAAAATATGTAAGTGGCACATGCGTAAAGCCAGAAGAAGCGGCACAGGCAATTTTATGGAAGGCGAATGATGAAAAGGCTAAGTCTGATCTCATTTTGGCTATCAGCCCATCCGCATTACAGCAAATAAAATATTGTGAAACATAAAAAGATGTTTGGGACAAGTTGAAGACTGTTTATCAATCGCAGGGGCCTGCACGGCAAGCGATGTTACTGAAGTCACTCATACTTACAAAAATGCAAAGCGGTGATGACATGCGTGAACATGTGCAAAAATTCTGCGAAGTGGTTGACAAACTAAATAAAATGCAGTTGGTAATTACATACGAATTGTTGGCTGTACTTTTATTGTACAGCATACCGAACTAGTACGAAACTTTCCGAATTGCCATTGAGTCACAAGAAAAATTACCAAAAACCGAGATCTTGAAAGTCAAACTGCTGTAAGAATTTGAGGCACGCAAACGCAACAAAAACGATAATGTTGAAGGGGCAATGTTTTCTCAAAAAAACAAGCCAAATCAAATTAAGAACAACTACACCGACAAAAAGAACAACGAGAAAGTTAAATTTAAGTACGCTTGGCATACGTGCGGGAAAGTTGGGCACATGGCAAGAGATTGTAAGGCTAAAAACTTTAACCACAAGAAACAGAACAACAAAACAGAAACACCGTGGAACACAAACGAAATGGCAAACAACATTGAGAATAATCACGGTAGGTGGTGCTTTGATTCCGGTGCTTCGTCACATATGTGCTCCATAAAGAAAAAATTCAACTATTTTGAAAACACAGAAGACAACCAACTTGTTTTAGCAAACACAACGGAAATATGTGGTTTCGGAAACGTTCAATTAAACATTTCAGACTGCAGCATAAATCTGAAACGAACACTTTTTGTACCCGATTTGAGAACAAATTTGCTATCTGTATCGAAAATCACACAGAACGGATTTCAGGTAATATTTAAGAAAAATGAAGCAATTGTTCTAAATCCAGACAACAATGAGAAATTAGTAGTGGCAAAACGTGAAAAAGATCTGTACTACATAATCGAAGACTTTGAAGTTGCTTCGATTTCACAATCAAAAGAAAAATCCCTACAGGAGTGGCACGAAATTTTTGGCCACCGCAACGAAAAGGACCTGAAAGAAATGATCAAGAAGGAAAAAGTCATTGGCATACGTGCTAATACGGAAACTAATTTACCAACCTGTCAAGTTTGCATTCAGGGGAAGCAGTCCCAAACTCCATTCAAATCATCCGACAGCAAAAGCGAAGAATTATTATCACTAGTTGACAGTGACGTATGTGGGCAAATGCGTGTGTGTTCAATTGGCGGTACTATATACTTTGTCACCTTTATAGACGACAAGAGCCGTTGGTGTGAAATTTATTTCATGGAAAACAAAAGCGAAGTTGCCGAAAAGTTTATAGAGTTTAAGTAAATGGTGGAAACAAAAACTGGGGCAAAGATAAAGTGTTTGCGATAATGGCACAGAATATGTCAATAATAACATAAAAAAAAACTTTAATTGGAACACGGAATTCGCCAAGAGCTTACTATCGAACACACACCACAACAGACTGGAGTATCGGAAAAAAAAATCGGTCGCTACTTGACATGGCAATGTGAATGTTAATTCAATCCGGTCTCTCTCCTACATTTTAGGCGGACAAAAGCTGTAAAGACTGCAAACTATATTAGAATTCGTTGTCCATCTCACAGCCTGAAAGGTGAGATTCCGTACAAAATGTGGATTAATAAAACTCCAAACATTAAATATCTCCAAAAATTTGGTTCTCAAGCTTGACAAATCACCAGGTAAAAGGTAACTTGAATCCAAATCCATTAAATGTGTTTTTATAGGATATTCTAAGGTATCCAAGGCGTATAGATTGTGGGACCCCCAATCCAAAAAAGTTCGTCGAAGCCGTGACGTCATATTTAAATCATCAAACAAAATGAATGAATTTGAAAATTCAAACGACACTTCAAAAGAAGAGAGCACTTCGAACCAGCGGCAAACAAATGAAGAAGATATCACTAGCAACAACGAAAACGACGAAATAAAAAATGCGAAATTCAGACCAAGAGGTAGTGGCCGTCCTAGAAAAATACTAACTAGAAAAAGAGGCAGACCAAAGAAAATTCAAAACAGGCGATTTTATGGGTTTCAACAGTTCGGACAATGAGGATTATCAATCAGCAAACTTAATCCAAATTACCGACCCAAAAACCAGCACCGAAGCGAAGGATTGATGGTTCGGTCGAATGCCGAAAAGCCAGATTAGTTGCAAAGGGTTTCACTCAACACCCTGGCATCGACTACAATGAAACGTTTGCGCCGGTAGCCAGAATGAATTCCATACGTTTCTTAATGGCAATTGCCGCAAAACTTGGTTTAGAAGTTCATCAACTCGATTTCGTGGGTGCCTATCTGAACGGCGTCATTGAGAAAGAAATCTACATGGAAATGCCAGACGATTTAAATAAAGTCCTTAGCAATACCGAAGCGTCGAAATATAACAACAAAGTATGTCTCTTGAAAAGGGCCATCTATGGTCTGAAGCAGTCCGGAAGATTATGGTATGAGAAACTTGATATAAAATTAAAGGAAAAGAAAATGGAACCGTCAAAATGTTGTCCCTGCGTTTACATCAACAAAAATAACAACAGAGTCACACTCATTGCCATTCATGTTGATTACCTCGTGGTTGCATCAAGTGACCAAAATTTTTTAAGTAACTTAAAGAACGAATTGGCAAACACATATGAAATGAAAGACTTAGGTCTAATCAAATATTGCCTCGGGATCGAATTTAATCAAGATTTGAATTGCGGCAAAACAAGCATGTCGCAATCGAAATATATTCAACACGAATAAAACTGGGAATAAAAACTGGGATTAAGCACGAATAACAAAATCTTTTGAAATAAAAATTTTGTATTCCCAAAAATTTAAATTACTTTTTGATTATATTCAACACCTTTTAGAAAGATTTGGCATGAAACACTCAATTTACATGATGAATTCTATGACGTTAAATTTTAGACGTCATTTTTTGTTTGGCAGCAAGCGGTGTAGAGAAGAAAGAGGAAGAGAAAACAGAAATCATGTCTATTTTTCTACCCCTCTTTCTTCTCTACGCCGCTTTTTGGACGTCATAAAATTCATCATGTAAATTGAGTGATAGACTGCAAATCCGCCAGCACCCCAACGAACGTAAGCGAGAAACTTTGTAAAGAAATGTGCCCGAAAGATGACAAAGAAAAACTCGTAGCAGAAAATTTGCCGTACCAGGGTTTGGTCGGATCGTTAATGTATCTGGCAGTTTTTACCAGGCCATTGCACACGCCGTGAGTGTTCTCAGCCAATTCAACGTTAATCACGAAACTGCACACTGGGTAGCAGCAAAACGGCCTTGTATGTTCTTCAAATGACAAGCCAATAGAAGGCTACGCAGATGCAGACTGGGGCTCAAATGTCGACGACAGAAAATCATACACTGGTTATGTTTTTACATATGCAAATGGTGCCATAAGCTGGGAGTCCAGGAAACAAAAGACGGTAGCCGTGTCGAGCACTGAAGCTGAGTATATGGCTCTCTCAGATTCTACAAAAGAAGCCATTTACCAAAAGCGATTCGTAAGCGAAATATTTGATGTCGATCATCCAATTTGTATCAACAATGATAATCAAAGCGCAGACAATTTATGTCGGAACCCAATCTTTCACAACCGGATAAAGCACGTAAACATTCGCCATTATTTCATCCGAGACTCTGTTGAAAGAGGGGAAGTAGATGTAAAATATATGAGGACAGATGATATGCCAGCTGACGTCCTAACCACTTCATCACTTGGATTGAGATTTTTAGATTAAAGAATTATATGGACATGAAGTCAGATTTGAGGGGAAGTGTTGAAAATTGGACCAACGTAACAAATCTGGCATCATTTCTTTTTAGGCCACTATGGCAATCCTTTTTTTATATACCTAACTGAGCTACCTAACTCCCCGTCTACAACTGACATGGTTTGCTGTTATAACATGATGTTATAAAAGCGTTGTTAAAACATTTGCATTAACAACCGTGTTATAACATGAGAAAACCTCTAACATAATGAGTCTATACTTAACACTAGCATCATATTAGTGTTAATGTTAAGCATTTCATGTCAGTTGTAGACTGTATGTAAATAAGAGCGGAAGCGTTTTTTTGTATGTCAAAACTTCTCATTTGCATACAATTTATACGAAACAAACCATTAGAATGCAAATTAGAAACCACCCGGCTGGTAAATCTTATTTGACAGATCGCTATGTCGGTTTGTTTTATTGAAATTGTATTTAAATAAAATTTTCATGTTTAAAAAAACGCTTGCCGCTTTTGTTTAGGTTGTTCAGTAAGTCTAAGTTCATACGGCTCATGTCTAATTGACAAGATTCTTCCTTTTTCTTCTTTGAACATAAATTGGCTTTCAAATGATTCATTTCATGTTGACGCCATGTTTTTTATTTTGTTTTATTTGATATTGAAACAAAAACAAAATTTAACAACGAATAAGAAAGCAAAACGTAAAGACAGTACATGCATCTTTGCACTCGTTTCTTTTCCCCTCGTCCCTCTCGCCTTTAAAGTAGCAATCTTGTCAATGAGCCAATTTAGACTAGACTAATTTTTAGTCGGATTAACTTTTGTTCTTTCCAAACTACACTGGATTAATTATTCTGGCATAAAATTGTATACGTACACGCAGCTTTGTATGTGTAAGTATTTTTTTGTTTATTTTTAATTCCTTTATTAATTTTAAAGTTTGTTGGCGTGACTAACCACCCTCTGTTTTTATATTCATGTTTACACGACGGCGAACAACTAACGATTAAAACGATTTTTCATAAGTGTGTATGTATTGGTTTTGTTACGCTAATGCGGGGTTGAAGCTGGATTAAAAATTATGCCAACCAAAAACGACTCTCTTCACCTCTTTCGCCTACAAACTGTCGTTTTTTGCCAGAACAATTAGTCTAGTCTGAATTGGCTCAATAAGACATGAGCCATATGAACACACACTAATATTGCATCGGCATTTTATACAGTCTTAAATGAATCTTGTCTTTGCATGTAACAATTTTAAATAAAACGAATAAAACTAACACATACAAGAAGTGGATGTCTCACAAAAAATAAATATTTATATAATGTTACGCGCCGGCAAGATAATTGAAAATAATAAAAACTGTCTTTAATTGTCTCTATATACAAATATCAAGCCACTAAACAACATCTGTTAAGGGGTATGGTAAAGATGTTATCCCGCTAGCTCTACAGTAGGCAAAGTTGGTTCTCAACCCGTGTTGTAACGCGTAAACACATAACATACTCGTCATACCCTGAGAGTATGTAAAAGAATGAAAAGAATGAAGAAAGACAACAAAACAAACCTTCTATGGTGGTTAGGTGGAATACCACGTAGAGTACAATGATCCCTCCCAACTGCATTAGCAGACTCCTATGACAGACCTAATACCCTATATTTATATCTGTCCCTACAATAGACATGTTATTTTACTTACATTAAATCACCTTCCATGGTTATCTTTCCCTTATAAAAAAATTTTGTTTTTCATTTTCAAAGTTTAAAAAATAAAATTCAAAATATTTATTGATAAACGTAAAATTATTGCAAATTATAAATTTATGCATTCTTTTTTTTTCTATATTTATGAGTTCTAATCTTTACATACTCATTGTAGAGATCATACTAAATTAATAATTATTACAATTTCTGCTTTTACAAGTGTTTTCATTTCTTTCGGACTATGGGACAAAATGGAAACGGACAGAATCTTATAAGGAAAATACAACAAAATAAAATTAAACAAAAATCATCACTTACAAAATCGATGAATGAAATTACTCCAAATCCATTGATGTGTTGGGCCCAGCAGTCAATGAGAGTTGATGCATTTTGTTGTTGTTTTACTTCTTTTTAAAACCTGCTTTGTAAATGAAGATCATGAATGGAAATAATTTTACTCGTTTTTTTTCCTTTTAATAATATTAAAATAACTACTTTAGAAAGCAAAAGATAAAAATACGCATTAATTCTACACCCAAGAAAAATTTTAGTACATTTTAATCTTACTTTATCATTACTATGCAATTAAAAGCATAGCTGGGAGTACTTATGCACTATATATAATTTTTTTGATTAAATTAGAGGTTAATTCATACATGATACATATTATATATTTATTTGGTTTTAAATAGATATCAATCTAATTTTTAATTCAGGTGCGTATATAATAAATTCTTTAAATAATAATGATTTCCGAAGTGGTTTTTTTTATAATCAATTTTTAGTGAATAAGTAAATTGTAGTTTATTTCTTAGATGTTTTGTTAGGGTTTAATAATAAAAAAAATATACATACTAGTCTATAAACAATTGGTTGTTATGGTATAGAATTTAGGTTAGAATAAAATCATCTTTCTCTTTGAGATTTACATAACAAGTAGGTAGATTTTTGTAATGTTAATTTTAGTTAAATAGAGGTAATTTTTTAAACGTTCGAGAAAAAAAATCAGACAACGCCAGTTCTAATAGGCACTGTTTGACAAATTAGCTTTTGGGTAAATGAAAGGAAAATTTACATGCCCTTTAGGAGGATAAGGTTAAGTTGATTATTTGGAAAAAATTAATTTGATACTACGTAACTGAAGAACGTTTTAGACCACGTGTGTACATTAATTTGGACCTGGTAGCCTTTCACTTTGTTCATCCACCATACACGGACGTGCCCCTACGTTGCCAAAAGAAAAATTTAATTCCAATGCGGTATTGGTTAGATCCGTCCGACTGGACCACATGATTGAATTCTTAAGGGGCAACAAAAGTTACTTAAGCAATCACTTAAAAATTATTCATCCTCTTACCTTAAATCTCCAATAAAACTAATGCAAGGAACCGTTGGACTATCCCCTAGCAAGGATAAAAGTCTTCCGTTCTAATGGTCACAATTTCCCAAAAAAATTATTCTTTTTATAGGATAAGTTACTTGCCGACAACAACAAAGTCTGTACAAATTTTTTTTAAATTTGTTTTTTCCTTACAGACTTTGTTGTTGTCGGCAAGTAACTTGCCGAGTGTAAAAGGGGCCAAATTAAAACACAAATCACTACTTTTCACAAAAAAATATAATAAATTAACTTTTGCGCCTATAAATGCCAGGTCACTTCTTTATGTTTATGCACCCAATACAAGAATGATTTTAAAATGACAAAAATTAAGTTAAGGTTGAGATTGAGAAAAAAAAAAATTACGCAGTTAATAAAGTCATTCGGTTAAACTGATTTACATAGCGATCAAGATTTTAAATATTTTAATTGACTGGCTAAAGATGAAAAGGGACAAAAGGTTTTCGCCTGTATGAGGTTTTGATTGTAATTCTTAGTCATATACAATTATATACATACATCTTTGCATGTAGCAGTACTTATATACTCTCTTTCAGTTCTCTATCATAATGATGGGAAAAGGTATGCAATAAAAATATGCATTTGTTTTGACCCAAGATACAAGCGAGCAACATGAATGTTTCAGAATCATTCCGTAATGTAATAGAAGTGATAGCAGAAAATGTTATTAATATAAAAATAAATATTTTTTTTTTCAATATGTTCATAACATTATGGTTCCAGGTTAAATTTTTCCCTTCTTGTGATTGCCATTAATTCAAACTATTGTACAAGATCTGAACTTACATTACAAAAATCGCAACAAAACCGCTTCGTTGGTAAATTTGCCAAATTAGGAACGAACGGGAAGGATTTTTGCTTAAGAATTAAGAAAAATACAATTTTTATAATTGATATCATTTATTATTATCCCAATTCCAACATTATTGGTAATTGTTAAGTGTGGCACGACCCACGAGCCGGGCAAAGTCCTAATTTTTCAGATCATGTGAATGATATTTTCCAACGTATTTTCCCTTAAGGTCTTCTACACCATACATATTATTGCCAAATTTTTTCCTTATTCTGCATTTTATGAATTTTGGCATGAATTTTCTGTTAATGCGTTTGCACACGTTGCTAAGAACATGATTTTTTCCTATAAACATATTGTCCAACTCGATAATCTATTGGCCTGCTTCTTAAATTGTAGATTTTTGTTGCCTTTTCGTGCGCAATGTCTAAATTTCTTCTAATTTTCTCCCGTATTTTTGTCAATTTGTCCACTTTATTTTCTATATTTGTATCTTCGCCGTTTATACATTGAAGTTTTTCCAATATTCCATAAGATGAGCCATGTAAAATCATATTTTGACCAAATGCCGCAAAATAAGGAGAACATTTAATGGATGAGTGATAATCACTTCTTAATATGGACAATATTTGGGGAATATATCTATCCCAGTCTCCGTGTTCTTTGTTGTCTTTCAAAAAACATCTTATTTTAGTGATAATTTCACGATTAGCTCGCTCAGATGCGTTTGAATGGGGGGCATAAAACCCAGTTGTAACATGGTTTATTTCAAACAATTTAAAGAAATCGATAATTACTTTCGAAACAAATTGTTTTACATTATCGCTATGGATGTATCTTGGAACCCCAAAAGTTGGGAATATTGCGGTTTGAAGAAACAAAATAACATATGCAGATGTAGCGGCTTTAAGTGGTTTAAGAAATAAAAATTTCGTCATATGATCTAAACAAATAAAAATTATAGAATTTTTAGCCTTTGTTACAGGGTAAGGACCAAGAAAGTCACAATAAAATCTTTCGAATGGTCTATTAGTCAAAACCTGATTACCCATTAGAGGCCTTGAAATCTTATTTGATGACTTTCTACATTTACAAATATCACAATTGCTTACATATGACTTTACATCCTGCACCATTGTTGGCCAAAAATATTTCTGACGGATTCTATATAACGTTTTGAGAAAACCTCCATGACAAGCTAAGTCCGAGTCATGAGCAGATTTTATTATAAAATGAGAAATAGACTTTGGTATCCAATGTCGCCACAAATTTTCCTCATCGTCTTCGGCACTTTGTCTAAACTTTACCCGTTTATATACAAGTTTATCAGAAATACATACGTCCGGCAACAAGTCGCCCTTTTCTGCAACTATTTTCCTAAGCTCCTGGTATTCCCCTGAATTGAATTCCGGACAACATAAATCGACATCATATGTTACTCCTGAGGAAACTATTTCCTCAATGTCAAGACGAGAAAGATAGTCCGGAACCACATTTAAATGACCTTTTCTGTGTTCAATGACAAAATCAAACCTTTGTAATTGAGAACTCCATCGAGCCAGACGTCCACTAAGATCTTTTTGTGACATAAGCCACTTTAGGGAGGAATGGTCCGTTATGATGCGGAACGGGAGGCCCTCAATGTATGGTCGAAATTTTTTTACACATACTATAGCTGCGAGACATTCCAATTCAGTAACGGTATAGTTACTTTGTGATTTGTTCAGTTTCTTAGGGACGTATGAAATAGGGTGTTCCTTTTCGTTCTCATCGAGCTGAAATAACCACCCCCAACACCAACTTTCGATGCATCGCATTGTATAACGAACTCTTTTTGAAAGTCAGGCTGCGCAAGTACTGGCGCGGAGGTAAGAGCAAGTTTTAGTTGTTCAAAAGAGTACTTGGCAGCGTCTGTCAAATAAAATGGCCTTTGTGATTTTTTCAAACAATCCGTAAGGGGACCGGCAAGATCTGAAAAATTTGAAATACACGACCTATACCAGTTTGTCATGCATATGAACCTACGAACTTGCTTTGGAGTCTTCGGTAAAGGGAATTCCCTAATAGATGTGACTTTTCCAGGATCTACCTTTAGGCAGCCGTTCCCAACTATGTAACCTAAATATTTTATTTCCCTTTGACAAAATTTGCTTTTGCCAACATTTATAGTCAATTTGGCCATCTTTAAACAAGACGCAACTTGGGACAAAAGTTGCATATGAGACTCAAAATCTGGGCTACATATAAGTAAGTCGCCCAGATATACGAAAACATTTTCCTTCAGACGAGATGGAATAACTTTATCCATGAGGCGCCTCATCGTCTGAGGTCCATGCAAAGTCCGAATGGCATATATTTATAGTGGTATAACGGTTTCCCCGGAATTGCAAAGGCAGTTTTTTCGTTAGATGATTCGGTGAGTTTAACTTGCAGAAAAGCGTCCTTTAAATCTAGACCACTTATGAAATACGTGTCCTTTTGTCTACTCAACAATCCATTTATATGCGGCAAAGGGTAAGAATCCTTTTTCGTAACCGAATTCAATTTTCTGCAATCTATACATAGCCTTACCTTGCCAGGTTTTCTTACCAAAACGGCTGGAGAACACCAAGGCGAATTAGATTCCTCTATAACGCCCATCCCCAACAACCTTTCAATTTCTCAATAAGCTTCCTCTTGTATTGGTGGTGATAAAGGGTAATGCCGACTCTTGATTGGAACTGCATCACCGGTATCGATGTGATGCTCTAAGGTCCGTGCATCCCAAGCCAAGTTTTTCAAACGACGGAAATTCTTGAATGGTTTTTTCAAATATAAATTTTTCCTCTGGAGACAGTTTGTGAAGATTATTTGCTTCCCCTAAATCATGCGACAATTCACCTATGTGATTAGAAATGGTTGGGACAATTTTAGGAGCCAATGCAAATTCACGCCAGAAGTCAATGCCGAAATAAGCCTCTTGGCCCAAAGATGGAACTAAATAAAAATTTATGTTTCTAGCAACCCCTTTGAAAAATATCGGTAAGGTACAGTAGCCAATAACATATTGCTTAGCATTGCTAGCTGTTTTAATGAAACTCTTAAGAGGTTTAAATGGTATGTTAAGTTTACCAAGGAAATCAAAACAAGATTTTCCCAACACGGATAGGTTGGCTCCAGAATCAAGTAATCCAATTAATGGTTCATTAAGGACTTTCACCTTAGCAAAGGGTCTGTCGTCCGATCCATTTATAAGAGTGGATTCTAAATTTAAATTTTTAAATTTTAAACTATTTTCGCTTTTTATAGCGAACTCTACATTTAAAGATTATTAAATTGGGGTTTTGTCGACAAGTTATTAAATTTTGAATAAGAAAAAAAATCAGTCTGGGTAGAAATAGTATTGGTAGCTATTATGTTACATCTATTAGGAAGATCATGATCATAATTAACAATATTCGAATTTAATTTAGACTCGGGGTTTTGTGGGATGGACGTGTGTCCCCGGTAGCCAGTTCGCCCATTTTCTTGTTTCCCTGATTGTGAGAATAATCATACTTTGGTTTTCTGGTAGTATAAGATATTGCCTCAATTTGCGTATCTGAAATTTCTAAGTCGTTTGATTCAGGCAGTGTGACCTCAATTTCATTGACAGTTCGAGATGGGGTTGTGGGATTTTGAGATTTAGTATCCCTTAGCACATTTTCAGCTTTACGAGCTGTGTCACGAAATTGATTAATGTCCCTTGACTCTGCACTAAAAAGTAAAAATCGTAAATTGGGATTTAGGTTCTTCTTTATGATGTCTATGAAGGTAACGTCAGGTAGAGGGTTTTGAAGTCTAAGATTCATTGATATGATTGTTGAATGGAAATCATCATAGGAATCCTTAAATTGTTGTTTTCTTGAGGACATTTTTAACAATATCTCATGGTCCGATTCAAGATGGCCAAACTCTTTTGTAAGCGCGTGCCGCAATAAGGGACATGTGACGTTTCTATTTTGCTTTGTAAAAAGCCAATACCAGTTCTCAGCTTTCCCCTCTAAAAGAACATGAAAGTTTGACAAAAGGTGTTCGTCGGAGCACCTAGATCTTGAGCAAAGGGTTTCCACCTTGAACAGAAAATCAGAAACTGATCCTAAACCATCAAAGGAGATTTTACACCTCTCCAATTTAACATTATTATCTACATATGAATTAGTTTGGTTAGTAGTCGATCGATTTGCGTTTAAATTGGTTGTATTCGTATGGGCATAGTCATTTAGTAAGTAATGGGACCTAAATGTATTAGATAAGAAGGAACCAATTTGAGAAATACTATTTCTTATAGAACTGAGCTCTTTTCGGAACTCTTCCCGAGTAGCTCTCATTGATTCTTCCATAAGAGCAATTAATGAGTCGAATGGTGTATTCGTGCCAGGGTTTAAATTGTTGTTCGAACCAATGGGAATGCTATCAACTATATTTGTAGGAAATTTTTCCTGTGGGATTGTCAATGTATCTAAAGTGTTCGAAATTCCTCCACTAGTCGGAACGAACTTTGCCGATAGCTCTTGATTGTCCATTATATCTATATCACAAAATAGAGAGGATGTAGGTAAACTACTTGAACTAGAACTTTTTTCGGCAATATTCGAGGTAATTGAAATAGTGGGTAAATTTAAACTATTTGATCTTGCAGGGTTTTCATCAGTTTTGGTCTGTTTTGAAATATTGTCCGTGGGAGAATGCACCACCCTCGCTCCCGTTTTAGTAACTTGGTTCTGAAAACTAGGTGAATTGTTTCGAGAAGTTGTTGAACTTGTCGTACCGCGCCCTCTAAAACTAGAATTTCCAATACTTCCTCGCGAAGAAATTCTAGTATTCATTGCAGAATAACAAGTGTAATGTAAAATATGTGGAAAGCCCTAAATTGTGTTTATTTATATTATTTTATTTTTTTTTTCAAGGTCATTAAAACTTCGAGAAAAGTATGAACGAAAAATGTAAAGTACAAAAGATTGGGAAGTTTAACTTATAAAGGGTGTCTAGAATAAGTTTATGAAATACTGGGAAAGATAAACCATAAAAGGATAAGTTAATAAAGCAAAATACACATGCCTTAGATAGAAAGTATAGCACATCCCGTTTTCCCTATTTTCCTATAACGTAAAATGTCAGTATGCTACGATAGAAGCCTCAAAGTAAGCTACCCTATGGACACTACTTACATCTACTGTATAACATACTTGTGTAATCTAAATGCAACAAGACCTAAATTTCGGTTTCAGAGCTCGGGCTCTCTAAACACAAGTATACACTTGAACTGGTGAAATTTTCCAATGCCTAATGCCTATTGTTGCAGATACATTTAGAGTTTCGTTGAACACACAAACTATGACTAACAAATAAACTAAGCATTGAAGTTGAAATTTATAATTTATACAATCGTTAACCAATGCATCAAAATTTTAAAAAAACTTAGTTTAACTTCAAACTTTAAAGCCTTGCATTCTTAGCATGGCCTTTACGTTGGGCGCCATATATGTTACGCGCCGGCAAGATAATTGAAAATAATAAAAATTGTCTTTAATTGTCTCTATATACAAATATCAAGCCACTAAACAACATCTGTTAAAGGCTAGATTACACTATTATACTTTGTATTAATACATGTCAAAAACTCAAGTAATATGGCAAAGTATGATAGTGTGAATGCAATGTGTCACGAAAATTACAAGTATTAAGAAAAAAGTTTGACATCCCATACGACTTAATCGTTTTTTGAAAAATTTCTAAACAATAATACTTTCCATTGGATCAGGGTTGCATTTTATTTCATGTGTGAGTGTTTATACTTTGTGTGATGATGTGAATACAAACTGCCATGTTACATTAGATTTTTTGACAGTCGCAACAAAACTCATTTGATTTCTATCTCACAAAGTATTATGGAATACGTAAGACTTGTGAGATAGTGTTATGTAGGCTTAAGGGGTATGGTAAAGATGTTATCCCGCTAGCTCTACAGAAGGCAAAGTTGGTTCTCAACCCGTGTTGTAACGCGTAAACAAATAACATACTCGTCATACCCTTAGAGTATGTAAAACAATGAAAAGAATGAAGAAAGAAAACAAAACAAACCTTCTATGGTGGTTAGGTGGAATACCACGTAGAGTGCAATGATCCCTCCCAACTGCATTAGCAGACTCTTATGACAGACCTAATACCCTATATTTATATCTGTCCCTACAATAGACATGTTATTTTACTTACATTAAATCACCTTCCATGGTTATCTTTCCCTTATAAAAAAAATTAGTTTTTCACTTTCAAAGTTTACAAATAAAATTCAAAATATTTATTGATAAACGTCAAATTATTGCAAATTATAAATTTATGCATTCTTTTTTTTCTATATTTATGAGTTCTAATCTTTACATACTCATTGTAGAGATCATACTTAATTAATAATTATTACAATTTCTGCTTTTACAAGTGTTTTCATTTCTTTCGGACTATGGGACAAAATGGAAACGGACAGACTCTTATATGGAAAATACAACAAAATAAAATTAAACAAAAATCATCACTTACAAAATCGATGAATGAAATTACTCCAAATCCATTGATGTGTTGGGCCCAGCAGTCAATGAGAGTTGATGCATTTTGTTGTTGTTTTACTTCTTTTTAAAATTCTTAAATCTCCAATAAAACTAATGCAAGGAACCGTTGGACTATCCCCTAGCAAGGATAAAAGTCTTCCGTTCTAATGGTCACAATTTCCCAAAAAAAATCTTCTTTTAATAGGATAACTAACACAAATCACTACTTTTCACAAAAAAATATAATAAACTAGCGGGCCCGTTGCCTGCTTCGCACGGGAAAACAAAATAAGAAAAGAAACACACTTGTTTTTAATAAAGTTGGTTTTCCTGCGGCAAAAACACACTCACTTCACATACGCACCGCACACACATGCGTTATCGGATTTCAACCAAACTTCATATAAACCATATATGGGCCACTGCCTACGTAGTGGCGCACGACACGCTTATGAGTAGTTCGGCGACGTACATATACGGACTTATTTTTATATATAGTATATGTAGATTACTTTTGCACCTATAAATGCCAGGTCACTTCTTTATGTTAATGCACCCAATACAAGAATAATTTTAAAATGACAAAAATTAAGTTAAGGTTGAGATTGAGAAAAAAGAAATTACGCAGTTAATAAAGTCATTCGGTTAAACTGATTTACATAGCGATCAAGATTTTAAATATTGTAATTGACTGGCTAAAGATGAAAAGGGACAAAAGGTTTTCGGCTATATGAGGTTTTGATTGTAATTCTTAGTCATATACAATTATATACATACATCTTCGCATGTAGCAGTACTTATATACTCTCTTTCAGTTCTCTATCATAATGATGGGAAAAGGTATGTAATAAAAATATGCATTTGTTTTGACTCAAGATACAAGCGAGCAACATGAATGTTTCAGAATCATTCTGTAATGTAATAGAAGTGATAGCAGAAGATGTTGTTAATATAAAAATAAATATTTTTTTTCAATATTTTCATAACATTATGGTTCCAGGTTAAATTTTTCCCTTCTTGTGATTGCCATTAATTCAAACTATTGTACAAGATCTGAACTTACATTACAAAAATCGCAACAATAAAAAGAACCGTATTCATATAACTTTCTGATCGTATCGCCCCATGTTGAAGGGTATATAAGATTCGGCATAGCTGAATATAGCACACTTACTTGTTATTGTTATTTTCTCCCCTTTTAGACAGGCAGAGTTTACTTTGGAAAAGTTTGTTGAACTATCTTTTAAGCTTTGTTTCGTGTCTAGACACACAAAGTTTAATTTGACAAAGTTTTGTTTTCTTCATATAAACAGCGTTGCTAGAATGATGATTTTATCGTATTTTTGATTTTTTTTTATTTACAAAAATATCATTTTTAGATTTTTTTTTTCTCAAATGATGATTTTTTATTTTTAGACATTACGATTTGCTTTAAGTTTTTTTGTACAAAATACACAATTTTAATAAAACAACGAAGTTTTGTATCAGCTTGTTGTTTATTGGTTTTGCACACTTTTGTACAAGATTACACCCTACAGAAGCAACTCGCGACAGCTAAATAAAAACGCCAAGATCGCTTTCAATTTACGGCATAGCAAATATCGGGTTAGAGTGGATCACTGCTTTGGAATTTTAAAAGACTAAACAACTAAGAATGCGTCATGCCAATACAAAAAATCACAAATTATGTTGTGACTGGTTTCTTGTTTGCTGTATTCTCCATAACATCTATATATAAATCGGCTAAGGCAAAACAGTTAAGAACACTTTCCTCCTCTGTATGTCAACCGATTTGAACAAAATATACACCATTTGAAAGATATTTACTTACAGAAGTGCACAATATATATTTTATTACAATCTGTTCAATAATTTCAGAGTTATAAGCGTTCAAATTTGCTACTAACACAACTACAAAAAATTTGTTTTTTTTTCAATTATCAAATAATAAAAAATAGGGTTGTCGATTATTCGATATTTTTTAGAAACCGGTTTTCGAATATTTCGACTATATAAAGTAGGAAAATGGAATGTGATCATTTTTAAATTTTCTATAATTTTGAACTTAGAAACGTTATGTTATAGGTGCATGGTCCTGAGTGAATGAAACCCTATGATATTAAAAATGTTGGTACTTTTTATTTTTTCTTTGGTATGTTTTGAATTTTTGTTAATATTCGACCTATAAAGATAAAATTAAAAATGCATGGTCCTGGGGGAATAAGAACATGTAAGGGGAGCTTTTTGGCACTTTTTCGTTCAACATCTGGTACATTGATTAATTTTCGTTAATATTAGACATTAAAAAATAAAATTAAACTTGCAATGTCCTGATTGACAATCTATTAAGGAGTTTTTTGATACTTTTTTGTTTTATCAATTCTGATGATATTAAACTTATAAAATAAAATAAACTCTCGTGGAAGTTAAAATATGAAACGGAGGTTGGTCCCTCGCCAAATCGATCCACTAAGACGGGAAAACTGAACGAAACATGTAAATTCATATATGCATAGATGTACTATGTTTTCTTCTTATGAACATAAAAATGTATGGTCGAATTTTGACCATTAGGCGAACACTAGTTTTAATAAATAATTCTACAAACTTAACTGAATAAAACATATTTCAAACAACAGCTACAGAAGATCCTACCAAATAAAAAATGTTATCATTTTGCGAAGCACTAATTTGCGCAACGCAATAAGACTTACAGAAATGCAGTAAAGTAAGTGAAAGAACTCTCAACACTCAAATTGCCACGGCATTCCCTTACTACGAAGCAGGTTTGTAAGGGAGAATACTAAAAACTAACTGTTCAAAACGGTGCCGTGCAATAAAGCCATAGGAAATAAAGCCATATGGCCTTATTTCTCAATCCATTAAGCAATAAGGCCATATGACTTTGTTTCCCTGCAAGGAGTGAAATAAAGCCATACATGGTCTTATTTCTTATTAAATTTCTTTTTTTTTTTATATACATAATTCTAATTTATTTAAAATTTGTTTTGTTGTTTTTTCTCTGGGTGTATATATTAAAAATATAACGAAAACACTTTTTGGCGCAAGGATTTTCTCCTCTGTGGTATAACAAAGACCGGCTTCGCTAACTAAAGCTTCTCTGCATAGCCGGTCTTGGGCCGGACGCAAGAATTTTCTACTTTATGGTATAACAAGTACCGGTTTCACAAAGTAAAGGTTCTAAAATCTGTCTTGTTTTTTAACGAAGGCCGACTACGCAGAGAAGCTTTAGTTAGCGAAGCCGGTATTTGCAAGAGGAGAAAATCCTTGCGCCCGGCCAAAGGCCGGCTATGCAGAGAAGCTTTAGTTAGCGAAGCAGGTATTTGTTATACCATATAGGAGAAAATCCTTGCGCCCGGCCGAAGGCCGGCTATGCTTTTGAGTTTGTAAACATCTTGTGGCGGGCCCGCTGGACGCGCTCTCTCCCCTCCCCCTTCCACCTACTGTACCATATTTTTTTAACACTTGACAATGGCAACTCATTCTTTTGGCAATTTGTAACCATAACAATTACACTGTTATGGCGTTATTTCCACTTTGGTTCTTAAGCGATTATGGTGTTATTGCACTTGGATGGTGGTAATAAAGCCATATGGCTTTATTTCTCAATTCATTGAGAAAAAAGGCCATATGGCTTTATTTCCTATGGCTTTATTACACGGCACCGTTCAAAACATTCCGTGTGTAAGGCTGATCGTTACATCCAACAATTTCTATATGCGCTAAATAATGCGCTTTATGTGTCAAAAATGTATTGTTTCAAAGTGGGAACTCGCCATATAAAGTTCTGTCTTCCGTAAGCTCAATGGTAACCGAAACGTTTATGTTTCTCCCTAACAAGCCTGCTTCTCACTACTAAGATTTTTTTCGCCAAATATTTCATTTAGGTGCTTGTAGTAGGGACACATTTGTAGCACTTTCCCTGAAATTTAAAAATATTTAACAAAACTTTTTATATTATGATTGACTGCACTTACCTTCAACGCTAGAAATTCCAGCATCAAAGTCAAGGGGTCCAGCACCTGTCGATTTCCGCCAATCATTTGTAGGCATTTGTAAGTTGCCTTCAGATTCCTTACCTTCCACCTTATTAGCTCCCATGTTGCGTCAATGCCACTTCTTTTTTTTTTAGCTTTTTATAGAAAATTTGGGCCGTTGGTGCCTATAATAATAAATTAATAAAAATAAAGCCAGCTGGAGAAGCATCACATGTACCAAACTTTTGACTTGGAAGTCACTTACCTCTTCTTCGGCAGCTGCCTGCAGATAGTGTAATATTTTAGCTATTTCCTCTTCCGTCCACTTTTTATTGATCTTATCTCGTTTGTTATTTTTTTATTTTCCATATCATGTAATATTTTTTCACATTAACTTTTTCCATTTACGAAATTTTAAGCCACGTTAGCTTTTGAGCAAAATGAAGTTAGCTTTGACGGGTATGAGTGAGAAGTAAGCGACGGCGCTTAGCCTCCGATTGAAACCAGAGCGGCTTGGTTCCCTGAGTGTTAGCTGTCGGTTTGATATCAAGTGTTGCATAAGTAGAGTCAAGGCGAATTAACTACAGGTGGTGTCGAAACGGCATCTGATTTTGACAGTTCGGGCTTATTTGTTTTAATTTGTTAGTGTTTTGCTAATAATGGTTGACATTTCGAGCTAATGGCACAAACAATGCAATGAAACAAACCGTATGTTGTTTCTGTTGTTTTTGGATTGTTGTAGTTCCGACACCACCTGTAGTTGAATTCGCCTTGGAGTAGAGTAAATATAATTTTTTGGTTTTAGGCGTTGCATATTTGCAAAAGAGTAGCAAGTCCATTGCATTATATTTTGTTGGTGTAAAGTAAAAATATACTACATACATAAACCATTTTGCAAATGCTACGATGCAAGACCATTTGCGCAAGATTGTGAATTGGGCTAAAAATAAAAAATCAGGTACTTCATTATACTTTTGAATTCATTTAAGATATGAGGTACTATTTTCATTAAAACTTAGTTGTTAATGAAAATATTTGATTATTCTTTCAGTCTTTTAGTTCATTATATGTTTTGCAAACAAAGTCAACCTCAATTACATCGTCATATGCAAGTTCTTTTTAATTTGTATATTTGAAGTGAAACCAGTCTTGACCAGTTTTTGTTGATGTTTTGACTCGATATGGGCTCACCGTGCAAGAGCAGATATAGCTCTAGGGGCCTTTGGCTTTGATGAGAACTTTGAAAAAATATCATAAAAATGTGTATTTATTTACAAGATGACCTCAAAAAACAGTTGTCTACTGTTGCTTTGCCTGTTGTTGTTGTATTTGTTTAATACTGAGACCACCTTGCTAAGTTTTTCCAATGGAAACTTAAAATGAATTTAAATGTATCACATCGGTAAATTAAGTTACATTTAATTGCTTATTAAAGAAAAGAATTTGTATTTAAAACGATTTTAAACATAAATGTGTTTTAATATCAATCCTTAAAATTGGGCATAAGCTTATTTATATTAAGTTTACTGATCATATTCAGTAAATTGCAAAAAAAAAATCCTTTGCGCAAACTTTTAAAAACTTAAGGCCTCGTTACTCTTAAGTAGCTGTTACGTTATTCTTACCAAGCTTATGTATAATAAGGTATTCTTACGTAGACGTAACGTTGTGCTGCGGATGAACCTGTTAAAATTTACAAATTTAATAATATAACAAGATACGTCTTTGTCCTCAAATCGTATGGGAATCGTCAGCATATCAGCTTCTACTCTAGGCAAATCTGCGGGGTTCCTTTCGATGACCTTATGAAAATAAAAACGTTGCAACTAATCTACAAAATAATCAACACACATCAACCTGAAGAAATTTACAATCGTCTCAATTTTACCCGACCTGAAAGGAACAAAACAATAATACCCATGAGATATCAAACACTAATATCGGAATGGCAGTTCTTTATACCCACTAAACGTCTCTGGAATACTATCACATCAAACATTACGGCAGCAAGCAACACATTGGATTTTAAGAGGAAAATTTTTCAGTTTTATTCTCGAACGTAACATTTGTTTTTTCCGAATCTAGACTGGGTGTAGAGTCATATTATTATTTAAATTATTATTATTATTTTTTTTTAGAAATTCTTTTTAACAAATTGTATACATCTGTCATTTTCCAATTATTATTCTCTTCAGTAATTATTTTTAAATAATTTTATACTTTTTATATTTTTCAATTATTATTCTTTTTAGTAATAATTTTTAACTAATTGTATACTTCTGCTATTTTTAAAACTTAAGTTTTGTTGTAGAAGCTCACACAAATAAATAAATAAAATAAAATAAATAAATAATTAGTTTAATTAAAGATATAAAAAAATTAAATTTTTTCTCCGTGTTTACGCATCAGCTGTTAAAGAATTTTATGGTTATGGTTAAAGCGAACATTCCATAGACGCACACGACCCTTTTTACATACATTTCAACACGTTTGCATTTTTTAAGTAACTACCCTGCAAGCAACTCAGTAAACTTTAAGTAAACTTTTTTTCAGCTAGTTGTGGTTGATGCATGGATTATTTTTAATGGAGCCAACTGACTATTTTAACATTATCATGTCATAGGAAGTAGTCAATTGTCCGACTCTGCATTAGTGGTGGGATACTATCGATATTTTCTACTATCGATATTTATCGATAGTTCAGATTTCACTATCGATATATCGATATTACTATCGACTGAATGTTTGTACTTGTGCAGGAAAACTTAAATTATTTTTTATAAGGCTACAGTCCGTTGTTTTTATCACTTTTTTTGAATATATGAGACGTTTGTCTATACGCACGTTATTTTAGATGGCAGTTTTTTAAAAATTGATAAGTACCTTTCTGAAAGAACCGAAGTAACAGGGACTATAAGATATTCCATTGCATCTTTAAAAAATTTTCTAAATTCTAAACCCAAAAAGGTAATCAATCTAGCGGACTTATCCTCTAATGGTCATTCATTGTTTTGTCCTATGCTTGCAATTGCATTTGGATTTGCATTTTTTTTACAACAAAACAAAAATATTTGACATTTCAGTCCCTATATAAACATGTACAAATTTCGACTTAAAGGCCTTTAATTAACAGTAAAAAGCACTGCTAAGCAGTCCATATCACTTGCCATTCTTGTTGTTTCTATTCATTGCTGTAATTCAGCGCGAATTAATAATAGCAAGTAAAAATTTGCGGCAAAAACTGTGTGTGTATAGCTGCTGTCAGATGTCTTCATGGCTGTATTTTAAATAATACAAATATCGATATTTATATTTTCCTATCGATATTTTCGATATTTTAAGACTATCGATAATATCGATAGTTTCCCAGCACTACTCTGCATGACTTTTCAACTAACTTAAAGTTAGCTACATAGTTGTTAGCTTGAGTACCGTTTTCACAACTTACCGATAGCTAAAGGTAGGATTTTATCGGACGTATAAAACCTGTTCCATTATTGCAACTTTACTTTTACATACCAAGTAGGATGGACCTTAATTTACTTTACCGCTTACTTTTGGTTAAAGTAAAGATTTAATAATGGAACACTTTTTAAAAGGCTGTTTAAAGTCTGCTTTAAGCTATCGGTAAGTTGTGAAAACGGGCCTAAAGTGAGTAAGGTAGTAATTAGTTAAAAGTTATCCTGATTGAAGTTAGCTATTTACTTACTTTATGTCAATATGAAAAAGTTTTTTTTTTAATTATTAAAAAGTATTTTATTTATTTTACAGGCGTCTGTTAATAAAAGAATTGGTATTTCATATGAACTTTTTTTTCTTGTATATAAGTTATATGATAAAACTTGGAAGAAATTTTTAAAATCTTTCAATCTTTTTTTGCCATGAACCCCATCTACATTTACTTAAAATATGCGACACACTAAAATTTAGCATTACAAAATAATCAACAGTTATAAAAATCAAAATTCGAAATAGCAAAAGAAACCAAAAACAAGGAAGAAACGAAAATATTAAAAAGAGAAAATCACAAAATTCACTCGCATTGATATTGGGGATTTTCTGCATTTATTTGTATTTAGCTTATTCCTAGTTAGTTGTTCAAAAGTATACTATAAATGCATTAATTTTGTAGTCAACTACCAAATTGCTTGCAGGGTACTTACTGTTGACTCCGATCGAATCATTAACGTGCCCGTAACATTTACATATGAGTAGCGAGGCATTAAGTGAACGCTATATCGTACCAAGCCCCTTATTTTGAAGGGTGGCGAATATTTCTCCATACCATTATTTACCAAATTACGTTTAGAGGTTCGCGAAAACCAATAGATTTTAAACGGTTTCGTGAAGTAAAAAAAAAAAAAACTGTGGGAATCTCTGATTTAGAACATATGTATATTTATTTTATGGGGTCCTACAGCAACATATAATGTGCCTCGCAGATAATGAAACGACCTATCAAAAATTTAGAACAATTGGAAAACTGGGTTAGAGTATCAAAGATTCGGCACTTATACTTGTTTTTAATTTATTACGATTACAAATTTTAAAAATTTATAGGTATATGTAAATGCATGTGCATGTTTAAATTATAAGTAGTATATATAATTAATGTGTTGAATAAATAAATTATAAGAGTAATTTCTGAAGAAAAGTTTAATAAAAAAATAACTTAAATATGTGGAATATTGTATTAGAATGCGGTTAGACACAATTTATCGTTGCACAAGTGTTTTATGAGAGTTGAAAATGTTAAGGGTGCTGTATGGACTGTCGATGAGTTAGAATTCTACAAACGTCGCCCACAGCGATCAGCGACAGCTGCTGCAGCTGCCGCCGTTGTATTTTCATCATCCTCAACATCATCGTCGGCATCAATGGCGAATGCAGGAACCTCTACCTCTTCAATAGTTGGTTTAATGAACAACAGTAATGTGTTTGGCTTTGGGTATGTGTTCGTCCCCCACAAACCAAGTGACATAAAATATTTTATTTTTGTTTTACTAACAAATTTTTTTTAAATTATTTTTGTTCATAAATTTTTAATAAAATATTTAAAAACTTCTACCTACCTTTTTTTAATCCTTTTCAAATACATTTTTACAAAACTTAAATAATTGTTACTATATAAAATAAAAATAAATTTTACTAAATAAATTTTATATCTGACTAGCATTTAGTGCGCTATTGCGTAAGTGGAATTTGTAAGTCGCGCTGTTAAAAAAAATAAACGGATTTGGACCATGGTCAATGTCAAACATATAAGAATACATAGCATATTAATATTCTGCCACAGGCCTTAGCCATAGTAGACGTTTGCTTAAT
The DNA here is from genome assembly GCA_930367215.1 of Pollenia angustigena. Lineage (NCBI taxonomy): Eukaryota > Metazoa > Arthropoda > Insecta > Diptera > Polleniidae > Pollenia > Pollenia angustigena. The sequence goes on from OV884061.1 coordinate 15,815,522, forward strand.
ACCGAGGTGAAATAATAAATTGATTTATTTAATAATTACTTCTACACGCATCAATTGTGTTTTATCCCAGCAAAAACTTTACTTACAGTCGTAAAACTGCACATACTTCTTCTTCTTTTTACAATATTCGTTACTTAGAGAAAGAAGTTTTTGCTGGGATAGTCTCGGTCCACTCTGTAGATACAGTCAACAAAATTATATCTCAAATAGTTCCTGTGGTGTTGAAATCATCGGAGTATTCAAATAGCTTAAACGATTTTTGTGTCAATTCGAATAAAAATTAGTGATTTCCAAATAAAAACGTATAAAAAATAAGTTAGTTAAATACACACATATACACACTGGGCCAGCCAAAATGTAATCTCAACATGTATGTATATTATTTGTCTCATCTTCAGTTTATGCAGAACAGAAAATTAGTCAACCGGCCATAAAATTATTATTATAACTTAAAGTTGGATATTTTACATTTTGCATTTTCAATTATGTGGAAGAGAAATATACATATCTGAAATCCAGCCGTAGCTAAGAAACTGGAAGAACGCTTTTGGTTTCACTAAGTTTTTATCGGGAGTTTTTAAATGGTTTAGATTGCAATATACATATATTCTTAATTTACGTCTAAAGCGTAGTAGATGCTTGATTCCTTATTAATTACTTGAACTTCTTAAATTTTTTTTTAAAATATTTTCTTAAAATTTTTCCGTTGCTGTTAATTCTATTTATTTGATTATTTGTTTCTTTCTCTCTTTCTCTTTTATATATTTCAATAATTATATTAATAAAATAAAAAATAAATAACGTTTGTGCTCCCCAACTGGGCCTGGGTTTGTTTTTCCCCAAAAACAAAACGCAATGCCTCTGATTCAAAAACAAAATGACATTTTTAAAAGAATGCTATACGCACTAATTTGTCATTGCACAAATGTTTCGTGCGTTACGAAGATGACTTTGGCTCCTTTTGGATGGTTGACGACAGTGAGTTTGTAAAAAGACGCCACTTGTCTAGAGGCCGTCCGCGCAAATATGAGCCGTCTTCATCGCCCAATTCAAATTCGCAACAGTTTGGCAACACAAATGCCGCGACAGCGTCAATCGATGCAGTCGATGGCAGTAGTGATACAATTGTCTCCACCACCAGTCCAGATTCGTCAACTGCTGGCTCCTCGTCTCGTCAACGAAGTCCCAGCAGTAGCAAAATCCATTACAGCAGATCTGGCAATAACAATAATAATGGTAGTGAAAATTCGGGCGGTAACGACGACTATGATATCTGCGAAGCTAGCCGAAGAAGTCCAGCCGGGTGTCAGACTCACAAGCAGTACTGTGGTTCAAAACAGCGCCCCCATTTGCCGAGCTCTATAATTGGTTTTGCCATCAAAACAAATATAAATTCAGTTTCACTTGGGCACAATCACATTGGAAGTAGAACAAGCAATAGCAATGGTGGTGTTGTAGCCACAGGAAGTAATCCTGGCATCGGGGGCATTGGAGACATTGGCTCTGTTGGGAGCTTAGACGTTGATAATCTTAATATTGCCAACTCGAGTATCGTAACAGAAGACACAAATGGTTACGATTTTCACACACAGTAAGCAAGCAAATTTAGCTCTAAGAACTTTATAAATCGATTTTTTCATATTTTTTTTTTAATAAAAAAGCGTATTTTTTTACTTTTTTCCTTTATTTAAGCTTTAATTAAAATTTTTAAAACAGTGATCGTTTAAGGAATGGATTTTTAAAATTTTACTTAAGCTGTATCTTACTAAAAAATATTTTCTTCATTTGTTCGACGATGGCATAGATTAATATGCATACATACATACATACAAGAATATATATAGTCACCTGAAACGCAAAAGGCCGTGACCACCCAAAAATTTAAAATCAACTTTTTCAGTTTTGGAATCTTTCCCTATCTACAAAAGATTAATGGTAAACGATAAAAGCCTTAACTATAAAGGTGGAAGTACATAACACGCGTTAGTGCGCGCGCGCTCTGTCGTCTTCTGTCAAAAAAAGTTAAACTAGTGTATTTTCATAGAACAAGCTACATGCAAAATATTTTGACGCGTTTGCGCCGGAAAGTTGGTTAACTTTGAACTTTTTAACGCGTTGAGTATTTTTGACAAGTAATCAGCTGACAATAAAAAGAATAATTTAACAAATTTGTGAATCATGAGAGAAAAACTTATTGAAGAGCTTAAAAAATATACAATATTTATATAAAAAGAATAAATTCAATAAAATAACAAAATCTTGATATACTTTCGAAACCGTTTTTAATGCATAAATAAGTAAACAAATAAAAAACAGCTGACAGGAATGGCTTTTGTAACGCGTGTTGTGTAACTTGCAATTTTTTACGCGCTACAGTTTTTAAACGCACGATACTCGTCGACGAACTAACGCGTGTTATGTACTTCCACCTTAAAGAAATGGCATTCTCTTTTCCCTTGTCTCCTAAAAGCTCAAGACTTGACGAGTCAAACTTGACGTATGTGAACCGGCACAAAAGTTTGGCTTAATTTTAATTCTTGTTTAGAACAAAAGGAACACAAATGCTACTTTTTTAATTTGTACATATAAGTTGAATTGAGCTGTCACATAATAAGTGTTTTTGCACATATATAAAACACTTTTCTTTTGTTGAATAATTAAATAATAAAAGTAAATATAATTAAAAACAATAAAATCACTTTAAATTTTTGTCAATTTTCTTTTACACACTTTTATAAAACAATTCAATATAAGTAGTTTGCTAGTTGTGCTGTCATTTTGTATAATTGTTTACATCTGTAAGCCATATGGTAGCTTTGTTTTTCCAGACAAATTTTCCGAAATGGGTAAATCGTCTGCAGAACATTCTTAGTAAAAAAAATTATTCTCCGGACAAAAATATTGTTCGGAACGCATGAATGAATCCAACTTAAGTATGCAGTTTATAACCCTGAATCAAATAAACAAGATTCCGCATTGCGCAGGTCCGTTATTTTGTTCTTTAAGTGTGAGAGTAATTTGATAAATGGCCTATTGAAATGGGGCGTATTGATGCAGGATTTAACCTTGCTCCCATACAAGCTTCTTTCTGAAATACGGTATTTGGGACCATAAGCCATCTTATTATGTTGGTATTAAGATTATATTTAGTACAATCTAATTTTATTGCAATCAAAATCATATAACCAAATTTTATTGGAATCGATCCATATTTGGCCATAAGGTCCTATACAAATACTACTCCCGAAAATAGCTTTGTCCTTCCTTATAAATTCTAGTATTTACATACAAATTGCTGACAATTACTTTTACGATAGGTACTTTTTCATGACAAAACGCCTCATATATTTCAACACCTTGCTAAAATCACTTAAAGGATATCAAATTTCATATTTGGCACAATGAATCTTAAACTCAATAATGAAATGTTGTTCTGGCGGTCAATGGTTGCAAATAGGGAACACATGAAAAATATGTTCTTATGTACTGTGGTGCAGGGTATCGTTTCTTACTTGTTTTAGTTAAAAATTGAATAATATAAATTTTTTTTTTGCTTTTTAAGAACATATAATAAAAACAAGTAAGACTGCTATATTCGGCTGTGCCGAATCTTTGAAACCCTCCACCGACAGTTCGAATTATTCAGGCGTCCATAAATTATTAATTATCTATCTATATACATATATAAAAATTAAAAATAGACTCCTAAGCTACTGAACCGATTTTCCTGAAATTTGTACAGTAACATCAAGTGAGCACTAAAAATAAAATAGGCTAGTTATTTTTTCGATAGGAGCAGGGGAATTGGTACCACCCATTGGATGCCAATATTAAATATCGCAAATCTTAAGAGTTGCTTCACGCATTTTGATGAACTTTTGGTAGTAGGATCTTCTGAGCCCCAAAATTGAAATAAAGTAGCAGCGGGGGAAGTGGTTTCCCCCATAGGACGCCAATGTTTAATATCGCATATCTTAAGAACTGTTATAGTAAGAATGTTCAAACTTTGTAGAAGTCACTCTTATGGTATACTACACTATTAAAAATAAAAATAAAGTGGGTAGGCGCTGGGGGAAAATACCTCTCATAGGATGCATATGGGCATTTCCACCGAAAGGTCCACCGCAACAAAAAAATTATAAGTTCTTGAAAAGACTTTGTTTTATCATATTTTAACAGGAAAACAATTAAATTTAATAAAAGTAAAAAAATCTATATTTATTTATAACCCATTTAAAGATTTATGAATGCAAAGTGGAACAAGTGCAACTTTTCTTAGTTGGATATTTCTATTGTACGGTTTGCTATGATAACAGTTCTTTAAGAGAGACATTATGTTTTGACTTGTTCTCTCTAAAACCTTTTGGAAGGTACAAAGAGTCAAAATAGAATGCACAAGAAACTATGCGATTGCAAATAACTGTAATTTTTTTCTTTGTATTATCTCATATTTCGATGTAATGTGCGACATTGAAAAACATCCTTTTCTATTCATGCGTCGAAAGTAAAAGTAGAAAGCTCATCAAATTACCAGGCCAAACAGAGATTTTTTATAATATTAAAATAAAATAAAAATTTCTGTAAAATAGCAAGATTTGTGATCTTGGTACTTATATAAAGTTGTTCACGTGCGACATCTTAAGTGTGAAAATTAATAATTTGAAAATAATTTTTTATATATGTAAATGATTTATTTATGTTAATATATACATTTCAATCATTTAAATCTAGATGAGCAAAAAAAAAAGCACTAAATTCAAAAATAAAGTCATATTCTAGCCATTAACAATGATATACGATACGATGAGATTAGACTTTAAATGACGATGCTATATACTTATGTAAATAAAACAAAAAGGCCTGTAATTTAGGGCGTGGCAAAAACAATTTTATTAAAGTTTTTCAAACTTAATAAATATACCTTTTATTTTAGGGCGTGACTGATGAAAATATTGTTGCTTGTATTGGCTTCTACCTGATTTAATGTAGTATGTGTGTGAAAAAGAAAAAAGGGGCTTAATTTGTAGGCGTGTAATAAAAGTGGGCATATTAAAATCTATATATACGTAGTTTTATAAGGACTTTCTTGGCACGTAAAAAAATTGGACATTTGGGGGAAGGATCCCAGATGCCATAAGTGGCGCCCAGAATTTGAGGTCGGATTAAAAAGTCACTTAAAACAAAAATGAAGCCACTATCAAGCCATGAAAAAAGATATGCAATATGATGAGATCGGACTTTAAATGGCAGCGCTAAATATAAAAAAACCAAAAGGGCTGTATTTTGGGGCGTGGCAAAAAAAAAATGTTTCCTGTTTTAGAAACTTCATTGACATATCTTTCATTCTAGGGGGTGACTGGCACAACTTTTTTTTTGTGTGGAGGTCGACCCGGTCTAATCAACATATACCTCATGATGGAAAAAAATGTCATGTGCGACAGATCACGTGCGACAGCGATTAAAGCTAAATAAAAAAAAAAAGTATAGATTATTTTTATTTAAAATGTCAGCCATATTTAAGAGATATGAGTGCATAACATTCTACAATTTTTTGCATTCAAATATTGCCTCAGGTTTCGCTGAAATCGGCATTCGAAAAAATGGCCACAAAAACCACTTCTTTTTTCGTCACGTGCAATTGCCTGGTTTTTTTGCAATTTTCTTGAAAACGAAACAATTTATCAAAATGAACAATAGCACCAATTATAGGGCTAATTAAAAGCTATAACTTGAATCTATTGCTAAAATAAATATACGTTTTATTTTGACTTTTTTTTAACTTCAAATGTGTACGACATGATGGAAATGCCCATATATTAAATATCGCTCAACTGAAGAACTATTAAAGGGAGAGTCATCAAACGCGGTTAAAGCTACTATTATGGCAAACTTTAAATTTCGGTATAGTAGTGGGCGGGGTAGACGCCAATGTTTAACATCGGATATCTTAAAAACTGTTATAGTTTGAAAGTTCAAACTTTGTAGAAGTCACTGTTATGGTTTACTTCACTTTTGAAAATCAAAATAAAGCGGGTAAGCGCAGGGGGGAAATGCCTCCCAAAGAATGCATATATTAAATATCTCTCAACTGAAGAAGTGGTTAAAGCAGTGTAGCGAAGCGCACCGGGTTAAGCTAGTTCTTTATAAAAACGGACGTCAGTATAAAAATTCATCGCGGCTTAGACCTACATATGATAATTTATTGACCGACAACCAGAAATCGTTATAACTTTATTTCTAGTCATATAAAAGTTAATTTGAGGGGAATTTAAATTGGATCCATGGTGAATTATGGACCAATCTTCACAAAATTCTGTAGTGTTTTCCGGTATTAAAAACCTAAATGAGAACAAATTCGACAAAGTAGTGAAATTTGTTACAGTGTTTTAAAGTGGTTTCAGAAGGCTGCTTAACACGAAACCTAAAATTAATTATGGGCCGATTTTTAAAAAATTTTATGGTATTATTTCTAGCCATATGAAGCAAAATTGAACCAAATTTTACCACAACATCTATATCTGCTGCGGGTTTCCCAGAGAGGGTACTATATGGGGAATATGGAAAATTGTAGACCGATTTTCACGACATTTTCTACTTCATTTGAAGCCTAATGAAACCATGAAACACGAAATTCTGCTACGAAAACATTATTCGTTGCAGATTGAGGCATATTAAATTGTTTTTCGAGAGTATGATACATATAAGTCCTATGGTAAATTATGGGCCGATCTTCACAAAATTTTACAGTGTGGCTTCTAGTCCTATAAAACTGTGATGTACCAAATTTTATTACAAAAGCAAAATTTGTTGCGGTTCTAGGCGTGGAAAACTCATTTCCGAGAGTATGCTTCATATTTGGCCTGTGTTAACTTTTACAGTGTGACTTCTAGTCCTATAAAACTGTGACGTACCAAATTTTATTACAATAGCAAAATTTGTTGCGGTTCTAGGCGTGCTAAACTCTTTTCCGAGAGTATGCTTCATATGGGGCCTGTGGTAACTTAAAGACCGATCTTCACGAAATTTCACAATATTATTTCTAGTCATAAATGACGGATTATCACTAAACATTATATCAATCCGTGCATTATACCACCATTTATGTTGGTTTTTGTAATAAAATTATCATCCTACTGAACCACTCAACCGATTTTGCTGGGTTTCAATCCCAACCTGCTTAGAATAACTAGAGGCAATTTGAGGCCAACATTGTTCATTTCTTTTGAGTTTTACGAAATTGAGCGTATTTTTAACAGACGGACAGGCAGACGGACATTGATAAATCGAATTAGAATAATTCAAGCAGCTACGATATATATTCTTTATGGGGTCTGAGATAAAAAATTAAAATGTTTGACACGGAATAACAAACTTAGTATACCCTCATTCAGCACTAGTGGTGGTGGAGGGTATAACAATAAGTTTAAGGCCCTAATTGTGTAAAACGCATCTCAACGCCGAAAATCACATTGAAAGCAAACACAAAGTCAAACATATTTTGTAATTTTGTTGTTGCTTTCTTGTGGCGTTGAACATTTTAAAACTTAATAAAAATTTCTGTAGAAAGCAACAACAACATTATGAAATATTTTTGACTTTGTTGGTACTTTAAATGTAATTTTTGGCGTTGCGTTGCGTTTTACACAATTAGGGCCTGCATAAATGCCTACATTACGCGGATATTCTACTATTTGTGGCGCTATTAGTTATAGATATAAAAATGACTTTGTAGTTCCGTCTTGTTTTAGAAAAAAACAAGTTAAAAGGACGTAAACAACAAAAAAAAAAAAAAAAATAAGTCTTCATACTAAATATAAGTAAATTTAAAAAAATAATTGCAAAACATATTTTATTTTTATTGATCCAGTAAAAACAATAAAAGTGTAGTTACGCAGGTTTGCATTTAAGGCGACAATGTGTATGTATGTATGTATGTCCTTCCTAATATGCTATCGTATAAACACATTGCCAATTATACCGTATTTAAGCCATCACTGTTATAAGCTCAAACACACACAGATAAATGAAAATTTTAAGTAAGCTGAAATTCGTAGAACTTTAAAATTGAAATTCTAGCGGGGATGCGTACTAGGCTTACGTATCTTAACCCACAACAATGGTGGCAAAGGGACGCTTTGTCCCTTTGAAAGAAAAAGTAAACAAATGCAGCGGCATATACAAAATTTAAATTTTTAGCAAGAAAAAAATCTATTTACCCTTATAATACGCCTGCGAATGTTTGGTAATAGATTAAAGGAAATAAGTTAACGTTCTCTTTAATCTATTACCAAACAGTCGCAGGCGTATTTTAAATTCGCCAACCACGAAAAGGGTGATTAATATTTTTACGTTATGTAAAATATTTAAAAACAGTTATTAATTCAATGCTAGATTATTTATTCAGGTTGCCCTGTTTGGCTACTTGGTAGTGAACTAGTCGGTCAACGCGGAGGTCATAAAATAACAAAAACGAAAATAATTCATGAAGATAAAAATTAGAAATCTTCTTTTACCTCTGCCTGTGAATACTTGTCGGTTGGCCATTGCAGAATGTCTTAAACAATTTTTGGAAAATCTAAAATCTAGATATAATTATACCCGAGCAGCTGCATTCACTCAATTTAAAAATTTAGTAGAATCTAAAGTATTAAAAATTTTTAAAGGAAGTGGGAAAAACTTTTTTCGTTTTTAAAACATAAATCCGGGTCTTTAAAAAATTTTAAAATTATTACTTTTTCACTCCTCTTATTTTACTAGTTCGACATTTCAGAGTGCCAAATAATTACAGGGTCTAACTTATCGGATTTTAATTTACATCTTTTCCTTGACATAACTAATTTGAATCAGCTGTTAAGTTGTCATAATTTAAAAAAAATCCCGGAATTCCTGCAGAAATTCCCCGGACCTTATGTCTTGAAAAATATGCGGGATCCGGGGTTTTTTGTCCCGTATAAAAAATGCTAGCTGGAACTCATATTTGTAAAAATATAATTAAAGAAATGAGAAAATGCGACTTGGAAATTATTGTATTTAAGCAGCAATATCGCTAAAGGCTGTTTTACACTGTCACACAAGTCTTACGCATTTTGAGGATAACACAGTACAAGACATGATTTCGGGACTCAATTCTGATAATTGCTTATGAAAGAAGACACAAAAAGAAGAACTTCTGCATTATTAGTTTGGTCATGGTAGCTCAATAAATAATTTAAAAATTAATTTAAAGTTAGTAAGTCCGTATAGGGGAATTTGTCTCACTCACATTTATTAACGCCTTTTACTTTGCTACCGCAATCATAAAAATCAAATAACCTTTTCATTATTACTTTTTTTTTAATTCTGATAATCATAAAAAAGTCATCAATGTTTTTTCCAAAGAATTTTTTGGATATCTCGTCCAAATTTTGAAATTCATACCTTTAATTAATTGTGAATATAAGCGAAACGCGTTCATCGATTTTCATGATTTATGTGTCATTTTGTTCATAGGTTATGCGACTTTACGAGAAAGTAATAGGACTTAACACTTTTTTACCGTTTTGGATTTTTTATGATTTAAAAATAAAAAATTTAAATTTTTTGGGCAAAAAATATTTTTTTTTCTTCATACATTTATTTATAACTGCGAAACTGTTGCTTATGTAGCGAAACGTTGTATGAACAAGGAATTGTAATTCTTAATTTTCTTAAATTTGCTTCAGCTTATTCGTACTAGTGGTTATCGAGTTATGACAAACAAAAGAGCCTAAAACGTGACAATTTCCCCTATACGATACTTACTACCTTCAAATTAATTTTTAAATTATTTATTGAGCTAGCATGACCAAACTAATGATGCAGAAGTTCTTCTTTTTGGGTCTACTTTCATAAGCAATCATCAGAATTGAGTCCCGAATCAATCAGCTGAAAATTGTTGTACTGTGTAATACAACCCTGTCATGATAAGTGGTTATTGATTTTTGAACAATTTTAAACAATAATAAGATCAGGGAAGTATTTTCGTAAAACACTTAAAACTTTGGCATTAGGTAAAATTTGAAGCACAGCCGCGAATAACGTTGTATGTGACAAAATAATAATTTTTCAGGAGAAAAAAAAAAAACATTTTTAAACGGCAGAATTATTTATTATTAATATTTTTTTATATCAACTTTTTTATATTTAATTTTTTTTTATAATAATTAATGATAATAAAAACTTGTATGCAAAATATCAAGAAATTTGAATTTGAAATTTACAATTTATAACTTTTTTTAGTGGCAAAACCAAGGCAAATTTAATTTCAGGCAGTGTCGATACTACAACAAGTCAACAACACGAAAAACAACACTGCACGAAAGCAACACTTTTTTATTGTTGCTTGAGTTGGTCGGTGTGTCAAAAAACATAAACAAGGCGAACTCAATTGTAAACAACTCTTGACATTTCTCTATACTAGTTTGAAAATGTAGTCTACAGCCAATGTTGCCAGAAGTTGGGGAAAATCCTTATATGTAGGTAGTTTTTGATAAAGAAACGTAGGGGAAATCGGAAAGATTTTTCATAATCTGCAAAATGTAGGGATTTTTCGCCATATCGTATTATTTATAAAATAAATGCAAAAAAACGTGTTTTTAATGATATTTTATTGTCCAAAGTTCTTGAAAAAAATGTGTTCCTCTAAAAAACATTAAAAATATATATCCAGAGTTGTTTGTGGTTTAAAAAGTTGGCGACACTTAGTTATCATTTAATAGGTGTGATCCCGTACTTTTTGGGGAAAAGTTCGGTAAAATGAGAGTAAACAAAAATTTGTCTCACTAATAGACAAAAATGTACAAAAGTACGGGAATAATAAAAACCAAATTTCTGATTCAAAAGATAACGTTAACATGACATATGTTTAAATAAATACATAAATTACACATTAACGTTCATAAAATTAAAATTCAAGCATTTATTAAAAACCATAAATAGTTCAACAAAATAACCACAATACTAATTATTTATCTACATATTTCAAAATTTTCTACTGTTTATTTAATAAATATTTCTTATACATATTAATTATTTTGCTTGTAGTTTTTTATTTATTTTTGACACAGCTGATTGTTAAACAAATTTGTAAATTTGCCTAAAGAAAACGTACGGGCTACTTCGTGCAGGAAGAAGATTTTTTTCTCTTTAAAGCTCTCTCACCTTACCGAACTTTGAGTACGAAAAGTTTTCGTATAAAAGTACACAAAAAATTAAACTAGTTTATTTTCATAGATCAAGCTACATGCAAAATAATTTTACGCGTTTGCGCTAGAAAGTTGGTTAACTTTGAACGCGTTGCTTAGTTTTGACAAGTAATCAGCATAAATTAAGAAATTTGTGAATCATCGAAGAAAAACTTATTGGAGAGGTTTAAAAACATAAAACATATGAGTAGGTGAGTTGCAAAACTCGTTCGTTTCAAAAATTTGAGATAACAATCGATTTCGACAGATGTTATAGCACTTTATGGGAATAAATATATAGATTATATTGAATCATGTCCTTTTCTATGTTTTTATGTGTTATAAAATTGCAGTTGGTAACAAAACTGGCTCGTTCCACTCAACAGACATTTTCAAAACTATCTCTTTGCATTTTGTGTAACAAAACTCGCTGGTTCATTGTTTTAAACTTTCTATTAGAAGTGCACCAAGATATCGTTGATTAAATACAGTCGAATAAGGGAATTTAAAAATGCAAATTTGTAAACAAGTTTGCTTTGACACAAATATTTTTTTTTTTTTTTTTAAATGGTATATTGAAATAAATTTTTGTAGGGATTTTCTTATATACGACTGGAAATCTGCTGTAGCTCCTGTGGAGAAAGCACTAAGTGAGCTACATTTTAAATTCCAATCTTCAAAGCGAATGCTAATAGATAAAACATGGAAAAAGAACTCAGAAAAAATGCATGAATTGTTCCAGATATACTTCCTATCAATTGTGGGGGATAACACGAAAAATTATTTGAGAATTATTTTATCTACCCAAATGGGGAAAATTGGAGGGAAAATAAGGACTTGCATTTTTATATTCTTGGAGAATAAAAATATTGATTATGTAACGGGAAAAACAATGACGAGTACACTGAAGAAAAAGATTTCAATTTATTTGTTTAAAAAATTAACTATACCAAGCCACATTTTGAAAACTTTACAGCAGACCGGAAAAATTTTAAATTAAAAATTTGTTTAGTAAGTATACCATACGTTTACTTACTAAATTAGACATGGTGTTCTTTACCTCCCACGTTGGTATTGATACTGTTCAATCCCTTGTCACAACAGCACCAAGTCCAACAACAAAAGGTCTGCTATTTCCTAGAAATAGCATCCGCAAGTTTAAATAAATCCGCAAGTTTAAGAATGGTTAACAAAGTTTTTCGAAATATTTGACAAAATAAAAAAATAGAGAAAAAATAGAGTGTTTAAATATATCTATGTATTTTAAAAACAAAAGACCTCACTTTACAATTTACAAAAAAGGACTTTTGATGTTCTTTGACTCTAAACACATTTTCCTTATTGTCTACAAATTCAGTGGACGACAACACTAAGAACACTTGATACCCTTTGCATCTAAGCAAGTTGGACTCGGCGTTGTTTTTAACTTTTTTTTTTTCTAAAAGTACATTAGATATGACTTATGGGAATTCACACAAAATTCCATTTCCAACTGTGTATAAAACGTATTTTGAAAAAAATGTGAGTTAGGGTAGTTTTTCTCAAACCAACAGAACTATTGTTACATTTTTTTATCACTGTTTGCCTGATTTAAATAAAGTTATTAAACTTTCAATATATACAAAGTTTCAATGATTAATTTTCCTGGTTGGCTATGGCGTTGCAAAACTAGTTCGATCCCATATGGATCGTAGCAAAACTAGTTTCTTTCGAAAATTCGTAGCAAAATTCGTTCGTTACAAAATAAAATCTATTATTTTTCTATATTTCAGTTGGTTTCAATTTTTCAACTGTTGAGCTATTAATCAAGAGTGGCATAACACTTCAAAATAAAAAATTCAACTAATTTGGTTCATTTGATTTGGCGCGTTATGTCTTTGCATTTTCCCAAAATTCTAAGAAAGTGTAACGAACGAGTTTTGCATCTCACCTACTCATATATAAATTAATAAATTAGTATATTTTCGAATCCATTTTTAATGTACAAATAAGTAAACAAATAAAAAAATAGCTGACAGGAACGGCTTTTGTAACTTTTTGTTGTGTAACTTGCAATTTTTCATGCGCTAAAGTTTTAAAACGCATGACACATGTCGACGAATTAACGCGTGCTATGCAATTCCACCTTTAAGATTGGGATCCCGCGGTCTCCTAACGTTGAGTACGGGATCACACCTAATGTTGAAAGACTTAATTGAATTTAATTAAATTTTTTTTAGTTTTTAACTAATTTTATTTCAAACCTTAAATATTGTACATATTCGAATAAAATTTTTTTTTTTAAACTAATGTTATTTCTACAACTTTAATTATAATAATGTGTAGGGATTTTTGTAGGGGAAATTTTTTCAACGTGTTGGGAAAAATCGGATTTTCTTAGCATTTGTAGGTATTTTTTCGAAAAATCCACTGGCAACACTGTCTACAGCACATGTCTAAAAAAAAACAGGTAAACATAAAAATCTTTTGACATTTCTCTACATAATTATGTGTTTTCAACACCACCTGAAAGTCAATTCGCCTTGTGCAAAAGGTTTCATATCCACAATCGCGATGTCAATAACGTTTTTCCACCACGCAAGCGGCTTTTAAAACGTTATTCCAATTTGCAAAACCATTATCATTACTTACAACGTTCTTTCACTGGCTGACTCTTTGCATTGCATTTTATGGAGGATAAGGTAAATCATTTTTCATGATATGATGTTTAAACAATACCTAAGGGTAATCACGATGGTCATTGTGCAAATTTGCAATGTGTAAATTTGCAGTGCATATTATGATTGATCGTGAGCATATACCACTTTTATTTTTGTGCAAATATGCTATTTTTCTAAAAATGTATTCTGGCAACACTAAAAAATTCTGGCAGCACTGTTAAAAAATCTGCATTTGTTTACAATTTTACACAAGCTTTGTTTTTATTTAATTAAAATTGAATTCTCTATTTTATTTTACAATCTGCGAAAATGTTCAAGATATAAGTTTTCTTAACATCAACATTGCATTAAGGGCCATTATTACAACTTGAAATTAGCTAAAGTTAAGATTAAATTGACAGATAATAATGGGTTATCTGTCAAAAAGCGTCTGTTAACTGTCGGATAACAGCTAACGCCAAGTTATAATAATGGCCCTAAATATGTCAAATATTATTGCTTACATTTGTTTGCAACTGAGCAAATATGCACTACTTAGTGCCGGTTCACACACGTCAAGTTTGACTCGTCAAGTCTTGAGCTTTTAGGAGAGAGGGGAAAGGAAATGCCATTTCCTTTCCCCTCTCTCCTAAAAACTCAAGACTTGACGAGTCAAACTTGACGTGTGTGAACCGGCACATACTTTGCTCATGGTTTTTTAGTGCAAAATAAGTAAAAAAGAGCAAATTGCAAATACGTACATTTTGTTGTTGTGCAAATGTGTGTATTTTTGCACGCATTTGCATCGTTTGCACACTTTGCACTACCCATCGTGATTTCCCTTAATATGTTATTTCCTAAAAAAGTTCGGTGTTCCGAACTTTGACCGAACATCATTTTTTGCCGAACTCCGTAACCGAACCCGAACGTTCGGTCGGACACTATATTTTAATATTAAGGGTAATCACGATGGTCATTGTGCAAATTTCCAATGTTTAAATTTGCAGTGCATATTATGATTGATCGTGAGCATACCACTTTTATTTTTGTGCAAATATGCTATTTTTCTAAAGATGTATTCTGGCAACACTAAAAACTTCTGGCAGCACTGTAAAAAATCTGCATTTGCTTACAATTATACACAAGCAAATTAAAATAAATGTTTTCTTTTTAATTCATTTAAATTGAATTCTCTATTTTATTTTACAATCTGCGAAAAAGTTCAAGTCATAAGTTTTCTTAAAATCAACATGGCATTTAATATGTCAAACGTTATTGCTTACATTTGTTTGCAACTGAGCAAATATGCACTACTAACTTTGCTCATGGCTTTTTAGTGCAAACGAAGTAAAAAAGAGCAAATTGCAAATACGTACATTTTGTTGTTGTGTTGTGCAAATGTGTGTATTTTTGCACGCATTGGCGTCGTTTGCACACTTTGCACCACCCATCGTGATTTCCCTTAATGTAAAAGATTAATGTTAACGATAATTTGCAAAAAAACTGATTTTCCAAAAAGTGGCTTTTGCAACGTTATTCGCGGCTGTGCCTCCTTTGGTGGTCACTGCTTGTTGTGCTTTGACACTTTTTTAAAATATTTTTCTATATCAGTATAAAAAAAAATCACAAACTGTAGCGCGATCCGCGTAAATATTCGGTTGTCCGCTTAAAATTTTAGCACTGAATATAAAAATATACTGAAATTTTTATATGTATATATGTATATTGGACTTTAAAGCTATATAAATATACGTATGTATGTATATATATAAGTTCTTAGATGAGTCATTTATAAATCGTTTTTAATTCATTGATTATTTTGGTAAAGCCTTAATTAAATTCAATACCGCTCAAATATGTTTAACCTTGAGTGTGTCACCGTAACAAACAGCTTTGTCCAAACAAATTGATTGTGATAGACCAACCTAAATCGGCTCGTCAAGGTTAAGTTTTCTAGCGGAAAAAAAAATGAAGACAAAATAGCTAGATTGACCTAAAAATAGTTAAACTGTTATTACCTTTTTAAAATGCAAGCTAACTTTATTACTTAAAGCGTTGTCAATCTGATTTTCCAAATGAAAAGTGTTGACGACCCGCTAATTGGGAAATTAAAAAGTCGCCGGATGCCCCGTTCATTGGTCCTTCACTTACTAACTATTAAATTTGTTTAGCTTGTAATTAGTCAATTAAATTAACTGCCTATATCATAAATGAATGAAATACATAAATAAATAAATAAATAAATATCACGATGTCACTCGAACACTTTCGTTCGCACAAATTACATGTAAAAAAAAACAAATTTTGAGAAAAGCTGAAACATTTTCATTTATCTTTTTCTTAAGGTTGGTATTTAGAATTAGTTTTTTTATTAATACATTTCTATAATTTTATATATAATATTTTTCTAAAACTTTTTCAATCTTTTTATAAATATTTAATACACATACATGTATACTATCATACATATACATATAACACCTACCCTGCAAATAATACTACTAGTCAATACACGCATTTAAAAAGTAACCCAAATGTATTGAAAAACCATGGTGCATTAAACATAACGACGTCCTAGGGCTGGACCATACAACCCAGCTTTGTATTAAAACGGAGTAGTCTTAGTTTTAAAACTACTCCATGGTGTACTCCAGAGGATTAGTTTTGAAAACGTTTAAAAATGAAAACATGTCGTTAATCTACAAACTCTTTTTTGACAATGACAAGATCCATGATTGCATTTCATTGGACCATGTTGTAAATAGTCCATTTTATCTAAAATGGATCAATTAGTCCAATATTATTTGCTGGGTACCAACGCCGCGCAGTGGCTCGTGTTGACTTATTCCGTTATTCATAACTTTTAATGCATAGAAGGTATTTAAAAAAAAACAGTACAGGATGATCTGAAAACATATTTTCGGTACAAATTTGTTATACATACATAAGTATGTATTTAACTTATACCTATAAGAGTTTTTATTTTTATCACAGAAGCTTTTTATTGTAAATATTTTTAATTCTAGAAACCGTTATCAGGAATATAAATAAACCTGTTGTTTTGTTTTTCTTTGAATGCTAGTAAACGATTTCCATTATAAGAGTTTTTAATGGTATTCATCTAAATTCCAGAAAATTTTTATATACACACGCTTTTGCCACTTTGTGAGTAAAAAGCTCTCAATTATATTTGTGTGCCTAAAATTTTCTTACAAAACTCCAATTTTTGTTGGTTGGATTGGGAATTTTTTTAATAATAATTTTTATTGATCAAAATTTGTTTTTATACCTTTCACCAAATGTTAAAGAGTATAAATATATAATTTTGTCATTCCGTTTGTTATTTCCACAAAATTGCACTTTGACCCTATAAAGTATATATATTCTGGGTCCTTATGAGTAGCGAAATTGATTTAACGATGTTCGAAGAACGCAGGAATAATGGGGAGAAGGTTGTTATATTTTTAAGTCACATATACTTCGTTAAATGGTGCTATTTAAATTCAGCAAGATCTGTGCATAAACAATTGAGATATGAGCAAAAATCCACGATTGCCTCTAATTGTACCCATTAACCCTAAAATACTTACGTACGTAACTTTTACGTGTAGTTTTTTTGTAGCGGCCCAACGCTACCAAATTCCACATTTGTTCGCATTTAAAGCTTTTAAACAGGCACGAAATCAAAACATTTTCAGTCTTCAAAGTGCTTTAAGTGTGTGTTCTATAAAAGACAATACGTAAATTTTACAAAAAAAAAATTTGGAATGTGCAGTGAGCACCAAATAAAAATTTTTATTGAAGTTTTGTTGTTTTTCTTGCTCTATAAAATTTATTTGAATTTGAGGTTTTTTTAATAATAAATAAGCAACATGTAAAAAAAAAACAAATGGGTCATACGTAAAATTTACGTGGTGTTAGTATTATCGAAAACTGACGTTATGATTCTTGGGTTTAATCCCTTGTTGTTGCAGTTTTTTATTTCTTTTTTCTGTATATCTGAAGAACGGCAAGAGCTAAGGCTTTCAAATTAGATGCAAGCATCTTAGTTATCATTTAAGTTAACACAGCTTCTCTTCAAAATTGGAGAAGTGGGCGTGGCACTTATCATACAAAGACATTATAAATTTCTGTATGTCTGAAGAACGCACACAGCTAAAGTTCCCAAATTAGGTACAAGCATCTTGGATATTAGCATCCGACAAAATGTGGGCGCGATTTGAGAAATTGGTGTGGCACAAAATAAATTTATTTATATTATGAACTAAATTCAATTTTCGAATTCAGTAGTCGAATTAGCTGATCCAACGAATTTTCATTTGGTATTATGGCGCACATTCGAAAAAAATTTACTATTGAGATTTAGTTTATTCTCAGTAGTACATTTTCTATCAGCTGTCTCTTAAAATAAAATAATTTGATTAAAAATTTAAAAAATTAAATAAAAGTTAAACGTGTACAAGAAGGAATTATGGATGTTTCCAACCAATTTAGCTTCAGTGTGGTTTAATCTTTTTCTACATTCTGAACTTTGCTGAATCATTTTGTTTGTCAAAACTGAATTTTGTTCCATAAAGAAAACAAGCCTTGCATAAAATTAGCAAAACTCATAACAAATGTGGTATTTGGTATTCGAACACAAAGAAATTTAAAAAAGTTTGCATTTTCAATAAGTTTATTTGCACCGTCGAAATCAAATTTGTTTTCGTTGAAAATTCGAAGCACAACAAAATTTTCGAAAGTACTGTTTACTTATAATAAATTAACGGCTGTAGGAAATATCGCCCAAAGAAAAATCGCCAAAAAAAAAAAAAAATGAAAAATCGCCCAAAAAAATTGCATGTAAAATTGGGCCTGATTTCATATGAAAAATGGCCCAAAATTTTTGGGCTATTTTTCGTTATTGTTGGGTGATTTTTCGTTTTTTAAATTTGGATGATTTTTCATATGAAAAATAGCCCATTTTTTTGGGCCATTTTTCATTTTTAAAATTCTACCATAATCTTACATAGCAGAGAAAACCATGTTTTATTATAGTTGCAAACAACAAAACTATTTTTCAAGAAACTAATTTAACCATAATATGGTTGTCGGCGACAATGGTTTGGTTAAATTAAACATAATATGGGTAGAATTTTTTTTAAAATGGTTTTGTAGCTTTTTCTCTGGGTGTATATATTAAATATATATATATATCGAAAATAAGGATTTTCTCTTCTATGGTATAACAAATACTGGCTTCGCTAACTAAAGCTTCTCTGTATAGCCGGCCTTCGGCCGGGCGCAAGGATTTTCTCCTCTATGGTATAACAAAGACCGGCTTCGCTAACTAAAGCTTCTCTGTATAGCCGGCCTTCGGCCGGGCGCAAGGATTTTCTCCTCTATGGTATAACAAAGACCGGCTTCGCTAACTAAAGCTTCTCTGCGTAGTCGGCCTTGTTCGTAAACAAGGCAGTTTTTCGAAGCTTTACTTAGCGAAACCGGTTTTTGTTAGACCATAAAGGAGAAAATCCTTGCGCCCGGCCGAAGCCCGGCTATACATAGAAGCTTTAGTTAGCGAAGCCGGTCTTTGTTATACCATAGAGGAGAAAATCCTTGCACGCGGCCGAAGGCCGGCTATACCGAGAAGCTTTAGTTAGCGAAGCCAGTATTTGTTATACCATACAAGATGAAATCCTTATTTTGGATATATATATTTAATATATACACCCGGAGTAAAAGCTATAAAAATATTTTATCCATATTATGTTTAATTTAACCAAATCATTGTCACCGACAACCATATTATGGTTAAATTAGTATCTTTAAAAAAATCACTTGAAATTTTAACGGTATTTTAAAAAATAATTTACACATTTTTGATTATAAGTTAAATTGCGGACGTTATGACAATTCTTCGATGGACATTATGACACTTTTAAAAGTGTCATAAAGTCCAAGGACACTACGACACTGCCCGTTATGACATGTCACCTAAATTTATATGACACTTTGCAAAGTGTCATAACGACCACGGACGTTATGACAATTCTTCGATGGACATTATGACACTTATAAAAGTGTCATAAAGTCCAAGGACACTACGACACTGGACGTTATGACATGTCACCTAAATTTATATGAATAATAAACACTTTTTTGCAAATTGAGTAATTTTTTTTTTTTTTGGGAAAAAATTCGTTTTTGCTTTTTGGGTCATTTTTCATTTTCTTTTTGGGCCCTTTTTCGTTTTTTTTTTTGGGCTAAATTTCATATTTACCTTTTTGGGTCATTTTTCATGTTCGCTTGGGCGATTCTTCATTTGGGCGATTTTTCATTTTTTTTTTGGGCCATTTTTCTTTGGGCGATATTTCCTACAGCCTAAATTAACATTCGAAATTCGATGTTCGATAGCCAACGAAAATCGTTTGTCGAATACAACCATATATCTAAAGAACAGTTAGAAAAAAATTGTCAAAATTTGGCACACATTGCTGGGTATCAATACACAGGCTCTCTAGAACAACAGACGGAATGGGAGAAGTAGGCGTGGTACCTCCCATACAAAGACATCATAAATTTATTTATATCTCGGTATATAAAATCATGGGTGGGATTGGAGAAGTGGGCGTTGCACCTACCATACACACCAATTGATATCTGTGTAGAACGGATACCCACAAGAGTAAACTCGAACAAAACGGAACTGGTACTGTTCCCCAGAAGGGCGAAAGTTCCGGCTTGCAGGCTACCAAGGCTGGGGAATTACGAACTTTTCCTGTCGAGAAACGCAAAATATCTGCGAATCATCCTGGACTCAAAATTATTATGGAGATTAAATACTCAACATAGGGTCAGGCAGGCCACCGTAGGCTTACTATACCTGCGTAGAATGTTTGGCGCCAGGTGGAGCCTTAATCCTAGACTGCTCATATGGCTGTACACGGCAAAAGTCAGCCCATTCTTATATATGGATCTTTAGTACTATGGACCAGGACGGGCAGGAAAGACGTCGTTGACCAGCTGGGCAGGGTACAAAGATCAGCCTGTGTTGGAATAACAGGCGCTCTAAAAACTAGTCATTCATAAATGCTGAATAATATTCTGCCATATCGTCAACAGCGCGGTCAGGCTCGCTGCATCGGGATGTTGGAAGACAAGGACGTACGGTTATGCAAGGATCTCACAACCCACAATTCTGAAACGACCAACGGACTGTATGACTGTATTTAAGGTCATATTTCTGTCCAGGTTGGAATGGAATAGGGGAATCCTAACTGATGAATACAGCAGGAGGATTTACACAGATAGGTCAAAGATAACCCATGTAGTGTTGGCTCTGGGATTTTCTCGGAGAAACTTAAAGTGAATCTCTCTTTCCGTCTGCCAGATGGGGAAGTGTATTTCAGGCTGAAAAACTGGTGATACGAGAGGCATGTAAAACACTGCACAGTAAGAACATCAGCAGCGAAATTCACATTTTCGTTGATAGCCAGGCGGCTCAGATGTCACTAAAGTCACATAAAACAACGTTCATTGTCGTTAACCAGTGTGAGAAAGAACTTTCCAGACTGGGAAACCTATCTGATAATGCCTTAATTAGGAACCGTGCTCATAGGGACTAAAACGGTAACGACATATGTTGGCCAGAACTGGAGCTGCTCTTGATATTTTACAGGGTGTGCCAGTCGCAACAACCCTGGGAACTATCAGGAGCGAAATCTTCAGACACTATCTGGATATGGCTACAGATAACTGGAAGAAACTGGATGACTGCAGAGCGCCCAAAGTAACGTGGCCAACATACGACATAGGTCGCTCTGAGTGACTTTTCAACTTCAGTCGCAGGGACATATCGACACTGGTATACGCACTTACTGGTCACTGGATCATCGGTAAGCACGCTATGTGACTTGGTATCACTTTTTATAAATGCTGCTTCAGCTACAGCATTTTAATATAATTTAACACGACATGGATTATTTGGGAATCATATTTTTACACGGACTCTCTGGGATATCGCGAGTGATACTTGGCATGACATATCTCAAAGCAAAAGGCTTTAGCCACTATTCTATTGCCCTGGGTCACGCTTGTCGGGAGTTCCTATTCTAGACGAGTTGTGTGGGGTCAAAATGGAGTCACTGTCGAATCTACTTGCAGCACGTCTAGTTCTGGGCGTATTACCACGTTAACCAACCAGACAAGATTAGAGAGGAATCGCACACTAGGTAATTTTAACTACATTTTAGGCCAACATTTATTTAAGCCAAAGTTTTGGACCGATATGGCTGAAATTTGGAATTAAGGAGTTTTTCATGGGCAGGCACGCTGGAGTTTTTGATTTTTGGAATAGTTGCATTTTTTAGAGTTGCCATCATACGAAAAATGAAAAAACTGAATATCTCGAAAACTAATGTTAGATTTTTTGAAATTTTGCACGGAGAAAATACGCCAGGGGGCTAACAAAGTGGCGTTTTGCTTTAAAAATTCATAATTGACCATTGTGCAAGCTCAACGATAAATTTTTTCAAAAAGTTTGTAACTTTTGCCAAAACATTTTTTTGAAACTTTATTTAAATCAGTTGCACTGATAATAAAATTGTAAACATCATCAGCTTTTTTATTTGTTCCACAAATCCAAACATTAGAAAAATCGCTATGTTTTAAGCTGGGGTTTTCGGAAAGGAAATGATAAAAGAAGTAAATTCAGAATTCTTTTCTTAACACTTTTCATCGATGAAAAACACGGCAGTCCAGGAATTTTTACCAATTTTCCATTCGCGTACTTTTTTGGGCAAAAGCTTTTTTTGTGGGGTAACTGAACCGTTTATTCCCAACACCCGTCAACTGACAGTTATAAAAGGCGCACTTGACGGGTTTCTAAAATAAACGACTCAATTACTCATTTACTCATTTATTGCTCGAAAACACTCGACTTAAAAATATCATTGAGTAGCTTATTGTAATTATTTCTGGCGTTTTTTCTACACTATTCAATAAGATGCGTAATATAAACAAGCATGTAAGAGTGATATATCCGGCATAGTTGGAAAAGAACAGAAAGTTATATTTGATCTCAACTTTTCTTATCAAAACCCTTAATTTGGAAGGGCACTTGTATGGGGGTCAGGTGAAATAGCTCATTTTTAATATTATTTTCTGACAATAATGTTCATGTGTTCGCGCGGGTTGTAGCTCTATTCTAAAAATATTGTGCAAAAATGTGAGAAGTTGTCGTTTTCTTTTTAAATATGTTGCAAAAATAAATGGCAAATTTGTTCCATTTCTTACCCCCAGTTATAATGCTCCTGCGTTGAGTACTTTTTAATGCAAGCAAGTATTTTGTTTATTAACATTTTTCTTGTGTTTGCGTACAATTTGTGTTATATGGTGTTTAGATGTACATACATTTTTTATTGAGTTAATATTCGTTTTATTTACAAAATTATCTTTCTGTTCACACATACAGAATTTACTTAACTCAATAAGCAATTAACTCAAGCAAATTGTAAACAACTTTTGACATCTTTAAAGAATAAACAAAAAAAAAAAAAAAGCTGGCTATTGCGCAGACCTAATGGATGGACCTTTATTTTGTGAGCATTTCAGTTGCCAAATGTCAAAACACTGCTTAGTCTGGGTTCAACTATTATTACGTTTATACGTAATAATAGTTGAATCGCGAATAAAAATTATTAGCGATTAACTAACTTACTGTTTATGTCTATTTCTTAATGAAAATTCTTATATTTAAGTGATGTCAGATGGAAAATTTATTCATTTAGTCATTCACTGCATATAAACTTTTTATTTCTTAAATGAAAAAGATCAAAAATTATTGTGTGTTTTTCCATTTATTTGCACATATTTGAGTTAATTTTTCTTTTGGTGTCATATGAATGTGCCACATCAAAAGAAAAACGTGAAATGGTGTGGCAATGCTTAAAATCTTATTTGCAAATAATGTCGTTAATCAGGAATTGTTTTCATGAGTTAGAAATTTAAATGTTATATGGATAATTGAGCTTTATTATGGCCTTTATTGCGCAAAACTTAATTAAGGTGCATATCTGAACACGGTATTGTATTGTCATTTTTGGATATATTGTGATGGATATAAAAACTTTCTGTTTTCGTTTGGTTTACTTTTATTTAATCTTTATACCCACACCACAATAGTGGAGAGTACAGGTCGCAATTTTGGAGATAATTTGATCAAATTTGGGACATAGATTCTTATTGGGCCAAATCGTAGGACCACGAGGGAAGATAGGAGGGAATTTCTTATTCTCAGAAACTATCAAACCGATTTTAATGAAATTAAAAACATAGATAGAACCATATCTTTATGGACACAATAGGAATGCATTTTTTTAAAAATAGGATCACGAGGGGAGATAGCGGCAATTTCTGCCTCTCACAAACTTTCAAACCGATTTTAATGAAGTTTATAAACATAGATAAATCCATATTTATATGGGCATATAAGCACGATGTGTCATTTAATACTGTGGTGTACCATATGGTCGGGCTTGACGGACTATACTTTCTTACTTGTTTTTTTTTGCGCAAATTTTTTTACAGAAGCCTACTTTAACTATTGACAATCAGTGCTGTTAACACTTACTGGAACTGAAAGAAAATTTAATGTTGAAAATCGATACAACCTTGGCAAATATCGCTTATTAGAATAAACTTTGCATTCAATATTTTACACGGTAAATACACATTGGTGTTGTTCCTTTGTAATTTAGAAAAAAATATATCACATTGTAAGGGTGCGTGCAACACAAGGCGAATTCATACAGGTAACATCAAGGCGAATTCAAAAAGGTAAAGTCAACTCGTCAGCCGTTCATCAGCTGTCTCCACGGCGTACTAAAAAAAATACGTAATTGTCAAAATATAATTTTGTTTTGTGAAGAAGTTGATTGAAAAGTGCTCAAAATATTATTTTTTTAATAAAAATATTTCAAAACTGCGAATAATTAAAGTTAATTTAATAATTTCTTTTATAAAAAAGTGATAAATTTAATTTGCAATTAAAAATTTTTGACAGCTATCTATTAAATTGCAAAAACAAAATACATGGGGCTTTTTGTAGTTGTAGAGTTGCACTTACCTTTTGAAATTCGCCTTGGGTAACATTTTCAAGTCATCTGTTCATTTTTTTGTGTGCATACTGAATGTCAAACTTTGTTTACATTTTGTTAAGAAATTAGTCAAAATTTTAAATTAAATAAAAATCTAAATACTTAAAAAAAACTTATTTAAATTTTATAAAACAAAAAAGTGAATACATATAAACACAAGGAATTAATGCGTAAGGAATAATGAAGCCATAATAAATTTGCAATGCAGGAACAAGATTTACTTTCTCAAGAAATTGTGTATATTTTATAAACAAAAAAAAACCCTTTTTTTATATTTTCAACACATAATTCACTCTAGCTAGCATAACACTACGCACATAACAAAATGTTTAAAAAACTTCAAATCCTCACTGTCGTGTGGTCCAGATGGCATACCAAGTTGCCTTTTGAAAAACTGTGCACCAGCTATTGCAACACCTTTATTAATTTTATTTAATACTCCATTAAAATATGGTTACTTCCCTAGAATTTGGAAAGAATCGTTTCTCATTCCTTTATTCAAATCTGGCAATAAATCAAATATAATAGGCATAGCTAAATTAAACGCTATTCCAAAACCATTTGAAAAATGTATTACTGACTCTCCCGTTCATCAAGTATCTCCCTTACTTACGCCATGTGAACACGGTTTTCGTAAAGGATCATCAGCTATGACTCACATTCTACAATTAACTACTTTGGTTAATGAAGGATTTAATATTGGTCAACAACCTGATGTCATTCATACTGTCTTCAGTAAAGCCTTTGCTAAAGTTTATTTATTTATTTAATATCGATTTTCTAATACATACAACAAGATAAGTAAGATAAGTGATAAGATAACAAGATAAGTGAGTTCCAAAACATCAGTTGCAAAGCAACTAGCTTTTTTAAGTGCTTTCTACCAAGCAACCGTGAACAATTTTACAATGTTATCTGTACCAAAGTTCACTTAAAACAATATCGATGCGTACACAATAATTAAACTAGATATAGTTAAACTCTATGATACTTTTTTGACTTTGACTGCAAAGTATTATGATGTTTAGGAACTCAGCCTATAATTTATAAATTTCAATATTAGAAAGTTAATCACATGCTTCAGCTTAATAAATTAGATAAAAAAGGTTTCGTTAATATGTACTTCTTTAAGCTGGTTAACATAGCGTTTACATTTGCCAGTACTGGCAAGACAGTAGCAATTCATTCAAACTTGTTCACTAATACATAAACACTTTTACAGCTATTTTGTTTTTGCATTGCTTTGCCAACTAATATGTAAATGCTTACTGTCTTGCCAGTACTGGCAAATGTAAGCGCTGTGTAAAGGCAAATCTGTGCCCATGTTCTGTAACTCTCGCGTCGAGAAAGTTTTCGATTGAAATGTGTGAAATGAAACAAAAATGCCATAAACTGAAACAAACAGCTGTTTTTCTCACTAAACTGTGTGTGTAACTTTTTTGGCGTGTACAAGCTGTCACGTAAGGAAATAACTCGCCAATTATCAGAAAAAGTGTGTCTGTAACATTTTGGTGAAAAAAGTTCCCGCTTTGAACTGTAAAATAAACTCACGAATAAAAATGAGGCGAGAAAAAATTTTAACACTAAAAAACAATTAAAAACGCAAAATGCAAAGAATAATAATAACAATATTTTGTTCTTGGCACATTCTAAATTGTTTTATTATTTTGCTTTTAACATTTTTATAAAATAGACGAATGTCTCAAAACTCGTTTGCAAACAACAAACATGAAAGTCGCTCTTTACACAATTTGGTATAGCCGACGGTTGTATTTTCGCCGCCGTCGTTGAAAAATTTTAAATTTTAGTAAATTTTGGTCGCCGTCAACGATATGTGTTACTGGCATTCTGAACGTCTGCAATGTCACATCGGCTTCGAGTGCAATATTATGACATTTATAACGTAACGACGTAATCTCTCTTGATAGTTTTTTTTACAGACACACATTTTGCTCACTTTTCGTGAAACGATGGAATATTTTGTTTCACATCTTTTCGATGCAAGAAGTTCTCACTAAAGTTACAGAACATGGGTACTGTTATGCAGAACACAATCCGTTAAATTGAATGTTCCTCAACGCTCATTAAGATTCAATCAACCACTATATGTTAAAACTATGGAATGGTACCGTGCCATTCCGGGAGCATATTTGTATGGGCGCTAAGTGAAATAATAGATGGATTTCCCTGATTCTGTAAACCAAACATTTTTTTTCCATTGAGAATACTTAAGGACAATTTTATCAAGCTAGCTTGTTTTGTATAGTCTTTGTCGCACTTATGCCCTTA
Organism: Pollenia angustigena; assembly: GCA_930367215.1. Lineage (NCBI taxonomy): Eukaryota > Metazoa > Arthropoda > Insecta > Diptera > Polleniidae > Pollenia > Pollenia angustigena. Next base: position 15,842,786 of record OV884061.1, read on the forward strand.
ACCCGGTGGGAAACTTGTATGGGGACCAGGTGCATTAGATTCATAAATTAGAAGCGGCATTCATAAAGTTATAGGTTATCAAGACTTTGTTTGTCGGTCTTAATTCCCAATTTTTATTCTTTATGAAAACACTGAAATTACTTGTTGATGGAATAAGCTATTCCTATTCGCAATTCACTGGTTGCTTAGGCCAGATCGTCAGGAAACTTCATCTAAAGGTTTTTGAAAAACTAAAGATATTAAACAAATAAACCCGTTAAGCGAATAAGAATTATAAGCAACAGTTAACCTGTACCAATACAAAAGTTTAAACAAAAACACCAACAACTATAAACAGTGAGTTTATCTTTTCTAACATTCCCCACAACAATTGGTTGGAATTCGTCCAACATTAATTGAAGTTGTAAGTAGGTTAAGAAAAAACAAAATAAAAACAAAATCAACAAAATATCTCAGTCTATTATGCACCGTTCTACATTAATATATAACAACCTATTCCCCTTTATTTCTGCGGTCTTCGATTTAAAAAAAATTACATGATTCATTGAAATTTTTGGAATGCATTACTTTGCTTATTGATTTGTTTGCATACTTCCACAATTTTTGTGCATACAAAAGCAAGTCTTGCTAATTCATACAAAATTTAAATTTCCCAGATCTACAAGAAATCGTCACCTAATTATTTCTCTAATATTATGTTCCATTTGTTAGAACATTATACTGATGCGGATAGTCACTGTAGCTACAGTCGTGTGGCGTTTTGTTGAAATCATACAGATGTGGTTTCATTTTCGTAAATATAACTCAAAAGATATACATTAGGGTGGCCGTTATTTTTTTTTCGTATTTTCACTTGGCAAACCCCCTAGAATATCATAAAATTTATAATGAAGTTTGAAGTTTTGTCCACTATAACTCTGCCATTTTATGACTCATCTCTTCCCATGGTTATTTAATAAATTGTATAACCTCTCAATAAAAAGAAAGAAATACATAGTCCGTTCAAAATTCTTGAAGATATTTGCATTTCAGTCACATCATCTTTTTTAAAAACACAAATAACGGTTATTTTGGAATATCTCAAAAACTGTTATACTTTTGACAATTCTGACTTCATATTCGGATTCAGGGGATAGTCTTATATAAAGATTAGCTGTCAGAATCATTTGGTCACGACTTTATTGAAAATTTATCACGTAGTGTAGTCACCAGGCAAAGAATGCGAAGATATGTGAAAATTTCGGTGTAATTTTTTAATTTGGTTTTTTCTGGATAAAATATTCATGTTAAAGAAAACTAATACAAAGCAACATTATTCATAAGATATAGCCCTAGAATATTTGTAAATGAGGTTTTTCTCTAAAATAAATATTACGGAAGTTATCAACAATTAAAGCGACCCATAGTGAGAAAAATAGCATTTTAGCAAACTTTGTGGGCTCAAGGCACGGCTAATAACTATGCAAACGATCTAAAATTTTTTATACATATTTTTTTCTAATTTGGAACTATTCAAAGGGGTTTGCCAAGTGAAAATACGAAAAAAAATTGCCCCTATAACTTGCGGTCACACTAATATATGTACATACATTTTAAACACAATTATATATGTATGTATGTATATAAAATTATATAGATTTTTCATATTAATATTTTTTTTATTTTTAATAATGCGCATGTTTTTTTATGTAATATTTATTATTAACTTATTTTTTACTAGTACAAACATAAGAACTTTATCAAAAAATAAAATATATACTACATATATATAACAATTAATATATATTTATAAATACAGAAGCATATCAAATGACGGCATTCTACATTCACCGACTGGTGGAAAAAACAACAACGGCAGATACTCACCAAATATGCAGGTAATTAATTAATTCCTTTTATTCTCAGCAAATACCACAAAAAATGAATTGCAAATTAAGGGTGTTTTAAAACCAATTCAATATTTAATTAGATATAAGACAATTTGGAATTATATTTTTTTTATTTAATCATAAAATTGCATAGGAAACATAAATGCTTAGGATTATTTTCCTTTTTAAATTAACATTCGCTTGTTAATATTTCAATATTAACTCCACGTTCTAACAAGCGCCTAGCTCTTTGGAAACCTAGCGCTAAGCTGTCATGTGGTTGTTTTCTAAAGGTTTGTTCAAAACTTTCGTAAATTTACAGACACTTTAACAGCCTGAACCAAGATGCGATCGAGAACATAAGCGAGCTACAAGTCACTCGACTTTTCATGCTGAAAGTCGGCGGCGGTTTGTCATATGTACCGGAATCCGCAAAAAAAATTTTTTGTTTTTCGCATTCACCTTATCTGTTAAATCATCTTTAATATAAAGATAACAGTTTATATTTTCTTAATGTTTGCTTATAAAAGATGATTTTATAAGCCGCCAGTCTCAATACTTGCACACGAAATGAAAGTAGACTCCTAGTCGAGCAAATCTGCCAAAGGGGTTTGAAAAGTAAGCTCGGGCTCCCGAAATATGGGCCCCTAAAGTTTTTGAATTTTTTGAAAAGGCGTTTGGTATAAGTCAAAAAAAATATACTAAATGTACTTCTGAGCTAAAAAATAATTTCAGATGTCTTCAGTAGAATCGTATGGCGATTCTTTTCTTAGAATTTATTAACCCTCTAACTCTTATTTTAAGGGGTCATTTTCGTCCTTTTTCCCTACTCTTACACAAAAGTATACTAAAACGGCACTTTTAAGGGTTAAAATGTTCTACGAATATATTTTGCATTAAATTTCACTAGGGGTCTTCTAAGACCAAAAGTTCGTGCAATGTATCTAAAACGAATTCTCGAAATTTCGGGCATTGAAATTTTTGAATTTCTTGAAAAAATATACTAAATTTACTTCTGACATGAAAGAATATTTCAGATGTCTTCAGTAGAATTGTATGGCGATTGTTTTCATAAAATATATTAACCCTCTAACACTCATTTTAAGGGGTATTTTTTGTCCTTTTTTACTTCTACACTAAAACGGCACGTTAGTGTAAATGTTCTTCGAATATTTTTTGCATCAAATTTCACTAGGGGTCTTCAAAAGCCAAAAAATCGTGCAATGTATGTTAATAACGGGCCTTTTTTAATTTTTCGAAAAGCCGTTTAACATACATTGCACGATTTTTTGATCTTTTTTTATAAGACGAATTTTATATGAAAATTTGTTAACTTAACCTTTAATAAAACTGAAATATTTTTTATGAATAGGGGGCTAAGTATTTATAAAAAGTAATAAACATTATCAAAGGTTTTTGTAAAAGTAACCTCTTTTTTTGTTAATATGACTAATATTGGAATGTACCTGTGAATTGTTTCTTAGTTTTAACATTGATTTATAATTCAATTAAACATTAAGGAGCTCTTTAAATACTGTTACAAAAGAACCACGATATAAATGATCGGAGATTTACAAAAATGTACAAAATAACAAAAATACAGGAAACTTGATTAATTACACTGGTTCGAAAATTTTTAACTTTTTGCCATAACCTCAAAAATTAGATGTTTTCTTAGATAAATGAGCTGCTGAATACGAATATGGCATTCATTTATTTTTCTCAAGAAGCGTTTTCGAGATATTCGCGAAAAACAGTTTTTTGCAGTTCATAAGGCTGTTTCCAAAAATTTTGAGAACTGTTTTTTTTTAATTACGCATATTTTACTTTATTAAAAAAATATATTTTCACTGAGTTGCAAGCCTAAAGATTGGAAAAAATTGATTTTTTCTAAGTTTTTTCAAAATTCAAAATTTTCAGTCTTTCCGTTAAGGGTTAAAAATTTATTTTTATTTTTTAAACCCATATCTTAAAGACAATTTTGTTTCAAATATATTTGTAACAAAATGGTTATCATCTGGCAAAAAACAAGAAAGTTTCATTATGCAGTAAAACCCGCTTAAGTACCTCCCCGCTTTAGCACCTAACCCGTTTTAGTACCCAACATCTGCAGACACTATGGCTTTTTTGTAAAAAATCGAACAAATTTACCCTTTTAAGTACCTCCCCGCTTAAATACTCAACCCGCCTAAGACCATAATTTGTTGTACATTAAATAAAATTTTACGTACGTTTTCCCCCGGCTAAGTAGCTTTCTGAATACAATTGCTTTTTTAAAATGGCAACTCTTTATAATCGATTGTTTATTTCAGAGTTCTGAATATTCACTCACTATTCACACATGTACCCATGTTCTGTAACTATAGTGAGAACTTCTCGCGTCGAAAAGATGTGACACAAAATATTCCATCGTTTCTCGAAAAGTGAGAAAAAAGTGTGTCTGTAACTCATGTCGAAAACTATCAAAAGAGATTACGTCGTTACGTTATAAATGTCATAATATTGCACTCGAAGCCGATGTGACATTGCAGACATTGAAAACGCCAGTAACAAATAACGTTGACGGCGACCAAAATTTACTAAAATTGAAAATTTTTCAACGACGGCGGCGAAATTAGAACCGTCGGCTTTACCAAATATGTAAAGTGTGACTTTAATGTTTGTTGTTTGCAAACGATTTAAAAACATTCGTATATTTTATATAAATGTTAAAAGCAAAATATGTTTAATTATTAAATGTGCCAAGAACAAAATATTATTATTATTATTCTTTGTATTTTACATTTTTAAGTGTTTTTTGGTGTTACAAGTTTTTCTCGCCCCGTTTTTATACGTGAGTTTATTTGACAGTTCAAAGCGGAAACTTTTCGCACAAAAATATTACAGACACACTTTTTCTGAAATTTGGCGAGTAATTTCCTTACGTGACAGCTAGTACTCGCCAAAAAAAGTTGCAGATACAGTTTAGTGAGAAAAACAGCTGTTTGTTTCAATTTATGGCATTTCTGTTTCATTTCACACATTTCAATCGAAAAGTTTACTGACGCGAGAGTTACAGAACATGGGCAATGGTCAAGAATAAAAAATCTTATACACTGTTGTGTTCTGTTTTATTCGTGTTTAAAAACACAAAAAAAGTTTTGCTATATTCGTTCTAGTATAAAAGTATTTTCATTGTTTTTGTTTTTACAAAACACATGAGATTATAAGAGAGATTTTTCTTTTCTTATATTTGTACATGAGATAATGGTTTTTTAAACTTCTTTTGTTCGTCTTGCATTCACACATACTTCCGAATATTCACTTGGTATTTACATCATAATCTCTGTTGTGTTTTGCTTTAGTCGTGTTTAAAAACTAAAACAATCTATTGCTGTAAATATTTGTATTGTTTTTTGTTGTTACAAAAAATTTGAGATAATAAGAGAGATAATATATCAAGAATGTATGATTACTACATATTCATACCTTAATTTTTATGAACATTAAAAAACAAAACAAATTATAAGCAATTAGTGTTTTATATATATTTTTTTTTTTTTTGAACGGCAAATTTGGGGAAAAAGTTTTTTTAAGTAAAACTACTGCACGTTAAAGAAACAAAAAAATTATATGTAATTTATTTTATATTTTTTAATTAAAGCTTTAAAAAAACATAACGCAATACTTTTAAAATAAATAATTCATTAAAAAAAGTTTAAATTAAATATTAAAATTTGTACATAAATTTAGATAAAAAAATTAAAATCAAATTTGCACTGTTGTCATATTTTGAATTGTTTAAAATTAAGTTGCAAGTATGTATTTTTATTTTCTTTATGTACATATAAAAGCAACATGAATAAACGACGCGTAAAAAACAATTTTATCATATACAAATTAAGGCTACAAAAACAAAGAAAGCAAGGGATTTTTTGTGTTTTTAAACACGAATAAAGCAAAACACAACGATTAGCCTCTCATTATCCACATACGCGCATATGTATAAACTGGAAAATAAAAAACAATTGTATTCATGTGCTTAAAAATAAAAAAAATCTTAGCTATTCATTTTACAGTGCAATAATAAAACAAAAAATTTTGCAAGCATTATTCATGTCAGTTTATCATGAATGTTGGAATTTTAGTATGCAAACATGAATATTTCTGAACCCTGGTTTATTTATACCATTACTAATTTATCGAAAAACTCACATACATATCTGTCAAAATAAATACCCCTGCAGATAACGAGACTAGTCCATACATGCATGTAAAGAGTAGTCCATAAAGGAGTACGAGTGCTCCAAAAATACTCCAAATATATGGGTAAAAGGTGGTCCATTTAACATAACGATGTCCTAGGAGGAGACCATATAACCGACGGAAGCAGTCCCTAAACTACTCCATGGAGTGGGTTAGTTTTAAAAGTACTCCATGTAACTACAGTATCGAGTACACTTAGGTAGTTTAAGCATTTTTCTTTTTCAGTTTTTACTAATCGCCTTTTATGGTGTATACTGTAGCCTATTATTGCTATTATTAAATATATTTACTTGGTATTTTTAATTTTTTTACCTTTTTTCCACAAATTTCACAAACTTTCACTTTTAAATAAACAATTAATAATAGACACAATCAGGCCTACTGTAAACTATAGAAAAGTACACATCATGCAGTTGTTGGCAGCACTGCATGTTAATTTCTTATAACATGGTCCATACTACAGTACATTGGACCACGTTGTAAGTAGGCCATTTAAGCCACAATGGACCACGTAGTCCAAGATTATCTGTAGGGACATATGTATGTAATCAAGATATAAAATAAATATTCGTAAAAATGCCTGGCAAAGGGCGAAAACTTACAAGTTTGACAATTAATTCAAGTGAAATGTAAATAGAATTTGGAGAAACCGGCAACAAGTGGAGGAGGCCGCAAACGCAACTTGTCTGCGACGTAAACGTTTACGTACGAGTCCGCACAATGACATTGAAAAAGCTCTTGCTCAAAGGTTTGACCACATGAGGGCTCTTAATACTGTGTTAACCGAAGCGCGAATCCTCCAAAAAGTCAGTGACTTCGCAGCAAAATTGCATTCTGATTTTATGCCAACAAATGGCTGGCTTGGCGATGGAAACGACGGAAAGTGTTAAGTTCAAAGTTTTGCTCCTTGTCGATAATGCTTCTGCCATAAGGTGACCGATTTGAACCTCGAAAATGTGAAAGTTGAATTTCTTCTAGCGAATACCACGTCGATATTGCAGCCTCTCGATCAAGGAATCACATACATCTTTAAAGTTTACTTTCGACAAATAATGGTTAGAAAACAGTTGCTTGCCATTGAAAAAGGTTTAACAACCAAGGATGTTTTGAAAACCATTTCGATTTTGGATGCGTTGACTTTTTCAAAACGAGCCTAGCGGCTTTTCAATGGTGAATCCATCATAACCTGCTTTCAAAAGGTGTGGTTTTTCACTACTACATATTTAAAATTCTAATTTAATAATCAGTATTGTAGTTATTTTGTTGAACTATTTATGGTTTTTAATCCAAATTTTTTAATATTTTTAATTAGGCTTAAGTTCATCACATTTAATGTACAAAAAATGTACTTTGAACAGAAACAGAAGTAAGGAAAACATGTAAAATAATCATTCAAAGCAAATTTCGATCTACCAAAGGTTAAATACAATTTGGTTTAAGGATTGATGTTTGACTATTGACGTCAGCAGTCGTCGATGGCTGCGAGTGTTAAACGGCAAGCCCTCTGAAGAGATTGAGTGGTTGCAATCGAAACATGTAAGGGTAACCTGTCCGTAAAAACGCCTGGGTTCGAGCCCAGCCTCGGTCAAGAATGAAAAATTATCAATAAATTTTAATTAATTTCATGTTGTAAAATTTCTTTATTCATAAAAATATTTTAATGAAAATTAAATTTGATGAACTTTGGTCTAATTTAATATTAATTTTTTAGGCCGGATTTGTGATTCAAAATTATTTTCCTGATTACGACGCGGAAACACTAATAGATATTCCCATAAACGCTCAAGAGTTTGAGGAATATGTAAATTGCGATAAGGATACTGAATTCTTTGGCCCACTTACGGAGGAAGAAATAGTGTCATGTATTTTCGAAGATAACGCTGGCGAGGTGTCACTATGGAAAATACTATTGAAGTGAATCCACCCTCTTTTGCAGAAGCGCTGTAATCGGGAATTTGATGAACTCGAAATATTAGAAGAAAAGTTGTTTAAAAAAATTTCAAAACATTCGTCAATAGAAAATGAATCACTTTTTCGCTATTTAAGCCTATTTTTTCAAATCAAATTTATTTTAAGTGATCTACTAAAATACATATGGGCTTAAAATATGTATTATGTATACAATATGTTCCTTTTTTAAAATGAATTTTTGAAGCAATATGAAATACGTTTTTATTAATATGTAATCAAAATTTTAATTTCAAAAGATTTTGTTATTCGTGCTTAATTCCCAGTTTTTATTCTTGATAAAAACACTTAAAATTTATTGTTGATGGGATAAGCTATTCCTATGCGCATTTCACTGGTTGCTTAGGCCAGATCATCAGGAAACTTCATCCATAAAGATTTTAGAAAAACTAAAGATATTAAACCAAATAAAACTGTTAAACGTATAAGACTTATAAGCAACAGTTCTACTTGTAACAATATCAAAGTTTAAACAAAAGACATCAACAATAAACAGTGAGTTTATTTCGTCTTACATTCCCCAAAATCAAAATATTTTTTGTTAAATAAATTTTTTTTTAATTAGCAGAAACATCCAAATTTAAAATTTCAGTAAAAAAAATTTGTATGAATGTTTTTTTTTTGTCAAGCTATATGGCCTAAATTTTTGTTTTTTGGTTGTGTTGATTGGATTTACACTGATCAACATCTACCATCAATTTGCCACAATTTGCGAAGATGTTAACATCTTTCCATAAGAAATACATAGGGCTAAAAACCAACATCTTTGAACATCTTTAAAAGATGTTCCTATCTCAGTTTAGTCCATTCAACATCTTTCGATTATTCTATTGTCATCACTAGAAAAGGGGCAATAAATTCTATTATAATTGTGGCCTCACTGACAAAAAAAAATTTTTGAAAGCAGCGTTACCATTTGTCAAGTTTTCTTTTTTAATGCAATGTTGTTTTGTTAATTATTTTTTAAATTTTTTTTTTAAAATTGGAACTTTTAATACATTTTTGTGTTTTCTTTTTAAATTTTAGCACTTTTGTAGAAAAAAACATTTTATATTTTGAAGAAATTTTTTTTTTAAATGGTGACGTTTTCGTTTGATGGTAGATGTTAGATGTGACCAATGTAATAGCTTTTTTACACTTGTCAACATTAAACATTTAACATCAATTTGCGAAGATGTTGGAATTTTCCCATAAGAAATACATAGGGCTAAAAATCAAAATTTTGCAACATCTTTTCAGAATGTCACTTTCTCATTTTGTTCCCTTTTACATTTTTCGATTCTTTTAGTGTCATCCCTAGAAAAGTGGCAATAAATTCTGTCATTATTGTGGCATCACTGACAAAATGGAAGTTGCTTTGAGAGCAGCGTTATCATTTCTCAAGTTTTTCTTTTTTTACAAGCCTTATTTCGCTTAATTTTGCTAAAATTATTAAACGAAATGAATTAGAAATACATTTTGGTGTTATCTTTTAAAATGGTGGCACTTTTGTAGAAAAAAAGTATTTAAAAAAAAAAACTTTTTTTTTCCAGAAGTAGTGAAATTTTTTATTGATAGTAGATGTTAGATGTTTCAAGTGTGAACGCGTATTTCACATTTTCAACATCTTCCATGCGTTCCTTCGAAATGTATGCAAGTGTACAAAGGGTATAAACGAGTGTTTCACATTTTCTACATCTTTGATGGTAGATGTTAGATGTTGATCAGTGTAAAAATCATATAAGAATTGTACAGGGCTTAAAATCAATATCTTTCTTTATCTTTAACAGATGTTCCTATCTCATGTTGTTTCATTCAAGATCTTTCGATTATTTGAGTGTGTGTCATCACTAGAAAAAACAAATAATTTGTTAAAAAGTATATACCATCACTAGAAAAAAATACAAAAGAGCAGGACAGCAATATCATTTATTTTGTTTTTATTCGCTCTTACACATGAAAATAAATATTTTTATGATGACAGATAAAAGATGTTACAGATGTAAACAAGTTTTTTTCAAATAGAAACTGAGAATTATTTCCTTCCGAAGGTTACTTTATATTATATTCAACATTTTTCATTTTTCGAATTTATTATGTGCGTTCGTTTACTTTTCCAGTAAAATCCAGTAGGTGAGTAATATGAAAATTTGTGTACGCGAACGCATTTCAGTAAAATCCAGTACAAATTTACACAAATGTGTACAAATTTTGGGGTAAACGAATGCAGCTATTCTATGAGCTTAATTTCAGTTATGTATTTTATAAAGCTTTTTTTCAGAAATGACTTTATACACTACCAGACTATTATATTGTATTTTCTTTTTAGTCTGGTAGTGTATAAAGTCATTTCTGAAAAATTGAAGGAATAGAACTGTTACAAAAAAGCTTTATAAAATACATAACTGAAATTTAGCTCATAGAATAAATTCGAAAAATTAAAAATGTTGAATACAAGTTTTTTTCATTTTTAACATCTTCCACGCATTCCTCTAAGATGTGATCAAGTGTAAAAAGGCTACAAGATGCAATTTAATTTGTTTACACAATTCTATTTTTGGTCAAAAATGTTATAGTTTTCCCTTTCGATTTATCCTTTTATGGTGCGGTGACGTTTCACGAATTTGCATCCAGCATTTTTACCCATCATGGGCTGATCCCAATGGCGCTGATAACGCTTTACTGCAAGACCTCGGTGTTATCTTTTATCTTTTTTGCCACAATGAAACAAGTCTAAGAATAGTTAAAGAAAACGCATTTTCAATGACGTGTGTCCTCCTGTAATAACAAGAAACGTCTTTAGACTTCAAATAATACTGATTTTTTTTAATTATTGGATATACACCTATGGCATAAAGTCTTCAATCATATTTGTAATCAGGTCACTATCGTTATCGCTTCTATTGTTTCCTAAAAACCCACTTACTACTTTCTAAAAAGAATTCCATATATTTTTTTTTGTCTCTGTGTACGAAAATCCTCTTTCTTCCAAACATGAAGCGAGTAATTTCGAGTACTCTTTTGACAAATTTAAGTCACGATGTAAATCATTTAGTGCGTTTTGACTCATAACTTTTTATTCGTAAAACATGTAGAATTAAAACTTAGATTTACATCTTCCTCTTCAATTTCTGATGTTACTTTTAATTTAAGGTTTTCGCTTTGGGCATGGAGATCAAATGATTTATATCCAGATAAATAACATAGCCATTTTTTTCCGCTGTGCTTTGTGCCCATAATCTGTAACTCTCGTGTAGAGAAATTTTTCGATTGAAATATGTAAAATGAAACAAAAATGCCATACATTGAAACAAACAGCTGTATTTCTCACTAAACTATGTCTGCACCTTTTTTTTGGCGAGTACTAGCTGTCACGTAAGGAAATTATTCGCCAATTAAGAGAGAAAGTGTGTCTATAACATTTTTTAAGAGAAAAGTTCCCACTTTGAACAGTCAAATAAACTCACGAATAAAAATGAAGAGAGGAAAAATTTCAACACTAAAAAACTATTAAAAATGCAAAATACAAAGAATAATAATAATAATATTTTGTTCTTGGCACATTTTTTTATTGTTGCATTATATGACTTTTAACATTTTTATAAAATATACGAATGTTTTTAAAGCTCGTTTGCAAACAACAAACATTAAAGTCGCACTTAACATTATTTGGTATAGCCGAGTCTGTGTTCATACGGTTCATGTTTTATTGAAAAAATTGCTACTTTATAGGCGAGAGGGACGAGAGGAAAAGAAACGAGTACACATATGCATGTACTGTCTTTCCGTTTTGCTTTCTTCTTCGTTGTTTAATTTTGTTTTTGTTTTCAATATCAAATAAAACAAAATAAAAAACATGTCGTCAACATGACATGATTCATTTGAACGCCAATTCATGTTCAAAGAAGAAAAGGGAAGAATCTTGTCAATAAGACATGAGCCGTATGAACTCAGACCGACGGTTGTCAACGATATAGTACATTACTGGCGCTCTCAACGTCTGCAATATCACATCGACTTCGAGTGCAATGTCATGTCATTTATAACGTAACGACGTAATCTCTTTTGATAGTTTTCGACATGAGTTATAGCCTTTTCACACTTGTCAACATTTAACATCAATTTGGGAAGATGCAAGGCGAATTAACTACAGGTGCTGTCGAAACGGTATCTAATTTTAACAGTTCGAGCTTATTTGTTTTGATTTGTTAGTGTTTTGCTAATACCCTACAGATAATATTGGACTACGTGGTCCATTGTGGCTCAAATGGAACTAAGTACACACCTTAAAAGGCGATTAGTAAAAAATCAAAAAGAAAAATGCTTAAACTACCCCTTAAGTGTACTCCATACTGTAGTAACATGGAGTACTTTTAAAACTAACCCACTCCATGGAGTAGTTTAGGGACTACTTCGGTGAGTTATATAGTCCCCTCCTAGGACATCGAAATGTTAAATGGACCACCTTTTGCCCATATATTTGGAGTAGTTTTGGAGTTCTCCTACTCCTTTATGGACTACTCTTTACATGCATGTATGGACTAGTCGCGTTATCTGCAGGGTAATGGTTGACATTTCGAGCTAATGGCACTAACAATGCAATGGAAAATACCCTGTGTTGTTTCTGTTGTTGTTTCGACACCACCTGTAGTTAAATTCGCCTTGCGAAGATGTTGGAATTTTCCCATAAGAAATTCATAGGGCTAAAAATCTAAATTTTTCAACATCTTTACTGAATGTTACTACAGTAGTTATGACTTAACTGCTTTTTGTTTACGTGCATTTTTGACTTAACTCCACAAAATTGATAATTTTTGGAATTATTCTTTCTAATTCCATACAAATTCCTTTTTAAGTGCACTTTATATACCTGCACATTTAAGATAAATGCACAAAATTTTTGGCATTTTAAAATTATTTTCATACAAAAAATCAAAGTTAGCTGCACTTTGATTTAAATGCCCAAAATAAATATTTTCTGGAATTATTCTTCAAAATCCTTGTTTACGTGCATTTTGTATATCTGAACATTTTTCATATTTTTGGGCAGCTTTATAATATTTTCATACAAAACATCAAAGTTGCACACATAAAAATATATGGTGGCCACTTTTTCACATAAATATCCAATTTAAGCTGTTTATAAAAAAATATGTAAATCGCAATTATTTTATTTTTTTTAATGTTCTTTGTGAATTCTCATTGTTATTGTTAATGTTACTTTTATATTAAATAAACATACATACATGTATAAAATGATCTGTTATTTCCCAGCTAGCATAGGCTGTTTGTTAGACGATTATGTTTAATATACAACTCCTAAAAGAATCTTTTAATGATTATCTGATGAGTAACAAAAACATCTAAATTTTTTTTTTTAATTTAATATTTTTTTATTTATTTTTTGACACGATCATCTTTTAATCTTGGAATGCACCTTTTGGGATTCTCTGTAAGAGTCGTATAACAATTACTGGGCTACCTAAATAGCATCGTTTTTGAAGTATGAAAATGCTATTGCCAATACAATTTTAATAAAACAAACCAGCCTAGGGATCTGTGAAAAGGATTTTCCGAAATGATGGTGTTGGTTTCGCGACCTTAAGGTTTGTTTTATAATAATTGTATGAAAAATACGCCTGATGCCCTTATTTAGGTAGGTTAGTCTACGGCTGAGCATTGCACGAGTTGTAAAATAATACCTACATTAGTCTCATACGACTCTTGGCATGCTTTTTGAAAGACTCGTTAGATAATCTCAACATCATCATAAACGATTCCTTTTACGATTAATATAAGCGTTTTTCGCTTCGTTATGGAAGAATCGAATTAAAAAATGATATCGTCGACGATCAAAAATACTCTTTGTGAGATTCCCAGTAGACTCCTAGACGATTGAAAATGCTAGCTGGATTAAAATAAAATTTTAATAAAATATAAATTTATGTATTAATAAAATAATTTTTTTATTCTACTTTTAAATCAAACACAAACACAAAAGTGCAGCTAAAGTAAGCTGCACAAAAGAAAAGTGGCAATAAATTCTGTTATTATTGTGGCATCACTGACAAAATGGAAGTTGCTTTGAAAGCAGCGCTACCATTTCTCAAGTTTTTCCTTTTTTGCAAGCCTTATTTTGCTTAATTTTGCTAAAATTATTAAACGAAATGAATTAGAAATACATTTTGGTGTTATCTTTTTAAATGGTGGCACTTTTGTAGAAAAAAGTATTTAAAAAAATAAAAGTTTTTTTTCAGAAATGGTGACATTTTTTATTGTTAGTAGCAATATTTATTGTGGCAAACGTCAAATATGATTGCTCCATTAAATTTGCGACGTATAGACCGCAAATTGCCATAAGTGGCAGTCCATTGCGCAATTATTGCTCTTCTGATTGCTTGAGCAATTATTGCTTAGCAATCTGCTGTCAAATCAGTTGTAATTTAATACATTTCATATCTCTGTACGGTTGTTTATTTATTAGTGTGTTTATTTATAAAAAAAAGCAATCAAGAAAAAGCCGCCAAGTGAAAAAATACTTCAACAAAATACAGAAAAAGTTTTTATATATTATATTTTTAAATAAACGTCAATATCATCAAAAGCAAACGCAAATAAACAAAAAGTAATGCAAAACACAGCTACGACAATTACAATTAATTATTTTATTTATTTAAAAAAGAAAATTTTACAACCACTTCAAAACACAACATAAAACATATGTTATATGGGGTCTTCACCTGACAATTTTTTGGCATACCAAACTTCAAAGTCCATATAAAAAAAAACTTTAAAATTTTTGTCAGCGTTTTTTTTTTATATGAAGTTTGACGTTTATTATGACAACAAATTGTTAGGTGAAGACCCTATGTTATAAATACAGCCATAAAACTTTATGCAACTACTCGCGGTGAAAATTGCAAATTTATGACAAAGCAATTTCAAGTGTTCTCCAGCAATATAATCAGCAATTAATGCTCCATTGTTCTGTCATTGTTCTGCCGACGTTATTGCTTGTACTTAGCAATAAAAATTGCTACGTGAAGACCCAGCGTTAGATGTTTCAAGTGTGAACGCGTATTTCACATTTTCAACATCTTCCATGCGTTCCTCCGAAATGTATGCAAGTGTACAAAGGGTATTACAGGAACACTTTTTTTTCACTTTCCGAGAAACGATGGAATATTTTGCTTCACATCTTTTCGATGCGAGAAGTTCTCACTAAAGCTACAAATATAGTAATCAGTCATACGTTCAATTGGATCCCTCCATTCAACTGGCTCAACGAATGACAAAAACTCCTCCATGCCCTCATCAAATTAAGTGAATTTTACAAAACATTATTCCAAGTGTTTTAATACGTTTCGAGTACAAGGCTTATTGACAAATCTGGCAAAGTACTGAAAATAATATTTATAAGATTCCAAAAAGGTTTTGGTCAACTTTCTTAGACAGTTTTTTTTACATAAGTACATATGTAGACATAGAATTCATAGAAAACTTTTCTAAAAGCAATGCCTTAGTTCATTATTGAATGGTAAACGTCTTCACCGCACAACGATTGCAAAATGTGTGCATTGTTTTTGTTTGTGGTGCTTGGTCAACGCATTCGTTTTCAGTGAAGCTTTGCAACATTGCATTTATGAACTCATCCAGTATCTTGAAATAGACTGATAAGTGAAAGCATACTACCTTAAACTATTGCTGGGATACTATCGATATTTTCTACTATCGATATTTATCGATAGTTCAGTTTCACTATCGTAAAAAAAAACTTTAACTAGTTTTTATCAGGCGAAAGTTCGTTGTTTTTATCACTTTATTGAACATATGAGAGTATGTATGTACGCACGTTATTTTAGATGACAGTTCTTAAAAATGTTGATGCTGATAAGCACCTTTCTGAAGGAACCAAAGTAACAGGGACTATAAGATATTTTATTGCAACTTTAGATAATGCGGACTTTTCTTCTAATGGTCGTTCATTGTTTTATCCTTTGCTCGCAATTGCATTTTTATTTGTTTTTTTAACAATATCATAAAACTATCATCTGACATTTCAGTCCCTATGTAAACATCGAAAAATTTCGGCATAAAGGCCTTAAGTAGTTAGTGAAAAAAGCACAGCTAAGCAATCCATACCATCTTCCGTTGTTGTTGTTTGTATTCATTTCTGTAATTCTGCGCGAATTGATGATACCAAGTAAAAACTTGCGGCAGAAATCTGTGTGTGTACAGCTGCTGTAACATGCCTTAATAGCTGTATTTTAAATAACAATAATATCTATATTGATATTTTTCCTATCGATATTTTCGATAGTTTAAGACTATCGACAGTTTCCCAGCACTACCTAAAACCCCAATAAGGTACATAAATATAATAGTAGCAAAATTCAAATTCGGATGTTTTTACTAAATTAGTCGTTTTTTCTTAATTTTGTGTCCGACGCTTACTACGTTTGGAACAGAATATTATTTAAAACTGGTTTACACTATCTCATAAGTCTTACGTATTCCATAATACTTTGTGAGATAGAAATCTAATGTGTTTTGTTGCGACGGTCAAAAAATCAAATTAAACATGACAGTTTGTGTTCACACCATCACACAAAGTATAAACAATCACGCATGAAATAAAATGCAACCCCGATCCAATGAAAAGTATTATTGTTTAGAAATTATTCAAAAAACGATGAAGCCGTATGGGATGTCAAACTTTTTTCATAATACCATGGTGGAATAAGTAGGTGGCATCGCTACGGCAACAAATACAACATTACAACAAAAAGGGAAATTTTGTTTGTGTAAGGTCGATTTTTACGTCAAAATGTTTTTGTAAACAAATAATAAATTATTGAAATATAAATTCATAAACATTGGAAATAAATACAAATAAAAAATTTTAACTGAACGATGTAAGTAAAAGTTCAATGACGCTAAATGATATTTTTGGCAAAATCAATGCCGAAAGGGAAATGGACAAATTAACAGCGCATAGAACAGAAGCTAAGCCAAGTGCTAAGAGTTTCCTGGTCTAGAATATAATTGCACGTAATTTACTCGAAACTTCTTTATTGGATTTGTTAATGCCGTTCAAGGATCATTTAGCCAAATCGAAGTCACTCAAACTTACTCTCAAAATACAGGAATCATTTGCAAAAATTGTTAATGGTTTGGTAGCAAATGCACACATATCACGTGAAATTTTATTGATTTTCATTTACGGCACCATTTCAGAGAGTAACCGAAATATTGCCCGGAACACAAAGAAGAGTTTTGAGTGAAAAAGAAAAAAGAGGAGCTCGAACAGCGCCACGCATGAGATCGGGAGTAGTTACTGAACAAGTAAAAAGAAATGATCAGGCTAATGCACACATTTTAATTGAATTTGGTTTGGAGATGTTATAGTGGAGACACTAGCCAAGATGCTACATTATCTTATAGAGGACTTTATGAGCATGAGATGCTGTTGCCTACTGGTAGCTGTTTTACTGAATGTGTTGTTATTCTGTAAGGCCGCAAATATTTTGTGTATATTGACATTACGTATTTTAAATTACCTAAACAAAAGTTTGAATGTGGCTTATCGTTTTGTTTTAATCCAGCCCCTATATTTTTTTTGGCTTGCCTATTCAGAGACTTTATATACCTTAATATCAGTTTATATAATGCTAGAATATTGTATGGAAATGCGTTTTGTACGCACAAGCTTCGCTATGGCCGTAAACATAGTCGCCAGATCTAATGGCTTGGTTAATTTTGGCTCTCCCGTTTTTTTTTTATTGCGTAAATTTATACTGAAACAAACAAATTTATTAGCCAGTATTTTGATGCTATTAAGCTGCTTATTAGTGGCTTTAATACCCTGGAAATTTTTAATTTCTTTGCTTTTGGCCAATACTGTTATACCGAGAATCATGTTCACCATACAATGCCAGTAGTTTCTTATTTCCAATTTCATATTGGCCCTGCCCATTCTAACATTTTTGTGCTGGCATTGCTTCGTTTATCTGAGATATTTTCCTGATAAAGGAATACAAAACTTTATCATTTGTTATACATTCATCATTTTTGACTTTATTCTGTATATTCTTTGTTCACATACAAATATCTACCCGGCTGTTGTGCTCGGCCACTCCTACATTGTATTGGTTTGCGGCCATGTTTAGCAATAATTTACCCTGGACATAAATCCATTTTTGATAATAACAAGCCACTATACAAGCAAATACCCTAAAATGCTATTAATGCGAAAAAAGAAAAGCAAATTTTTTTAATCAAATAATTAAATAGTTTTATTAAAACTGTTAAATTGTATGTAGTTTATCTTAAGTTTTATCTTAAAAAATACATAAAAACAAAGGCTGTTCATCGTTAATTTCATTTTCAATACAGTACTTTTCGTTTATAGTCACTACGCTTATAATCACATTAGCGATATAGTCCATTTTATCTGTTTATTTTGCCGCTATAAGTTAATTTAATATAAAGTATTAACGTTATAGACCATTTAGCGATATAAGCACATTTACCATATATGCCATTTACAACAGTAGTCAAAGAAAAAAGTAAAGCAAATTAATGGCGTTATAGTCACATTAGCAAAATTTACTAAGTTCATTTTAGTTTTCGAATCAAAAATCCATCCAAAGAAAGAATGAATTAAATCATTTAATTTTTGTCATCAATTCTCTACTCGTTAACAATTAGTTTTTGCCGTTGGTATCAGTAATGAAATATCTTGTTATTACTTTAACTATTTTTTATACAGTATGCAACTCTGTTATAAAACCATAAGCCTGATGTCGGTGTAATTTATATGAATTTTTTATTTCCTTTATTCACACAACTTGATTATATTCGATTTCGGTTATATGCGTCATAGTGGCATATATGTGAATTAGCCTTATAGTCACTTTAGCGATATAGTCCACGTTATGGTTGTAACTAAAGGATGTGACTATAAGCGAAAAGTACTGTATTATTAAAACAAGTAATTCTTAAAAAAAACTGAATTTTTCAAAATTTTCTATATTATATTTAACATTTCAAGTACCTATTATTTATTATTCATAAAAAAATTTTTAATTTAATAAAAGTTTACAAAACGAATTTTCTATGACAATTTTACTAAAGAAAAGTTTGTTAAATTTAATAAACGTTTATGAATATTATGTTTTGGACATTGAAAAATAATATATAATAATTTTATTAAAAAACAACTTAAAATATATTTATTGATAAAAAGCTTATAGAGAACGAAATTGCACAAATAATAGAAATTTTACAGACTATAACAATATGTTAGCTGATTTAAGGTGTTAACAAATTAAATTTAGTGGGTTTGCGTTGAGGGTAGCCCGTCCCAAGTAAAACTAATTTGGTGTGGGTAGTATCACAGCGGGTTTGCGTTGAGGGTAGCCCGTCCCAAGTAAAACTAATTTGGTGTTGGTAGTATCACAGCGGGTTTGCGTTGAGGGTAGCCCGTCCCAAGTAAAACGAATTTGGTGTTGGTAGTATCACAGCGGGTTTGCGTTGAGGGTAGCCCGTCCCAAGTAAAACTAATTTGGTGTTGGTAGTATCACAGCGGGTTTGAGTTGAGGGTAGCCCGTCCCAAGTAAAACTAATTTGGTGTTGGTAGTATCACAGCGGGTTTGCGTTGAGGGTAGCCCGTCCCAAGTAAAACTAATTTGGTGTTGGTAGTATCACAGCGGGTTTGCGTTGAGGGTAGCCCGTCCCAAGTAAAACGAATTTGGTGTTGGTAGTATCACAGCGGGTTTGCGTTGAGGGTAGCCCGTCCCAAGTAAAACTAATTTGGTGTTGGTAGTATCACAGCGGGTTTGCGTTGAGGGTAGCCCGTCCCAAGTAAAACGAATTTGGTGTTGGTAGTATCACAGCGGGTTTGCGTTGAGGGTAGCCCGTCCCAAGTAAAATGTTGGTGGCAATGAGCTGATTTTAAAATTGTATGAAATTGAATTTGGTGTTGGCAGGAAAAATTTTTTTTCGCATACTTACCACTTTATAGTTTAATTTTCAGCAGCTTCTTATTCCCCAAAATACGCTGCTTGCACTTTTGCTGTTTGAGCCGCTTGTTTAAATTTTTTACGCGGAAGTAAAATCGGCATTTAAAAAAAAAACTTTTTTATGGATATAGGCAAATCAACAGAGGAACTTTTCTCGACCAAGTTCTTGTGTATATTTAGAGAATGGGTTATTTGGAATCCATTCACTTTATAAAATGTGGTTTCTAGCTCCATAATTTTTGACAGAAATTCTTCTGATGGCTTCTTCAAAAACCCTTTTGATATTTGATCAACGTAAGTTTGGGAATCTGCGTGACATTCATATCCTACTAGCTTCAGCTTTCGAATTATATAGCCTGCTATATATTCTAAAGCATCCTTTTGTAAGATACCAATGGCATGCAGATTAGAACCGTCAAGCCCATTAAGTATCTCTTGTCCTTCCAAGTCTTCTTCAAATCCGCTTTCACGCAAGCTATCTTCACATATGATGTCTTCATGGATATCTTCCGAGGAAATACGGGAATGGTCGACAAAGGACATGTTGACATCGCTGTTATTCAACCACGCAGTTTCGTCGTTTTCAACGTTGCCATTTCCATTTAAATACTCAGTATTTTTTGCTAAATTTGTAATATGCATTAGATATGTATGTGCAAGTTATAAAATAATTTGATATTAGTAATTTTTAAACTTACCAAAAATGTATTTTCGAAGCCGATATTTGAATTGCATTGGCGATGGATGGTCGTGTAACCCTCCTTTAGCCCTCATTGCACCAAAGAAGTGCTCCAGCACATCTTGGTTTAAGCGACTGGTTACCAAATAGCTTATGCCGTATTTTGCTACATACTTAAGCATCATATCTAATGCTGTATTTGTAGTAATAATCCCTTTTTGGAACTGTTGTGTAGTTTTTTTTCCTGGCACGACGTTCTTAGACACGAAGTTTGTCATACGGCTAAGGACATATGTAGCTTTGTTGATCATATTTGCGTCCAAAAGGTTCCTTAAGGGTTAAAGAAAAGCATTTACATAAGTGTATATGTTAATATCAATTAAGCAAATAAAAGTACCTTGCCAGGGTAATTGAACGTATCCATTTTCGAATTAAGTACGTCGAACCAGTCGTTTATTAGCTGGACAAATTCGGCGGTTTGTTTTGCTTGATAAATGTCCACGCCAACTGCGTCGCACCTTATTAGAGCTTTAGCTGTGGTATTTGAAAACAGCTGAGCTGCCAATTTCACCTTTTGTCTTCCTTTAAATAAATACATACATACAATCGTTAAGATTTTTTTTATTTCATTAATTGACTCACCAGGACCCTTAACCGTCAGGTGATCTTCGCATAATTTATATGTAATGGACAGGTCGGACTTTGATGTATGCCCTATCAATTCCCATATAGCACGTGAAGTCAACGTAGTCTCCTCATAAATTAATCCGGTATCCAAAAAATGGTTCCGAATTAATTTCAGAAGGTGGGGTGCGTCCATAAAAACGAAAATCTTTTCCTCACTATTTGTAGGGTTAGGAAACCAAGGTTTGTCTTGAGGAATATATGATATATAATAATGTTATTTTCCAAAAAATAATAAAATTTTAAATAGTAATAAAAAAAAGTATTGTGTTTTCGAATTTAATTTGTTTGGCGAAACAAAAACCCTAATAATAAACGATTATTAAAGTTTTAATTATATATTTTATAATTATATTAGCTGCCACCACAATTCATAATTTTATGTTATCTTATTACCTATCAAATCTTAATAATATATGAGAAATGTTCAAATGAAATGAAAAACTAACTGAAGCGTACAAAATCAACAAAAATGATATTAATCTAAATGTAACCGATTTCGAAATATTAATCTAAAAAATCTTAATAATATTTGGGAACTTTACAAACTAAATTAAGCACAATTAAATCAAGATAATTAAAATTAATCTAAATATTTAAAACCGATTTTGAAATCTTAAAGACAAATATTAATACTATGTTTTAATTACCCATTTAAAGGAGATCAGATTGTAAATCCTCTATCGAGAAGATGGCAAAAATATTTACCAATATTCTCACGATGCGTCCGCAAAAAAAGGTGTTTAAAGTGTGAATGTGTTGTTAAGGATATGTTGTCATTTATCTCAAATTTTACTTACTTGGTGTCACACCCATCTCTCTCCACAACTTACAGTTAGTTGGACCCATATCACATACGACCGCAACTACAGGGAATCCAGAACAGTTTAGTTTCTCTATTATTGCATCTAATATTTTCTTTGTAATTCTGCAGTCGAAATCGTAAAATATAGGATGCTTCCAAGATTTCTTCAAGCCACGTGCCATTACGACTTGTACGTAGTTTGCTGGCTTCCTGACGACATCATTTAACGGGTCATATTCATAGGTTTCCTCTACCTTCATTTCGTCGAATGCCAATACACATAGCTTTTCATCCAAAGACAAATCTATGTCTTTTCCCATAAAATCAATGGTCTTATTCAAAATGCCTTGTGAAATATCAACATTACGACACCAACGCTGCAATGTTGTGACATGAGGCAGAGGAAACCCTTTCAAACGGCACTAGCAATATCGTTCCACTTCCATTTAACATTTCCTGGGGTCATTAAAGAGCGGATTTGACCATCGGTAAAAAATTTTTTCATACCATTTATTGCAAAGTTGGCTTGAAGAAGCTGGCACCTCAAATCCTTATTTTCTGCTTCCAATTGTCGTATTTTTTCTTTATACTCTTTGAGAACTGTATCAAAAATTGAGGAACTAAAGACGAAAGAATACACACTAAATTACAGAAACAAATTATGAAACCAAATAAAATTGTACATAAACATACATAAAGTCATACTTAATATTATTATTTGGTGGCACTTACTCAGTTTGGGACTCTTTTTCTTTAAACCGTGGATCTGTACATTTTGAAACTGCAGTGGTCGCCAGTTCCTCGTACGTAAAAAACCGCAAGCCCTGTAGTGATGTTTCACATGGCTTAAAGTCTTCTTGGGTTTCCATTGGGCGAGGATATTCTAAATTGTCAGGAAGTATGCTACTGCTGAACAATGCTGTTTCGTCTTGCTGTGGCAATATAGGCGTAGCTTTTGGCAATAACATATATCGACTTCCGGTTGTTATTATATCGTCCTTAGAAAAGTGATCAATACAAACCCGGGTGCTAGTATTAAATTCCTTTTTACATAAATTAGCCCATTCCGCTCTTTTTGTTTTGTCCCGAGGAGCATTAAAAAATACACCATTACCAAGTACTGCATGCTTACGACATAAAATACAATAACGCATTTTCACTATTTTCAAAACTTTTTTATTTAAATTAAATTACTGGAAAATTTCTTTTAAATTCAAAAAACTACTTAAATAAACTTTTGTTTTTTTCCAAATCACAATTTCACGTGGACTTTTTGTAAACATAAACAAACAAAACTTTGACATAACTTCAGACAAACAATAAACGAGCAAAAAATCGTCATCTGGCGTAACGATGCCACCTGTTTATTCCACCATGCATAATACTTGTTATTTTCGTGACACATTGCATTCACACTATCACACTTTGTCATATTACTTGAGTTTTTGACATGTATTAATACAAAGTATAATAGTGTAAGCAAGCCTTGAAGATAAATGTTAAAAACAATGTTTTAAATTTTTTTACTGCCTTACAGGATTAATTAGAATTAAAATGGTGAATTTAAAAAAACATAAAAAAGCACTTATTGTTTCGTTTTTTTTTAACAAACACGTATGAGTTCTTTTATTTGCAAATCCGAATAAATACACACACTTATTCAACTTCACAACCTTCATTGAAATGAATTATTTTGTTCACAATTGTTAGTTGCGAACAGAACCGTTTCTCAAAACAAAGTAAAGTAAACTAGCTATTCATTAGTCACTCCTTTTTATACAGTTGTTTTCGGTTAATTGAGCCCCGCCTAATTGAGTTTCCCGTTTTATTGCACTAAAAATCATGGAACGAAATCGTTCAGTATAATTGTATATGTAAAAATACCCGTTTAGTTGAGTTCCGTTTAATTGCGTCACCCGCTTAGTTATTTCGCAAAATAAGACCACATTGTGAAGAACAGGAACAAATGTTTCCGTCTATTTAATGTGTTGTTTCCGTCTACTTAATGTGTTTTCGCTCCACAAACGTAAAAAAATTATTTTGCGGCAAGATATGATGAACGTACCTCATTTTGATTTTGTTTTAAAAAACCTAAACCAATTTTTAACTTAATAAATGTGAAAGTGGCATAAGTCTCTTTTTCAAAAAAATCGAGTTAATAATAAATAATAATAATAAATACTGAGAAAAATATCATTATCATGATATATCAAATAGAAGTGAATCTTCTCGAAAGTTAGCATCCATATTTTAAAACGTGTTAAAACGCAAACCCTTAAATATCTCGACTTAAAAACAAAATGACTTATGCCACTTTCAAAATAAACGGCTCAAATAAAGAAATGAGTTTTATTTTCTATCTAAACATGGGTGTTTCGCTTTATTGTACATCTTGCTCATTTAAGCGATTTTCGTTTTAATTGCGCTCAAAAATAAACAACCAAGAGAAACAAGAAATGTAAATGTATGTGTTTGGTGGACTCTGATCTAAATACACTTTTAGGCGGTAATACAGTTGTGTTTAAAATTATACATGACAATTTTAAGTTTCTTATCTATATATGTGACAGCGCATAGAGAAAGGGACCTGTAAGGTAAAGGGAACAGTAAAAACCAACTACACAAAACAAGTGGTAGGGACGACTTACGTGCGTTTTCAAGGTTGACCAACAAGGTTTAGATGTGTCGCTTTCAAATGAGACCAATACTAACAGTGATGGTACACCAAAGATAAAATGGCTCTCCTGAACAAAACCCTTATGTCCCTTTCTATTTTGCGCGTCACATATAAAAAACAGGATGTGTGTATGTATGTATGTAACGTATGGACTCCTAAACGGCTGGGCCTATTTTGATGAAATTTTCAGGGAATCTTCAGAATATTCAAGCGGGTGACACTGTGATGTCTGATTTTTGATTTTCGGCGGGCGGAGGGGCGTGGCAAAATCCAATTTTCATATTGCACCACCAATGACATCTATATTAGTTGGACGATTTTTTCTTTAAAATTATCGCCATGGTCCAACTTAGGTTTATAAGAAAGGAAAATTTGCCCCGCCCACTTTTTTCGAATTACTTAAAATCAGAAAACGGTTGCATCGATACGACAAATTTTTCTTTCAAATGTTCGTATTAATCCATTTAAAGTTTTCATCAAAAGAAAAATGTAACACGCCTACTTTTACGCCCACTTTTTCTATTAAGCGCATAACTTGAGAACGGCTTGACCGATTTGGACGATTTTTTCTTTAAAATGATTGCCATGGTCCAACTAAGGTTTTTATGGAAAGAAAATTTTGCCCCGCCCACTTTTTTCGATTTACCTAAAATCAAAAAACGGCTCCATCGATTCGACTAATTTTTCTTTTAAATGTTCGTATTAATCCATTTTACGTTTTCATCGAAAGAAAAATGTACCACGCCTACTTTTACGCCCACTTTTTCTATTAAGCGCATAACTTGAGAACGGCTTGACCGATTTGGACGATTTTTTATTTAAAATCATCGGCATGGTCCAACTTAGGTTTTTATGGAAAGAAACTTTTGCCCCGCCTACTTTAATGCCCACTTTTTCGATTTACCTAAAATCAGAAAACGGCTCCATCGGTTTGACTAATTTTTCTTTCAAATGTTTGTATCTTTTTAACGGATTTTAAAAATCGAACGCAAACATTTTGCCTAATTTGGACAGCACAACGTCCGTCGGGTCAGCTAGTATTACATAAAACTAAAACTTACAAGATAACTAATAACTATAACTATAAATAATTCTTAGATAATTTGACTTTCGTAACAATATTTTTCAAGTTTAAAGTCCTTTAGCTAAGTAAATCTTTCTCCGATCGACACAGTGTAGATATGGCCTGAACGAGAAAACACATATCTATTAGGGTGGGTCACTGATGTATGTGAAAAAATAAAAGTTCTCGAATAATGTTCTAATAGCAATATTTTTTTGTCTTACGTCAAAACAAATAAAAACTGCAACAAAAAATAAAAAAGGTCACATCTTCAGCCCGCGCAAGAGCTCCTAAAAATTAAGTATGTATATGTAAGAAAAGTAAATTTTTTATCTTTAAGTATTTTATTTAAAATCAATTATTATTAATTAAAACTGAAATTTTGAATTTAACTAAAAAAAATAAAACTGGTTCTTATACAACAGAAAACAATAAAATCATTTTTTGGTCACAAAATCTTGTTTACTGTAAAATCTAGGCATCGCTCGTCTTGATTCAATTGAGTTCTATTTTATATTTCAATCGAATAAGTGTGTATCAATTCCTGCGGAAATAAACATTAACGCTATTGGAAGTCGATAAGAAAAAAAAAAAATATTTTCGACCCACCCTAATATCTATGCAAAAGTTTGAATCTTGTACAATTCAGTTGAACAGTTCTCAACATTTTTAAAAATAACTTAAAAAACTGCGAAAAAACACGATTTTCGCGTATATCTCGAAAACGATTCTTGAGAAAAATAAATTAGTCCCATATTCGTGTTCAGCAGCCCTAATTAAGCTTAGAACATGTTTATTTTTTAGGTTAATTTTTTTTGTGGCATAGTGTTATCATGTAAACTTGCTCTATGCAAAGTAAGCATATCTATGGCTCAATATTCAAGGGTTGTTTGTGACTTTTTTCAGTTACTTTTATTTTAAGGTTGTATGTGACAATTTAAACCTTTTTGGTTTGATCCGAAGAAAACATCGAGGTATCGTTTGCATCCCTATTTGTGGCCGCATGGAAAAACAAGGTAACTCCATTTTTTGAAAACACGAGAAAAACACACTTAAAGTTTTAAACATATTTCACTAATTTTGGTTTTTATGCATGCGCATTAAACATAATTTTAAACAATGATAAAGATTTCTGGTTCCCTTGAACTCATTTTTGGACATTAGAACCGAAAATCAATGGAAGTTACCTTGTTTTCTTTTTCTAAAAATGGAGTTATCTAGTTTTTCCAACAAAACTTTTTTTTAATTTATTTTTATATATTACGGAATTAAAGCAACTTTAGTAAGCATTTGTAAAAAAAAAAACATTAACTATTTACCTCAGCACGTTAATGGAGTTACCCAATTTTTCCAAATTTTAAGAGCCGATATTGATTTTTATTAAAACACAAATTATTTAGGAAATTATTGTAATTTCTTTTTATTATGATAATATTGGTATGGTTCAATAATGTATGTAACAAAATATCGGCCATCCATCCGATGGTCCAAATTTTCGATGACCTTTAGCTCTTGAATTGTTGCTGGCTTATCGACGTACAACTTTTCTTTCAAATAACCCCAAAGAAAGAAGTCCAACGGGATCAAATTACATGGTCTGGGCGACCAATTGACATCGCCACCACGTGAGATAACACGGCCATTAAATTTGTCTTGCAAAAGAGCCGCTGTTTCGTTAGCTGCACCGCAAGTTCGCAAGTGGCACCGCCCTCTTGAAACCACATATCTCCAACATCCATATCTTATAATTTAGGCCATAAAAAATTCGTTATCATCTCCCGATAGTGAACACCAGTCACAGTAACTGCCTGACCGCCCTCATTTTGGAAAAAATACGGCCCGATGATGCCGCCAGCCCATAAATCGCTCCAAACAGTCACTCTTTGTGGGTGCATTGGTTTTCCGACAATCACTCTTGGATTATCATTATTACTATCGCGAACAGCAGCAATATGTTCTGTGGTACGAGCTGTACGAGCATGAACTGGTGTTTTCACATCTCCTACAGACCCGTTCTGCTCAAATTTCGCACATTTGGACGAAAAAATTAGGAAGTGCACGTATGCATTTTGATTTGACCGCCCATTTTCATAATAAGCCTAAGTTACTTTGACGCGTTGCTCGATTGTGTATCTTTCCATGGTTTAAATTGAGAAGTGTCAAATTAAATGCAGAAAAAAACTTGACGTTTAGGTGCGGTTCACATTCAACATCGGCCCTAAAAACTACCCTTTACATATCAGAAAAGGGGAGTTTTTGTCAGTTTTTATGCATAAACATTGATGAACATTTGACATTGAGAAGATCGTCAAGGTAGATATAGAATATCGTATTGAGTTAAAAGTAGAATATTTTCAATTTCTAAGTTAAATTTTAAAATAAAAAAATTTAATTTATTTTTGTTGTAAGAAATTAAGCTTGTTTTTCCCTGATTAAAAAAAATGTTTTCTTGAATTTTAAAAAATGTCCTTTATTCTAAGAAAAACGCTGCAACTCTTTTATTTATAAGGAGATGGTAACCTTGTAAGTGCATGTCAATAGTTTTTTACCCTGCGGCCACACGTTCAAGTTGTTCTTGATAGTCTTTTACATATACTGCTTGTCAAAATTAACATTATTTGAAAGCTGTGACGTAGGCTGCACTCAATTTGTAAGCAATTTACTTCCAAGATGTCAACAACAACAGAGACAAACTTGTACTCAGCTGTTAAATTGAAAGTAAATTGCCAAACAAATGGAAAGGTGAAATTGAAAGCCATCTCGTGGTCAATTTAAAAAGTGTGAGTGTGTTAGTAAAAAACTGAGAGTGTATTGCAAATTGAAAGGAATTGAAAGGCAAAACTTGATCGTGTGGCCACCAAGTTAGTTACACGATCAAGTTTTGCCTATCAAGTTTTAATACACTCACACTTTTTTACCAATACACTCATACTTTTAAATATTGATACGAACTTGCCTTTAAAATTCTCCTTCCAGTGAGTGTTTCAATTTACGTTCAAGAAAACAGCTGATTTCAAGGTTAGTGAGTAAATTTTTCGTTTCTCTTTATAATTTTTTTTCTTGATGGCATCTTGAAAGTAAATTGCTCAAAAATTTAATGTAGCCTACGTCACAACTATCAATTTTTGGAAATTTTGACAAACAGTATATGTAAAAGACTATCAAGAAAAATTTGAGCGTGAAACTGCAGTGTTACTTGAGGGTTACACGATAAAGTTTTGCCTATCAAGTCTTAAACATTCAAGACAGCAAGCTACCGACCTCAATATGTCAAAAATAGAATACATGTGTGTATATGGCAATGATTATTTTTTCGACGACACGGCTACATGGCTGCAGGTTGTTGTCTGTGCGCGGCCGAGAAGATAACAAAGTAAGTTATCAAAGTACTCAATTTGAAGAGAGTAATAAAAAAGTCCTCTCATTTTAAGGAGAGTGACTCAAATATGCCTATTTAAAATTGAGTGCTTTTTCAAGAAGTGCTACCAAAGTAAATTATTTTTAGAACCTAACATAATGAACATCAGCGTTGCCAGAAAAATGATTTTATCATATTTTTGATAATTTTTTTTTACCAAAATATAATTTTCCTCAAATAGAAAATCATTTGAGAAGAACTAATGAGCTGTTTCCAAAGACTAAAAAACTGAGCGTTTTTCATATAAATTGTACAATACAATCAATCGCCTGTCACTTAAAAACAGCACCTTAGAAACGAGAAAATTTTACTTTAAGTATGTTTGTTCAAGCAACACAATTTTTCTACAGTTTTTAAAAGCAGTAACTTTTTAAAACCATAAAGTTTTGTATGACCTTATTTATTGCTTTTACACACTTTACATTTTTGTCTTCTGTGTCTAGCATATACAAAAATGCTAATGACCATACAAAATACAGGGTGGCGCATAAGTATCGTAATGATATATTTAAAGAATACAGTAGTTGTGGTTACCTGCTCAAAAGTGCAGCTTAAGTAAAATGTTTGATTTAAAAGTAGAATAAAAAAATTATTTTATTACTACATAAATTTATATATTATTAAAATTTTATTTCAACCGAGCTAGCATTTTCAATCGTATAGGAGTCCACTGGGAATCTCACAAAGAGTGTTTTTGATCGTCGACAAGCTCATTTTTGATTGTAGACCAGTGTTGCAAAATAGAAATTTTGAAATGGTACTGAACTACAACTAAAAGAGTATTTTTCCCACCAAATGGTACTTTTTGTTAAAAAAATAAAACAATAATTTATGAAAATAAAAGGAAGAAAAAATGTGTTATTAGAATTCATTTATCGAAGTACATATTTAATAGCAAACAAACAGTATTTATATTTAAGGTAAACATGTAAATAATATTTCTGTTATACACAAACGTCAAACGCCCCATCCATTTACAATACATATTATTGTATATGTTATTTGCCATATTATGTCTATATGGCCCGATATTATTCAATAAGTGGCACAATGATTTCAATTAAAATATTTTTATTTTTATTTTATTTGCTTTCCAAAACAACAAGATTAAAAATCTTATAATTAAAGTAATGGATTTTTGTAACGTAAAATATAACAAAGTTTTAATAATCTGTTTGGTACAAATTACAAAAAATAAAAATTATTATACAATTATTGAATTAGTTCAAACATTATTGTCTAACACAAGTTTTGCTAGTATAAAACAATATATAAATAATTTTAATATGAAACATAAAAAATAAATGAAAATCAAAAATAGAATGAAAATACAATGAAAATCAAAAATTCAATTTGTAGCATACAATTTAAAAATTTCGTTTTTAAAATGCCGAGCGTTGCTTATAAATTTAATATTCGTGGGTAGCGAATTCCAAAGACGGACTGAATGAATATAAAATTGCAATTTTGATACAGAGTTTATATAACGAACATGTACGATATTATTTGTTCTTTCAGAAAGTGTAAACAATAATCTCTCAAACAAGTAAGTTGGATGTCGGGAGTATATGATTTTATGTAAAAAAATCAATGTTCTGATATTTAGAAGATCTACAAAAGTAACTCCATATAGTTTTGTTGTGTAATGGGAAATATGGTCATACTTCCCCAGACTAAATACATATCTCAATATTGAGTTAAAGGTAGATGTAAGCTTTCTACGACTTGCAGAATCACAATTTGCGTATATCTCGCATCCATATAGCAAAGTTGGCATGAGGTATGTTTTCGCTAGAAGAATTCGAATTTGGAGTGGGGTAAAATACTGGGTATGCCATAACGCTCGTAACATTGAGTATGTTTTCCCTGTTGCGACGTTAATATGATCTGACTATGTAAGAAAACGATTAAATGTAATTCCAAGATTTTTTGCCGTTGGTACTATCTCGATTTTCTTATTATTAAGCAATATTGCCGGTTCTTCGTTTAAAATAGTTGTCTTCTTTGTAATAACTAAGCACTTGGATTTTTGCAACTCTTATTAAAAAAAACACAACCTTTAAAGCAAAACAACATAGACATTGTTGCAAACACATTTCACAGTATATTGCACTTCTTTTCAGATTTCGATTCTTTCCAATATATTGTGTCACATTCGAATATCACAAACCCATTGGCGATAATATTTAACAGTTATATTGCAGGTGTATGAACGGAACCTTTTTTAAGTATTTTCTAAAAATAAAATAGTTGAAAATGTTATTTTTGTCAACATAAATTAATACTGGTATTTACATATATTTATGTTTTAACTTTTGTTCAAAACATTAATGTTTAAAAATAAAGATTTAATTCAGTGTTATAAGAAAAAGCAAATTTACTTTAAGAGATGATAAGAAATATTATAACTACAACAGCAACTACCAGTTGATTTTAATAGATTTTTATTTTATATCAAACTTGAAACAGTTTCTACATGTAAACGATTTCTCCCTTTGCTTTTTACATCATTTTGCATTTGAAAATGTGTGTTTAATTGCTGCTCAGAAATGTGGTATCGATAAAATGCCAAAAGCAATATATGAAATGTCAGCAAACATTAGTTTCGTTCTTAATATTGGCTATATTTTTCCAAGAAATTTAAATATATTCAGTTCTGAAATGCTTTATTTCTGAAAGATCCGCTAGAACACGGAATTGAGAATCGATATTATTATAGTTGTCTTTATCGTTTGTAAATAATATTAATAGCATCAGTATTATGCTAATGGTTTTTCCGGAAACAATATTTTTGGATTGAAGCTGATTATCACTTTTAAGCAGTGTTCGAAAATAAACACTAAATATCGTTCTTTAATGTTCGTTTCGGTAGATTTGTGGAAAACACAAACGCTAATAGTGTTTGTGTAGAAATTTATTAAAAAAAAAATAACTTTTCCCTGTTTGTCATCTTTCGAACACAAAAATAATGCTGTTTTCATCATACTCAACAAATGATGAGAACATTAAATTCGTTCGGTTTTTTTTGAAAATCCACGAACTTCAATGTGTTCGGTTCGGCTCGTTAATGTTCGTCGCTTTTTGCTGATAAAAAAAAAAACCAAACATTTTTTACAAAAACAAAATACACACACGAAAAAACATTTTAGAACATTAAAATATAATGTTTTTCTACAGTATCACTACAATTGTTCTGTTTTTTTAACGAAAAACCGAACATTATATAATGTTCGGTTCTTTCTTGAAAATAGTTACGAACGGTATTAAGGTTTGTGTATGTTTACACAAACACTAAAAAAATAGATATCGTTCTTCGGTGTGTGAGCCGAACGCTAAATAATGTACTGTTTATTTTCGAACACTGCTTTTAAGGTTTTATGTTCAAAACAAAATTTAGGACTTAAAATTTCGCACATTGTCGAATAAAACGATTTCGCAGTTTCTTTTACTTTATAAACCATTTCCTTAACATTGCATGTTTCTATAAATACGATTTTCATTTTAATTTTCCACTAACATATTACCCTATGCTTCCCTTTTTATAAATTTTCTTTTCAGTTGAAAGAACAAATATCCCATTCTGGAAAGCAAAATATGAATCCTAGCATACGCTTTGCATTTCAATATTAACGTCGTTAATTATTTTTAAAATACAACTCAAACATTTCGCAACAAACACATGATAACCTAAGCCTACTATCGAAATGATCACATCACAGTTAAAAAGCTCAAAGGATACTAAAGTACTGAAAACAACGCGGGGGTACTGCGGTATTTTTAATATGAAAAAGTACTGAAAAAAGTACCAAAGTACTGAATTTTTCAACACTGTTGTAGACAATTCCTCGCACGGGAGAAACTGTTACACGTGCTGATTCCAATGAGAGATTCTACCATAACGCAGCGAAAAACGCTTATATTAATCGTAAAGGGAGTCGTTTATGATGTATGTAGAGATTATCTAACGAGTCTTTCAAAAAGCATGCCAAGAGTAGTTTAAGACTCATGTAGGTATTATTTTACAACTCGTGAAATGCTCAGCCGTATGACTGAGCTACCTTAATAAGGGCATCAAGCGTATTTTTCATGCTAAAACTTCTAATTTTCATACAATTTCTATAAAACAAACCTTAAGGTCGCGAAATTAACACCATCCTGTCGGAAAATCCTTTTTTACAGATCCTTAGGCCGGTTTGTTTTATTAAAATTGAATTGGCAATAGCATTTTCATACTTCAAAAACGGTCTTATTTAGGTAGCTCAGTAACTGTTATACGACTCTTACAGAGAGTCCCAAAAGGTTCATTCCAAGATTTAAGGACGAGCGAGTCAAAAAATAAATAATAAATTACAATAAGATTTAGATGTTTTTGTTTTGTTACTCGTCAGATAATCATGAGAAGATTATTTTAGGAGTTGTATATTAAACATAATCGTCTAACAAACAGCCTATGCTAGCTGGGAAATAACAGATCATTTTATACATGTATGTATGTTTATTTAATATGAAAGAAACATTACCAAAAACAATGAGAATTCACAAAGAACATAAAAATTTATGGAAAAAATTGGATATTTATGTGAAAAATTGGTTACCAAATATTTTTATGTGTGCAGCTAACTTTAATGTTTTGTATGAAAATATTTTAAAGCTGCCCAAAAATATGAAAAATGTGCAGGTATACAAAATGCACGTAAAAAAGGATTTTGAAGAATAATTCCAGAAAATTTGTATTTTGGGCAGTTAAGTCAAAGTGCAGCTAACTTTGATTTTTTGTATGAAAATAATTTTAAATGCCAAAAATTTTGTGCATTTATCTTAAATGTGCAGGTATAGAAAGTTCACTTAAAAAAGGAATTTGCATGGAAATATAAAGAATAATTCCAAAAATTAACAATTTTCTGCAGTTAAGTCAAAAGTGCACGTAAACAAAAGGCAGTTAAGTCAAAACTACTGTAACTTTTTTTCTGATGTTCTCAAACGTCGGCATTTATTAAAATTTAGATTTAAGCTTGAAAATATGTTCACATTATGTTTTGAAGATTATATCTTTAAAATGGTGGCCATTAATTGCTTCGACCTGATGTGCATTTCCAATAACTTTTTTTAATTTCACTTGGATAGTTCTTTACTTATTGACAAGCACCTTACCCTTAAGGTAACTCCAAAGAAAATATCGGGAGCTGTTAAATTAAGCGAAAGCGGAACTTAAGCGACTCAATAAGTCGCCAATTTCAATAAATGAACGATTTGAGACACAAATGTCAAATATTTCAAGGACAATATATTGAAAAATTTGCTTAATAAGCTTCTTAACATGCCTCTGCATTCCGAAAGTGTTGCAGACACGGTCACCTCAACACCTAGTAAAAGTTCTGATAAGTCTACCAGAACTAACTTTGGAGTGTTTGTGAAAATGTTATAAGAAAGAAGAAGTCTCAAGATACCTT
The DNA here is from genome assembly GCA_930367215.1 of Pollenia angustigena. NCBI lineage: Eukaryota > Metazoa > Arthropoda > Insecta > Diptera > Polleniidae > Pollenia > Pollenia angustigena. Next base: position 15,877,645 of record OV884061.1, read on the forward strand.
AGATTTTCTAGAGATGCATTTTCGCTTGTTTACTAACGGAATGAATTGTTATACCCAAAATTTAAGAACATGGCGCAGAAATCAGTTCTGTCGCATCTGAGATACAAAAACAAAATTCTTATTAATATTAACTTTAAATAATAATCTCTAACACTTTTCTTGTTTAAGAAATAATAAAACTTTTGGTAATTTTACCATGAATTAAAATTCAGTTCGTAGTTTTGAAAATATTATTATCAATTTTAAATATTTATACTTACACAGTAGTCTTATAATAAAGAAATTACTCTACATGAGATTTGTTAATTTTACCTTAAACTTAAATTTTATGTTCGTATCGGTATCGCCGATATTTTCTTTTGTGTATAGGTATCGGCAAAAAGACGTCTCTTTAAATCCCTACTTTAAAGCTTTCAAATGATACTAATATTGGCCACAAGTTCAGAATTGTAGTGGAAAATTGCATATACATGTGTATATCTGAAAACTTCGGTGTACATTTACAGGAAAACAAAGCAAAATTTTCGAAAATTATTTTTGTTATCTATACACTTCTAAAATCAAATTAACGCGAGAGGTATAACGCGTTTCTTTCTCTTTTAAAAACTGTAAATTTTGTATGATAAACAAAAACCATTTTTGTTTTCTCTTTTAAGACTTGTGAGATAGTGTCACAAGTGTATAGTAGGCTTTATAAAATAATAAATAATTAATATATTGCGACAAACTATTAGAAAAACTAATATATTTAAATTAGTTTACAAATGTTTGTGCTGGATTCCTTAAAAATATATATTTTAAGTTTAAAAAAAATAAATTTCTATTAAACTTCACTCATAAATTTCTATTGAACTTCACTCATTTTACTTATTTGGCCCTGGGGCCAAATTTAGGACTTCTGACTAACTTCTGTGAATTGGGCGTTGTAGCGGGCCACCTTAGCTTCAATTTGACATACATTTCATTTTGGGCGCTAGTTTTTTGTAGAACAAAGTTTTCAAAAAACTATTTCTAGCCAATTCACTCATTTTACTTATTTGGCCCTGGGTCCAAATTTAGGACCTCTGACTAACTTCTGTGAATTGGGCGTTGTAGCGGGCCACCTTAGCTACAATTTGACATACATTTCATTTTGGGCGCTAGTTTTTTGTAGAACAAAGTTTTCAAAAAAGTATTTCTAGCCAATTCACTCTTTTTAATTATTTGGTATGTCACAATAATAATATTTGGTATGTCACAGTTTTATAGGACTAGAGTACACACTGTCAAATTTCTTTAAGTTTGGTCCTTAATTTACCATTGACCACATATAAAGCCTAATCTCGGAAAACAATGTAAACGACTAAAACCGTAATTAATAACGCACGTAATTTTGCACACATATGCGTTATGATATAGGGAATAAAAATCCATAAGAAACTCAATTTTGAAATTTTTGCAGATAGGTTATTAGGCCTTTAAGATGACGATATATGTATGTAAAAAAAAGTAAATCCTGAACTTGTCTATGATAAAATATATTGTTTTTCAAATTTTTATTTTTTCGATCAGAATTAATAGTTAATATTGGATTTTAATTTTTTCGAGCAAAAATAAAAGCTATTCTCTAAAGAAATGTGGGTGTTATAATAATTTAGTTGACTTTAAATGTTTTTTTTAATGCGTGATCATCATTGAAAGTTTTTATGTACATTAAAATAAATATTTAAAGTCAACTAAATTATTATAACACCTACATACATTTCTTTAGATAATAACTTTTATTTTTGCTCGAAAAAATTAAAATCCAATAAAAACTATTAATTTTGATCCAAAAAATAAAAATTAAAAAATAACTGTTATTTTTGTTCAAAAAAATAAGAGTTAAAAAATAACTGTTACTTTTGATCAAAAAAACAAAAATCAAAAAATAATTGTTATTTTTTTTCAAAAAAATAAAAAACAGAAGGTAGAAATCTGCACTTCTGGCAACAGTGCTCCCATCCCTGAAACTAAGTGCATGTAAATTTATACGGCAACATCATATAACCGAAAATGAGAGAACTAAAGAGAGTGCATGTTCTTCTTCTTTCTTTCTACATGGGAGCTGATTTTCGGCTTTCAACAAACTAAAAATGAGTGAAGTTCAATAGAAATTAAATTTTTCAAACTTTGTTCAACAAAAAACTTTAGGGAAATATAAATGATATACCAAAATGAAGCTTAAGTACTCTGCTATAAGCCACATATAGCCAACCTTCGGAGGAAGTCCTAATTTTGGCCCCTTAGCCAAAAGAAAAAATGAGTGAAGTTTAGTAGAAAGTTATTTTTTATAACTTTGTTCAACAAAAAACTTTAGGGAAATATAAATGATATACCAAAATGAAGCTTAAGTACTCTGCTATAAGCCACATATAGCCAACCTTCGGAGGAAGTCCTAATTTTGGCCCCTTAGCCAAAAGAAAAAATGAGTGAAGTTTAGTAGAAAGTTATTTTTTATAACTTTGTTCAACAAAAAACTTTAGGGAAATATAAATGATATACCAAAATTAAGCTTAAGTACTCTGCTATAAGCCACATATAGCCAACCTTCGGAGGAAGTCCTAATTTTGGCCCCTTAGCCAAAAGAAAAAATGAGTGAAGTTTAGTAGAAAGTTATTTTTTATAACTTTGTTCAACAAAAAACTTTAGGGAAATATAAATGATATATCAAAATGAAGCTTAAGTACTCTGCTATAAGCCACATATAGCCAACCTTCGGAGGAAGTCCTAATTTTGGCCCCTTAGCCAAAAGAAAAAATGAGTGAAGTTTAGTAGAAAGTTATTTTTTATAACTTTGTTCAACAAAAAACTTTAGGGAAATATAAATGATATACCAAAATGAAGCTTAAGTACTCTGCTATAAGCCACATATAGCCAACCTTCGGAGGAAGTCCTAATTTTGGCCCCTTAGCCAAAAGAAAAAATGAGTGAAGTTTAGTAGAAAGTTATTTTTTATAACTTTGTTCAACAAAAAACTTTAGGGAAATATAAATGATATACCAAAATGAAGCTTAAGTACTCTGCTATAAGCCACATATAGCCAACCTTCGGAGGAAGTCCTAATTTTGGCCCCTTAGCCAAAAGAAAAAATGAGTGAAGTTTAGTAGAAAGTTATTTTTTATAACTTTGTTCAACAAAAAACTTTAGGGAAATATAATTGATATACCAAAATGAAGCTTAAGTACTCTGCTATAAGCCACATATAGCCAACCTTCGGAGGAAGTCCTAATTTTGGCCCCTTAGCCAAAAGAAAAAATGAGTGAAGTTTAGTAGAAAGTTATTTTTTATAACTTTGTTCAACAAAAAACTTTAGGGAAATATAAATGATATACCAAAATGAAGCTTAAGTACTCTGCTATAAGCCACATATAGCCAACCTTCGGAGGAAGTCCTAATTTTGGCCCCTTAGCCAAAAGAAAAAATGAGTGAAGTTTAGTAGAAAGTTATTTTTTATAACTTTGTTCAACAAAAAACTTTAGGGAAATATAAATGATATACCAAAATGAAGCTTAAGTACTCTGCTATAAGCCACATATAGCCAACCTTCGGAGGAAGTCCTAATTTTGGCCCCTTAGCCAAAAGAAAAAATGAGTGAAGTTTAGTAGAAAGTTATTTTTTATAACTTTGTTCAACAAAAAACTTTAGGGAAATATAAATGATATACCAAAATGAAGCTTAAGTACTCTGCTATAAGCCACATATAGCCAACCTTCGGAGGAAGTCCTAATTTTGGCCCCTTAGCCAAAAGAAAAAATGAGTGAAGTTTAGTAGAAAGTTATTTTTTATAACTTTGTTCAACAAAAAACTTTAGGGAAATATAAATGATATACCAAAATGAAGCTTAAGTACTCTGCTATAAGCCACATATAGCCAACCTTCGGAGGAAGTCCTAATTTTGGCCCCTTAGCCAAAAGAAAAAATGAGTGAAGTTTAGTAGAAAGTTATTTTTTATAACTTTGTTCAACAAAAAACTTTAGGGAAATATAAATGATATACCAAAATGAAGCTTAAGTACTCTGCTATAAGCCACATATAGCCAACCTTCGGAGGAAGTCCTAATTTTGGCCCCTTAGCCAAAAGAAAAAATGAGTGAAGTTTAGTAGAAAGTTATTTTTTATAACTTTGTTCAACAAAAAACTTTAGGGAAATATAAATGATATACCAAAATGAAGCTTAAGTACTCTGCTATAAGCCACATATAGCCAACCTTCGGAGGAAGTCCTAATTTTGGCCCCTTAGCCAAAAGAAAAAATGAGTGAAGTTTAGTAGAAAGTTATTTTTTATAACTTTGTTCAACAAAAAACTTTAGGGAAATATAAATGATATACCAAAATGAAGCTTAAGTACTCTGCTATAAGCCACATATAGCCAACCTTCGGAGGAAGTCCTAATTTTGGCCCCTTAGCCAAAAGAAAAAATGAGTGAAGTTTAGTAGAAAGTTATTTTTTATAACTTTGTTCAACAAAAAACTTTAGGGAAATATAATTGATATACCAAAATGAAGCTTAAGTACTCTGCTATAAGCCACATGTAGCCAACCTTCGGAGGAAGTCCTAATTTTGGCCCCTTAGCCAAAAGAAAAAATGAGTGAAGTTTAGTAGAAAGTTATTTTTTATAACTTTGTTCAACAAAAAACTTTAGGGAAATATAAATGATATACCAAAATGAAGCTTAAGTACTCTGCTATAAGCCACATATAGCCAACCTTCGGAGGAAGTCCTAATTTTGGCCCCTTAGCCAAAAGAAAAAATGAGTGAAGTTTAGTAGAAAGTTATTTTTTATAACTTTGTTCAACAAAAAACTTTAGGGAAATATAATTGATATACCAAAATGAAGCTTAAGTACTCTGCTATAAGCCACATATAGCCAACCTTCGGAGGAAGTCCTAATTTTGGCCCCTTAGCCAAAAGAAAAAATGAGTGAAGTTTAGTAGAAAGTTATTTTTTATAACTTTGTTCAACAAAAAACTTTAGGGAAATATAAATGATATACCAAAATGAAGCTTAAGTACTCTGCTATAAGCCACATATAGCCAACCTTCGGAGGAAGTCCTAATTTTGGCCCCTTAGCCAAAAGAAAAAATGAGTGAAGTTTAGTAGAAAGTTATTTTTTATAACTTTGTTCAACAAAAAACTTTAGGGAAATATAAATGATATACCAAAATGAAGCTTAAGTACTCTGCTATAAGCCACATATAGCCAACCTTCGGAGGAAGTCCTAATTTTGGCCCCTTAGCCAAAAGAAAAAATGAGTGAAGTTTAGTAGAAAGTTATTTTTTATAACTTTGTCAACAAAAAACTTTAGGGAAATATAAATGATACACCAAAATGAAGCTTAAGTACTCTGCTATAAGCCACATATAGCCAACCTTCGGAGGAAGTCCTAATTTTGGCCCCTTAGCCAAAAGAAAAAATGAGTAAAGTTTAGTAGAAAGTTATTTTTTATAACTTTGTTCAACAAAAAACTTTAGGGAAATATAATTGATATACCAAAATGAAGCTTAAGTACTCTGCTATAAGCCACATATAGCCAACCTTCGGAGGAAGTCCTAATTTTGGCCCCTTAGCCAAAAGAAAAAATGAGTGAAGTTTAGTAGAAAGTTATTTTTTATAACTTTGTTCAACAAAAAACTTTAGGGAAATATAAATGATATACCAAAATGAAGCTTAAGTACTCTGCTATAAGCCACATATAGCCAACCTTCGGAGGAAGTCCTAATTTTGGCCCCTTAGCCAAAAAAAAAAATGAGTAAAGTTTAGTAGAAAGTTATTTTTTATAACTTTGTTCAACAAAAAACTTTAGGGAAATATAAATGATATACCAAAATGAAGCTTAAGTACTCTGCTATAAGCCACATATAGCCAACCTTCGGAGGAAGTCCTACTTTTGGCCCCTTAGCCAAAAGAAAAAATGAGTGAAGTTTAGTAGAAAGTTATTTTTTATAACTTTATTCAACAAAAAACTTTAGGGAAATATAAATAATATACCAAAATGAAGCTTAAGTACTCTGCTATAAGCCACATATAGCCAACCTTCGGAGGAAGTCCTAATTTTGGCCCTTTAGCCAAAAAAGTTATTTCATAAACTTTGTTTAGCAACAAACGAAAGGAAATTATAGAGTAAAATAATACTTTTAAGGAATCCATTTAACACAATTATTTGTAAACTAATTTAAATATATTAGTTTCTCTAATTGTTTGTCGCAATATTTTTATTATTTAATATTGAAATAACATTTCCGGTTTTACTTTGTTATTTTGTTAAAAGCCGAAAACTCTCCCATAAACCGAAAACAAGAAGAAGATATTATTCTCAATGAAATGGCCAAAGTTGCCATATCTATTCACAATATTTCGCTATTTTAACTTGGCCGCACCTAAGTTTAGTACTGCTCTGCCAGAAATACTCAATTTTAATGAGGAGAAGAGAGACATATTTTGTTCCTCTCTTTTTTTTTGAGTGAAACAAGATTTACTTTGTTAACTACTTTGTTATGTTCACGGAGATTGTCTGTGCTTATTTTGCCGTTGTATTTTTCTCCACTACAAAACAGAAAAAGTGTTGCTAATAAAAAAAAATGTTTAAAGAATAAGTGCTTAATTTTTTTTTTTTTTTTTTTTTTTTTTGCTTAACAGAAAAGAACCGGCTTGATACAAGAATATTAACTCGGTTCAACACCAAATTGATATTTATATAATTTTTTAGTATTCTTGAAAGAAGTTCTATAGGAACATGTTTTTCACGCCAACGCACCTAGTTAAGCAGTTATAGTTCGTAAAAGTTGCAAAATACTTTATCCATATCTATTAAGGTGAAAAATGAATCTATAAAATATGGGAATAAGTGGAAAATGCTTCAAAATGTGTTTTACATGGCGTTTAAAGCATACCGATTTACCAATTAAGAGGTAATATTATATATTCATACTACGTGGCTGCCATTTTTTTGTTTAAAAATTGGCTTTATCTTTAAATTATGCCGATATTTATTTATTTAACCCTAGATATATGCTTTATAAACACTTGCGCAGAAGTAAAGTTTAATGATCGAAAAACATCACTTTAAAGAAACTTGGCATGACTTTTATGTGTCAAAAGTTTTTTTTTATGCAGCAAATTTTGGCAATTATTACTGCAGTTTATTTTCTGAAGCAAAAGCTTTTGACATAAAAGAAATCGTTTTATTTCTTTTTTTGTAATGCTTTTTCTTGTCATTTATAAGAAAACTGTCACTTGTTGGTTCAATATTTTTAATGAAATTTGACATCGTTATTGTTGATAAAATTTTTATTATTATTTTATGTTTACTTATAAAACTTTTGAAATTCAAACAGCTGTTGTGCAGTAAAAAAGTATCAGCATTACAACTGCAACTGGTAATTACGAATCAGAAACTGCAGCATTGATGAATAGTTTTCATGCATTAACGTACGTACTCAAAGTGTTCTGAAACTTTTACGACCTAAACCACGCTCGTTGACGGAAAATTTTTTTTTATTTTTAATGCAGTTTATGTGTATTTATTTATTTAATCTGCCGTTACGATTATGTTGTTTATTACTTCCAAAAACAACAAAATTATAATATTAAATATGTTTTATAATAAATTCAATTGTTTTTACGTTATAAAATGTATTTATATATTTATAATCTTAAATTAAGTTTGTATAAAAGTCTGCAATTATGCATGTGTTTCATTTTATTAAAGTAAAACAAGTTAGAGTGCTATATTCGGCTGTGCCGAATCTTTGATACCCTTCACCGACACTTCGAATGTTTTAGGAGTAATATCGGTATGAGTCTATTTATTATTATAATCTTTGTAAAAACAGACATCTGCATTAAAATTTGTTGCGGTTTAGACCTATATAAAATTATTGATCGACAATCAGAATCAATTTTAAAAAGTTTGAGTAGAATATCAGTTTAAGATGAACTTAAATGATTTTCAAGAGAACAAATTATATAAAAGCCATGGTAAGATATGAACCAATCATCCCAAATTCTGCAGAACGATTTCTGGTATTAAAAAACATAAATTTCAATACAGCGGTGCAATTAGTTTAAGCGTTTGCAGTAAATTTCAGAAGGCTGCTAACATAGAATCTAAGGAAAATTATGGACCGTATATCACACAATTGCATAACATTTTTTCTGGCCATATGAAGCTAAACTGGAAGGGAGTTTACCGCGTATTTAATTATTTTACCAGAGTGGGCTTTATATGAGGCCTATGGTAAGTTATGCACCGATCTTCAACAAATTTCACAGTGTCATTTCTAGTTCTATAAAACTGTGATGTATCAAATTTTGTTATGATAGCGTTATTTTTTACGTTTTTAGGCGTACTAAGCTGTTTTCCGGGAGTAAGGTTTATATGGGGCCTAGGGTAAATTATGAACTGATCTTCACGAAATTTCACAGTCTTATTTCTAGTCCTGTAAAACTAATATGTTCCAAATTTTGTTATGATAGCATTATTTTTTACGTATTTAGGTTTACTAAGCTGTTTTCCGGGAGTAAGGTTTATATGGGGCCTATGGTAAATTATGGACCGATCTTCACGAAATTTCACAGTCTTATTTTTAGTTGTAAAAAAATTTTGATGTACCAAATTTTGCTATGATAGCATTATTTTTTACGGATTTAGGCGTACTAAACTGTTTTCTGGAAGTAGGTTTTATATGGGGCCTATGGTAAATTATGGACCGATCTTCCCGAAACTTAATAGTTTCATTTCTAGTCCTATTTAACTGTGACGTGCCAAAATTTGTTATGAAAGCATTGTTAGTTAGGGTTTTGGGCTTACTATACTGGTTTCCGGGAGTAGGGCTTATATGGGGCCTAGTGTAAATCATGGACGGATCTTCAAGAAATTTTACAGCGTGATTTCCAGTTAAATAAAACGAACTGTTGCGAAATCTTATATCATTCTGTGCATTTTTCCACCATTTATGTTAGTTTTTGTAACAAAATTATCAATTTTTTTTAGGTGGTGGTTCCACATTTTGATTCATAGCTCAGATCCTATTGAACCGATTTTGATTTTGCTGGATTTCAATTCCAAACTGCTTAGGATAACTACAAGCAATTTGACACCAAGTTTGTTTATTTCTTTTGAGTTTTTCGAAAGTGAGCGTGTTTTCAACAGACGGACAGACAGACGGACATGGCTAAATCGACTTAAAATTACTCAAGGACCCAGAATATATATACTTTGTAGCATCTGAGATGAATAATAAAAAAGTTTCACACGGAATGACAAACTTAATATACCCTCTTCACAACTAATTGTGGTGGAGGGTATAAAAAGTGATAGTGGCACCACTGAAATATAAGCACACAGTAAAAAAAAACAGCTGTTTATATTTTTTTAATTGTAGCTGCCGTCTTCAATATAATTCAGTAGCTCACTACACGACTATAATTGCACCCGGCAGCATTTGTAGTCGTGTGTTCGTGTATCCTGCTGTGGCCAATGTGTTTAACTTGGTGGCCACACGATCAAGTTTTGCCTTTCAATTCCTTTCAATTTGCTTTCAATTTAACAGCTGAGTACAAGTTTGTCTCTGTTGTTGTTAACATCTTGGAAGTAAATTGCTTACAAATTGAGTGCAGCCTACGTCACAGCTTTCAATTTATGTAAATTTTGACAAGCAGTATATGTAAAAGACTATCAAGAAGAACTTGAACGTGTGACCGCAGGGTAATGCAATACTTTTAAAAATTGATACGAACTTGCCTTTAAAATTCTCTTGCCAGTGAGTGTTTCAATTTACGTTCAAGAAAACAGCTGATTTCAAGGTTAGTGAGCAAATTTTTCGTTTATCTTTATAATTTGTTTTCTAGATGACATCTTGAAAATTAATTGCTCAAAAATTTGATGCAGCCTACGTCACAGCTTTCAATTTGTGTAAATTTTGACAAGCAGTATATGTTAAAGACTATCAAGAACAACTTGACCGTGTGGCCGCAGGGTTAGCAATTATTCAACGTGCCTATTCATAGTAATCATCGAATAAATAATAAACTCTTTTATTTTTTCATTTACTTATTTATTCGATATATGTACAACACTCATATTTTAAAAAATTTTAAATTTTCCTAATAAAAAACTCCCTTTTGTAAAAAATAGAAAAAACCACATCTCAGAAATTGACCCTTAAAGGGTCGGCATTGATTTGATCCAAATTTTTGGCTCGTTTGGTTACCCCGCTTAGTTTTAGTTTTATGAGTATAGGTTCCTAAAAATTTTGAAAATTAATAACTTAAAAACTATTACTCTGAAAGATTTCGGGTGTTTGGCAGTCGTAGTCTTTGAATCAAGAAGTTCGTAAAAGATATAATATGCATATAAAGAATTAATGGATGACTTCCAAAACGTCTAATACAAAGTTTGTTTACAGTTTTATTACTGTATTTAAACCATGCAGATGTACAAAGTACCGAAATAATGTGTTTTGTTTATTTGCACGTTTTGAAATGTAAGTGATGCGATGCATAATATTAAAAATAAATCTGTATTGTTTGCAAATTAAATGTTAAAAATTACAAAGCTTAAACTTTCAAATCGATGCTCTGATTGCTTTTTGCTGCGTTACTAAAACTTAACAGAGATGTTTTGAAAGGGTTTGCATTAGTATATGCATAAGTGTTGAACGTGACAGTCGTACGCATCAAAAATGCAATAACATTTTAAACAACAAATATTTTAACGTTCTCTTAGCCCTTAAATAATAGCACTAAGAAAGCACTGTTATATATGCTAAAGTTTATTGAGGGCGCGATTCTAAGCCAAAGATAATGGCAAAAGAAGTAGCGGTTCGAACGTGAAAAAAAAGAAGTAGTTTTTGTGGCCATGTATAGAAAGGCGTAATTAAGCGTAACCTGACACAATTTTTTAGTCAAACTACTTTGAGAATTTTACGTAGCAATGTAACATTAAAATGTCTTGGGTTTGATTACAAAATCTTCTGTATTTTCTTTTTTTAAGCCAAAATCTGGGTCGATACGTGACATTTCGAACTTGAAATTTTTTCCATACTAATTGAAATGAATGATAATGAAAACAAAATAAAAATTTACCGTTAATCCGAATAACATATTGCTCTTTAAACTCTTCCTTAAATTACAGACCATGTAAGAAAATCTTTTTGGAATAATTTTTATCAAATATCACCTCGTTTTAGAAAGATAAATATTAAAGAAAACATACAATAAAACATTCTCACATATGTATAAGAAATAGCGTTTGCACAACTTTACAGTCTGATTGTTCATCTAAGACTTATTATGTATTTTTTTCCATCATGATATATATGTTGATTAGACCGGGTCGACCTCCATACAAAAAAAAAAAGTTGTGCCAGTCACCCCCTAGAATGAAAGATATGTCAATGAAGTTTCTAAAACAGGAAACATTTTTTTTGCCACGCCCCAAAATACAGCCCTTTTGGTTTTTTATATTTAGCGCTGCCATTTAAAGTCCGATCTCATCATATTGCATATCTTTTTTCATGGCTTGATAGTGGCTTCATTTTTGTCTTAAGTGACTTTTTAATCCGACCTCAAATTCTGGGCGCCACTTATGGCATCTGGAATCCTTCCCCCAAATGTCCAATTTTTTTACGTGCCAAGAAAGTCCTTCTAAAACTACGTATGTATAGATTTTAATATAGCCACTTTTATTACACGCCTACAAATTAAGCCCCTTTTTTCTTTTTCACACACATACTACATTAAATCAGGTAGAAGCCAATACAAGCAACAATATTTTCATCAGTCACGCCCTAAAATAAAAGGTATATTTATTCAGTTTGAAAAACTTTAAAAAATTGTTTTTGCCACGCCCTAAATAACAGCCCTTTTTGTTTTATTTACATATCTAGCATCGTCATTTAAAGTCTAATCTCATCGTATCGTATATCATTGTTAATGGCTAGAATATGGCTTTATTTTTGAATTTAGTGCTTTTTTTTGCTCATCTAGATTTAAATGATTGAAATGTATATATTAACATAAATAAATCATTTACATATATAAAAAATTATTTTCAAATTATTAATTTTCACACTTACGATGTCGCACGTGAACAACTTTATATAAGTACCAAGATCACAAATCTTGCTATTTTACAGAAATTTTTATTTTATTTTAATATTATAAAAAATCTCTGTTTGGCCTGGTAATTTGATGAGCTTTCTACTTTTACTTTCGACGCATGAATAGAAAAGGATGTTTTTCAATGTCGCACATTACATCGAAATATGAGATAATACAAAGAAAAAAATTACAGTTATTTGCAATCGCATAGTTTCTTGTGCATTCTATTTTGACTCTTTGTACCTTCCGAAAGGTTTTAGAGAGAACAAGTCAATACATAATGTCTCTCTTAAAGAACTGTTATCATAGCAAAACGTACAATAGAAATATCCAACTAAGAAAAGTTGCACTTGTTCCACTTTGCATTCATAAATCTTTAAATGGGTTATAAATAAATATAAATTTTTTTACTTTTATTAAATTTAATTGTTTTCCTGTTAAAATATGATAAAACAAAGTCTTTTCAAGAACTTATAATTTTTTTGTTGCGGTGGACCTTTCGGTGGAAATGCCCATATGCATCCTATGAGAGGTATTTCCCCCCAGCGCCTACCCACTTTATTTTTATTTTTAAAAGTGTAGTATACCATAAGAGTGACTTCTACAAAGTTTGAACATTCTTACTATAACAGTTCTTAAGATATGCGATATTAAACATTGGCGTCCTATGGGGGAAACCACTTCCCCCGCTGCTACTTTATTTCAATTTTGGGGCTCAGAAGATCCTACTACCAAAAGTTCAACAAAATGCGTGAAGCAACTCTTAAGATTTGCGATATTTAATATTGGCATCCAATGGGTGGTACCAATTCCCCTGCTCCTATCGAAAAAATAACTAGCCTATTTTATTTTTAGTGCTCACTTGATGTTACTGTACAAATTTCAGGAAAATCGGTTCAGTAGCTTAGGAGTCTATTTTTAATTTTTATATATGTATATAGATAGATAATTAATAATTTATGGACGCCTGAATAATTCGAACTGTCGGTGGAGGGTTTCAAAGATTCGGCACAGCCGAATATAGCAGTCTTACTTGTTTTTATTATATGTTCTTAAAAAGCAAAAGGATTTATATTATTCAATTTTTAACTAAAACAAGTAAGAAACGATACCCTGCACCACAGTACATAAGAACATATTTTTCATGTGTTCCCTATTTGCAACCATTGACCGCCAGAACAACATTTCATTATTGAGTTTAAGATTCATTGTGCCAAATATGAAATTTGATATCCTTTAAGTGATTTTAGCAAGGTGTTGAAATATATGAGGCGTTTTGTCATGAAAAAGTACCTATCGTAAAAGTAATTGTCAGCAATTTGTATGTAAATACTAGAATTTATAAGGAAGGACAAAGCTATTTTCGGGAGTAGTATTTCTATAGGACCTTATGGCCAAATATGGATCGATTCCAATAAAATTTGGTTATATGATTTTGATTGCAATAAAATTAGATTGTACTAAATATAATCTTAATACCAACATAATAAGATGGCTTATGGTCCCAAATACCGTATTTCAGAAAGAAGCTTGTATGGGAGCAAGGTTAAATCCTGCATCAATACGCCCCATTTCAATAGGCCATTTATCAAATTACTCTCACACTTAAAGAACAAAATAACGGACCTGCGCAATGCGGAATCTTGTTTATTTGATTCAGGGTTATAAACTGCATACTTAAGTTGGATTCATTCATGCGTTCCGAACAATATTTTTGTCCGGAGAATAATTTTTTTTACTAAGAATGTTCTGCAGACGATTTACCCATTTCGGAAAATTTGTCTGGAAAAACAAAGCTACCATATGGCTTACAGATGTAAACAATTATACAAAATGACAGCACAACTAGCAAACTACTTATATTGAATTGTTTTATAAAAGTGTGTAAAAGAAAATTGACAAAAATTTAAAGTGATTTTATTGTTTTTAATTTTTTTTAACTTTTATTATTTAATTATTCAACAAAAGAAAAGTGTTTTTATATATGTGCAAAAACACTTATTATGTGGCAGCTCAATTCAACTTATATGTACAAATTAAAAAAGTAGCATTTGTGTTCCTTTTGTTCTAAACAAGAATTAAAATTAAGCCAAACTTTTGTGCCGGTTCACATACGTCAAGTTTGACTCGTCAAGTCTTGAGCTTTTAGGAGACAAGGGAAAAGAGAATGCCATTTCTTTAAGGTGGAAGTACAAAACACGCGTTAGTTCGTCGACGAGTATCGTGCGTTTAAAAACTGTAGCGCGTAAAAAATTGCAAGTTACACAACACGCGTTACAAAAGCCATTCCTGTCAGCTGTTTTTTATTTGTTTACTTATTTATGCATTAAAAACGGTTTCGAAAGTATATCAAGATTTTGTTATTTTATTAAATTTATTCTTTTTGTATAAATATTGTATGTTTTTTAAGCTCTTCAATAAGTTTTTCTCTCATGATTCACAAATTTGTTAAATTATTCTTTTTATTGTCAGCAGATTACTTGTCAAAAACACACAACGCGTTAAAAAGTTCAAAGTTACATTTGACATTTGGACCATGGGCTGGCCTCTCGCCAAAGGATCCTGCTATGCTCATACCTCCTTAACTAAAAGAGATGAAAAGCATTAACACTTATTGTTGTTCATTAGAAAAATTCCCTAACCTCATATCTCCTTAACTAAAAGATATGCAAAAATTGAATACTTATTATTGCTCATTAAAAAAATAAACGGACAGGTTTCTGGTACTTTTGTGAGCTAAGGACTTTTTGGGGAGTAGAAGGGTAAATAAAAATTTTATCACATTCGTAGCTTATCTAATAAATACAAAACAGATGTGGACCTGTTTTGAAATTCAAACGTTTAAGGTGTGAAAATCATTCCTAATTTTGTTACATTTTTCACAACATTCTTCTCCATCTATATATATATTGTAACGTTACTGACTGACTCACTGATTCACTGACTCACTGACTGATTCCTCATCGCACAGCCTAAACGCCTGAAGCTAAAAACTTGAAATTTGGACCAGGTATTGGTCACTCCCCAAATCGATCCACTAAGACGGGATTTTTGGAAATTCGAATGTTTAGGGGGTAAAAACGGAATAATTAGGTAACCTTATATCTCCAAAACTAAAAGAGATACAAAAAAATGTAATACTTATCGTTGTTCTTTAGAAAAATAAGGGGACAGGTGTCTGGTACTTTTTTGAAATTCGGCCCCATTAGGGAGTAAACGGGTAAAATCGGAATTTTAGTACTTTTTTGCCACCCCATCTATCTTTTGAACCAATAAACATAAAAACAAAGCTTATACCACATTCGAAACTTATCAAAAAAATAATTTGGTCCTTCTCCGAAATTCGAACATTTAAGGGGTGAAAATCGTAGCTATTTTTGGTACATTTTTTCACAAAACATTTTTCTCCATTCATTGACATATTCGTACTAAATTATGGGCTCCCACTACAATACTGAAATTTTAAATACTAAAATGGGGGAAAAAATAGTACCAAAAAGGGGGAAAACGGGAAATTTGATATTTTACTTTAGCCTTTTGGTTATGCAACTGGCATTTTTTTTAATTATCGTTAGTGTTTGACCTTAAAACATAAGATTAAACATGCAAAGTCCTGAGTGGTTAAGAACCCATAAGGGGAAGTTCTTGGTACTTTTCTGTTCATTAACTGGTAGTTTTTGAATTTACGTTAGTATTGGACCTGTAAAAATAAAATTAAACATGCAATATCCTGAATGGATAAGAATCTATGACGGAACTTTTTGGTACTTTTTTGTTCCTTAACTGGTACTTTTTGAATTTCCTTTAGTATTGGACCTAGAAACATAAAATTCAATATGCAATGTCCTGGGTGGATGAGAATCTATAAAGGTGGAAGTACATAGCACGCGTTAGTTCGTCGACAAGTATCGTGCGTTTATAAACTTTAGCGCGTCAAAAACTGCAAGTTACACAACACGCGTTACAAAAGCCATTCCTGTCAGCTGTTTTTTATTTGTTTACTTATTTGTGCATTAAAAACGGGTTCGAAAGTATATCAAGATTTTGTTATTTTATTAAATTTATTCTTTTTGTATAAATATTGTATGTTTTTTAAGCACTTCAATAAGTTTTTCTTTCATGATTCACAAATTTGTTAAATCATTATTTTTATTGTCAGCAGATTACTTGTCAAAAACACACAAATCGTTAAAAAGTTCAAAGTTAACCAACTTTCTGGCGCAAACGCGTCAAAATATTTTGCATGTAGCTTGTTCTATGAAAACACACTAGCTTAACTTTTTTTGACAGAAGACGACAGAGCGCGCGCGCACTAACGCGTGTTATGTACTTCTACCTTAAGAATGAACTTTTTGGTACTTTTTTATTCTTTGATTGGTACTTTTTGAATTTCCGTTGGTATTGGACCTAGAAAGATAATATTAAACATGCAAGGTCCTGAGTGGATAAGAATCCATAAGAGGGAAGTTTTTGGTAGTTTTTTGTTCATTTACTGGTACTTTTTGAATTTCCGTCAGTATTGGACCTAGAAACATAAAATTAAACATGCACGATCCTGTTTAAATGAGAATCGTTTAGTGGGATCTTATTGGTACTTTTTTATTCGTTAGCTGGTACTTTTTGAATTTCCATTAGTATTGGACCTAGAAACATGAAATTAAACATGCAAGGTCTTGAGTGAATGACAATCTGTAAGTGGATCTTTTTGGTAGTTTTTCGATTTAAACTGGCACTTTTTTTAAATTTTCGCTAATATTGGTCTTACGAACATAAAATTTAACCTGCAAGGTCCTGAATGAATGAGAATCCCTAAAAGAGCTTATTGGTACTTTTTGGTTTTTAAGCTGGTACTTTTTCAATATCCGTTATTAATTAACTTAGAAACATAAAATTCAAGATGCAATGCCCTGACAGGATAAGAATCTATAAGAGGAAAGTTTGTGGTACTTTTTGTTCTTATACTGGTACTTTTTGAATTTCCTCAAATAGTGAACCTAGAATCATAAAATTTAACATGCAATGTCTTGAGTGGATGAGATTCTATAAGAGGGAACTTTTTGGTACTTTTTTATTCATTAACTGGTACTTTTTGAATTACCGTTAGTATTGGACCTAGAAAGGTAAAATTAAACAGTCAAGGTCCTGAGTGAATGAGAATCTGTTAGAGGGATCTTTTTTTGGCACCTTTTCAATTTCCGCATTTATTGGATCTAGAAACATAAAATAAATCTGCAAGGTCCTGAGTAAAAGAGAATCTGTAAGAGGGATTTTTTGAACTTTTTCGATCTCTAACTAATACTTTTTTTATAAACCGGTACTTTTTTAACTTAATATTTATTTTAAGTTAAAGAAATTGTCTGGTACTTTTACGAAATTCGTCCATTTTAATAAAAACTAAATAAAAATGATCAACTTATCTAAAAACTACAAATGCATATTTGGTACTTTTTCGAAATTCGAACGTTTAAGGGATGAAAATTGTACCTATGTTTGTTATTTTTTCAAATCTTTCATCGCAGAGCCTAACGTCTGAAACTAAAAGGTTGACATTTGGACCATGGGCTGGCCTCTCGCCAAAGGATCCTGCTATGCTCATACCTCCTTAACTAAAAGATATGAAAAGCATTAACACTTATTGTTGTTCATTAGAAAAATTCCCTAACCTCATATCTCCTTAACTAAAAGAGATACAAAAATAGAATACTTATTATTGCTCATTAAAAAAATAAACGGACAAGTTTCTGGTACTTTTGTGAGGTAAGGACTTTTTGGGGAGTAGAAGGGTAAATAAAAATTTTATCACATTCGTAGCTTATCTAATAAATACAAAACAGATGTGGACCTGTTTTGAAATTCAAACGTTAAAGGTGTGAAAATCATTCCTAATTTTGTTACTTTTTTCACAACATTCTTCTCCATCTATCTATCTATATATATATTGTAACGTTACTGACTGACTCACTGATTCACTGACTCACTGACTGATTCATCATCGCACAGCCTAAACGCCTGAAGCTAAAAACTTGAAATTTGGACCAGAGATTGGTCACCCTCCAAATCGATCCACTAAGACGGGATTTTTGGAAATTCAAATGTTTAGGGTGTAAAAAAAGGGTAAAAACGGGAAAATACGGTAACGTTATATCTCCAAAACTAAAAGAGATACAAAAAAAAGTAACACTTATCGTTGTTCTTTAAAAAAATAAGCGGACAGGTATCTGATACTTTTTTGAAATTCGGCCCTGGAGTAAACGGGTAAAACCTGAATTTTGGTACTTTTTTGACACCCCATCTATCTTTTGAACCAATAAACGTAGAATCAAAGTTTATACCACATTCGAAACTTATTAAAAAAACACGAATAAGAATTTGGTACCTTTTCGAAATTCGAACATTTAAGGGGTGAAAATCGTTACTATATTTGGTACTTTTTTTACAAAACATTTTCCTCCATTCTTTGACATATTCGTACTAAATTATGGGCTCCCACTACAATACTGAAAATTTTGATACTTTAAAGGGGGGGAAAATAGTACCAAAAATGGAAATACGGGAAATTTGATAGTATTGTTTAGCTTTTTGGTTCTATAACTGGTATTTTTTTAATAATCGTTAATATTGGACCTAGAAACATAAAATTCAACATGTAATGTCCTGAGTGGATAAGAAAATATGAGGGAAATTTTTGGTACTTTTTTGTTCATTAGCTGGTACTTTTTGAATTTCCGTTAGTATTGGACTTATAAAAATGAAATTAATCATGCAAGGTCTTGAGTGAATGACAATCTGTTAGAGGGATATTTTTGGTACTTTTTCGTTTTTTAACTGGTACTTTTTTTACAATTTTTGCTAATATTGGTCTTATGAACATAAAATTAAACCTGCAAGGTCCTGAGTGAATAAGTATCTCTGAAAGGGCTTATTGGTACTTTTTAGTTTTTAAACTGGTACTTTTTGAATATGCGTTATTATTGGACTTAGAAACATAAAATTCAAGATGCAATGCCCTGAGTGAATAAGAATGTATAAAAATAAAGTTGTTGGTACTTTTTTGTTCTTTAACTGGTACTTTTTGAATTTCCTAGAATAATAAAATTCAACATTCAATGTCCTGAGTGGACGATACAAATGCATATTTGGTACTTTTTCGAAATACGAACGTTTAAGGGATGAAAATTGTACCTATGTTTGTTACTTTTTCACAAGATGTTTTCGCCATCTATTTATCTTTCATCGCAGAGCCTAAACGTCTAAAGCTAAAAGGTTGACATTTGGACCAGGGGCTGGCCTCTCGCCAAACAATCCTGCTAACCTCATACCTCCTAAACTAAAAGAGATGAAAAACATTAACACTTATTGTTGTTCATTAGAAAAATTCGCTAACTCATATCTCCTTAACTAAAAGAGATAAAAAAATTGAATACTTATTATTGTTCATTAAAAAAATAAACGGACAGGTTTCTGGTACTTTTGTGAGGTACGGCCTTTTTGGGGTGTTAAAGGGTAAATAAAAATTATATGACATTCTAGCTTATCTAAAAAATACAAAACAGATTTGGACCTGTTTTGAAATTCAAAGGTTTAAGATGTGAAAAGCGTTCATAATTTTGTTACTTTTTTTACAAAATTTTTCTCCATCTATCGATATAATATAAGACTGTAAAGTTACTGACTGACACATCGTAATATCCTGAAGCTAAATAGCTAACATTTGGACCGGAGGCTGGCCTCTCACCAATTCGATCCCGCTAACCTCAAAAATCCAAAACTAAAAGAATTTAACACTGAATGTTGTTCATTAGAAAAATAAGAGGACAGGTGTCTGGTACTTTTTCGAAATTTGGTCCTTTTGGGGAGTAAACGCCTAAAACCTGTGCATATTTTGAAACCTTTTTGTCACGCTACCTCTGTATGTACATTAGAGACACAATTTTTCTGGACATCATTGCCCCAAGGGACTATATCTTATGGGCAATATGGGATAATAAAACACATTTTTCAGTTCAATTTAAGCCAAAAAATTTTTTTTTGCTCAATTGGCGAAGTCCCTCACGCCCACCAAAGTTTTTTTCCATCCTATGACAAAAACGTAATAAACTATAGGCTCCAACTGCAACATTGAAATTTTTAAAACATAAATGGGGAGAAAAAAGTATCAAAAAGGATAATACGGGAAACTAACTTTCTTTCATTTGCTTTTGTGTTCTACGAGTCGTACTTTTTGAATTTTCTATATTGAACTTAGAAGCACAAAATTATAGGTGCAAAGTCCTGTGTCAATATCAACCTATGAGATGAAAAATGTTGGAACTATTTTGCTAAAACCTATTTACATATTAGATTACAAAGTAGCGGGTTAAATGCTAGAATTTAAACAAATTTATACCTAGAAAAATAAGCTTTGGCATACAAATATGTCCACGAAGGAAAAGGAGACGCTAACGAAGTAGCGGGTTAAATGCTAGTCTATAAATATAAAATTGTAACGTTACTTACTTACTGACTGATTGGCTGATTGAAAGAGATACAAAAAAAATTTAATACATATCGTTGTTCTTTAGAAAAATAAGGGGACAGGTGTCTGAAATTCGGCTCTTTAAGGGAGTAAACGGGTAAACCCTGAATTTTGGTACTTTTTTCACAACCCATCTATCTTTATAACCAATAAACATTAAAACAAAGTGTATACCACATTCAAAACTTATCAAAAAAATACGAGTACGAATTTGGTACTTTTTCGAAATTCGAACATTTAAGGGGTGAAAATCGTAACTATTTTTGGTATATTTTTTCAAAATATTTTTTTCCATTCATTGACATATTCGCTCTAAATTACTACAATACTGCAATTTTTAATACCTTAATCGGGGGAAAAAATAGTACCAAAAAGGGGAAATACGGGAAATTAGATATTTTTCTTTAGCTTTTTGGTTCTACAACGGGTATTAATTAATTATCGTTAATATTGGACCTTAAAATATAAGATTTAACATGCAATGTCCTGAGTGGACAAGAATCTATGACGGAAATTGTTGGTACTTTTTTGTCCTTTAACTGGTACTTGTTGAATTTTCGTTAGCATTGGACCTAGAAACATAAAATTAAACATGCGATGCCCTGAGTGGATAAGAATCTATAACACTACGTGACAATTTTTTGACCAAATGAATTTGACACCTAATCTTTATGTAAAAATTTCCGCTGAATCCGCATATGAAGTCAGAATTGTCAGAAGTAAAACAGATATTCCAAAATAACCGTTATTTGTGTTTTTAAAAAAGATGCTGTGACTGAAGTGCAAATATCCAAAAACTAAAATTTTAGCCTATTTCAATACGAACATTTTGTGCCCAATAGGATCCAAATCGGTGCTTAAATGACAAAGTTATAGAAGATTAATTGAATTAACCCACAACAAATAAATATACAAAGCTAAATTTTTAGTAACAATAAATATTAAAAATTGCTTAAAACTATTGAATTTCTATGTGGGTTAATTTACTAAATCTTTTGTAGCTTTGTCATTTTTGTACCAATCTATGTCTTGTTGGGCGCAAAATGTTCATATTAAAATAATCTAATGTCGTATGCAAAAAAACATTGGGATTTTTAAATCATTGGTTTAAAAAAAATAACTTGAAAAGAGCAAAATTGAACAAAATCATAAAATTTTCAATGAAGCTTGAACTTTGGTCCCCTTTAACTCTGTAATTTCTTGACCAATCTTTACAATTCGTTTAAAATTTTTGAAGATATTTGCATTTCAGTCACATCATCTTTTTTAAAAACACAAATAACGGTTATTTTGGAATATCTCAAAAACTGTACCACTTTTGACAATTCGGACTTCATATTCGGATTCAGCAGAAAATTTTACATAATGATAAGCTGTCAGATTCTTTTGGTCACGACTTTGTTGAAATTTTGTCACGTAGTGTAACAGGAAAGTTTTTGGTACCTTTTAGTTCTTAAACTGGTACTTTTAAACATCCGTTATTATTGGACTTAGAAACAAAAAATTCAAGGTGCGATGCCCTGAGTGGATAAGAATCTATAAGAGGAATTTTTTTTGTTCTTTAACTGGTACTTTTTGAATTTCCGTTAGTATAGGACCTTGAAACATAAAAATAAACATGCAAGGTTTTTAGAAAATGACAATCTGTTAGAGGGATCTCTTTGGGACTTTTTCGTTTTTTAACCCTGTCGGGACGGAGTTTTATTCCGAAACTTTAAATATTTGTATTGGAAATTTTTGCATATTCTAAGAGATATGGTAAAAAGAAAATGTTCTGCATACTTAGAAA
Organism: Pollenia angustigena; assembly: GCA_930367215.1. Taxonomy (NCBI): domain Eukaryota; kingdom Metazoa; phylum Arthropoda; class Insecta; order Diptera; family Polleniidae; genus Pollenia; species Pollenia angustigena. The sequence goes on from OV884061.1 coordinate 15,900,071, forward strand.
TCCTAAAATCGTCCTTTTATCCTGGGACATATTATCGCAATAAGCATTTTCGGTGGGACATATAATCCCAAAAAGGTTGCCAACAAGCAGTGTTGCCAAAACTTGGTGACCAAAAATGGCTAAATTTACGGAAAATAATGGCTAAAAAATGGCTAAAAATGGGCTAAAAAATGGCTAAAGGCTTTTTTAAATAAAAACACATTTAAATTCAATAACAAAACAGAAATAATTCATTTAAAGCTATTTACGATAAAATTGTGAGTTAAGATCAATTTCTTAAATAAAATTAATATTAAAATAAATTAATATCGAAAAATTAAATCAATGAAAAATTCGATGTCGTTATTGTTCATCTCATAGGAATCACTCATTAGTTTCAAATAATCATATGCTTTAAATAATTTGAAGGTAAATCATAATCACGACAACATTTACCCAAGCTTTTGAGTCCAGTGCCCATCTTCTGTAACTCTCGCGTCGAGAAAGTTTTCGATTGAAATGTGTGAAATGAAACAAAAATGCCATAAATTGAAACAAACAGCTGTTTTTCCCACTTAACTGTGTCTGTAACTTTTTTTGGCGAGTACAAGCTGTCACGTAAGGAAATTACTAGCCAATTTACAGAAAAAGTGTGTCTGTAAAATTTTGGTGAGAAAAGTTCCCGCTTTGAACTGTCAAATAAACTCACGAATAAAAATGGGGCGAGAAAAAATTTTAACACTAAAAAACAATTAAAAATACAAAATGCAAAGAATAATAATAATAATATTTTATTCTTGGCACATTTTTCATTGTTTTATTATTTTGTCGTTAAAAAATTTTCAATTTAAGTAAATTTTGGTCGCCGTCAACGATATGTGTTACTGGCGTTCTGAACGTCTGCAATGTCACATCGGCTTCGAGTGCAATATTATGACATTTATAACGTAACGACGTAATCTCTTTTGATAGTTTTCGACATGAGTTACAGACACACATTTTTTTCACTTTTCGAGAAACGATGGAATATTTTGTTTCACATGGGTACAGATCTACAATAAAAAACAAGTAAGAAAATATAGTCGGTTAAGCCCGACTTTATGTTACTCTACACCACATTAGAACCTTTTTACCAAATCTTATCAAATAATCTCTAAATTGCGACCTGTACTTTGTTCACAAGGTTTACATGGACAGCCAGCCAGTCGGACAAACATCGTTAATTCTACTCAGAAAGTGATTAATCGGTATACGCAAAGGTGGGCTAATGACCAATATTTTAAGGTGATACAGACATCAGCACAAACGCATAGTACCCTCTCGACTATTGTGGTGGTGGTATAAATATTGTATTGTTATGGTAAAAATATTTACCTAATTGATAAAATGGAATAAACGGCTGCTTAATGTAACCTATTTCTCAAATTACTTTTAACGATGTTTACTTGGCTAAACACCCTCTCTACTTCAGCATAAGACCATGGAAGTGAGAGCAACTTTATAGTCAATTCTGAAATTTCTAAAACAATTTTGTTACCGCCTGCATCCCTTTGTTGAAATACTTGCAACCAGAAAGAAACAGCGATGTTTGTGTTGATCCATTTTATAAATTGAATAGTGGAATACTCTTCCTTTATTTTGAAAGATGTTTCAGCGTCATAGTTTATAGCGATTTTCAACATTTGTAAAAGTTGTGATTCAAATTAAAGGCGTTTTAGTTGTTCAAAATGTTTATTTTACTTTTATAAATTATATAATAAAATAAAAATTATTCCTTCAAAAGAAAAATGGCAAACAAATTTTTATGGCTAAACAAGTTGAAAAATGGCTAAAAAAATGGCTAATGGCTAAACTCATTTTTTAATGGCTAAACAGGGTAAAAAATGGCTAAATCTAGCCACTAAATGGCTAAATTGGCATAACTGCCAACAAGTGTTTTTGGTGGGTGATTCAAATAAAAAAAATATATAAAACAAGAAAAGATAAGTGTAAGGGCCCAAAACACTTGTAGCACAAAGCTTTGTTGCAGCCTGAGCATATCATCTTTGTGCGCTAACAGCAACGCCTTTCTTGCTCAACTGGCAAGTGGTTTCCAACATTCTGGCTATCAGTCTTTGGGCGTTTGGGAGTTCTTCCGCCCCGGAGACGTGGCATTGCCGCTTGTCTTTTATTTTCATCGAAAATCATAGCTTCAGCCATTGGGACCAGAAAGTTTTTCAACGATAATTTTTGTTTCTTACGTTCAGTGTAAACAATCCACGAGTTTAACAGGCTAGCCGTCAGCAGTTTGAAGAATACTTTCCTCCACCAATTTTGGGACTTCCAATCGTTATCATTAACGGTCGTTTTCTGGTCGGCTAAGTCGACTCCTCCTATGATTCTATTGTAGTCGTTGATACTTTCAGGGCACTTGGCTTTCTTCTTTGAACCGTCCTTTTGCTTCCTATCAATGTCTACAAGCGATGGCGCATGACAATTAGAAGCTAAAAGGACTTATTTTGAATCCATCTATCGAACTGCCAAAATTCCACCAGAGTTAGTGTGAAGTTGGCTTTCTCATCTGTTCAGCTTTCCTATAAATTTAGTAGTATTTTTTCGGTTTTGCATATATGTTCCAAGTGCCAGACTCCTCAAAATCCCATCTGAGTCTGAATCTTCGCATAAAATAACGTAAAAAACGTTTTGGGACTACATATATATCCCAATTTTATAAAATCTACCAGAACCTAACTTTTATGATTGTAAAAGACCATGAACCAATTTAATTTTATAAATCAAACACTTTTCTATAAAAATTTACACAACTTTACTAAATTACACTGTTTGTGCAGCCACTTTCAGCAAATTAACGATCCAGACTGTTGAAATTTATACGATGTTGTGATATTCATCATTAAGTGTAATGCAAATGCTGACATGTACCGTTGTGTTTTTATTTACATTAAATAAGAAACAATTAAGCCTGGTTTTGGGACTACTTAAATTAGAAATTGCATTGAAAATGAAGAAAATACGAAAGTTTAAAAATCAGTAGGATGTATATCCCAGTAGTCGCGATAGAATTAACTGGTACTTTTTAAAATTTTCGCTTGTATTGGTCTTATGAACATTATATTAAACTGGCAAGGTCCAGAGTGAATGAGAATCACTAAAGGCACTTATGGGTACTTTTTAGTTCTTAAACTGGTACTTTCTTATTTTCCCTTAGTATTGGACATAGAAACATAAAATTAAACATGCAAGGTCCTGAGTGAATGAGAATCTGTAAGAGAGCTTTTTGATACCTTTTTGTTCTTAAGCTGGTACTTTTTTTAGATAAACTGGTACTTTTTTAATATAATATTTATTTTTCTGCATTAAATAAAAAAAAGCAAATAGGTGTCTGGTACCTTGACGAAATTTGTTCAGTTTTAGGTAGTAAACGTGTAAAACCTGTAATATGGAACTTTTTTGTCCACCATCTAGCTTATAAATCAATACGCATAGAAATAAATTACATAATTACAATTACATAACATTTGTAACTTATCTAAAAAATACAAGTGCGCATTTGGTACTTTTTCGAAATTCGAAAGTTTAAGGGGTGAAAATTGTACCTTTGTTTGTTACTTTTTTCAAAAGATTTTTTTCTCTATCTATTTACCTTTCATCGCTGAGCCTAAACGTATGAAGCTAAAAGGTTAACATTTGGAACTTAGACTTGCCTCTCGCCAAATCGATACTGCTTACCTCATACCTCCTAAACTAAAAAAATAAAAAACCTTAACAGTGTTAATTTAATTTAACACTTATTGTTGTTGATTAGAAAAATTCGCTAACCTCATGTCTCCTAACCTAAAAGAGATACAAAAATGAAGTACTTATTATTGTTCATTAAAAAAATTAACGGACAGGCTTCTGTTACTTTTTTGAGGTACGGCCTAATTGGGGTGTAAAAGGTAAAATAAATATTACACCACATTTTTTATTTATTTATTTATTTGTCTATGGAATATAATCCTAACAGACTTCTTAATTTAATACAAATTGATTTTACAAAATATATACAAATGTGAAATCAAAATTATGTGTTAAAAAGATTTATAATTTAGTTTTAATATCAGTGGGACTAGAAGAATAGTCACATTCGTAACTTATTTTAAAAATACAAAACAGATTTGGACCTTTTTTGAAATTCAAACGTTTAAGGTATGAAAATCGTTCCTAGTTTTGTTGCTTTTTTCTCCATCTACCTATATAAAATAAAATTGTAATGCTACTGACTGATTCATCATTGCACATCCTAAACTCCTGAAGCTAAAAAGCTGACTTTTGGACCGGAGGCGGGCCTCTCGCCAAATCAATCCCGCTAACCTCAAAAATCAAAAACTAAAAGAGAAACAAAAAAATTAACACTTATTGTTGCTCACTAAAAAGTAAGAGCTCCTTTTGGGGAGTAAACGCGTAAAACCTGTACATATTTTGGAACCTTTTTGTCACGCCATCTATCTTTTAAACCAAAACATTTTCTTCATTCTATGACATAAACGTATTAAATTATGGGTTCCCACTACAACATCGTTATTTTTGATACATAAATGGGGAGAAAAAAGTATCAAAAATATTAATACGGGAAATTAACTTTCTTTCATTTGCTTTTTTGTTCAACGAGTGGTACTTTTTGAATTTTCTTCAAACGCGGCTGGTTTGTTTAATTCACTTTTATTATTTATGAAAGTTCATTTGGTTTTCATGTATTTAATGAATTAATTTTTAACAATATGTTCACTATTTTTATACCCTCGTTTTATTCGACTGGAAATCACGCTGTAAAATTTCGTAAATATCCGTCCATAATTTACCCTAGGCCCCACATAACCCCTACTCCCGGAAAACCGTATAGTACGCCTAAAACCCTAATTAACAATGCAATCATAACAAATTTTGGCACGCACAGTTTAATAGGACTAGAAATTGCACTGGAAAGTTTCGTGAAGATCGGTCCATAATTAAACCTAGACCAATATAAACCCTCCTCCCGGAAAACAGTTTAGTACGCCCTAAACCGTAAAAAATAATGCTATCATAACAAAATTTGGTACATGAGAGTTTTATAGGAGTAGCAATAAGACTGTGAAATTTTGTGAAGATGGGTCTATAATTTACCCTAGGCCTCATATAAAGCCCACTCTGGTAAAATAATTAAATACGCCTAAAACCGTAGCAGATATAGATATTGCGATAAACTTTCTTTCTTTCTTTCTTAGCTTCATATGGTCAGAAAAAATGTTATGCAATTTCGTCATATACGGTCCATAAGATACCTTAGATCCAATTCTAGCAGCCTTCTGAAATTCACTGCAAACTCTTAAACTAATTGCACCGCTGTATTGAAACTAATGTTTTTTAATACCAGAAATCACTCTGCAGAATTTGGGATGATTGGTTTATAGCTAACCATGGCTTCAATATAAATTGCCCTCCTGAAAATCATTTAGGTTCGGTTTAAACTGTTACGAATCATGATATTTTACTCAAGCTAGTTAAAATTGCTAAAAAAAAAGCATTAAACTTTCTGATTGTCGGTCAATAGTTTTATAAAGGTCTTATAAAGGTAATAATAACACATAGACATCATACAGATATTACTCCTAAAACATTCGAGCTGTCGGTGGAGGGTATCAAAGATTCGGCACAGCCGAATAAAGCACTCTAACTTGTTATTTATAATACTTCATAGTTCAGTATGACGGCTTGGCGAATATGATATATGCCATTCATATATATAAGTTGAAGCTATCTCTTTTGAAACACCAAAAAATGTTTATATATCAGTCAAAAGACACGTGCGAACGTAGCGTTCGTTACGCAGGATTTGCCCAAATGACTTGATTACACTTTGAGGTAGAAGTTAAGGCATGTTCAATACATTTGGGATATCTATTGGGAAAGGTGTTTTAAGATCTTCTAAAATAAATTTAATAAGAGGAATGTAACCTACAACTCGGTAGTAATCTTTAACATTTTGGAAGTGATTATTTCATTCAAATCTTGTCTTTTGATTGGAACCTCGATTTGAACGCAAATAACTTTAACTTTAAAAAATCGCTTTAAATTGTTCTTCGCCTTTATTTAATTTCTCTTCAAGGCACATAATTAAAGTTTTGATAAAACGAATGCAATCAAAATAAATATTTGCAACAAAATGCAATATGAGTTATTGGAAGCTCGTCTAAGAATAACTGCACAGTTTAAAATAATGCAGCTTGCTGTGACAAATTTATTCAATCATCTTAAATGCAATTTTTAAACAAACAACATGTAAAACAAAATTGCATTGGCTGCTGAATCAGAAGATTTTGATTAACTTCCCTAGAGGGAAGCGAACTGACACCAAAGTAGTCCTGTGATAGGTCTTTGGTGGTAGAGACCGGTTCTAGTTTTAACACTTTTCTATGATGTCAATTGACATCATTTGACCAGTCACAAATCTATTCTCAATGGACGTGTTTAGCGACAGTATTAGCGATGTAGTATTATTTCAATAAAACAAGTCCTAGAATTAAATTCAAGAGCCAAATTTTAGAAAGTTCCAAACAAATGTATCGCACCACCGGTGATGACTGTACTGTAATTCATTACTTTTTCTACCTTTTTGTTCTCCATAAACCAGTTACATGATTGGTTCTCCTTTCAATGGTCATGAGTTCTTTCTTTTTGTACCTGTTCTATTTTCACAACTCCCAGGACCAGTCAGTGGGACCAACTGACACAAATTTCCCGCAGGGTAGTTTTTGAAATGACAAATATTGACGGATAATTATTTTTCTTTTACGTTTTTAAGTTACCCTTGTTACATACTATACATGTTTCTATCGATATGTAGAACTCAAAGAATAAATAACATAAGTTTTAATAATTTTACACAAATGTATTTATTTAAATAAATCAATGTATGTACATTTTTCCATTGACATAATATAATGTATTTTATTTTTAAAGAAATCACAAATTGGGGCTAAAGCTTAAAATAAAACGGAACCGTGTTTTCAACTATTAATTATTGAGCCATTGATATGCCGACTTCGAATCTTCTTTTATGTACCGGACATACTGTTGCCAGATTTGATGAAAAATAGCATACTGACAATTTATGCATTAAATTTGATATGTTTTCAAACCAAACAGCTAGTTCGAATTATATACATATATAATTATTTTAATTAAACTGCGAGAAATACTAAAAAAATCTTGAAAACTTATGCGTTTTCATAATAACGATTTGAATATTATACATATTAGGGAAACCAGATTTAAAAAAAACGAATCAGCTTGAAACCGAAAATATCGTTTTTAGTATATTTTAAAATAGATTTCTAGACATAATCCTCTTGGCTTTATTCTTTGAAATTTTGTAATTTATATGTAAAATGAACTGTATTCTAAACAAAACACTAAGACTAGATTCAGAAATGGATTTTAAGATCGTAGAAATTCATCGCATCGTTAAAAACGATAGTTTTGAAAATTTTGAAATTTCGAAAATTTTTTATTTCATTTTCGAGATGATTAAGAATATTTTGATAGGCTTAGGAATGTATATGTTGTAAATTATATATGTATATGTACATTAGGGGTACAACCAAAATAAGGCCCTATCACCACGCTGGAGCCGATGTTGTGCTGAAATCGAAAAATGATTACTCAGGTCATTTCGGAACAAAAACGTTCCGCGTCGAAGCCGATTTCTGAAAGCCCTTAAAATTTTTTTTTATTTATTTTGTCAAAATTTTGGATTTTTGCAAAATTTTGTAAGTTTCCAAAAGTTTTTATTTTATAATTATTTAACTATTAACATTTCTTAATGTAATTATATGATTATAATTAGAATTACAATCTAAAAACTATCTTTGTTAAGTGAAATTAACTTAAGATTAAGAGTTCGTGTTGATTTGCATTGGGGGAATATATCTTGTACGACTTTGATGGCGCGTTCAGCACAAATGTTGCTGCGTTGTGTTTTTGGAATTCTTGATTCATCTTTCACCCAATGTCTTAGAAAGCATATCTGAGCATTAGTAAAGCCTGATAATGATTTGTTTCAGGCTTCGAAGTCATTTTTATTGTAACAATGATCTGAAAACCAAATGTTGTATCAAGGTCCACATATAAAATTTTGCAAAAACAGAGTTGAATTAGAAAAAGTCGGTTGTTTGTAACTAGTTTATCTCAAAAGCTAATTACAAACCTGTTTATACACAGAAAAAAATATTGCCGAATTATTTTCAAACAAACGCTTGTTTGAAATTTTTTTTAATTTCTATAAATTTTTTTTACTGATTCAAACAATATTTTTGTTTGATTTTTATTTAACCAACAAAAATGTGGACAACTCTTCAAAAATATAATAAACGCGTTATTGGTGTCAACTTTTCATAATTTTGTATGAAATATTTAACGCTCTTTAATTTTGTCGTCTTTTTGCATTTTTTTTATTTGATCGTAAGCAACACTTTATGTAAAATATAAGAACAACAACAAAAAACACACACAGTCTATTTATGGACGCTTTAAAAAAGTGCAACCAAGGCGAATTGACTAGAAGGTGGGGTCAAGTCAACATGTGGTGTTTTTTTTCTGTGGTCGACTTGTCAAAGTTTGTATACAAACTAGTTTTTTATGTAAACAAACCTGTTTTTTTTACTAACAATATTTTTGACAACCAGACCACAGCAGCATTGTAGTTGTAGAGTTGACCTCACCTTCTAGTTAATTCGCCTTGAGTGCAACTATAAGAAAAACAATAGCAGAAACAACATTACAAGAAACAAAATCCCGTATTAAATTTTTAAAACTCTTTGGTTAAATACATCAAATACAAAAATAGAATGATGGCGAAAAACATATCGAGTCGGTCTGCTGCCGTTTTTGGTTCCATTTCTTCTTTAGCAAAGGAAAGGATACAGCAACAGAGAGTGATAAAGAAAAACATTGTGTTGTGTGTATAAATAAGACTTCGTTCAAAAATTATTCCAACAAAAAAAATGTGTCTTATTAAAGCCAGCCGGCGGCTCTGCTCTGCCGTCATCTTCTCATGCAGTGCTTACTTGTGTGCGCGTCATTCCCGTAAAACTAGACCAAAATTACGTTCATATTGAAATAACACTCCGAATCACATGAAGAATTTTATGTAGAATCAAATTGGTTTAAGTTTGAAATAACAGTGAGAAGCTTCAGAGACAACATATGCGTGAATTTAATGCTGGGTACACACAGTGCAATCTACATGCAATCTGTTTCAATGCAACCTCAAAATATCAAAGCATTTTGATGTTGATGCAATCTGGAATGAATGAAAATGAATTTAATTTTATTAATAAATGAAGTGTGTACCCAGCATAAGAAAGATTCTAAACACTATCCCGCAGAACGAGAGAGAATATATTTATGTATTTTCCTGTAACACATGTTTCATTTTTTTGTTTTCCCCTTTATTTACAGAAGCACTCACAATTAAAAGACACAAGCAAAATGGCCCGATTTGGGTTTTCATCATCATTCTACTTTGAAAATTTTATGTACTATTTAACTTAATAATTTTTACAAACAGAATACGGGAATTTTTTTCCTTTTATAAATAATTTTAAATATGAAAATTAAAAAATTTATGTTTTTATACCCTCCACCACAATTAGTTGTGAAGAGGGTATATTAAGTTTGTCATTCCGTGTGAAACTTTTTTATTATTCATCTCAGACCCCATAAAGTATATATATTCTGGGTCCTTGAGTAATTCTAAGTCGATTTAGCCATGTCCGTTGGTCTGTCTGTCCGTCTGTTGAAAACACGCTCACTTTCGAACAACTCAAAAGAAATGAACAACCTTGGTGCCAAATTGCTTGTAGTTATCCTAAGCAGTTTGGGATTGAAATCCAGCAAAATCGGACCGGAGCTATGAATCAAAATGTGGAACCACCACCTAAAAAAATTGATAATTTTGTTACAAAAAAAAAAAAACATAAATGCTGGAACAAGGCACGGAATGAGATAAGATTTTGGAAAAATTTTTTTTATTTGACTGGAAATCACGCTGTTAAATTTCATGAAGATCCGTCCATAATTTACCCTAAGCCCCATATAAACACTGCTCCCGGAAAAGAGTTAAGTACGCCTAAAACCGTAAAAAATAACTCTAGCGTAACAAAATTTGGTACGTCACAATTTTTTAGGACTAGAAATAACACTGTGAAATTTCGTGACGATCGGTTTATAATTTACCTTAGGCCCCATAGAAACCCTACTCCCGGAAAACAGTTTAGTACACCTAAAACCATAATTAATAATGCTATCATAACAGAAATTGGTACGTCACAGTTTTAAAGGACTAGAAATGACGTTGTGAAATTTCGTGATGATCGGTCCATAATTTACCCTAGGCCCTATATAAACCCTACTACCGGAAAACAGTTTAGTCGCCTAAAAGCATAATTAATAACAAATCGTCACAGTTTAAGATAATAATAACATCATACAGATATTACTCCTTAAACATTCGAACTGTTGGTGGAGGGTATCAAAGATTCGGCACAGCCGAATATAGCACTCTTACTTGTTCTTTTTATAGTGTTGTTATTGTTTCTTTATAAAAAAAAAAATAAAACAGGATTTTATGGATTCAATATTGAACAATGTTTAAAATTGATATGAAACAATGATAATTTTAAATAATGTCCATACTTTTGCAGAAATTTACTATGATTTTTAATCAACATTGCGCAATGTTAATTTAACATTGATATTTATTTCTGTGTGTAGCGCCATTAAAAATGACTTCTACTTGGATCTATCGGATGCTAGAAGTTTAAGTTGCTTTCAACTTTTGTTTTGCGTGCTCGACTCTCTATTTGACGTCACCATGTGTGGGATGGTCTGCCCTGTAGTGCGATTCACTAACTTTTATAACGACAATCGAATCGTTAAAATTAGTATAACGAAAATTTATCAAATATGCTATTCTGTAAAATTTTTAACGATATTCGCTGTCTTTTAAAGTCAGCTGTTTGTTACTTTAAGCAATTTTTTGTCGTTATTTTAGCGACAATAATTAAGTTTGTGTTTATTTTATCGATCAAATGTTATTATGTTGAAAAAGCTTACATACATTCAAAGATACATATATTCATATGTATATGTATGAACAAAAACAAAATAATAAATTTAAAATTTTCAAAAGAAAGCGAATTAAGAACAAATATAAAATTCTAAATGTAAAATTCACAAAAAAAATATAAAACCGCAAATTAACCCTTCGTCTTACTTATTAGTCTGGCCAGAACTTTTTCAATGCATTTTGAATGAAAAAACATGTGTTACAAGGGGGGTTAAGAACAATTTCACATGTTTTTATTTTATTCTCTTTTGTGCTTTTCGTTTTTTTTTTTACATTTTGTAGACAGAGATGTTACACAAAAACTGCTGTGTACTATGGCTGTAGGAAATATCGCCCAAAGAAAAATGGCCCAAAAAAAAAATGAAAAATCGCCCAAATGAAGAATCGCCCAAGCGAACATGAAAAATGACCCAAAAAGGTAAATATGAAATTTTGCCCAAAAAAAACGAAAAAGGGCCGAAAAAGAAAATGAAAAATGACCCAAAAACGATTTTTTTCCCAAAAAAAAAAAAAAAAAAAAAATTACTAAATTTGCAAAAAAGTGTTTATTATTCATATAAATTTAGGTGACATGGCATAACGTCCAGTGTCGTAGAGTCCTTGGACACTTTTAAAGTGTCATAATGTCCATCGAAGACGAGGACGAGGACGTTATGACACTTTGCAACGTCCGCAACTTAACTTATAATCAAAAATGAGTACATTTTTTTTTAAAATACCGTTAAAATTTCAAGTGATTTTTTTGAAGATACGTATTTAACCATAATATGGTTGTCGGTGACAATGATTTGGTTAAATTAAACATAATATGGATAAAATATTTTTATAGCTTTTACTCCGGGTGTATATATTAAATATATATATCCAAAATAAGGATTTCATCTTGTATGGTATAACAAATACTGGCTTCGCTAACTAAAGCTTCTCTGTATAGCCGGCCTTCGGCCGGGCGCAAGGATTTTCTCCTCTATGGTATAACAAAGACCGGCTTCGCTAACTAAAGCTTCTCTGTATAGCCGGCCTTCGGCCGGGCGCAAGGATTTTCTCCTTTATGGTCTAACAAAAACCGGTTTCGCTAAGTAAAGCTTCGAAAAACTGCCTTGTTTCCGAACAAGGCCGACTACGCAGAGAAGCTTTAGTTAGCGAAGCCGGTGTTTGTTATACCATAGAGGAGAAAATCCTTGCGCCCGGCCGAAGGCCGGCTATACAGAGAAGCTTTAGTTAGCGAAGCCGGTGTTTGTTATACCATAGAGGAGAAAATCCTTGCGCCCGGCCGAAGGCCGGCTATACAGAGAAGCTTTAGTTAGCGAAGCCGGTCTTTGTTATACCATAGAGGAGAAAATCCTTGCGCCCGGCCGAAGGCCGGCGATACAGAGAAGCTTTAGTTAGCGAAGCCAGTATTTTTTATACCATAGAAGAGAAAATCCTTATTTTCGATATATATGTATATATTTAATATATACACCCAGAGAAAAAGCTACAAAACCATTTTTAAAAAAATTCTACCGATATTATGTTTAATGTAACCAAATCATTGTCGCCGACAACCATATAATGGTTAAATTAGTTTCTTAAAAAATAGTTTTGTTGTTTGCAACCATAATAAAACATGGTTTTCTCTGCTATGTAAGATTATGGTAGAATTTTAAAAATAGCCCATTTTTTTGGGCCATTTTTCATACAACATTTTTAATTAAAATTTAAAAAACGAAAAATCACCCAACAATAACGATAAATAGCCCAAAAGTTTTGGGCCATTTTTCATATGAAATCAGGCCCAATTTTACATGCAATTTTTTTGGGCGATTTTTCATTTCTTGGCGATATTTCCTACAGCCGTGTACTATCGTTAAAAAATTTACAGAATCACACTATCGTTACTGCAAGCGAATATACATAATTGTCGACAAATATTACGATTGTCGGATCGTTAAAAGTTAGTGAATCGCACCACTGATTACGACTTCCTTGGGGGTTCTACTCAATGGCTGTTTTGGTGATATCGCCGTCTGGTTTTCTAATCGTTACGAATTTCATATTAAATGAGGACTCGGTTTGTTTTTTGCCATAAACTTGTTTCATTAAATAAAGTTTAGGAAATTCTACAAAACTAGAAAAAAAACAATTTACTTTTTATTTAAGAAAATGTTTCCAAATGGTGGTTTTTCATATGTCGTATCGAAACAATAAAACTTTACCTAAAAGCAACATTTACTCGTACGTTTATTTTGAAAAATATTTCTTCATACCTTTTGTAGCTAAATAACGTTTAGAAGTTATCCTTTGAAGGAAGTTTACGTTAATTTTAATTATCCGCTTAAAAAAGTTAATATATTCTGTTTTAAAATATTTTCTTTCTTTCTTTTATTCAACTTTTTTTATAGAACATGTGGTCCTTTGGGTCATCTTTAAGCGATGAAGTAACATCCGCCGAATTTTCTTGTATAAACAATGATCGTTATCGAAATTTAGTCACTGGATTACATTTACAATCACTAACTCAACGTCATCATTTTCACCAGCATAAGCCAGCGTCTAGTCGCATCCATGCAAAAACGCAGCAACAGCAAAACACTTTGCGTAATAATATTTCAAACCAGCAACATGATGTCAGGTTTGCAAATCAAACATTTTTCTGTAATTAAAAAATTATATCAATTTGTGTCATTATTGAAAAAAATTTAACAAGCAAATTAACGATTTTGCCATTTTGTAACATTTTGAAGAACACTTGTTATCGCAAATTCAGCTGTTTTAAAAATATACACGAAAACTTGTTAGAGTTGTTTATTTATTGTTAATTTTATTAATATTTTATTTAAAAAAAATCCTGTTTGAATATTGAACATTTATGGCCTGTTCATCGATTTCGACCAAAGACTTCGTTCGCTTAACTTACATGTAAAACAAAAGTAACAACTTTTGATTTTTTTTTGTTTTAAAGCTAAGATCCCACTATCGGCTCAAATAGCACAATCTGTGACGATTTTTATCGTGCAATATCGGCGCACATTTTAAAACATTGCACAATTTATTCTTGGGTGGTCCCATTATCGTCGCACATTGTGACAATTGTTTTCGGTTCATATCGGCCAAAACTCAATTGCGACAATAATTGGTACAATGCGGTCACACTATCGTGCTATTTGGGCAAATTAAATCATATGTTTTTGTTTATTTGCTTGTTGGCAGATATCATTTTACTTTAGAAATTCGCAAAATTCTCCGTCTGAATATTCCATTATGTTTCCTAACAATTTTAAATAATATATTTATATATAATAAAAAATTTATACAATTTTATTCAAACTTACTGCACTTGTTCTTTTTTTTTTTGTAATTGTTGTTTTATAAAAAGATGTTTACAAACCAGGGACGGCAAGATCGATACAACTGCAATGTTTTGTGGTGAAGGCGAATTGTTTTCTTTCATTTAACAGTAGAAATGTACTATTTAACGTTTAAATACATAAATAATAGATAAAACAAATGTATTTTGGTACAATTAAGCTCAAAAAAGTAAAATTTTTTTAGCCAGTTGGTGCAATTTAAAAATTTCGTTTTGCCATCCCTTGTTTCGGCGCTGATTGGCGACTGTTATCGGCGCGCAAGTGGCCGATAAAAATCGGTACATATTAAGAATTTGATTGCTCCACATTGTGCAAAAGAGTGTTCACATTATCGGCGCATCAAGGTAAATTTTGATTGTCCACAGTCAGCACAATTTCGGCACAGATTGTCGCATATTCAAAAATTTTGACCGTTCCCACTATCGGCACATGAAATACGACAAAAATTGGTACATTGCGCCGATAGTGGGATCTTAGCTTAAGTGTAAGTTACCCCGGGTCTCCACGTAGCAATATTTATTGCGGCAAACGTCAAATTTGCTTGCTCCATTAAATTTGCGACGTATAGACCGCAAATTGCCATGAGTGGCAATCCATTGCGCAATGATTGCTCTTCTGATTGCTTGAGCAATTATTGCTTAGCAATCTGCTGTCAAATCAGTTGTAATTTATCGGACCATTCATTTCTCTGTACGGTTGTTTATTTATAAGTGTGTTTATTTATTAAAAAAACAATCAAGAAAAAGCCGCTAAGTGAAAAAATACGTCAACAAAATACAGAAAAAGTTTTTATATATTATATTTTTAGATGAACGTCAATATAAACAAAAGCAAACGACGAATTTGTTTTTTGTATATTTTTATTTTTTCAATAGAACAATACAAGTTTTAGGTTTTTTTTTCATACGCAAATAAACAAAAAAGTAATACAAAACACAGCTACGACAATTACAATTATTTAATTTAAAAAAGAAAATTTAACAACCACTTCAAAACACAACATAAAACATTTGTTATGAATACAGCCACAAAACTTTATACAACTACTCGCGGTGAAAATTGCAAATTTATGGCAAAGCAATTTCAAGTGTTCTCCAGCAATATAATCAGCAATTATTGCTCCATTGTCCTGTCATTGTTCTGCCGACATTATTGCTTGTACTTTAGCTTCGTACAGACGATGGTCAGATCTTACAATGTTTTAATTTGTCTGACAATGGTGCCATTGTCAGTTGCATTATTTTACACATTTTCCAAATGAAAATGAGCCTACAATGTTCACACAGTTGCAAGACATTTTTAGGCAATTTTAATGACAACATTGTAAGATCTGACCATCGTCTGTACGAAGCTTTAGCAATAAAAATTGCTACGTAGAGACTATGCTTTTGCAAAAGTACAAAAAACAAATACTTAAACCAGGGATGTCAGCGCCTTGCACAATTGTGCAAATTAATTCACATGTACGCTTACGCTCTTTTATTTTGCGAGCGTAAAATATAATTGTTTACTGAGAAACACTCTCATTCAGCGGGAAATATCGCAAATATTGCAAGGCCTGTCTTGAGGCCTCTAAATATATTTATGTATATAAATAAATATACAATAACTGTATGTAGGTACATCTTTTTTTTTGTTTTATTATCTTTTTTATTTTATTTATTATCTATGTTTTTGTTTTGTTTTATTTCTGTTTTTGACATTGTACAATGATTTTAAAACAGGGATTTCCATTTCTTTGCACAATAGTGCAATTGTGGTTATTTTTTAAGATAGAATTTTAAAATTTTATAAAAATATATATGTAAAGTGAATCCTAATCAACAAAAATTTCAAATTTTCAAAATAATTGTTTTGCATTTAAGCTAACGATATGTGTTTTGTTCGTGAAAAAAATTCGTTGATGCCTGTAACAGGGTCCCTTTTTCTTTCGTTAAAAAGACGTACCTAAATGCAGAAATTATTAAGAAAAGAAAAAGCCAAAAGAATTTGTTGGTATTTTGTGATTGTAAAAATATTTTTGTTTCTGTACCAATCGCGTCGGTGGGTTTTTTTTTTTGAAAACTCTTTTCTAAAGTAGGTAAAAATATTTAAAAAACAAGTTAAAAAAGTCTTGTTTTGCTACAATTTATGTGTAAACCTATACACATAAAAGCAAATGTGACAGCAGGTAAAATTTTTGGGTAAGAAGATGTGTTTTATTGATGTATTAATGAAACTTTATTGTTTCGCACTATTTTTATTGCTTACTTTTTTATGCTACAATTATATGACCGAGTCTAAAGAGTAAACCTTACTACTTTATGGTATTTATTCCTTCAAATGTTTGTCGCTTTTCTCCTCAACATATCTTTGCGAACAAATATTTTCCGATTTGAAATACATTTGCTCAAAACAACGCAATAAATTAACATCCGCAAACCTAAAAAATGTTTTGTTGTTACGAAACTGCAATATAAATTTAGAAGATTTTATTGGTAAATAAAAGTATTTATTATAGGCTAGTAAAATCTTTTCTTTTTATAATGGTGGTAAATACTTACAGAATATTTTTAAACTTAATATTTGCATTAGTATGAGCAAATGAATTTTCATTGTTAGAATTCGCAAAGGTATGTTGAGCAAAAAACCAAAAATATTGGAAAGAATTGTATTAGGTTGTAAAAAGACTTCAAATATTGTGAAATGCGCAATTTGTCCAAAAAATAAGCAAAGTTTCTGAGGTTCCAAATTAAATTTATTTAAATAATAACTGATTGTGTCTGTCCATAACTCAACATTTTTCGATAATTGTATTATTATTTATTGCTTTTAAGTCTTCATAGCAATAAATGTAAGTTAACTTTAAATGGTCTGATGAAAAATGAATGGAAAGCATGAACTATATTTCCTCGCATAATGCTGGCCCTGGTGTTTGCATCGCCCTTTCATGAAAATGTTTTGTAAGTTTTAATACCTTACCTGATTCCCAACAATTTAATCGAACATAGATGACTCTTAGAAAAGGTCTTTAATAAGGCCTCGCAATAGGCCTCGCAACCGCATATTTCGCCCGCTGGGCATGTAAGAGATAAGAGTAATCTCACCAACACAATCATAATTGACATCACTGACTTAAACACATTCTCTTTTTTTCGTGTATTTGTTTTATTGTACCTTCTCTTTACAGAGAAAATTGCTGTTCTCTTTTATAAGAAACAAACACAATAAATCAGGGCTGCCAGAAATTTTCGGCAAAAAATCTTAATTTCACCAAAAAAAAATCTTATTTTTGAAGAAAAAATCTTATTTTTAGAATATTTAGAACCGCAATGATGCATTATTAAGTTTAAACATTTTCAAATGGGAACAAAGAAGGTTTTTTTTTTAATTGATCCTTACCTTCGTCTTGACACAGCAAAAAGTCTTGTTTTTGGGGGAAAAATCTTAAAATCTTTTTTCGGTTAAAAAATCTTAAAAAATAAGGTAAAATCTTACTTCTGGCAGCGCTGTTCACAATACAGAATTTTATTCGTTAGCAAAATGCAATCGACAATCAGTAGTTGAAAAACAAACGAATGTTTTGAAACGGCATTCAAATGCATTCGTGCAGGGGTTTACTATAAACTACACATAAGTAACACTCCTCACTAGTAATGTTGTTGTTGCTCGACAGTTTGCGTGTCCACAGCAAGAAAAGCCTGTGTGTTTTTTTTTTGTGTGAAATATTTTTTTGGTAAAGGCAACCAGCCAAAGTGTCTGATGGATTTTTTGTAGGCAAAAATTATTAAAAAAAAAATTAAAAGAACTGAACATATCGTCGTCTTAAATCAGGGATTTCCATTTCTTTACACAATTGTGTATACCACTACTAACAAATATTTTTATGCTCTTACCCGCTTGACCACGGCAATCGAAAATAATATTGCTATTGAACAATTGAAGCACAGCCGCGAATAACGTTGTAAACGCCTTACTCTCTTACACAGTTTAAACATAAAATCAACCAAAACTATGCACCTTAACGCCTTCAAAATGGCATACAAAGTGTCAGCCAGTGGAAGAACATTGCAAGTTACTAACAAAATGATGAAACCGAAATGGTTTTGCAGTCCGGAATAATGTTTTAAAAGCCTTTTGCATTAAAGTTTTTATGTTTTAAACAAATAATTCTGAATGTCAAAAAATCGTTTTTTTTTTGCTCTCCTGAAAAATTATTATTTTGTAACTTAAAACGTTATTCGCGGCTGTGCTTCAATTGACAAATGCTTCTCTGATAAAACGTTCGAGACCTTGCTAGTGAAACGAAAAAGAACTCATAGAGTTCACCCGTCGCTCAGTTTGTGGCAGCAAATTCTTCGATCTCGAAGGTTTGCTTTTATATTAATAACTTTGGCAATATCTATAACGAACAACTTAAACGATATCACTAAATGTTCGCTAAAAATAATTTTAAAGATTCGATTTAAAATTCGCTAAATATTCGTTTATAATAGTTTTGCAATAGTTCGATAGCGAAGCTTTTGTGTTTTTCTAAAAAAAAGAGTACGTTTTAAACAAAAACTCAGTACATTTGTCTTAACTTCTTTTGCGAGAGGCATTTTTTCATTTAATGATTTTTGTTCGCTAAAAGAAGAGCGCTATATCATTTATAAAGATTTGGCAAAGATTAAGCGAAAACAACTTTTTTTAGCTTGCTTACTCAAATTTAAGTTCGCTATACCTTCGCAAAAACTTCGTTAATGCGAACGTTTACTTTAATCTTAAATTTTCGAACTTTAAGCGAACATTTTTGTTTCGCTAATTCTTCACATTAGTGAATGTTTTCGAATCCCAGGTCAAGCGGGTCAATTCAGTCGTCGATGCAGGCTTGCCAGAAGAATTCAAAGTGCTAAATCGACAAAAAAAAAGTGCTAAATTGTTCTACGGCGAAAAATAAAAGTGCTAGTTTTGTAAAATTGATGTTTATGAATATAATAAATAATTTATATTTTTTATTTTTTTTACATATTCATTTTGTTTAACATAAACACTTATGGCTATTTTCTCAATGTATCGACAAACTGTCTGCTACTTAATGTCAACATAAATTTATTGGATCGATAAACTGTTCGTTAACGATTTTGGGTTTCTCAATATACCGACAAAAAACAAAGTTTTCAGCTGGCAACGCCACTCAAAATACATGTAAAGGCCCAAATACATTGATCAAAATACTCATCAAGCATTGTGGTAGTATTAGTGAAAATATGTTTGTATGTGTCACACCGACGATGCTGGATGGAAAATCAAATAATTTAGATATGACGGCGAAAAATTCGTCAATCACACGTACACGATGAATTCGCCGGCTGGACAAGCATTTGACAAGTGTATTTGGGCCTTAAAAGATGGGAGTCAGCTGATTAAATTTACCTGTACGGCAAATAAAAGGAAACTAAATAATTGGCAGATGAGTGCCGGTTAGCTTTGCGATTAAATCGAAGCAAATGAGACATTGAGAAAACCAAATTTCTTTAATGTGCAGTTTTTCGTTGGGATAAAAGAAAATCGCCTAATGAGAAAATGGCCATTATTATAATGTAACATTATAATACATTTTATGACGATTTCTTTTCTAAGAAATATGTTGCATTAATGTAACATGATCTACATTTTGTGCTCGTTTGTAAAAAAAATACAACTGTGGGAAAAATTTTGAAAATGTTGAATATTTTACCCATACTTTTATTTAGGTGTTCATACTGCCCTGTTATACAATTTTGGTACTTACTTTGTTTGTAGAACCAATGTTTTATTTTCTTTGTCATAATTCATACCGCTCATAATTTTGTAAAAAGATTGTTTTAAAACAAAATATAAAAATATTAAAATGAAAAATGTCTATATATATTATAATCGTTTTAATTTTTCTAAGCCATTAGCGATGTCAATATTTGTGGGCAAACTGTTATATTAGATGCAGAAACCGCTCAACTAGCCTTAAAAATCGCTCATGAACTACATTAATGATATAAATGTAATAGTTGTAAATAAAATCAGCTAATTTTGTTATATTGAAGTTGCACAACATGTAACACTTCGAGTGATTATAGGTAACATTAGAAAGTGTTACATGTATTTATATGGGTAATTCCAAAGTGTTGAACGTGACAGTCGTACGCATCAAAAATACAATAACATTTTAACCAAAAAATATTTTTACGTTTTCTTAACCCTTAAATTATAGCACTAAGAAAGCACTGTTAACTATGCTAAAGTTTATGGAGGACGCGATTCTAGGTCAAAGATAATGGCAAAAGAAGTAGCGGTTCGAACGTGAAAAAAACAGAAGTAGTTTTTTTGACCATGTTTAAAAAGGCGTAATTCAGCGAAACCTGGCACAATTTTTTAGTCAAACTACTTTCAGAACTTTATGTAGCAATGTTACATTTAAATGTCTTGATTTAATTCCAAAAATAGTCTGTATTTTCTTTTTTTTTTAAGCCAAAATCTGGGTCGATACGTGACATTTCGAACGTGAAATTTTTTCCGTAATAATTTAACAGAATAATGATCAAAATAAAATACAATTTTACCGTAAATCCGAATACAATATTTCTCTTTGAACTCTTCCTTCGATTACAGACCATGTAAGAAAATTTTTTTGGAATAATTTTCATCAAATATCACCTCTCTTCAGGAAGATAATATTAAAAAAGAAACATACAATAAAAAGTTCTCACAAATAAGAAATTACGTTTGCACAACTTTGCAGTCTGATTGTTCATCTAAGTGAACAAATTGATGGGTAAATTTATAAAATTAGTTAAATCTAAATATTTCTCTATAACAATGTCGTAAAATAATCAGCTTTTAATAACTTTTAAATTTTCGGTCACGGTGGACCTTTTGACGGAAATGCCCATATACTTGCGTTTGATGCGAAAACTTTTATGTGATTTAAAAAAAAAGATTCGACTATGCTACTTCCTATTTGCAAAAATTTCTTGATACACTTAAGGAATTGCAACTTTACTTGAATTGACTATGTGAGTTTTTTAGTGGTTTTGGGATCAAGTGTACATGTCCATCTGATGCTATGTTATTTTGTTTCAGCTTAACAGAAAAAAACTTTATGATGACACTCAAAAAATATTGTGCGGTCAAAAATGCTTTTGATAACATCAAAAAAAAAGTGTAGTTTTAAAATCAGCGATATTGAATTGATAAAAAACTGCTACAAATTGTCTATCAACACAAAAAATTTTTAATTTTGTTACCTTGTGATATTTAACTTATGAAATAACAACTTATAAAATATATAACTAACGTTTTTCTGCGGCTGTAAATAAATGCATTCTCTCAATTTTTTACTCTCTGGTACTCTTTGAACTCTTTGAAAATTTTTTGGAAAAATGGTAATTATTTGAGATTTAAAAGCAATTTTAAATATTTCAGCTAAAAATGCGATATACGCTACTTATTTTTGATGACAAAATTAGGTTTCGCTTATCTTAAGAGCCGCTACACTCATTTTCTTGAACTTATTGCAATTAGCCCCGTTATGAGGCGTTTGAAATTTTAAAAGGCAATGTGAATTTCTTTAGAAAGCAACAACAAAATTACAAAATATTTATGACTTTGTTTTTGCTTTCAATGTAATTCTTTGGCGTTGCGTTTTACATAATTGGGGCCTTAAGTTGATTGTTTAAGGACATTATTTCAGTTATAACGATGTAGATACTTTATCTTTATATTCTAATATACTTGAAATTTAACAAAAATATTTAATTATTTAATATTTTAAAAGTTTGTTTCACTTAATACTAATATACTTTCGTTGATGATATGTACATATGGGCTAATCCGAAAATTTTTAAACCAAAGGCAGAAATTTAAAGTTGCCCAAAATCCAAATGTTTGTTAATGGAATAATAGGATACATATTCAAGCTTCAGCATATATAAGCAATAAGGTTTTACGGTGGTTTTTTTGTTCTTGGCAGAGGCTAACCTAAACGTACCTCTTGCTTTCATTTATTCTTGTAAAAAAAGGGTATTTTCCATGGTCAAAAAAGTGGACAAAACAATCGTTTCAGCATTTAGCGTTTAGCAAAACTTTAATTTGCTTAATTTTCTTTTATTTAAGATAAAAATCATATATGTAAGTTATCTAATATATATTAAAAATTTGAACTAAAAATCGGTACACTCTGTGTAACGTCCGTAACGGAAAATGGGATTTTTAAATTTAACAGAATGAATTTTAATAATTTTGTTTTCCAAACTAGTTTTATAAACAGAGTTTTTTATGCACTTTAATCTGATGATAAAAAGAAATACCTTTATTACGCTTTTTTTCTTAATATAAATGACAAAGTGTGTAACGTCCGTAACGGCATGCAAATACCCAAAAGTTTTATTTTAATATTATGAGGTGGAAGTAAGTGTTTATAATGGATTTTCACCTGCTGAATCTGAATCTGGACTTAAAATTGCTCTAGGGTGCCGAGAAACCGAAAAACTTCACCTCAAAGTAACAAAAAGTGTGTTTTAATAACATGCGATCCCCCAATCTGCAACTTAAATTGAGATGAATTTCAAATTCTTCGGAAACCTTAAATAATTCCTGAATATCAATAATTAGTAATTAATAACCATGTTATAAACCGCAACCTCCATGCACCCCTTCAAATATTTGGTGGTACGCCCATGCTTGCAATGTTTACGTACTGGATTTTCCGTTAGAAATCTTTAAGCAATTCTTGCTTTGATCTCAAAATTTTGCCAAAATTTTGCGCGTGGTGACAAATATATTCGTATTAATTAAAATGTGTTCAAATGCAGACAGAGCAAAAAAATTTTGTGCAAATTTGAAAATAATACTGGAAAACTGTTGGTGTTTAAAACTAAAAAGGCAGAAAGAAAGCGAGCATATCTTGAGAAAATCAAATAAAAGTTAAAAAATAGTGTGTCACAGGCAAAAAGAATAAAAAGAGATAATAGACAACGAGTGGCCAAATTTAGAGAGGCACATAAATACATTCTGGGAAACATTACACAATTCGTAAAAGAATGGAATGTGAGTTGTTTCGAACGGAATTTTTTTGCTACTTCGCATGGAAAAGGAGCGGTGGACGGTGTTGGCGCTGTTGTTAAGCGAAAAGTTTGGCAACTAGTAAAAACCCAAAATCACATCTTAAAAAACTTTCGAGATTTTCACAAATTAGCAAAAAAAAAATATATATAAATGTCGTTTTCCTAATTTACGTTGGTAAAAATTTTGTCAAAACTACATCTGACGAAATATCAAAAACATGGATAAATGTAAAAAATATTCCAGCTCTTAAATCATATCATTATTTTTTCGGGCTTTTCCATTGACAATATTATAAGAGTAGCTCGAACAGCTGGGTATATTAAGCATAAGATACAATGTTAAACGGTTAAATAAACAAATTAATAAATAAATATAAGTAATATAAGAGTAATGAAATATTCTACAATTTTTTTGTAACTAATAAATTAATAATTACAAGGTTAAAAAGATTTTTAATTACATGAATGTTTTTTATATACACAATTTGGTTTAATGGAAAAAGTGTAACGTCCGTAACGTAACGTCCGTAACAGACAAAAATTAAGATTTTTGTTTAACAGGACTACTTAGCCTTCTTTTCTAAGATGGATTGATATGGTCATATATTCCACTTAATTTTTTGTATTTGGACTTTTTTTGTTTATTATGCAAAATTAGCTAAAAAATGTTCAAATGCACATAAGCCTCAAAGTCGACTTCCATTTTTTGTAACGTCCGTAACGGAACTTTAAGCTAGCATAACTTTTTTTCAAAAACAGTTAACCTTTAAGTTTAAAACAAGTTTTAAAGTACTCCCAAAGAATTGCATTTTGCAAAAAATTTCATGAAAATATTCCAATGCTAACGTCAGCTTAGTCAATCTTAACAAGCAAATTTGCGTGCGAATGTAACGTCCGTAACGCAGGATTAGCCCATATGTCTTTTTGTTTCTGAAAATTACAAATTAATATGACGTAACACAAACAACTAAGAAAATAATAAAAATATATTGGTTAGGCTTACTTAACGCTTTTCAGAGAGCCTATTTCTTTGTGCAAAATTTCAAAATGTTTTATTGGTAAAAACTTAAAGTATTTTTTTAATTTTAAAAGATTTTGTTATTCGTGTTCAATTCCCAATTTTTATTATTGATAAAAACACTGAAATTTATTATTGATGGGATAAGCTATTCCTATGCGCATTTCACTGGTTGCATAGGCCAGATCGTCAGGAAACTTCATCCATAAAGATTTTAGAAAAACTAAAGATATTAAACCAAGTAAAACTGTTAAACGTAAGTATAAGACTTATAAGCAACAGTTCTACTTGTAACAATACCAAAGTTTAAACAAAAACATCAACAATAAACAGTGAGTTTATCTCATCTTACATTCCCCACATGGTATTTTTTAATTTTTAAAAATTTCTTATCACGAATGATTAAAAATTTTACGTGTTTAAGAAATTCGCATTTAAAATTTTAAATGTAAACATTTAAAATATTTAATATATTTTTTCTGTTTTGCTTATAGATCTTTACAACAATCTCACGGCTACCATATCTACCATACAAATCAGGAAGAGCAACATCAAAAACTTTTACTCGATCAACAAAAGCAACCGTTAGGTCAAGATATTTTTGCTGTTAACGCCATTCTTAGCAATACAGACAAGTATTTTAATCATAATATTGAATGTCGTAGTGATGGCGGTGAGTCCTTCAAAAACGAATCTTTTAATCCGCGTCAACAACAACAGCATCTTACTATCAGACATCATGCGCATAGTAATCGGTCTGATCTACCATCTTCTGATGAATTAACAAATTTATATATTCAACATCATAATGGCCATGAAATAGATGTCAAGTATACTCCGCCCCATAAAACTCTATACAATTTCGAAACACAAAATTTAAGTAGAATCGATATAAACCTTAATAAAAGATCAGCTGATGACAGCTACTCTAATAAAACTGCTGACACAGCTGAAGAGGACTCTGGAATTGTGGACTGCGACACAGAAGAAATTCGAAGTAAACGTAAAAAGAGCCATTTATCCCCTTTAGATTATGATAATGTTGAAATAAAAGCGGAGACAGAGTCAGAAACAGAACTAAGAAACATTGATATACCGTTGCGTACTAAATCATACTAAGGGCTATTAAATCAATGCAAGTTAAACTCTGTTTTTGGTTTAAAATGTGTCTAAACCAGCAAATTTACAAATCAGTAAACATATAAACCATCTTCACACGCTTTAAAGTCGACGTCTAATTTACCAATTCAAACCATACTGAGTTGACAACATAGATCGTAGTGCTGCCACATTTAATTTTTAAACAGCATTGGGCACTGATTTACAGCTGTTGAGTTTAAACCACATTTAAATTCAAATTTAGTTCAACTAAACCAGCGTTTAAACGTCCAGTGATTTATTAGCAATACCTGTAATTTAAGTTATTATTATTTATGAATATGGAATAAATTCCCTGTGGAAATATGAATAGAATATAGAATTACTCGTTCTTAATTTATAATCCAAATTTATACTTATAATAATTTTGAAGAATATTGGTTAAATCTTCAATAAGTTTAAACTTTTAGTTTACTTCTTAGACATTGTAAAAATCTTTAAAACTTTCTCTATCTGATTCGGAAATTTGCTTATACAACATAAACTTATTACCAACATTTTCTGTAAATTGTGATGAAATTGTAAACTTGCGAATTTTCTAACGCATTAAATTTTTTTTAACTTAAGAGCTTTTTCAATAAATTAAAACAAAAAGAAGAATTCAAAGTGCTGGTTCACACTCTTCTTATAGGAGAAAAGGGCAAAGAGAATGTAATTTTTTTCCTCTCTCTCCTAAAAACTCAAGACTTAACGGCTAAATCTTGAAGAGTGTGAACCGCAAGGGCTAGCTATGCTTAAGCTAACTTAAGCAAATGTGTGAATACATAATATGTATTAATTATGTATATAATAATCAAATGTGTACAACTTAATAAACTTTCGTTAAATTTCGTCAAGTGAAGTAAGAAATCAGCTGTTTCTTTGTTAAATATTTAAAAAAATACGCTTGCATTTAGTACTTTTTTATTGTATTCATTAAATTAATAAAAATAACCATAACTTTACTTTTTCATGGTCATTTTTTTTTTTTTTTGTAGACATTAAATAAAATTTTGCCAAAGAATTAATATTTTAAGGAAATATTAGAAGTAATCCTAAAAGTTATTTAAGCTTAAAAAGTGCAATATAACCGCCCAAAAGTCGCTAATAATTTGCTTTAGCATTTTACAGACTTTTTTTAATTTTAACAGTAAATTTAGATAGCATAAGCATACTATAGTTAGGCCTTTAATATCACAACAATACAACAACGCGCAAAGCAAAAACAGTCAACTGTTTCTTAAGGCCACCTTATAAGTCACTTTTCAGGTTTTTTTGTATATAAAGAAGTGCTGCCATTCTTCTTTCTTAATTAAATTAGTCTGGGATCACACTATGAAAGTTTTCTTTCAGAAAGTCTGAGTTTATGGGTGAGAGGGGAAAAAGGAACAGCATGCTCTCTTCCCCTCTCACCAATAAACTCAGACTTTCTGAAAGAAAACTTTCATAGTGTGAACCCAGACTTTGAAACAGTATTTCAATACAATTTAATTTATATACAAATTAATTAAATTCACACTGAAAAGCGAATCAATCCACCCGTACTTAAATCAATCCAAAAAGGTATCAAAAGTACGGTTAGTACGGATTTTATTGAATCAAGTACAGAAAGATAGATTCAAGTACGGATCTTTTGATGACTTCAGGTACCAGTTATAATCCTGACACTTGTCGTATCTTTTGAATCTGTACGCAAAATGTACAGAAATAAAATATTAAACTTTCCGTCTCTGACGAAGTTTTTAAATTGTTGTTAGGATTTCTAAAACAGCGTTTACATTTGCCAGTACTGACAAGACAGTAAGCATATACATATTAGTTGGCAAAACAATGCAAAAACAAAATAGCTGTAAAAGTGTTTACCCAGTAAAAAAAATTTGGGTTTTTTGAAGCACTACAGAGAAAAAGCGCATACTCAAGCGCTTCAATTAGAGAGCTCTTATAAAGCAGTAAATGATAACGAATAAAACATACAAAAAAGCTGCTATTTTAGTGCTGACAACGAAGAGGGTTTTTAAGCGAAAAAAAAATATATTATGGTTTACGAAAATGATTGAAAAAAGGCATTTAAACAAGTAAAAGCAAAACATTAATGAATATGTAAATATAAATAGTTAGCCCTTAAAAAAGCACTCTAGGAGCGCTTTGTTTGCATGTTTAAAGAAGCGCTTATCGTCAGCAGAAAATAGTCCTCCAAACCGGGAACACCCCATACAAAAATCAGGCATCCCATCAGCATGTTTGAAGCGATTTGAGGTATGAATTCATACAAAAAACCTGCTCCTTTTGGAACACGTTTTTTACTGGGTATGTATTAGTGAAAAAGTTTGAATGAATTGCTACTGTCTTGCCAGTACTGGCAAATGTAAACGCTATGTAAGTTCTTCTGTCGTCTGCTAATTCTTGTGTATGTGTTAATTTTTACAAAAATGAATTGGTTTTAATAACATCCAAAGAAAGTTGTATATAATTAATTAAAAAGTTTGCTTACTGTATTTTTAAAAATTATATACCTTATATTTATGACTTAAATAAATAAGTCTGTGTTCATACGGCTCATGTCTTATTGACATGATTGCTACTTTATAGGCGAGAGCGACGAGGGGAAAAGAAACGAGTACAAAGATGCATGTACTGTCTTTACGTTTTGCTTTTTCAATCGTTGTTTAATTTTGTTATTGTTTTCAATATCATGAATCATTTGAACGCCAATTCATGTTCAAAGAAGAAAAAGGAAGAATCTTGTCAATAAGATATGAGCCGTATGAACTCAGACTAATAAAATGAATTTATGTGATATCATTTTCTTAGCAAATTATTCATTAAATACGAAATAAAAATGTTATGTTAATAAATGTTAAACGCAAAAAATGGATTTTCAAATTTATCTTTTTCAAAATGTATCTTTTTAGAAAAAAAACGTATCTTTTTGGAAACTAAAATGTATTTTTCTCGAAATTTCACTGGCAACACTGGTACGGATGCTCAAGTACGAAATATGTACTTAATTTATTCAAATTTAATCCTGAACTCGTACTTGAAATAATCCGAAAATGAGATTGATTTAAGTAAAGCTAAGATTGAATCAATCATGTGCAAATGTGCTTGATTCAAGATTTATAATGTTGATTAAATCCCGAATTCGTACTTGAAATAATCAGAACGTGTAATTAAATTGATTCTAACCTTAAGCGGAAGGAGAATATTATTATTATTGATTTACTTACACACGTTTTACACCTTACAGAATTATAAAACACCAGCATTATGTCCGACTTGTTTTCTTCTTTTAAAATTTTATGTACATATTTAACTAAAAATATAAACTAAATAAGAACTTTTGCTGTTGATTTAAAATATGAAAATAAGTTGTTTATGCACGCATTAAGAATGCATTGCTGAGAGATGAGACTAATAAAGTTGTATGAGATTAAAACACTCACTTTGTAATTAAACTCTCAGAGTGACAATTCTAACGAAAAGTTGAATCTTTTTTTACTTGGTTTAAAAATGGTTTACTTATTTTAAGAAATTCCGGGATTGATTTTCGAAAGTAATCTCATTTAGGATTGCTTTAAGTAAGTTTTAGTGTTATCCGTACTTAAATTTTTAAGTACGACTCATACTTAAAGTAAAGACTTCGTTAGCCGACCGAAAATATACAGTTTTATTACTATTAAAATCACTTGGTACTTTTTTTGCAAAGCGGTCCTCATTTGAACAATTTTAATTCTCATCGCTGTGTGTGTTGTTTTATGTATACTAATGCATTTTTACTTATAGCCTGGTACTCTGTTGTACATTTCACGTGAAATGCTGTCAAAACGCATATGAAAAAAACTTGTGCGGAATATCTATGAAATAATGTTGATAGAGTTGTACTCTGTTCATTTTGTGAAAAAGTTCCGAAATGATTCTGGCAACATTTTTTTACAACTGCGAAATAAAGTAAGCTGCACTTATTTCACGTAGATTTAATCAAAAGCAAAAATGGATGAACTGTTTAATTAATAAGAAATAAAAAATTAATATAACACAACCGGTAACAGTTTTTTATCCATATTTACTTTCTTTTTTATTAAAAAACAATATTTTTAGTAAAATACATGTGGGATTTGTTTACATACGCAAAACAATGTCACATACTTTGCAGGAATAAAATCGGCAAATTGTACAAACTCGCATGATAGGTAACATCGATACATGTCAAAATTTTCGTGTGAAATAATAAATGTTGCTCAACATTTTTCACAAATTTGAACAGAGCACTAGGCTTATGTTTTTGAAAAACAGCTGACACGTTCTTTCATGTTCTAAAAGTGCACAAATGAGCTTATAGTACGTTACGGTACGTTACATTGCATTTCATTACATTTACGGTCGGCTAAAGCGGCCTAACTGCCCGTCTAAAACTGACATGAGTTGCTGTTATAACTTGATGTTATAAAAGCGTTGTTAAAACATTTGCATTAACAACCGTGTTATAACATGAGAAAACTTCTAACATAATGAGTCTATACCTAACACTAACATCATATTAGTGTTAAAGTTAAGCATTTCATGTCAGTTTTAGACTGCATGTTAAGTATAAAAAACTTAATTTATCTGTGTGTAAAGGTTACTCGCTCATAAAGGCACTTCTGAAGAGTTTGTGTGCATCTATGCTGATCAACGTTGTTAGATTTTTATAACCAAAACGCTCAATCCCCGCACTAAAACGCGCTTCATTTCAGGGTTGAAAAATATTTATAACCAAAACGCGATGTTTTCATAGCATATTAAATTATAATAAAATTTATGGTTATCTTAGAAAAAATCCAATATTTTTCGAAACAAACTAAACAACATCCAGATATTTATTTTTCAATTTAATTCACGTTTCAAAAGAAGAGTTACAACTATTAACAATATTTACGAAGCTTAAAATGGTTGCAAAACTTACAGCTAAGGGCCCAACTATAATATGCATAAGCTGGCTTAAGCTACTGCCAACAACACTATGGAACATTTTTGGGATTATTGTCTGGGGGGTGAGAAATTCCAAGTCAGGGTTATGGTACTAGGTCAGTATAGTAAAACCCTCAAAGGGTTTGGCGTTCGTATGTGTCAGTTTTTTATTATGACATTTTAAATTTTTTCCTTATCTTGATGTTTTTTCGCTTAGTTGTAACATTTTGGCAAAAACGTGGTTTAACATAACTCGAGAACCACTTGTCCGATTTTGCTAAAACAAACTAAAAAAAATTTAGAATTACAATTTCTTTAATCCGTTCATATAACGTTTTTCTTTATAATCAACAGTTTTGCCGGTAAAAATAAATTTGTGGAAAAAAAAAAATATTTTTTTGCCTAAAAATTAAAATTTTTTTTTTTTTAAATTCATAAAAAATCCAAAACGGAAAAAAGGATCAAGTGTTATTAATTTCATGTAAAGTCACATAACCTTTAAACAAAATGCGACATAGATCATAGAAATGGATTGACGCGTTCTGCTTTTATTTACAATTAAGTGAAGGTATCCCATTTTGACAAGAATATTGATATTTGTTTTTATTTAAAAAAGTGTCATTTATCGCCTTTTTTATAAATTTTCCCCAATAACTCCAGACTTCTGGCCATAAACTACTAAAAAAATTAAGTAAACATTTTTATAATTTTTTATTTTTATTTTATTTATTTATTTTTATTTATTTTAATAAATATTGCCTAGACTTTTTCGATGGTGGTTGTTCGGGACTAGTGGCATCGCATTCATCGCTATCATCAGTTTCTGAACCACACATAATGTCAATGTGTGACTCCGCTGTTGGCCCTTCTGCATCTCCTGAAAATTCTTTATCATCAAGATCATCCTTGTCTTGCCACACAAGCTTACTCCACCAGCAAATTTCCGCAATTATTGCACTCGGCGACTTTTTGCCTCTATATCTGTAAGTTTTTGTTTTATTAAAATGAGTTTGAAAAAATAAAAAATCAGTATTACCTCATTTCAAATGGCATAGCAACTTGATGATAGCGTTCACCTTGTTCATCAGATTCGGTAGCCAATTGTTTGCTGAAGTAGTCCAGATGATGATGTAAATAATGGATTTTCAAGGACATGTGGACACCAATTTCCGAGAATGCTCTTAACATCCTTGCGACAGAAACATCGTAGTTGTTAGAACGATGCTTTCCCAACAAGCCTTCTATTACTTCTTTGATTGCCTGCCATGCATTCCATTCAGCGTCAATCAAAATATTGTTGAATGCGTCACTTTTAATCAGCTTTCGTATATCTGTACCCATGTTCTGTAACTTTAGTGAGAACTTTTTGCATCGAAAAGATGTGAAACAAAATATTCCATCGTTTCTCGAAAAGTGAGAAAAATGTGTGTCTGTAACTCATGTCGAAAACTATCAAAAGAGATTACGTCGTTACGTTATAAATGTCAAAATATTGCATTCGAAGCCGATGTGATTTGCAGACGTTCGGAACGCCAGTAACACATATTGTTGACGGCGACCAAAATTTAACATTTTTCAACGACGGCGGCGAAAATACAACCGTCAGCTATACCAAATTGTGTAAAGAGCGACTTTAATGTTTGTTGTTTGCAAACGAGCTTTGAAGACATTCGTATATTTTATTAAAATTTTAAAAGCAAAATAATAAAACAATGAAAAATGTGCCAAGAACATATTATTAATATTATTATTATTATTCTTTGCATTTTTAATTGTTTTTTAGTGTTAAATTTTTTTCTCGCCCCATTTTTATTCGTGAGTTTATTTGACAGTTCAAAGCGGGAACTTTTCTCACCAAAATGTTACAGACACACTTTTTCTGTAAATCGGCGAGTAATTTCCTTACGTGACAGCTTGTACTCGCCAAAAAAGTTACAGACACAGTTGAGCGAGAAAAACAGCTGTTTGTTTCAATTTATGACATTTTTGTTTCATTTCACACATTTCAATCGAAAACTTTCTCGACGCGAGAGTTACAGAACATGGGCACTGGACCATTTAGTACGCCTGATTGGAAAAAATTACTTTGTTAAGATGGAAAATCATGGGAAATGAATGTGATATTATAACTTACCTTCTTTAATTTTACTTTCGCTGAGTCTCGGGTAAATTAGTTTCAAACACAAGAAAACTTCATCTCTTTTGGCGACAGTTTTGATAAAATTCTTAACAATTCCAAGTTTAATATGCAGTGGAGGCAGCAATATCTTCTGCTTCGGCACTAGAGGCTCACGAATAATATTGGCCGTTTGTAACCTGCTGTGCTCTCTGAGTTTCCATCCGTGGCATGCATATTGGTCACCGGAAAATCGTGTGTCCCAATCGCACAAAAAGCACATATATTTTATATAGCCGCTTTGAAGACCGCAAAGCATTGCTACAACTTTTAAATCGCAGCATATGCGCCACATATGTTTGGCGTAGTTAACCATTTTTAAAATATTTTCCAGTGCAGTGCAGTGTACTATAAGCGATTGGAACTGAAGGTTTTTTATTGGTCTTATGCAGTAAAACCGCCTTCAAGCTGAGTTTTGAACTGTCAATAAATAATCTCCAGTCATCTGCTTCATATTTTATTTCCATTGCGTCCATCAATTTTCCTACATCCGAGCAATATGCAGAAGTTTTTTCATCATTCACAAGGAAACTTTGGAGTGTTGCCTGACGACTTCGATAAGCTGTGACTTTCACACCGGGTGCCAGCAAATTGTTTGATTTCAAAATGGAAGCAAGCTCTTCCGATTTATGCTGTGTTAATTCCAACTTGGCAACAATTGAATCAAGCTTATTTTGTTTTATAAAAACTGGCTCATTGGATACTGATGGCTCATATGGGGGATCATCACGTGCATGATATGTCGGAGCAGTCGTAGAAGAGAAAATATCTGGGCTAGAAGCTTTTGGCACAGGAATGTGGTCCGAAGGAGGCAATGGTGTTGCGGCACTTGCAACACCAACGTAATTATACGATTTTCTTATCCTTCTTGCGGCTCCTTTATTCGCACATGCATAGCAATTCAATGGATTGTGACCTTCGCCAGGATTAGTCCAAGTCATTGGGATACCGAATGGCATACTTTCACGTCTTCTATTTTTCCAATCCATTAGACGGTTGTAGCAGCTTTTACACACTATATTTGGTACCCAATTTTCGTTCACTATAACATTTTGGTTGAAGTACATCTCGTATGTTTGAACAAAATCAGTACTGAAATTTCCCGTTTTTTTATGTGTTGAGACATATTGACCACAGCAGTAGCAAAAGCTATTTATATCTGGCTTGCACAGTTCCATATTCTGTTCTCTTTCGTTCACTTTTAAAAAACTGGAGAAAAATCACTTTTACTGTTCGCGTTCGTCGGCACTTGTTGAATGACAAAAATCGATAAATGAACACCTATAAATACTACGTATTTTTCAATATTTTACTGACAGGTACGTTCCAAAACATGAGCACTAATAGATGTGGGTGGAATTTCTGTAAAAAATCATTCAGGTAGCCAACGGAAAACCCCAAATAATTAAAAAAGTGCACTTTCCTTTTTTCCTTTCAATTGTCCACGCACATTTATTACCGCTTATTACTTTGCTACCGCAATCATAAAAATCAAATAACCTTTTGCTTATTACTTTTTTTTTTGAATTCTTAGAATCATAAAAAAAGTCATAAATATTTTTGCAAAGAATTTTGTGCATATCTCGAGCAAATTTTGAAATGCATACCTTAACTTAATTGTTAATAAAAGCGAAACGCGTTCATCGATTTTCATGATTTATGTCTCATTTATTTCATAGGTTATGCGACTTTACGTGAAAGT
Organism: Pollenia angustigena; assembly: GCA_930367215.1. Lineage (NCBI taxonomy): Eukaryota > Metazoa > Arthropoda > Insecta > Diptera > Polleniidae > Pollenia > Pollenia angustigena. Next base: position 15,934,588 of record OV884061.1, read on the forward strand.
AATAGGACTTGAAACTTTTTTTTTACTGTTTTGGATTTTTTATGAATTAAAAATAAAAAATTTAAATTTTTTGGGCAAAAAATATTTTTTTTCTTCATACATTCATTTTTAACTTCGAAAGTGTTGCACATATAGGAAAACGGTATAGAAACAGATTAGAGAAATTGTAATTCTTAATTTTTCTAAATTCGTTTCATCAAAATCAGACAAGTGGTTCTCGAGTTATGTTAAGCTACGTTTTTGCCAAAATGTTACAACTAAGCGAAAAAACATCAAGATAAGGAAAAAATTTAAAATGTCATAAAAAAAACTGACACATACGAACGCCAAGCCCTTTGAGGGTTTTACTATACTGACCTAGTACCATAACCCTGACTTGGAATTTCTCACCCCCCAGATTGGCTGTTGCACTGTGCAAATAATAAAAAAATTAAAAAAGCTTTTAAAAAAGCAAAAATAAATTCAAAAAATATTTATGGTTCGACACATATGAATCACATGCATTCGCACAATTGCTTAAGTAAGGTGACTATACGTACTCTTTTTCAAAGGACAATAATCTATATTAACTGGCTGTCATCTATAAATTTTAGATATTTATTTAAATAAATATTATTATTATATATAATAAATAAATTTTTCAAGGACTGACATCTGAAATAACGTGCGAACATACATACGTTCAATAAAGTGATAAAAACAACGAACTGAAGCCTGATAAAAAAAACTAGTTAAAATTTTCCTACTCAAGTAAAAAAATTCAGTCGATTGTTATATCAATAGTATCGATAATCTGAACTATCGATAGTAGAAAATATCGATAGTGTCCTAGCACTTTAAAAGTTGCAATATTTCATATCTTGTAAAATTTCAATAAGACCCTTGATAGTTTGAATAACATGTCAAGCAATTAACTTTTAATTTGTTGTTTAAGATACCAAAGGTGTGATTAATCCCTACTCAGCTTGAGAAGAAGGTTGGAAAGATATTTTTAATGTAAAAATATCCAAAAATTATCAACCATGTTTTGAAAATCGCATTCGAGTAAAATTAAAATGGAAACAATTTTTAAAACTTTCCTGTGTTGAAAGTACAGTTCGCAATTTTTAAGGTTATTTACTGAAATTTTTAACAATTCATAAGGACAAAGCCTACTTAAAATGGTGAGAATCGGTCTATAATTTTACATGTCCCCATACAAACTTCTTTCCGTAATAGTATTTGTGCCTATAAATTAACCATTACGTTGGTATTTAGATTAAATTTGGACCGGACTTATTTCATTGCAATCTAAATTATCTTACCATTTTTTATTGGAATCAGTCCATATTTAATGACTTCCTTATAAATGTTGGAATTGATATAAAAATTGGCGACAATAACTTTTACGATAGCCACTTTGTCAAGACAAAATATTGCGCTGGCGGGTCCAAAATAAACCATAGGTCCCATTTAAAGTCCCTTCCTAAAAATAGTTGAAGGTAAACAAATTTTTTATATATGAAGATAACTTATCTTATCTTAATAATAGTCGACACAAAAACTTTTACATAAAACTTAACTTCATAACATAAAATTGTTCTGGCGGGTTCATGAGTCCCCTAACAGTGATCTTTTTGTCTCTCATTTTTAAAAACCATCCGTGCATGCATTTTCCTTTTTTTTGGGTACTCGGAAGACCGCACATTTTGCTTTTTCCAGGCCAAGTAAACGTTTTGTTAGAACATAAAAAAAAAACAAATTTATTCGCTTAATTAGTAATACCTGCACCTTTTCCTATATGTTCTTAATTTTCTTAGATTTCTGATTTTTCTTTTTATAGTTCAAAACTTAATTCATATTGAAGAACTTTTCAAGTTAAAGCTATATTTAAAGATGTAGTTATATAGAATTTCATGATAATGTGAGCACTTACTAAAACGTGTATGTTTTGATTAACAACTGAAGACAATTTTAATGCAGATAGATAGTTATTATGCAGTTGAATCGAAATTTATTTTGATTTTAACACTGTGTAATTGGATAAAAACCGTTAAAAATAAGTTATTCATATTTTGAAGCTTTTGCACAATTTCATATTTTAGAGTAGTCAATGAAAGAAAATAATATTTTGGGGTGTTCATATTATCGCGAGTCCACTGTATACAAAAAATTCGTAAAATTTATTTAAATACATACATAGATGGAGTAGTCAGGCAAACAGCTGTAGTCTAACACACCTCCAGGCATATATTTCATTTTGTTTACAATGAATAATGTACTATTACCATATTACCATCTATTTTTTATTTTTTTTAAGTTTCTGATAAACAAATCGTTTGAATTTCTTTCGTAGCCTACTAAGACTTTTTTGCTTTGCATTTTTTTTTTTTTTTTTTTTGTTTTTTTATTTACTAATTTGGTCACTACGTTTTGTGAACTTGTATTGTTAACTTTTAAACTTGTAAACATAAAAAAATGGATAAAAGATAACGGGCAAAGGAGTTCCACAATCAGGATTATAACTCTATGACATGCTGCCTGTTTTATAACTATGTACAGTATTCCACGGATAATTACCTCGACAAAAATGCCAATATTTTTGGGTAATTATGCGGGGTAAGCATTTAAACGAATACGCTTAACTACCTCGTTGAGGTAATTATAAGAATACGTTAAACTACCTCAGTAAGGAATTTAGACGTATTTATTTACAAGATAACTTAACTTTGATGTATGAAAAAATTTAACACAGGAATTTTTACATGCATCAGCTATATCTTAAGAGACAGCAAACAATGGGATTTTTTGTCTTAAATTTTATTTTTAGTGCTTTTTGAGATGTCCTGTCATATCCTACTACTACTCATGGAAGCCGTTAATATGCGATTGCATGGTTTTTCTTGTGCGACCCATGAATGCAGAAACAAAATATTTATGCTATCAAGGTTTCGTTATAATGTGCTAAATTCCCATTTCATACTATTGACAAGCTGAAGTTTATTGTTGATGGGATAAGCTATTCCTATTTGCGGATTTCACTGGTTGCTTAGGCCAGATCGTCAGGAAACTTCATCCAAAGATTTTAGAAAAACTAAAGATATTATACAAATAAAACTGTTAAGCGAATAAGAATTATAAACCCCAGTTTTACTTGTAACAATATCAAAGCTAAACAAAAACAACAACAATAAACATTGAGTTTATCTTTTCTTACAGTCCCGACTCAACTCTAAATGTAGTTGTAAGTGGATAAAGAAAAAACAATAATAAAACAAATTTCTTTATTTTATTATGCCAGTTCAGTTTCATTTACACTGCAACATGCAGTTTAGAGCTTTTAATGAATTTTGGTATCGATTTGTTTGTAAATATTTCCATATTTTAGCCATTGCTGCATTTTTATTGCACACTTATTTTAAGTTTTTAAAACATATTTTAATACATGTTCAGCAAATAAAAAAAATTGCTGAAAATTGTGGTTAACAGATAAATTTTCTGTTGCTTTAATTTCGCCACCTACATAAAATTTTCACTGTACAATTTTAAGCCAAAACAAGTTTTTGTTGAAGATAAATGTTTTTCGCAACTTATAACATAAAAACCTAAACGCATCGTTTAGTAAACGATCGAATCAGAAACACTTTTTTAAGTAATCTTTTCGTGTCCGTCCGTCCATCTTGCTGGTTGTATGTCCATGTAAACCTTGTGCGAAAAGTAAAGGTAGCAGTTTTTAGATAATTTGATAAAATTGGGTTAATACGTTTAATTGTCATAAGAACAAAACCTTTGTAAATTGTAAGAATCGGTAATAATATCACATAGTCCCCATGCAAACTTCAAACTTTAATCTCTTTAAGACAAAATATCTCATAAATTTGATGTATCTAGATAATATATAACTCTTATTTATATGAATCTTTCTTTATTTATTTTGCTTTTAATCAAGCCATATTTTGTTTTTTAGGCTTATTTTTAAAAAAAAAATTTGAGTGCATATTTTCAAATTATTAACAAAATGTAAAACTTGGTTGCATTACTTGCTGTGTTTTTGTCAAATAGTACTGAGGCAATTAAACAAATGAAATTTAGGTATAATTTTGTTTTGGGAGTTAAATTTTTAAGGCAATTATCCGAATCGGGTAATTAAGCGTATGGCAATTAAACGTGGATATTTGTTTAAAAAATGGAAGAAAAAACAGGGATTTAAAACTCGAGGTAAATAAGCGTGAAAGGCTTACAACTAGTTGATTAAGTGACTTTTTTCCTTGTCGACGACTCATTATTTTAACATGGGCATGTCATAGGCAGTAGTCAATTGGCCATCTTTGCATGACTTTTTAACTGACTAATATTTACTTATTTTTAAACCTATTTGTAGTTAATTAATAAAATAGTCAGTTTATAATAAATTATTTAAATTTTAAATAATTCTTGTCAAAAAAATATATGTACTACATATGAACATACATATATATACATATGTATATCTATAAGTATTTTGATATAGAAATAATTACATATTTAAGAAAATTTTAGTGCTGAAATAAGTACGCTACATAATTGCTAGTAGATAAACAGATTTGTATTGAATTAATTTTTAATTATTTTAATATGTTTGTATACATTTTTTTCATTTGACTTCATGGCATGCTTGTTTTACTTATTTTGCTTTTATTTGTATTTTACGTGTTCCTCTATGCCAGTAATAACCAAGCCCCGAATTAACCAAGCCTCGAACGCACGCACACAAAGATATTATGTACTTGTGTGCGGTCGCAGAGATTGATGATAGTCTGATGTTTTGAAACGAAATATGTTTGGTTGATATCTGCATGAGATTTAAACCAATTTGTAGTCATTTGAAAAATAGTTAATTTATAGTTGGTGTTTTTTGCAACTGACTATTTTATTTACTACAGGGTATTACTGAACCAACTTTATGTTATTAAGACAATTTAGTTTGTTGTTTAATGTATTATACAATGTTTTTTTAAGCAAACAGCTAAATATGATGATGTTTTGAAACTCGGCCTTTAACTTCCCTTAAATTTTAATTTAATATTAAAGAAATACAAATGAAAAATTCAAATGCGTAAAAAAGCTACAATTTAATATATATACTTATGTAGGTATGTACTAATGTTAACATACATATAAATGTATATCTCTAAATAGGAAGCTAATTATTTATAATTTCATTAAAAACACACACACATATTAGTAACACACTAAAATTTAAGCGAAATCTGTACTCAATATTATATGGAAATTGTATTATTAATCTTAAGGTAATTATCTTAAAATTATGTAACTATAAACTAAATAAAGAATCATTTAATGCAATTTGTTGTGTTAAACTATGAATAATTTTATAATTACTTATTCTATAGCACAATCCTTGTTCTCAATAATTCTTACCATGACCGGCTATTAGGAAAAATATCTTACTGTCTTTACTTTTTTTCCTTTCATATTTTTGTCTATAAAAATAGGAAAATTCAGTTCACTATTTCAACCAGCTCCAATAAATGTTCTGCATAAAATTTGTCGAAATCATTTAATTAATTTCTATATACCTACCCCATTTTGAAACTAATATACGTATCGGAATTACCGCGTAATGCAATTCAAAAAGTAATAATTTACGAGTTCGAACAGTTTTTACTCCCTCCGAAAAATTTTCGTGAATAATTTTTCTCTAGTAATTTTTCCCCTTTTCACATATTTACGATCATGAAAAACTTCCATGAAAAAATGTTTTTGAGGTAATCAAAGTGCTGGTTCACACAGGTCAAGTTTGACTCTTCAAGTCTTGAGCTTTTAGGAGAGAGGGGTAAAGAGAATGGAAAGGGGTACATACTTGACCGTACCAGTCAGTTTTGTATTTTTCTTTTCTTTTTTCATCCGTAATATAATAAAAAGCTACAAAGTTGAAGGAAAAGAAAACAAAAATTAATTTTGTGCATGAACGTGAACGCAAGTTCAAAAGAAAATTTAAATAAAACTGTTCAAGTAAACTTGACGTGTGTGAACCGGCACAAAGTCAGATACCGTGACAACTCACCTCGAGGTCTACATGAATATTTATGTTTTATGGCTTTGATTGCCCATGGCTGAAATCGCCTCAACAATTGGGTTTTCTTCCGTCTGCGCTACTGCTGGTATTCCTCTCGGCTTCGTGAGGTAGTTGTGAATGACACAACAAGCCTTCACCACGGCGTCTACAGTTTGTAATTCCACCACCATTCTTGCCCGGCACAGCCTGTAGTTGAAAACTTTCTGTGGCACGCTTAATTTTAGGCTTCTTTAAATGCATATCAAGGGCAAAAGCATCGTCGCCAACAAAATACTAAGGTATTTTATGCCCTTCCCCTGGAACTGGCTACTTAGGTTGAAGACAGTGTTGCCAGAAGTAGGAGGAAATCCCTACATGTAGGTATTTTTGATACTCAAATAGGAGCGAAGGGAAAATTGGACAGATTTTTTATAACCCCCAATATATAAGGATTTTTTGTCATATCGCATTATTTATGAAATAAATGCAGAAAAAACGTATTTTTATTAATATTTTCTTGTCAAAAATGTTCTTTTTCCTAAACGCTTAAAACTATACTTCCAGAGTTGTTTGTGGTTTAAAAAGTTCTCAACAATTGTTTGCTGAAATTAACATCAATGCCTCAGTGACAAATAAAGAATTTGTCCTTAAAAAAAATTTTCCTGCATTACTCAGGGTAAGCGAAGAAGGTATCAATTGTTACAGCTTAAGCTTTCTGGGGAAAGAGACATGTATGTACACTATGTTATACACAATCACTAGCGCCTTTTGTGTATAGAGTGAAAATGCCAATCATTTCGCTAGACACTAGTGGCAATGGTTCTCTCTTATACCACTGGGATATTTTTCAATGTTGAAAGATTTAATTGAACTTATTAAAAGTATTATTTTTTTGTTTTGTACTTATTTTTGGTCAAAGCTTTAATGTATATATATTCGAATAAAGTTTATTTTTCATAAATGATGTTTTTTCTTCTATTTTAATGACAATAATTTTTTTTATTGAATCTTTCTTGTCGAAAATTACAATATGTATTAAAATCTTAAGGGTGGTTAAATTTCAAGGGCCGATGTTGATTTTGAATAAAACACAAACTATTTAGGAAATTATTGTAATTTTATTTTATTATGTTATATTGGTATTACTCAATTATGTATGGAACAAATGGGCGCCGCGACCACGGCGGCACACCTCCATCCGATGGTCCAAATTTTCGATGACCCTGAGGCATAATGGAGGTTCTATGCCGTTAATGTGCCGAATTATCTCATCCTTTAGCTCTTGAATTGTTGCTGGCTTATCGACGTACACCTTTTCTTTCAAATAACCCCAAAGAGAAAAGTCCAACGGTGTCAAATCACATGATCTTGGCGGCCAATTGACTTCGCCATTACGTGAGATAACACGGCCATTGAATTTGTTGCGCAAAAGAGCCATTGTTTCGTTAGCTGTGTGGCAAGTGGCACCGTCCTGCTGAAACCACATATCGTCCACATCCATATCTTCCAATTCGGGCCATAAAAAGTTCGTTATCATCTCACGATAGCGAACACCATTCACAGTAACTGCCTGACCGGCCTCATTTTGGAAAAAATACGGCCCGATGATGCCGCCAGCCCATAAACCGCACCAAACAGTCACTCTTTGTGGGTGCATTGGTTTTTCGACAATCACTCTTGGATTCTCATTCGCCCAAATGCGGCAATTCTGTTTATTGACGAATCCACTGAGGTTAAAATTTGCCTCATCACTGAAGATAATTATATCTTCAAAAAGGATCAAGCCTTATCAAAATTTTAATCATGCGCCTTGAAGAAAAAAGAAACAAAGCCGAAGAACAATTTAAAGCAATTTTTGAAAAAGTTAAAGCTATTTGCGTTCAAATCGAGGTTCCTATCGAAAAGACAAGATTTGAACGAAATAATCACATCCAAAATGTTGAATATTACTACCAAGTTGTAGGTTACATTCCTCTTATTGAATTTATTTTAGAAGATCTCATAACAACTTTCCCAATAGATATCCCAAATGTATTGAACATACCTAAACTTCTACCTCAAAGTGTAATCAAGTCATATACAGATACAAAACTGTTAAAACCACAATTAGTTGATGAGCTGATTATATTTGATAAAAGAGATAAACACCTACTAAGATCTAAAATTGAGCCTGATCTATCAGATACATTGTAGATGCTTTAATAAACTGTGATGAAGATATCTACCCAAATCTAAGAAACATATTTAAAATGTTCGTTTCAATGCTCGTCAGTAAAGCTTCGAGCGGGAGGTCATTTCCTACCCTTCGTCAATTAAAAACATGGCTCGGATCAACAATGACAGAAGATAGACTGTACTGTCTTAATTTGCCTCACAAGGATATCATAAATTGCTTATTTAAAAGATTAATGTATATTGAACTGATCTTATATTTTATTTAACCTTTTTGTTGAGTTTTTTTAATTAGGGTATGACTTTTTTTGGACAAAATTTCTTCATCCCACCACGCGATGGGCAATTTAGTATTGATAATGAAAATAATTTTTTTAGGCCATTTTGGCCAAAAAAATTTTCCGCACCAAATGCAACTTCTAAAGCTCCTCAAAAAAATTCCTTTTTTTAATTTTCATACACATAATAAAATACATAAAGCAAGCAACTGTATAACAAAAATGTAAAGCTATTTTTTTGGGTTTAATGAAATAAATTTCAAGTTTAAAGTGCGAGTTGATTTACATAATGGAAAAATATCTTGTGCAACTTTAATAGCTCTTTCCGCGCATATATTACTACGCTGCTGAAAATTATCACTGTTTCATATATCCCCCAAACAACTCATCTATCACAACATCTATCATTTGCCATTAAAATTCCGTTTATTAAAAAAAACCGCGAAATAGAATCGCGATTTTTTTGCGCCCTTCTTTCGTACAAATGGTAAGATCTTGTTATATTCATGAAATTATTAGAAAACACTTAAATTTTGTTTCCTTTTTTCAAAAAGTCAGATGATACTTTTTGATATTTTTTAATTTTTATTTTTTTGGACAAAAATAACAGTTATTTTTTATTGTTGTGCAAAAATAACAATCATTTATTGGATTTTTATTTGTTGGTTCTCCATGATTACTTAACATTTGTTTTGTGCTTTTTAAAATTTATTTTTCTCTTTTTTAGTTTTGTTTAAAACAAATTTTACACTACAGTAGTTTTGACTTACATAACTGCCTTTTGTTTACGTGCACTTTTGACTTAACTGCACAAAATTGATAATTTTTGGAATTATTCTTTATAATTCCATACAAATTTCTTTTTAAGTGAAATTTCTATACCTGCACATTTAAGATAAATGCACAAAGTTTTTGGCATTTTAAAACTATTTTCATACAAAAAATCAAAGTTAGCTGCACTTTGACTTAACTGCCCAAAATACATATTTTCTGAATTTTTCTTCAAAATACTTGTTTACGAACATTTCGTATGCCTGTACATTTTTCATATTTTTGGGCAGCTTTAAAATATTTTCATACAAAACATCGAAGTTAGCTGCACACATAAAAATATATGGTGGCCACTTTTTCACATAAATATCCAATTTAAGCTGTTTATAAAAATATATGTAAATCGGAATTATTTTATTTTTTTTTTATGTTCTTTGTGAATTCTTATTGTTTTTGTTAATGTTACTTTTATATTAAATAAACATACATACCCAGCAAAAACTTACATTGCAAAGTAATGAGTTACCCAGCAAAAACTTACATTGCAAAGTATTGAGTTAAAAAGCTAATATAACGACTCTTCACCACTTATACATTGGCATTTTAACTCATTATTTTAACACGGTGATGTCATTGGAGGCAAGTACTTACCACCCTTGCTTACAAATAGGGAGTTAAATAAGTCATTGGACTTATTATCGCTTACAAATAGGGACTTAAATAAGTTATTACTCCGATGTCACCAAAATTACAACTAACATGTCATGACTTTAAAAAAAAAATTTTTATATTATTTCTTATTTTATTTTACTTTACTTTATGTTTTTTTTTTCTATTTTTTCTTATTTTATTTTACTTTGTTTTATTTCTTATTTTTTTTCTGTCTCTGGCAGGATTCGATCGCGCAACCTCGGTGCTGATAGACTAGCTCACTACCAGCTAGTCTACCGGCGCAGTGTAGTTTTTGTATAAAAAAACGATGTTTTTTACTCAATTAAGAGCGTAAATATGAGATTAAATTATTGGAGGCAACTACTTACCACCCTCGCTTACAAATAGGGAGTTAAATAAGTCAGTACCACATTTCCTTACAAATAGGGAGTTAAATAAGTCATTACCACATTCGCTTACAAATAGGGAATTAAATAACTTATTACTCCGATGTCACCAAAATTACAACTAACATGTCATGACTATACAATTTCAGTACAGCATAATTTTTCATATTCAAATTTATTACAAATTGTTTTTTATTTATAATAAAAAAAAAAAAACAAATTGTAAGAACAAATATTTTAAATCAATTTATATTAGATTTGAAAAAACTTCAACCGTAGATGCATTTTATTACGAATGAATTATAAATTTCGTTAATCAACTCATACACAAGTACTTAGGTATCAGATTATATGTCAGCCATTACCAAACTACTTCTATGTAATGCAGATGGTATGAAGTAGTCATTGAAAAGAAAGTTGTTCAGTAATGGCAAGTCATTACCAAGTTTTTGTTGGGTAAAAAGCTGATATAACGACTCTTCACTACTTATACATTGACATTTTAACTCATTATTTTAACACGGTGATGTCATTGGAGGCAAGTACTTACCACCCTCGCTTACAAATAGGGAGTTAAATAAGTCATTACCACATTCGCTTACAATTAGGGACCTAAATAACTTATTACTCCGATGTCACCAAAATTACAACTAACATGTAATGACTTTAAAAAAAAAATTTTTTTTTCTATTTTTTCTTATTTTAATTTTACTTCATTTTATTTTTTTCTATTTTTTTCTTATTTTATTTTACTTTGTTTTATTTTTTATTTTTTTTTTCTGTCTCTGGTGGGATTCGATCGCGCAACCAGCGTTACTGTTGGTGCCACTAAGGAGGCAATTTGCCACTTTTTCGACTGCTTGGATACTATTTGGCCACTTTTACAAAATGCACCTAAATGTGGTACTTTTTGTGCTTCTTGCCACTTTTTTGATACTTTTTACGTTAGGAAAAGATACTTTTTTTCTTTTTGTTTTGTTATAACTCCCAGCTTGAATATACATAAGTAGCAATATGCCAAAATCGACTTTTTGCGAAAAAGAACTTTTTTTATTGTTGAAAATGGTTCTTTAGGGTATCAGAAGCAACTTTTGTTCCGCGACTTTTATATAATTCCATTATTTACAAAATTACCGGTATTTTTAGGTGCTTGAAGAAAATCAAAATTTTGACCGTTAAATTTCCAGAATTCGACCAAATGTTGTTTGGCAGCTTTGTACAAAATCGTATGGCGAGTAGTTTTGTGGAACATATAATTTCAAAATATTTGCAAATACAGGGTGTTTTGATGCATTTTTCCAAAAAATTAATTTTACGCCATCTAGCGGCAAAAATTTTTACTAACTATATTCAACATTTAGAAAGGTAATTTAAATACCTTTCCAACAAAAAACTTGAAAATCGGATGAAAAATAACCGAATGGGAAAGAAAAGCTCTATAAGAAAATGAAGTAGTATCAAATTTATATTAAAATATGTATGTATTCAACTTTTATTAAATCGATCATTAAAGTTTACATTTTTAGTTTTGCGAAAAAAATTTTAGTTATTTTATTAGAAATGTATTTAACAGAAATCTTTATTATTTATACTTTTAAAAACATCAAGTTATTTTATTTTTTAAATTTTTAGAGATCTACATAATAGTGCAAATTCTTTAGCTTTTCTTTGAGTTGGGACTCTAAATCCAAATTTCTTGTTTGCCAAACTTTTTCACCGTGATATTTATAATTTAAACCTCTCAACATGTTTATTTGCTTTTTAAGAATTTTTATCCGATTACTCTGTACATCGACATCAGATAGTTTATTTCATAAATTAAATAATTCCATAGGCTTATTCACATAAAGCAAATTTAGAAATAGGACTTTACTCTCCGTACGTCGTTTTTTTGCTTGTTGTTTGCTCCATCTCTTCCGATCTCTTTATTCGTTCCTTAGCATTCCATTTTTTATTTTTCTGAAAACCTTTTTCATTATTTTCACACCATTCTCCATATCTTGCTTCGTTGGATAGAACTGCAAAATATCGAAAAGGAAGTGAATGCATTTGTTTTGCCGGGCCTTTATTTGCTGACACATGGTGTACATTTCTTTATGAGGTTCCATATCCTCGTTCCTCTTCGCCATCGCAAACACTCTCTCCACATTGATATTACTGTGGAATGAGTATACATCATCCACAGGTCTATCGATATTTCTTTTTAAGATTGAATCTTTCGCATCCGCTAAAACCGTTTGGAAAATGTTAACATCTTTTTCAAATTTGCAGTTAGCAAATTAAGCTTGTCTGTGTTAAAAGCAAATTGAAATTTGTGGGGAATTGAATTCAAGTACGATCTTTTATTTATTTCTTCGAACTCTAAATATTCAAATATTTGATACAGCACGTCCTTGAAAGTAAGATGATCACAAGTGCTAATATGTTTTAGTGGTTCAATGCAAGCTGCTACAGAAAATTTGATATAGAAAATTTGTATCTGTAATATAATCATGAATCATTTTCGCATCCGTGTACGCTTCAGGATATTTTTGCACAAACTGAAATAGCAAATCGGTTTCTTTGTAAATTTGACTTATTGTTAGATAAAATTTTTTAAAATTGTATTTCTTTATGTAAGATCAAATCTGTCAAAAGTTACATGCATTTAAACAAACACTTTTTAACATGGTCAAATTTACAAATTAGGTAAGGTCACTTTGCGGACTTTCCTTGTAAATTACATGAAAACCCAACGATAGAATTCAATTCTTATGGCGGCATTGCATTCAGGAGGTCATAATACATACGGATTGGTGGGTCTGGTTATTGGGTCAGAACCTTTTTATATTTTTGTGAGGCTGTGTAATTAATAAGCACGCAAAGGTGACGGCTAAAATATCTACTGCCGCTTTATCACAATAGTAAATGAAATATAAGTATATTTACTTATCACATGGAAAGAAATTTTGTTTCCCAAAGTGAAAACAGTGTCTATGTTCTTAATAACCAGGGCAAGGAAGTTCATGCACTTAAAATCGCAAAATATGCGCATAAAACATGCACTAAAAATCGTAAAATATGCAAAAATAAAAGTAAAAAATATGCATTAAAAATATATTTATTTAACCATATTTAACAAAAAAAAAAACATAAATACATTTCATTCAGTTTTAAAAACTTAAAACCTAGTTTAAAAAGTAGTAGTAGATAAAGATATATTTACATATATAAATAAATAAGTTTTTTTAAGTTATCAAATGGTAAACTCATTCTATTTGGTCTTAAAACAGTTTTAAGCATTGAAAGTGTTCGTTCGACATCAACGGATGTAATAGGTGGATATTTAAAAGTGGTCAACTCCTTTGTAGAATATTCATTGTCTACAATTTTTTCTTTACTGGAAGGTAAATTAAAAATATTACCAATTTCTTTAACTTTTTTAAATTCGGCACCTTCTACTTTTCTTATTTTAATGACAGCGTCATCAACGAGTTTAACCGAGATGTTCAATGATTTAAACCCCTGAAGTTCGGTTATTGTCTCGACTAGAAACCCATTGTTTGAGTGTATAAATTCTAATTGAGCCTTTATATTAGGTACATTTAAAATATTGCTTACTTTTTTATCGCGACTGCATTATTTTCGTTAAAATTATTTACCACATCTTTAAATTCTTCAAAATTTTTGGCATAATACTCAACTGCCTGCAACCAGGTACCCCATCTTGTTATACATAGTTGAAACGCAAAGGCGACTTTAAAAACTTTCATGTATGGCATGAGCTTAGCATGTGACATGTAACATTTTTTAGTAAGATATCTTAAAAAAAAGGTAAAGTAGAGCAACAATTTTTTTTTTATTAAAGGATTCTAAAAGAGAAATTGAATCTTTGAAAGTTCGAGCTATTGAAGCATGATCCACCTTTTCCAACTTTACAATATTTAACAAAAATTTGTTTTTACTTTGTTCTTCTTCTGCATTCAAGATCCCAATTACGTAGACAACGAAACGTCCTTTAGTGTCCATTGCTTCGTCAATAGACAGCCATGATTCGCAAAGATATTAACCTTAGGTGGGTCTCAGAGTACCGACAACAAACATGCATTTGCATGAAGTCCCTTGCCCTGTTAATAACTAATGTAAAAACTAGTTTTAGTAGCATAAATTTACGTTTTTTTAAAAATTCACCCTGTTTTTTTAATCAATTAATAAAATTTGTCGAAAATAGGCTGTACTGTTTGTACTACGGCACAAATTCGTCTGAGTATTATGCCTTGGGAGACAACAGAGTTGTTATGACTAAAATATCTAAAATTCTGCGATGGTGCTTGAAGATAACAAAAGTTATAAGTGAATGAAGGTCAAAAAACCCAATTTTTTTCGCCTTTTTTTTTACATTTTCCTAATTTTCTTGTAAACGAAAATTGCGATCGCCACGCACCACCGCAGAATTTTAGATTTTGATGTCATTACCAACTGTGTTGCATGGCAAGCCATAATATTCAGCCCAATTTGTGCCGTGCTAAATGTTAGAAGTCGTATTTTCTTACTTTCAAGTTTTGTTTTTGCCACTTTGTTTTTTTCAGTGTATTATTCCAACAAAACCCAGATTGCTACCCAAACTAACTATTCAATACATAAAAACATTGATTTTGTAGCTAACAACATAAATAATGCGTTATATTCATAAAAAGTCAAAAAATCCAAGTTTTAAGGGCCACCCTAAATATCCGTTTTAGGACAAGTGAGGGGCACTCTAACGAGCAAGTAGAGTACTTGACTCTACCCCTGAAGTATTAAAAATCATTCGGCATTAATAGCTTGAAAACGAAAAAGTTAATTTTTTTGGCATATTGCTAAATATAAGTAAAACTGTTTTAATATATATATATATGTATATATGTATTTATATGTAAGCAAGTTTATATGAAATTTATTTTCTTGTCATGCGTGGTTAGCTAAAAATCGGTTGAATAAACTTAACCTGCTTTACTTATTATATATATATTGGTCGTGAAGCAGAAACCGAACTGTTGTGTACCGAAAACTTTTCTAAAATTTGTGTAATTGATATTAAAAGTAAAATCTAAGTTGTTACCAAAAATTGTGTAAAGAATTGATATAAAAAAACCAAAACCTCAATATATTGAAGTATTTAGACCCATTATTTATAGTGCCTAATGAAGATATAAACTATTTCGAATTAGTTTCAGAGTTTAAAGATATTATAACTGACCCAGATGCATTTATACGTGAATTTAAACTTCTAGAGAGTAAAGTAATTGACACGAATTATGAACACATATTTAAAATTTCGAATACTGTGAAGATTTTTGGCGTGAAATTGGAACATTGAAAAATAGATTTGATGAGTATACCTGTATATATATTCAAACTTTTACAAATTGATCTTTCATAGTAGGTCTTCTGAGCGTGTTTTTACTAAGTTAGCTTTAATTAAAAATAAAGTAACAAATAGGTTAAAAGTAAGAACTTGCGAAACCATGCTTTTATCTTTACATTTGTTAGATACTAGCCTTGAAGATTGGGTTCCAAGTGAAGACATTTTACGAAAGTATAGTATATTGTCGTTTTAAGAACAATCAATTGTAAAAAAATTTTTATGAAACTGACCATAAATAAATAACACAGGACTACATTGAAAAAGTTTGTTTAACCATTCCAACTGATTCTTATATTTTTGGAATGCTAAAGACGAGTATCAGCGCAGTTTTCTCCCATCACGTCACATTTATCAGATACACCAATTATTGTAATTTCGGAAGATGTTTTGTACCACAATTTATAACTAAATCCAGTTTTATAGTTTTGGTTTATAAGCCTGGGGCCTGATTCTGGCAGTCGTGATCGAGTACTTTCCCGATTCGAAAGCAATTTAATATCTATTTATTTCAGTCAATAAAGAACGAATCGGAATTATTTTTATGGTGTTGTAAAGCCTTAATTTGAGTTTCACAATACTGAAAAAACAATTTCGAATCGTTCAGTATCGACTGAAATAAAATTCCTTTCGAATCGAGAAAGTACTCGACCACGACTGCCAGAATTAGGCCCCTGATTACAAAAATTTTAAGCAATAATAGACGAAATTGGATAAAAACTAAATATGCTTTAGTATAGAAATTTAAACACTCGCACCAGAGAACCTCAAAATCACTATTTTTCTTGATTTATTCATACGCTAAAATTTACATTCATTCTTTGCTTGCAAAACAAAGTTCAACGTTGGTAATTTTTACATCCTTTCGTACACATTTTATTTTTGCATTTATTCGTTTTTTATTGAAAGTGCTTTATTTGCATTTTTGTTGCTTACGCAATATAACACAACTGAGTAAATTCAAAAGAACACATTCTTATACTTTTGTTTACATTAACAACAACAATAAACCACTCGATGAGACGCTTTTTCCAAATTAACAACAACAACAACAATAACAAGAATACATTGTACATACCTACTACTACTACTACTGTACTTTTTAAAATGAAAAAAAGTCTGTTTCTATGGAAATTGTGTGTACCTACATATGTATGTGTGTTTAGTTTGATTTCAATTTTTTTTCTTGTACTACATAGTTAATGCTGAATAAATCCATGAGTAAGATTGCTTGATTTCTGGCTTTTTTGTTTGTATTTTTTTTCTGTACCAAAACAATCATTTCCGAACCGAACACAAAAACATCTTTATTTAAAAACGAAGCTAACGATTGTATAAATAACAAAGCACGATGTGCGTTATTTGAATGACTGCAAACCAGCAGCGAATATTTGCGGTTGAGGAAATTTCATTGTATGACCGCAAGCGAGTGTATTTGTTGCTGTTGATTAAATGCGATTTTTTTCAATTGCATAAAGCTGTTCTCTGACTCGCACTTAAATTCAGTAGCATGTATGCATTTATTTGTATTAAATTGCGGAACTGATTAAATATAAAGTATTTGAAAAAGTGATATTTTCGTTTTTTTGTTATAGGATTAGCATTCTAGCATTAATTTCTTTCGCATATTTATAAAAAACTAAAATTAGTTTTTGTTTTCAATACAAATATATCAAAGAAATGTTCTTGTCGACATCGTGGGCCTGGGCCTAAACTTTTGTAAGTAGGTTGACTGTAGAATAAAATTATAAAACTATGGATTTTGATATTATTTGTGGTACAAATTATCTTCCGAAATTACAGTAATTGGTGTATCTGACTAATTAGGCTTGATGGTAGAATCTGGGGGAATGGGCAAATAAATTTCTAAAAAGTTTTTAAATATCTACCTGTGCAATACAATGCCTTTAATAAATCAAAGAAAATGTATTCAGAATGAAAAGTACAAGAAATATATTAATAAATGTATATATAAAACACATTACATAAATATCTTCTATTTGCAGCAACAATGTCATAATCAAAAAACATGTTTGGAGAAAACAAGTTTAACGTTTTTGAATTACCAAAACATTAAAGTCAATATTTTATAAAAATTACTTCTCGAGAGAAATATTTCCAAAATATTTATTTTAGTTTTTACAACAAATGAGCCGTTTGTAAGTTAGTTTGTTTGTCTATTGTAATACGATCAATTTTTTTAGTGTATAAAATTACTATACAATGTTTTTTGTTATGTTTTAATACCATTTAATATTATAACAAATAGAAAAAAACGTAAAAACTGCATAGCGTGGTGTATTTATTTTTTAAAAATCCCCTGTTTGGTGCCAATTTTTTTGTAGATATCCCCTTTTTTTGGTACTTTTTTAACATATCCGACGGTAACACTGCGCGCAACCTCGGTGCTGATAGACTAGCTCACCACCATGCTCACTACCAGCTTGTCTACTGGGGCAGTGTCAGGGGTGCCAGATAATTTTGATCGGCATACTTAAAAAAAAAAATCGGCATTATCGGCACATTAATATAAAAAAATCGGCAAATTAAAAATACCTATTTTAAATACAATAAAACATATTCTTACTTACAAATAAGAACAATTCAGAATTATCTAATGTTTATAACTTATGAAATTTCAAAAGAATCAATCAAAATAAACGTTTTACAAAGAAATTGTAGTTAAATATAATTTTTTTTTATCTTTCTGATAATTAAGTATATTCCATATACAAATATTTGAGTTTGACATTTTTAATAAATCCGTTTTAATATTAATATCAAAACAGTTTAAATTTTTAATTTTTAAATAATCTTTTTAAAACGAATAACTTGCAAAGATAAATTTTCCAGTGAACATCAAAACTCTGTTACATTAAAAAATGCTTTCCACATTTGCGGAAGAATGTGGAAGGACCAAAAATTGTACCAAATGCTGGCATAAAATGTTTACGTTATAAATCTGAAATTTTTTGCCAAAAAGTTTGCAAATTTATTTAATTTTCCTTAAGCTTCGTACAGACGATGGTCAGATCTTACAATATTGTAAGCAGGCGTTGCCAACAGCAAAATTTTTCTGACAATGGTCCATTGTCAGATGCATTAATTTTGCACATCTGCAAATACAAATGAGCTTACAATGTTCACACAGTTGTAAGACATTTTAGCCAATTTTAATGCAATTTAAGCAACGCTGCTTACCAATATTGTAAGATCTGACCATCGTCTGTACGAAGCTTTACATAAGAATTGGCTATTTAATTTATGTACTAACATCGTCCTTAATTGCGTTATAATCTTAAAAAAAGCGAGTGTATTTGTTGCTGTTGATTAAATGCGATTTTTTTCAATTGCATAAAGCTGTTCTCTGACTCACACTTAAATTCAGTAGCATGTATGCATTTATTTGTATTAAATTGCGGAACTGATTAAATATAAAGTATTTGAAAAAGTGATATTTTCGTTTTTTTGTTATAGGATTAGCATTCTAGCATTCATTTCTTTCGCATATTTATAAAAAACTAAAATTAGTTTTTGTTTTCAATACAAATATTTCAAAGAAATGTTCTTGTCGACATCGTGGGCCTGGGCCTAAACTTTTGTAAGTAGGTTGACTGTAGAATAAAATTATAAAACTATGGATTTTGATATTATTTGTGGTACAAATCATCTTCCGAAATTACAGTAATTGGTGTATCTGACTAATTAGGCTTGATGGGAGAATATGGGGGAATGGGCAAATAAATTTCTAAAAAGTTTTTAAATATCTACCTGTGCAAAATCAGTGGGATCGACGCGGCAGTGGATATGCTTTCGAACTCACGCAGGGGTAGGGATCGGCCACCGTGGTGGGATCCTGAAATTGCGCAGGCAAGAAGTGCCTGTCGTAGGTTGTTCAATGAGGCTAAGCGCCTTGGTAACTGGGTGGACTACAAGTCATCATTGAATAGGTTCAGAAATTTGGTTAGATCGGCGAAAAGGAACGCTTGGAGGAACTTCTGTAGCGGCGTGGAGGGATCCTCTGAGACGAACCGTTTACGTAAAATTATGGCTTCGAGCCCGGTTGTCCCAACCTATGTCCGAAAATCGGATGGTTGTTGGACTACAAATAGTCGGGAAACACTTGAGGTGTTGATTGACACTCACTTTCCTGGAAACTCCCAAGGGAGCTTGCGGGATCGGGTGTGGGAGTCGACACCCATTCCTATGTCCATTCCTTTGGACTATGATATGATCAAGTGGGCTGTCGATAGCTTCAACCCATATAAATCTCCGGGTATGGATGGTATAATTCCGGCGGACCTGCAGAGGAATTCGACCCTGATCATACCCTGGCTGATGGCCATATACAGGGGGTGCGCTAGATTTTCGTATCTCCCGGTAAGTTGGACCTTGTGCAGAGTGGTCTTTATACCCAAAGGGGGTAAGGCTTCTCACACTGAACCGAAGGACTACAGACCGATTAGTCTTGCATCCTTTCTTCTTAAGACTCTTGAAAGAGTTATTGATATACATCTTAGGATGACCATCCCAAGAAGTTTACTCTCTGCCTCCCAACATGCCTACACAAAGGGCAGATCTGTTGAGACGGCTCTTCACTCTCTAGTGCGAACTATTGAGAGATAATTTTTTTTTATCTTTCTGATAATTAAGTATATTCCATATACAAATATTTGAGTTTGACATTTTTAATAAATCCGTTTTAATATTAATATCAAAACAGTTTAAATTTTTAATTTTTAAATAATCTTTTTAAAACGAATAACTTGCAAAGATACATTTTCCAGTGAACATCAAAACTCTGTTACATTAAAAAATGCTTTCCACATTTGCGGAAGAATGTGGAAGGACCAAAAATTGTACCAAATGCTGGCATAAAATGTTTACGTTATAAAACTGAAATTTTTTGCCAAAAAGTTTGCAAATTTATTTAATTTTCCTTACATAAGAATTGGCTATTTAATTTATGTACTAACATCGTCCTTCATTGCGTTATAATCTTAAAAAAAAAAAAATTATTTAATTATCAAAGTAATTATTATTCATTAATAGTGAATATAAATTTATCTTGCCTTTATTCTTTTGTGAGTATTTATCTATCCATTTTCAAACACAAATATAAAGTGTTGTATATTTTCCTAATAAAAAAAGAAATTTTAACTGAATTATTTTGGCACTATGCGCCCACGATTTGGCGTAAAAGCAACAAATTATTATTATTATTATTTTAGGCTTAAAAATTATTTCTTTTTTAACTTTGGCCTTTAATTCTTCATAAATAAAAATGTATTAACCCAACACACATTACAAACACTTCATTTAATATTGAATAAAACTAACCCCTTTTTCTTTAGTAGAAGCACTGACTTTATAACAGTTGTCTCTTTTCAATGTTACAACTGTTTCAGTATCGCTTAAAGTTAGTGTATTATTATCAAACAAACAAAAAGTAATCGCCTTTTACGTGTTAGTCAAAAAATCGGCATTTTTGGAGCAAAAATCGGCAAATCGGCACTTTGATAATTTAGGGGCAAAAAGTCGGCAAAATGCCGATAAATCGGCAAAAATGGCAGGCCTGGGCAGTGTAGTTTTTACATAAAAAAACTATGTTTTTCACTCAATTAAGAGCGTAAATATGAGATTAAATTGTCCATAATAACAATAAAAACGTTGATTGAAAGTGGATTGAAAGTTTTTGTTTCATTACTATAATGACATTTTTATTGTCATAATGAAAATTTAAATTTATGAAGGCAATTATTGAAAAATGTTGCTTTTATAAAAAATATTTTTTAATTCATAAAATTAATGGCATACATGTAACATTAGATGTATGAAATTATTAAATCTTACATTTTTTAATTAACAATTAAACATTTTTTTAAGGAAACTATAATTTTGTATTTATTTATGAATATAGTTATGTTTGTATATTGTTTTTTTTATGTTCCCAATTAAAATTTTTTGTTTAACTTGGGCAAACTTAAGTTTTCATATACACAGAAAAAATTATTTTTCCAATTCAAACAAAAAATTTGTAGAATCAAACAATTTTTTGTCTGAAATTGGTCCTATAAACAAATTCGCATATTCAAACAATTTATTTGCATTTTGTTTATTGAAAAAAACACTGATTTTTTCAAACAAATAATTTAACTGAATCAAACAAAAAGTTTACTGAAATTCATATACTAAATTTCAAAATAGAAAAAAAAAGTTTTTGCACAAGCAATGACGCGCACACAAGTAAGCACTGTATGAGAAGATGACGGCAGAGCAGAGCCGCCAGCTGGCTTTGAGACACATTTTTTTTGTTGGAATAATTTTTGAACAAAGTCTTATTTATACACACAACACAATGTTTTTTTCTTTATCACTCTCTCTTGCTGTATCATTTCCTTTGCTAAAGAAGAAATGTAACCAAAAACGGCAGCAGACCGACTCGATATGTTTTTCGCCATCATTCTATTTTTGTAGTTGATGTATTTAACCAAACAGTTTTAAAAAATTGAATACGGGATTTTGTTTCTAGTAATGTTGTTTCTGCTATTGTTTTTCTTATAGTTGCACCTTTTTAAAGCGTCCAAAAATAGACTGTGTGTGTTTTTTGTTGTTGTTCTTACATTTCACATAAAGAAGTGTTGCTTACGATCAAATAAAAAAATGCAAAAAGACGACAACATTAAAGAGCGTTAAATATTTCATACAAAATTATGAAAACTTGACACCAATAACGCGTTTATTATATTTTTGAAGAGTTGCCCACATTTTTGTTGGTTAAATAAAAATCAAACAAAAATATTGTTTGAATCAGTAAAAAAATTTATAGAAATTAAAAAAATTTTCAAACAAGCATTTGTTTGAAAATAATTCGGCAATAATTTTTTCTGTGTATCCAATGAAAATTTTTAACGTAATTACGAAATCCAATGAAGCGGTTTTAACGAAAATACTTCATTATAACTATGAAATTCCATTTAGACAATGAAAATTTTATCAAAGTTATTTACGGGAATACAAAATTTACTATTAAGATTTTTGTATGACGTGCTAAATTCCCAATTTTTCCATATTTGATAAATACACCGAAATTTATTGTTGAGGGAAAGCTAGCCTCTATGCGCACTTCACTGGCCGCTTAGGCCAGATCATCAGGAAACCTTTTCCAAAGATTTTAGAAAAGCTAAAAATATTATACAAATAAAACCCTAAAGCGAATAAGAATTTTAAACACTCAAAGTCTTACCCGTAACAATATCAAAGCTTAAACATAACACCAACAATAAACAGTGAGTTTATCTTTTCTTACATCCCCCACAATTGGTTGGGTTCTTTCCGACTCGAACCAAGGAAAATTTTTTTATGAAAATGATTCATTAAATATATGAAGCATTTTTCTTTCAGTGTAATAAAAAAAAAAAAAACAAATTGTAAGAATAAATATTTAAAACCAATTTGTATTAGATTTGAAAAAAATTAAACCGTAGATGCATTTTATTATGAATGAATTACAAATTTCGTTAATCAACTCATACACAAGTACTAAGGTATCAGATTATATGTCAGCCATTACTAAACTACTTCTATGTAATGCAAATGGTATGAAGTAGTCATTGAAAAGTAAGTTGTTCAGTAATGGCAAGTCATTACCAAGTTTTTGCTGGGTACATATATAAAATGATCTGTTATTTCCCAGCTAGCATAGGCTGTTTGTTAGATGATTATGTTAAATATACAACTCCTAAAATAATCTTTTAATGATTATCTGATGAGTAACAAAAACATCTAAATCTATTTTTAATTTAATATTTTTTTATTTATTTTTTGACACGATCATCTTTAAATCTTGGAATGCACCTTTTGGGATTCTGTGTAAGAGTCGTATAACAATTACTGGGCTACCTAAATAACACCGTTTTTGAAGTATGAAAATGCTATTGCCAATACAATTTTAATAAAACAAACCGGCCTAAGGATCTGTTAAAAAGGGTTTTCCGACAGGATGGTGTTGATTTCGCGACCTTAAGGTTTGTTTTATAAAAGTTGTATGAAAAGTTTTGGCATGAAAAATACGCTTGATGCCCTTATTTAGGTAGCTCAGTCATACGGCTGAGCATTTCACGAGTTGTAAAAAAATACCTAGAAGAGTCTCATACGACTCTTGGCATGCTTTTTGAAAGACTCGTTTAATAATCTTTATATACATCATAAACGATTCCCTTTACGATTAATATAAGCGTTTTTCGCTGCGTTATGGAAGAATCTCTCTTAGGAATCAGCACGTGTAACAGTTTTTCCCGTGCGAGGACGATCAAAAACACTCTTTGTTAGATTTCCAGTAGACTCCTAGGCGATTGAAAATATTAGCTAGGTTGAAATAATAAAATAATTTTTTATTCTACTTTTAAATCAAACACTTTACTTTAGCTGCACTTTTGTGCAGATAACCACAATTGAGTACCTGTACATTAAAGCAGGTAAATGCATTTAAGATAACTGCATTTTTGATTTACCTGTACAAAAAATTGTGCAAAGGAGATTGTGCAGCTAAGTCAAAACTACTGTATTTTGAAAAGAAAAAATTAAAGCTTTTATTTTAAGTCAGACAATTAATATTATTTGTTTTATTTAAGTCAATTAAAACAACCAATATTATTTGATAAAAGCTTTAATCTTTCCTTCCTATTTTTTAATAAATGAGTATAAGTGTTATTTGTTAAATATTCATTCAACTTTAAGTTAAATTTATTATTTATTTTTGTTTTTATATTGTTTTTTAATTATTTAAAGTAGGATCCATTAAAGGGAACAAGGGGTATTAAAAGAAGATTTATTGCAACAATCACCAGTAAAAAAAATATTTGTTAAAATTGTGTTAGTGTGTTTTTCTAATAATGCTTAATACTGTAAAAAGCCTCTTTAGCTTTGTGATGACAATTTTATTAAAACAAAAATTATGTTGTATCTTTTTTTATTTTTTCTATAGAAATAATCTTGTTAATAATTATTTGTTGTTTTTTACTGGCAAGTGTTAATGAACTTTTTTTTAGTTTTTTATTTAATTTATTCGTTTTTACTTGGAAGATTTTCTTTGTTTTAGTTTGTTTGTTGGTAGTATTCTCTATTTTAAACCAAAATTCATTGAATTTTGTGAATTTTGTAAATGTTTTTTTTAACATATATTTAAAACATTTACAGCGAAACATTATTAAATATTTCTTTTCTAAGATTTAGCCAATTTTATGAGTAATTCACTCATAACGTGATTATTTCTAACTGATTTGACAGATTTTTGTACCGACGTGTTAAAGAACAAATTTTTAATTAACTTGGGCTCTTTTGGTCTTATTTTTGTCATAACTTTTTCGTATCTGAACCGATTTTTCCGGGTTTTGCAGAAAATATTTTCTTCTTAAGATTTCCGATCTTTTGATATATAAGGGATAGGTTATATGCCATTCCTAAAATTCAGGTTTTTATATAATTTTTGACATTTTTTCTACGGGAGGTACCACGCCCACTTATCCCATCCCGCCCAAATTTTGTGGGATGCTGTGTATTAATAACCTAAATGTGTGTACCTAATTAAGAAACTTTGGCCCTTGCCGTTCTCCAAAAATACAGAGAAAAGTAAGAAAAATACAACAACAAGGGATTTTGGAAAAAATTAGAGGAAGTCGTGGTTTGTTTGCTCATATCTCAGCCATTTTTGGAACGATCTGGCTGAATTTCGGTAGCAAAATTATAATAAGTATACCAAACAGAAATATATACCAACCAAGCCTCCATCATATCTGGGGGCTTCGGAAAACCCATTAAAACAGACAGACGGACAACCGTATTTGAACTACCCTTCTCATAAGGATCCAGAATATAGATACTTAATAGGGTCTAACTTTATTTTTTCACTTTCACCTTAAATAAACTTGGTGGAATAATAACAATTAACAAAATCGGTAATTGTAATAGACTTATAACAACCTTATTCTACCAAAATAAGGGCTTTGGCACAATAGCGTATACATCATGAGAGATAGGTGGACCAAATTTAGATCTGATATTTCTTATTAGGAGAAGTTAGTAGTGGTACGGTTTTTATTAATACTATGGATAAAGGTATATTAGATTCGATACAGAATAAAGCGATATTTCATGTTTTTATTTTACAAATAAAGCCTAGTACTCTGTTCCAATTTGTGAAAAATTTTGAGCAACATTGATTATTTCACACGAAAATTTTGACATGTATCAATGCTACCTATCTTGCAAGTTTGCACGATTTCACGTTTTTATTTCTGCAAAGTATGCAACATTGTTTTGCGTATGTAAACAAGCCCCACATGTATTTTACTAAAAATTATTTTTTTTGATATTCTTTAATTAGGCTTGAGTTCATCAAATTTAATTTTCATACGAAAAAACAGAGGAAAGGAGGCAACATGTAATTTGAAATTTAAGTGATAATAACAGCAAATTTCGAACCACCAGTACTACTGGTAAAAGATTGATGTTTGACTGCTGGCTAACGGGCACCGCAGTGGTGCAGTGGGTAGAACTCAAAGATCTTCCGACGATAGAATGTGGTTATTCTTGAAACATGTAAAGATCAACCCGGGTTCAAATCCCAGCTCAGCCAAGAAAAATTGTCAATAAATTTTAATAAAAATTCCAAGTTTTAAAATTCCTTCCCTCAGTGAAAATAATTTAATGAAATTTAAATTTGATGAACTCAAGCCTAATTAAAGAATATCAAAAATTAAAAATTAACAGTTCAACTAAAAAATCAAAATTATTTTTTTAATAAAAAATTTATAAAAAAGAAAGTAAAACTGTTACTGGTTGTGTTATTTTTTTTTCTTTCTTATTTTATAATCTTACTTACTAATTAAATGGATATTACAGAACGTTTTTTCTGGTAGCCGAACAATGAGTATTCTTCAATGCGCCTCGATCTTCCGCACTCCTTCTCCAATTTATTACACCAAGCTTTGAAATGTCTTCCTCCACCTGATCTTTCCATTGGAGTTTTGGTCTTCCTCTTCTGCGTGAACCATCACCAGGCGCGTATTCGAATGCCTTTTTAGCTGAAGCATTTTCTTCCATTCGCACAACATGACCTAGCCAACGCAATCGGTGTAGTTTCACACGTTTCACAATGTCGGCATACAGCTCATGTTTCATACGACACCGATATTCTCCGTCAACGCAGATGGGTCCATAAATTTTACGAAGAAATTTTCTCTCGAATATTCCAAGTCCTGCCTCGTCTGCTTTCGCAAGAACCCATGCTTTAGAGCCATACAACAGCACGGGTAGTATCAGTGACTTGTAGAACTTGATTTTTGTCTGTCGAGAGATGGCTTTGCTCTTAAACTGCTTACTTAGCCAGTATAGTTCTTCTTTTAATTTCAAAACTGATGTTGTTCGTTTTGTTTATGGCGGTGCCGAGGTAGATAAAATCGTTGACAATTTCAAAGTTATAGTTTTCAACTTCCACTGTTGGCCTGAGTCTGCTGGACGTCCTGTGCGTTGATACCATAGTGTGCCAGTTCTATTCACATCTGCGTCTCGTATAACCTTTTCCAGCAGCATATTAAAGAGGTCACACGAGAGACTATCTCCTTGTCTGAAATCTCGCTTGGTACTGAATTGCCCGGAGAGGTTTTTTCCTATATCAGTAAGACTCATTCTGCAAAGTCGTATAAGTTTTGCCGGGATACCAAACTCAGACATGGCCTAAAACACATTTGATCGTATGGGGCTGTCGAAGGCGGCTTTGTAGTCGACAAAAAGGTGGAAGGTGTCGATTTGTTTCTCTTGAGTCTTTTCCAGGATTTGGCGTAGTGTGAATATCTGGTCGATGGTGGATTTGCCAGTTCTAAAGCCGCATTGAGATGGCTCAATTATCTCTCCAACTTTAGATTTAAGTCTGTCACACAATACGCTCGAAATTATTTTATATGCAATGGGAAGGAGACTTATTCCTCTGTAATTGGCACATATTGTCTTGTCTCCTTTTTTGTGCACGGGACATAGTATGCTGAGGTTCCAATCATCGGGCATGCGTTCTTCTTGCCAAATACAAACAAGCTGATGCATGCGCCTAATCAGCATGTCACCTCCGGTATTAAACAGCTCAGCTGGTAATCCATCGGCTCCTGCTGCCTTATTGTTCTTAAGCCGAAATATTGCTGCTTTCACCTCATTTTGGCAAGGCGGTATGCACTCAATACCGTCCTCTGCGATTGGTTCTAAAGTATCTTCGTCGCCGCTACAACCAGATACCAACAGTTCGGGAAAGTGATCTTTCCACATCCTCAGCACACTATCTGTTTCAGTCACCAGATTACCTTCTTTATCTCTGCAGGAGAATGTGCCTGTACCAAAGCCTTCGGTTTGATGTTTAACTCTTTGGTAAAATTTTCGGACTTCATTTTGACTCCTGTACATCTCGATTTGCTCACACTCCCACCTTTCCATTTCTCCCTTCTCCTTTCGGAAAAGGCGTTTCTCCTCTCTCCTTTTCTCCCGATACCTCTCCTTCGCATTACGTGTTGCTACCGATTGCAACGTTGCCATTTATGCGACATTTTTTGCTTCAGTAGCATTACGGCACTCCTGGTCATACCATGGGTTCCTTTGGGGAGGCCTTTGGTACCCATTTACTGATTTTGCTGCATTTTCCATGGAGTGGGCAATGATTTGCCATTGTGCTGTTACATTATCGGGACAAGGAGTGCTTTCTTCTAGAAGTTGGGTCAGTCGAGTGGAGTATGCCGTAGCTGTCTGTTGTGTCTGCAGCTTTCCAATGTCCAGCTTCCTTGCTGCGTCAGATCGTAAGTTTTGCGCTACACTAAGACGAGTGCGAACCTTTGCTGCTACAAGGTAGTGATCCGAATCTATGTTGGCACCTCGGATCGTTCGTACGTCCAACACACTGGATGAATGCCTTCCATCAATCGCAACATGATCAATTTGGTTACTCGTTGTTTGATCCGGGGACAACCACGTGGCCTTATGAATGTCGAGATGTTTAAGTATGGTGCTGCTAACTACCATATTTTTTGCCGCTGCGAAGTCTATTAACCTCATTCCGTTTCTTCGTGAAGGCTACACAGCAAAAACTTGGAAATGACTTGCCATTACAGAACAACTTACTTTTCAATGACTACTTCATACCATCTGCATTACATATAAGTAGTTTGGTAATGGCTGACATATAATCTGATACCTAAGTACTTGTGTATGAGTTGATTAACGAAATTTATAATTCATTCGTAATAAAATGCATCAACGGTTGAAGTTTTTTCAAATCTAATACAAATTGGTTTTAAATATTTATTCTTACAATTTGTTTTTTTTTATTATAATGCGACATCGGAGTAATAAGTTATTTAAGTCCCTATTTGTAAGCGAATGTTGGAATGACTTATTTAACTCCCTATTTGTAAGCGAGGGTGGTAAGTACTTGCCTCCAATGACATCACCGTGTTAAAATAATAAGTTAAAATGCCAATGTATAAGTAGTGAAGAGTCGTTATATTAGCTTTTTAACTCATTACTTTGCAATGTAAGTTTTTGCTGGGTAAATTTTCCGACTGTTGGGCCAAAGATATTCTTCCTTCCTATTTTAGCATTAAGATCCCCTAGCACTTTTTTAATGTCATGGTCGGGGCAGCGGTCATATTCTCTCTAGGCGCTCATAGAATGTATCTTTGATCAGTTCGTCCTTTTCTTCGGTCGGGGCATGGGCACAAATTAGACTGATGTTAAAGAACTTGGCTTTTATTCGGATTGTGGCTAGTCTCTCATCCACCGGAGTGAATCTAGATACTAGGTGTTTCAATCTCCGGCTTACCACAAATCCACAGCCAAACTCATGTCTAGTTTTATGGCAGCTATAGTACAGTGCGTCGCCTTTGGGTGTTGTTGTTACGCCTGTCCCATTCCATCGCACTTCCTGTAAGGCGGTAATATCGGCTTTGTACTTTTCAAGCACGTCCGCCAGTGCGTACACTGCACCGTCTCTATAGAGAGTTCTTACATTCCAGGTGCATATACGTAGATCGTGGTCCTTTAAACGTTTGCGGGGGTCGTCATCATTAGAGGAGTTCATTAATTTTCTTCTTCGTTTTTTCATAGTAATAATGTTCTTTTCCAAGGGTGGGCTACTAACCCGACGCCTCAACCCTCTTTTTTTCGTTCTTTAGGATGAACGCGCGGTATTTTAGCTCACTACCCTTATCGGATGGTAAAGGTAGCTACCCCAGGAGGCACCACGAGGAGGTTTGTGTCCACAATTGGGATGAAGGAGTTAACCGAGATAGGCCTGGATTTTGCCATGTTAAAACCATTCAGAGCCGTTACTCGGTGTCCGACTTCCCCTACTCCTCCCTATTTAATAATCAGTTCATGATTTTTTGCTTTTGCTCAAAATTCCACGTGAAATAAGTGCACCTTACTTTATTTCGCAGTTGTTAAAAAATGTTGCCAGAAACATTTCGGAACTTTTCCGCAAACTGAGCAGAGTACAACTCTATCAGCATAATTTCATAGATATTCCGCAAAAGTTTTTTCAGATGCTTTTTGACAGCATTTCACGTGAAATGTTGAACAGAGTACCGGGCTTAATACGGAAATTTGTTTCGAAAGTATTTTCGTTTCGAAACGAATTAAATAATATCCCCTTGAACTTAAGTTGAGTTGCCCGCAGTGAATTCAGGCAACGCCACACAAGTTAAATATATAATAATTGTTTACATATTCACCGGATACGATATAGAGCTAAATTTATCGGTTTTTTTTATTTTGGTATCATGACACTCAATATCGAATCAAATGTATCGTAATTTGAGATGATAGTATTCAAACCAAACACATTACATCTCCCGAGTTTTTATTTGATACTTCAGTGTCTATTAGGGTATTCATTAAATCGGGCATTTGCTTAAATCGGTTAAACTCTTGATTAATTAACCGAGGTTTTGGTTTAATCGGTGTATATATATTTTGTTGCTGTTCATATCGATCTATGAACATTGTGCGGAGCTCCTGAATAGCCGACTTAGCGAAGTAACATACATATGCCCAGTTTTCCTGGAAACTTAACATAATCTGGGCCACATTTACTAGGCTTATAGTAATACCAACCTTCTCTTCAACTTCCCTTCTCTCAGTGACAAATCGTTGACACTCGAAAAATACATGTTTTGCATCCTCATTTACGTAATAATAACATCGGCAATATGGGTCACTTTCACGACCAAAGCGATACAGGTATGCCTTAAAGCAACCATGTCCACTCAAGAGCTGTGTGAGAAAAAAATCCAAATCTCCATGTTTTCGTTCCATCCAGGCACGGACTTGGGAATAATTTCCCATGTCCACCTACCCTTAGTAGATGTTGACCATTGCCTTTGCCAATTTTCCATGCTTTTACATTTTGCCATCTGGCGTAGAGGCGCAACTTCTGATTCGCCTTTGCTTGAAAATATTTCCTCCTCTTCCTTGGCTTGTAGATCGATAGGCACTATACCTGATTTCACCGATGCGGCTTCATCTGATACTGTCCGGAATGCGACACAAACACGAGACATGCCAATATGTTGACAGACGTTATTTTATATCGATATGAACGAAACTTTATTGATTCTGCCCATATAGGAGCTGCATACATTATAATTTTTCTTACAATCCCTGCAAGAAGCCGACTTTGCATGTACTTGGGACCCCTCGTATTGGGCATTATGCGGCAAAGGGCAGTACATGTACCTTTTGCTTTTGTTCCTATATACTCTAGATGTTTCTTGAAGGGGAGGCGATCGTCGATAATCAAGCATAGATATTTCAAATGCCGTTTAGTTTCAACCTTGCAATTTCCAATCGTAAGAGTAATACTTTCTCTGATGTTTCGACTGCTTATGAGGACTGCCTCCGTTTTATGTTCGGCTAGTGTCAGTCCCATTGAGTCTATCCATAAGCGGACTAGATGTATGCTACTATTTGATATAGTTGTTGCCTCTTCAGTTTGTTTTGCTACAACTATCAGCGAAGCGGACGATTTTCACGTTTTCTGGTAGTTTTATTCGTAGCACTCCATCGTACATTATGTTCCAAAGTATTGGATCAAGAACCGAGCCTTGCGGTACTTCCCCTCTAACCTTGTACTCTCTTTCACCATCGTCTGTGTCATATAGCAGGATTTTGTCCCTGAAGTAATCCTTGGTTATCGCTATCAAGTAGCTTGGAACATTTGAGTGAATTAGCGCATCTACAATTTTATTCCACTTGGCTGTATTAAAGACATTTTTTTCGTCCAATGTAACAACAACGCAGTAGTTTTTGATGCCGTTTTTCCCTTTTATAGGTTCTTAGCTGTTTCAACTACTGTCTTTAAAGCATCCATTTGGGATTTACCTTTTCTGAAACCAAACTGAGTTTTGGAAAGGCCGCCCACCATCTCAATACTGGCTTCTTCTGCCTTTAATGCTTTCTAATAGTTTTCCACACGTGTCTATCATACAAATGGGTCGATAGGATGATGGATTATCCAAGGGCTTATTTTCTTTATGGAGTAATACGAGTCGTTGCCTTTTCCATGTCGTAGGCATGGATAACAATCTTGAAGCGATGTGGTGGCTTACGTCTTGGCTGTGGTTCGTGTCTTGATCCGGGCATTTTGCCAGCATCTGGTGATTCCCGAGATGAGGGCAGTGAACTTAAAGGCCTTGGCAACGAAAGGTTATCCATCCCCTAAACCGAGGTGTTATGCGACCCGTGCCTATCGGTTGGTTTGCAGTCAGGGGTTACCGACTGTATTATCACGGAGCTTTGCTGATACCTGGGCACCTCAGCAAATAGAGTACGCCCTTACCGCGTTATCGGGGGCTATGACGTGGCGGACTTCCAGATCCCCTACACTCGTGGGACCAGACAGCAAAAATTAATTCTTTAAAAAACAACAAAAATCAAAAACGAAACAAACAACAAACTAATAATGGCACGGAACAAGACACGAAAAGGACCAACGACAAGGACAATGGGACGAAGACGATCCCGTCGGTGGCTGTATCAGTCTCGACACCTAACAGCGGCGATGTACCAGTGTCTTTCGCGCCAAGTACATCAAAAGCCGCATCAGCCCTTTCCGCCAGAGCGGATAAAGCCCATGCTTCGGGAACTGCAAAGTTGGAAATGAATAGGCAGCCTCCCATATGCCTATTGTGCAAAGAGGGACGGAGATGATTACATCCTGTCCCACTTCTGTACCTCCCCCCGCCAACTCCGGCATCACTAAGAAGACACCTCGGCATTAAAATCCTTCCAAGAGGGCATCTAACTCAAGGCGTGCTGCCTTGCGTGTTATCGAGCTATTCGGCCCTTACTGCTGGGCTTCAAAGCGTTTCACCTCCTGCCCCTGCAAAGGCAATGCCTAAACGGCAACGTTCGGAGGAAGAAGCGAAAGCCGTTAGACAGCAACCAGGGACAAAACGTCCCAAGTACGCACCAAAGTCGACTAATATGTCCTACAGCGAGGTGGCGAAAGACCATCTTGTTAGGGCTATTATAGACAGAAGTGCTGCTGATGGATCCATCTCCCACTCTAGGTGGGACTTGGTGAAGCAGCAAATGATGGGTGTCTTTTGGAAGATCCTTAGTGAGAATCCAGGAGCACCCCCGCAATGCGATGATGCTGGCTGGTACCGGGGTCACGTTAAGCTGATGGCGTGTGTGAACGAGCGCTCTGCACTTCTGCTGAAGCTTGCCATTGGAGCGATTGGTGAAATATGGGAAGGTGCTAGGCTCGACGTGGTTTTGGTGAGTGAGATACCACGGAGACCTAGATCCAACGTCACCATCCCAGCGGAACCCTCTGCACCGGAGGAAATCTTGACGATTATTCAGTGCTGCAACACCCAACTTCCCACTCATAACTGGAAAGTTGTCAAGGTTTTAGCAGCTGAAGGATCCTCAAGAACGGCGATCGTAGTCCTGAATCAGGACTCCTTGAAGCCACTGAGGGAGAAACAGGGCAAGATTTACTATGGTTTCAGTACCATCTTGCTCCGTGTCTACCGAGGTGATGACAAGGGCCTACTGACTTTGGAGCCTACGCAGTCTGCGGACTGCACGAATGACGCTTCCGTCCATTCATGTGACAATGAGGACACCCCGTCCGTCTCTGACATGCTGGGTGACCTCTTTGAACACATGGGTGAATTGGCTGATGAGGAAGCCCTCCTGGAATCAGATCAGGAGGACGCCAATGTCACGGTCGTTAATACTGGACATAGTGAAGGTGACGCAGATAAACCTTCACCACTCTAAGGCAGCATCCGCTGCACTGCTCCTCCGGGTGGTAGAGAGAGAGGAGGAGCTAATAATGATCCAAGAGCTATGGATCCACAAGGATCGGGTTTGCGGATTTAACCTCAAGGGCTATAAGCTCCTATATGCCAAAGCAACAGGTAAAATTAGATCTTGTATTTTGGCTAAAAACACGCTGGATATCTTCATTCTTTCTGATTTCAGTGATGAAGACACAACTTCAGCGGCCCTAGAGATGGGCGATATGTCGATCTGGATCGTCTCGGGCTATATGGCGCATGACGAGGACAATGAGCCACCTAATAGGCTTTTTCGTGGCTTGGTAGCCAAAGCCGGCTCCATGGGTACCCCGGTGGTCATCTGTGCTGACGCTGACGCGCACCACATCACGTGGGGCAGCTCCAACACTAGAGGTGAGACGCTATTTTCTTTTATCTGTAGCAGTAATTTGGAAATAGCAAACATAGGCGCGGAACCTACGTTCATTGTAGCTAATAGGCAGGAGGTTCTTGATGTGACATTGGTCAGCTCGGAACACTCCGACTTAATAAGTAACTGGGCGGTCTCAAATGACTGTTCTTTTTCGGACCACAGGTATGTTGAGTTTCAATTAGGTCCACCCCCCTTGGGGGTGTGTACTTTTGTGAATAGGAGGAGAACGAGGTGGGACTATCAGGCTAGTCTACTCGCTGATTCTCTGGGCTCAGTCCCTGTCATTAGTGGCATTACGGAGACTGAAATGGCAGTGGAGTTCCTATCGGGGGCACTGCGTCAGGCAACGGCACTGGCCTGTAGGCCAGTGGTTAGGAAGAAGGGGGGCAAGCCACCATGGTGGAGCCCTGAGATTACACAGTCTCGCAGAGACTGTCGTAGGTTTTTCAATATGGCTAAACGACTAAGAAACTGGGCGGATTATAAGTCGACATTGAATAGGTTCAAGAATTTGGTAAGATCGGTGAAACGGAATGCCTGGAGGAACTTCTGCAGCGGCGTGGAAGGCTCCTCTGAGACAAACCGGTTGCGCAAAATAATGACTTCTTGCCCGGCTGTCCCTAGCTACATTCAGAAAGCTGATGGTAGCTGGACTACGAATAGTCAGGAGACGCTGGAGGTGTTAATTGACACGCACTTTCCTGGCAATTCCCTTCCAACACCACGGAAGATCAACTGCTTATCAGAGCCTGGACCCGTGTCCGTTTCTCTGTGCTATGATAGGCTCAATTGGGCGATAAGGAGCTTCGGCTCCTGGTCCGGACGGTATTATTCCGGCCGACCTTCAAAAGAATGCGGGGCTTCTGATTCCTTGGCTGTCCGCTATTTATACGGAATGTATTAGATTCTCGTACGTTCCCACCCGATGGACTAGATGTAGGGTTGTTTTCATTCAAAAAGGAGGTAAAGCATCCCACACCAGACCTAAGGACTATAGGCCAATCAGCCTGTCGTCTTTTATTCTCAAGACCCTTGAAAGGGTCATTGATATTCATCTGAGGATGTCTATTCCTAGACATTTGCTCTCTTCATCGCAGCATGCCTTCACCAAGGGCAAGTCTGTAGAGACGGCGCTCCACTCACTGGTCGGCTACATTGAGAAATCCCTTGAATTTCGGGAATACTCACTTGTGGCCTTTCTGGACATTGAGGGAGCTTTCGATAATGTCAAACCCAACTCCATCTTGGAGTCGATGAGGGAGGTAGGGGTTGACGATGTAATTTGTAGATTTATTGGTAATCTACTCGATAATAGGATCATTGAATCCACGATGGGTGCTACTAATGTTTGCAGATTTGTGCACAGGGGCACCCCGCAAGGTGGGGTTCTGTCCCCTCTACTGTGGAACATGACGGTGAACACTTTGCTGGGCCGGTTGGACAGACTAGGGATAGAACCGTTGCGTTTGCGGATGACGTGGCGGTGGCGGTCGCGGGTAAACACCTGGACACATTGTCCCATTGTATGGAATCTGCATTGCAGATTCTAAGCTCTTGGAGCATTTCCTGTGGACTTGGTGTCAATCCACAGAAAACTGAGATGGTACTCTTTACCAGGAAGTACAAGGTTGGCAACTTTAGGCTTCCTAGGCTAAACGGCACGGAGCTGAGGCTCTCGAACAGTGCTAAATATTTGGGCGTAATTCTCGATAGCAAACTATCATGGGAACTCAACGTTCGGACGAGGGTTGATAGGGCTATTGTGGCCTTATACACCTGCAGGAGATCCTTGGGCAGGAGCTGGGGCCTGGGACCCAGGGGTGTCGAATGGATCT
Organism: Pollenia angustigena; assembly: GCA_930367215.1. Classification (NCBI taxonomy): domain Eukaryota; kingdom Metazoa; phylum Arthropoda; class Insecta; order Diptera; family Polleniidae; genus Pollenia; species Pollenia angustigena. The sequence continues at coordinate 15,970,881 of OV884061.1, forward strand.
TTGAAGCGGTGGTAAAACCGATTCTCTTCTATGGGGTCATAGTGTGGTGGCCTGCCATGGAAAGGGGATGGTACTGCAGGATGCTTGAGAAAGTATATAGGTTGGCTGCGCTGATGATCACGGGATCACTCCGCTCGACACCGACGAAGGCACTGTTTACTATGCTAGACTGGTTGCCGATTGATATCATGGACGAACAACAGGCCTTGACTTCCGCTATGAGACTGGGGGCGGTGGGCCTATGGTCTACGCGGAACTATGGTCATGCCAGGATCACGCTTCACGCGTCATACGACCTGGCGTGGCTGGACTATTGCACTCCGGAACCCTTTTTCGGTGCTTTGTTCGCGGTTCATCATGGTAACTATGATGAGCTGCTCGATAATACGCGATCTCTGGAGCCGACCCTGCGGGTCTACACCGATGGTTCCAGGATGGGCGACAGAGTGGGTGGAGGTTTCTTCATCGAGGAATTGGACATCAGGGTCTCTTTTAGGCTGCCAGATGGCAGTTGTGTGCTGCAGGCGGAAATCTCTGCCATAAAGCGGGCGGCAAACTGGCTGAAGTACTATCGTATATCGAGGGATATATGTATATTCACGGACAGCAAGGCTGCCATTGCAGCTCTGGCTGGTGTCTTTACGACATCTATGTTAACAGTGGAATGCCGGATGTCTCTAAATGAGATCGCGAAACATTCCAGTGTAACGCTGACATGGGTACCAGGACACAGTGGTCTCCTGGGCAACCATACAGCGGACAGTCTAGCCAAACAAGGCTGTCTGTTGGACGACATGTTCTTCGCCGGCCTGATTGGCACTTCAATGGCCCGCTGCAGGACTCTCATCAGACGGGAGTCGTACAGAAGGGCTCAGGGGAGATGGCAGGGCGAGCATACCTGTTTGATGGCCAGGACTCTACGGCCTATTCGTGCTTAACACCCAGTTTTTATTATTGATAAAAACACTTGAAATTTATTGTTGATGGGATAAGCTATTCCTATGCTCATTTCACTGGTCGCTTAGGCCAGATCATCAGGAAACTTCATCCATAAAGATGTTAGAAAAACTTAAGATATTAAACCAAAATCCCATCAACAATAAATTTCAAGTGTTTTTATCAATAATAAAAACTGGGAATTAAGCACGAATAGCAAAATCTTTTGAAATTCAAATTTTGTATTCCCAAAAATTGAAATTACTTTTTGATAATAAACAGGCAAGTGCACGGCCTAAAAAAACACTTAATTGACAACATCTTTTGTAAGTTGTTGTTGTTTTTATTTTGTTTTTCTTAATCTTCTTAAGCTTCGTACAGACGATGGTCAGATCTTACAATATTGTAAGCAGGCGTTGCCAACAGCAAAATTTTTCTGACAATGGTCCATTGTCAGATGCATTAATTTTGCACATCTGCAAATACAAATGAGCTTACAATGTTCACACAGTTGTAAGAAATTTTAGCCAATTTTAATGCAATTTAAGCAACGCTGCTTACCAATATTGTAAGATCTGACCATCGTCTGTACGAAGCTTTACAACTACAATTAATGTTGAGAGAATTTCAACTAATTGTAGTGAGGAATGTAAGATGATATAAGCCCACTGTTTATTGTTGATGTGTTTTGTTTAAACTTTGATATTATTACAAGTAGAACTGTTGCTTATAAGTCTTATACTTACGTTTAACAGTTTTACTTGGTTTAATATCTTTAGTTTTTCTAAAATCTTTATGGATGAAGTTTCCTGATGATCTGGCCTAAGCAACAAGTGAAATGCGCATGAGAATAGTTTATCCCATCAACAATAAATTTCAAGTGTTTTTATCAATAATAACAAGTAAGAGTGCTATATTCTGCTGTGCCGAATCTTATATACCCTTCACCATTGTGGGAGCAGAATACAGAGCAACTAGACAAAAACTAAATAGTTTTTACATATGTATACATACATATTTATAATACTTTAAACTTCATTATAAATTAAATTTAAAAAGCGAAAACTGGTAAACATTTTTTTTAAATCGTTTTTAGAACATAAAAAAAAATAAAAATTAAAAAAAAAAATTTCGGTTTAAAAAAACAAGATTCGAACCAGAGAACTCACAGTTTCTATTTTGACACACCCCCTAGACAACTAAGCCATGAAGGAACGTTGTTTGAGTATCATTAAAATGAAATATAGCCCGTTTAATGTTCACTGTGTTGAGTTGTAATTACTTTTGATGTTTTTGTTCACCACAATAGCAAAGTTGTAAACCATAAAACTTATTTCAGTATGGAAATATATTCACCAAAATAGTTTGTGGCATGTAAGTATGCGGGACAGAAATCGATCTCCCTGTTCTGCAGGGAATCGGGGTGGTTCGAGACTGCGGTGACCTCTGGGGAATAGTCTGGTGGATACTGGCTGACCCTTGTCACTGGCTAGGGGTATCACAAAGGGACCGCTATAAGGACCCAAGTGAGTCGTCTTCGTGACGGCTACCCATTTAACCTAACCTTAACCTAACAAAGGAAATCTTGAGGATTATTCAGTGCTGCAACCCCCCAACTTCCCACTCATAACTGGAAAGTTGTCAAGGTTTCAGCAGCTGAAGGATCCTCAAGAACGGCGATCGTAGTCCTGAATCAGGACTCCTTGAAGCCACTGAGGGAGAAACAGGGCAAGATTTACTATGGTTTCAGTACCATCTTGCTCCGTGTCTACCGAGGTGATGACAAGGGCGATCCCGCTCCGAAGGTTGTGGAGCCTACGCAGTCTGCGGACTGCACGAATGACGCTTCCGTTCATTCATGTGACAATGAGGACACCCCGTCCGTCTCTGACATGCTGGGTGACCTCTTTGAACGCATGGGTGAATTGGCTGATGAGGAAGCCCTCCTGGAATCAGATCAGGAGGACGCCAATGTCACGGTCGTTAATACTGGACATGGTGAAGGTGACGCAGATAAACCTTCACCACTCAAAGGCAGCATCCGCTGCACTGCTCCTCCGGGTGGTAGAGAGAGAGGAGGAGCTAATAATGATCCAAGAGCCATGGATCCACAAGGATCGGGTTGGCGAATTTAACCTCAAGGGCTATAAGCTCCTATATGCCAAAGCAACAGGTAAAATTAGATCTTGTATTTTGGCTAAAAACACGCTGGATATCTTCATTCTTTCTGATTTCAGTGATGAAGACACAACTTCAGCGGCCCTAGAGATGGGCGACATGTCGATCTGGATCGTCTCGGGCTATATGGCGCATGACCAGGACAATGAGCCACCTAATAGGCTTTTTCGTGGCTTGGTAGCCAAAGCCGGCTCCATGGGTACCCCGGTGGTTATCTGTGCTGACGCTAACGCGCACCACATCACGTGGGGCAGCTCCAACACCAACACTATAGGTGAGACGCTATTTTCTTTTATCTGTAGCAGTAATTTGGAAATAGCAAACATAGGCGTGGAACCTACGTTCATTGTAGCTAATAGGCAGGAGGTTCTTGATGTGACATTGGTCAGCTCGGAACACTCCGACTTAATAAGTAACTGGGCGGTCTCAAATGACTGTTTTTTTTCGGACCACAGGTATGTTGAGTTTCAATTAGGTCCACCCCCCTTGGGGGTGTGTACTTTTGTGAATAGGAGGAGAACGAGGTGGGACTATCAGGCTAGTCTACTCGCTGATTCTCTGGGCTCAGTCCCTGTCATTAGTGGCATTACGGAGACTGAAATGGCAGTGGAGTTCCTATCGGGGGCACTGCGTCAGGCAACGGCACTGGCCTGTAGGCCAGTGGTTAGGAAGAAGCGGGGCAAGCCACCATGGTGGAGCCCTGAGATTACACAGTCTCGCAGAGACTGTCGTAGGTTTTTCAATATGGCTAAACGACTAAGAAACTGGGCGGATTATAAGTCGGCATTGAATAGGTTCAAGAATTTGGTAAGATCGGCGAAACGGAATGCCTGGAGGAACTTCTGCAGCGTCGTGGAAGGCTCCTCTAAGACAAACCGGTTGCGCAAAATAATGGCTTCTTGCCCGGCTGTCCCTAGCTACATTCAGAAAGCTGATGGTAGCTGGACTACGAATAGTCAGGAGACGCTGGAGGTGTTAATTGACACGCACTTTCCTGGCAATTCCCTTCCAACACCACGGAAGATCAACTGCTTATCAGAGCCTGGACCCGTGTCCATTTCTCTGTGCTATGATAGGCTCAATTGGGCGATAAGGAGCTTCGACTCCTTTAAGGCTCCTGGTCCGGACGGTATTATTCCGGCCGACCTTCAAAAGAATGCGGGGCTTCTGATTCCTTGGCTGTCCGCTATTTATACGGAATGTATTAGATTCTCGTACGTTCCCACCCGATGGACTAGATGTAGGGTTGTTTTCATTCCAAAAGGAGGTAAAGCATCCCACACCAGACCTAAGGACTATAGGCCAATCAGCCTGTAGTCTTTTCTTCTCAAGACCCTTGAAAGGGTCATTGATATTCATCTGAGGATGTCTATTCCTAGACATTTGCTCTCTTCATCGCAGCTCCACTCACTGGTCGGCTACATTGAGAAATCCCTTGAATTTCGGGAATACTCACTTGTGGCCTTTCTGGACATTGAGGGAGCTTTCAATAATGTCAAACCCAACTCCATCTTGGAGTCGATGAGGGAGGTAGGGGTTGACGATGTAATTTGTAGATTTATTGGTAATCTACTCGATAATAGGATCATTGAATCCACGATGGGTGCTACTAATGTTTGCAGATTTGTGCACAGGGGCACCCCGCAAGGTGGGGTTCTGTCCCCTCTACTGTGGAACCTGACGGTGAACACTTTGCTGGGCCGGTTGGACAGACTAGGGATAGAACCGTTGCGTTTGCGGATGACGTGGCGGTGGCGGTCGCGGGTAAACACCTGGACACATTGTCCCATTGTATGGAATCTGCATTGCAGATTCTAAGCTCTTGGAGCATTTCCTGTGGACTTGGTGTCAATCCACAGAAAACTGAGATGGTACTCTTTACCAGGAAGTACAAGGTTGGCAACTTTAGGCTTCCTAGGCTAAACGGCACGGAGCTGAGGCTCTCGAACAGTGCCAAATATTTGAGCGTAATTCTCGATAGCAAACTATCATGGGAACTCAACGTTCGGACGAGGGTTGATAGGGCTATTGTGGCCTTATACACCTGCAGGAGATCCTTGGGCAGGAGCTGGGGCCTGGGCCCCAGGGGTGTCGAATGGATCTTTGAAGCGGTGGTAAAACCGATTCTCTTCTATGGGGTCATAGTGTGGTGGCCTGCCATGGAAAGGGGATGGTACTGCAGGATGCTTGAGAAAGTATATAGGTTGGCTGCGCTGATGATCACGGGATCACTCCGCTCGACACCGACGAAGGCACTGTTTACTATGCTAGACTGGTTGCCGATTGATATCATGGACGAACAACAGGCCTTGACTTCCGCTATGAGACTGGGGGCGGTGGGCCTATGGTCTACGCGGAACAATGGTCATGCCAGGATCACGCTTCACGCGTCATACGACCTGGCGTGGCTGGACTATTGCACTCCGGAACCCTTTTTCGGTGCTTTGTTCGCGGTTCATCATGGTAACTATGATGAGCTGCTCGATAATACGCGATCTCTGGAGCCGACCCTGCGGGTCTACACCGATGGTTCCAGGATGGGCGACAGAGTGGGTGGAGGTTTCTTCATCGAGGAATTGGACATCAGGGTCTCTTTTAGGCTGCCAGATGGCAGTTGTGTGCTGCAGGCGGAAATCTCTGCCATAAAGCGGGCGGCAAACTGGCTGAAGTACTATCGTATATCGAGGGATATATGTATATTCACGGACAGCAAGGCTGATATTGCAGCTCTGGCTGGTGTCTTTACGACATCTATGTTTACAGTGGAATGCCGGATGTCTCTAAATGAGATCGCGAAACATTCCAGTGTAACGTTGACATGGGTACCAGGACACAGTGGTCTCCTGGGCAACCATACAGCGGACAGTCTAGCCAAACAAGGCTGTCTGTTGGACGACATGTTCTTCGCCGGCCTGATTGGCACTTCAATGGCCCGCTGCAGGACTCTCATCAGACGGGAGTCGTACAGAAGGGCTCAGGGGAGATGGCAGGGCGAGCATACCTGTTTGATGGCCAGGACTCTACGGCCTATTCGTGCTTAACACCCAGTTTTTATTATTGATAAAAACACTTGAAATTTATTGTTGATGGGATAAGCTATTCCTATGCTCATTTCACTGGTCGCTTAGGCCAGATCACCAGGAAACTTCATCCATAAAGATGTTAGAAAAACTTAAGATATTAAACCAAAATCCCATCAACAATAAATTTCAAGTGTTTTTATCAATAATAAAAACTGGGAATTAAGCACGAATAGCAAAATCTTTTGAAATTCAAATTTTGTATTCCCAAAAATTGAAACTACTTTTTGATAATAAACAGGCAAGTGCACGGCCTAAAAAAACACTTAATTGACAACATCTTTTGTAAGTTGTTGTTGTTTTTATTTTGTTTTTCTTAATCTACTTAAGCTTCGTACAGACGATGGTCAGATCTTACAATATTGTAAGCAGGCGTTGCCAACAGCAAAATTTTTCTGACAATGGTCCATTGTCAGATGCATTAATTTTGCACATCTGCAAATACAAATGAGCTTACAATGTTCACACAGTTGTAAGAAATTTTAGCCAATTTTAATGCAATTTAAGCAACGCTGCTTACCAATATTGTAAGATCTGACCATCGTCTGTACGAAGCTTTACAACTACAATTAATGTTGAGAGAATTTCAACTAATTGTAGTGAGGAATGTAAGATGATATAAGCCCACTGTTTATTGTTGATGTGTTTTGTTTAAACTTTGATATTATTACAAGTAGAACTGTTGCTTATAAGTCTTATACTTACGTTTAACAGTTTTACTTGGTTTAATATCTTTAGTTTTTCTAAAATCTTTATGGATGAAGTTTCCTGATGATCTGGCCTAAGCAACAAGTGAAATGCGCATGAGAATAGCTTATCCCATCAACAATAAATTTCAAGTGTTTTTATCAATAATAACAAGTAAGAGTGCTATATTCTGCTGTGCCGAATCTTATATACCCTTCACCATTGTGGGAGCAGAATACAGAGCAACTAGACAAAAACTAAATAGTTTTTACATATGTATACATACATATTTATAATACTTTAAACTTCATTATAAATTAAATTTAAAAAGCGAAAACTGGTAAATATTTTTTTTAAATCGTTTTTAGAACATAAAAAAAAATAAAAATTAAAAAAAAAATTTTCGGTTTAAAAAAACAAGATTCGAACCAGAGAACTCACAGTTTCTATTTTGACACACCCCCTAGACAACTAAGCCATGAAGGAACGTTGTTTGAGTATCATTAAAATGAAATATAGCCCGTTTAATGTTCACTGTGTTGAGTTGTAATTACTTTTGATGTTTTTGTTCACCACAATAGCAAAGTTGTAAACCATAAAACTTATTTCAGTATGGAAATATATTCACCAAAATAGTTTGTGGCATGTAAGTATGCGTGTTTGTTTTCTTTTATCTGTTTGGGGAGTTTTTAGGTTAGGTTAGGTTAGGTTAAATGGGTAGCCGTCACGAAGACGACTCACTTGGGTCCTTATAGCGGTCCCTTTGTGATACCCCTAGCCAGTGACAAGGGCCAGCCAGTATCCACCAGACTATTCCCCAGAGGTCACCGCAGTCTCGAACCACCCCGATTCCCTGCAGAACAGGGAGATCGATTTCAGTCCCGCATTGGACAAATCGTCCAGACATGGCAATTCCGGTCTCCCAAAATGCCTCAACCTAACGCCGGCCAGACCGGGGCATTGACAGAGGAAGTGAAACACCGTCTCCTCCTCCTCCTCATCATGACAACTCCTGCAGTAGTCATTATACTCAAGACCCATCCTCCTAGCATGAGTCCCTATCACCCAGTGACCCGTGATAACCGATATCACTGTCCTTATCCGGTCCCTGCCGAGACCGAGTAGTACGCGCGTTTTCGCCGCGTCATAGCCAGGCCATAGAGTCCTGGCCATCAAACAGGTATGCTCGCCCTGCCATCTCCCCTGAGCCCTTCTGTACGACTCCCGTCTGATGAGAGTCCTGCAGCGGGCCATTGAAGTGCCAGTTAGGCCGTCGACGAACATGTCGTCCAAGAGACAGCCTTGTTTGGCCAGACTGTTCGCAGTATGGTTGCCCAGGAGCCCACTGTGTCCTGGTACCCATGTCAGCGTTACACTGGAATGTTTCGCGATCTCATTTAGAGACATCCGGCATTCCACTGTCAACATAGATGTCGTAAAGACACCAGCCAGAGCTGCAATGGCAGCCTTGCTGTCCGTAAATATACACCCAATTTTCATGATGATTTTTTCCCCTATTTTTGAAACATGTCTTTTTTAGTTTGATAGCGAGCGGGGGAGAGAAGTAAGCAGGGTAGAAAAAAAGACATGAATCGTATTTTCTGTGATTTTTTTGACATTCCTCTTTTTACTTAATTTTGTTTTTTAATTTATGTTGTATTTCTATTTCAAAATGACAATTGTTTTTTAAAATATAAAAAAATAAACAAATTTAATTTAAAAAAATTCAATACATATGTACATTCATATTTAACGAAAACAAAAAAAATCAAACACGATAAGAAACATTGTGAAAATTTAACATGTTTTTGGAAGTTTCTTTAAAAATTAACTACAAAAAAGACATGTCTTTTAAATCATCGTAAAAATTAGGTGTTACATATATCCCTCGATATACGATAGTACTTCAGCCAGTTTGCCGCCCGCTTTATGGCAGAGATTTCCGCCTGCAGCACACTACTGCCATCTGGCAGCCTAAAAGAGACCCTGATGTCCAATTCTTCGATGAAGAAACCTCCACCCACTCTGTCGCCCATCCTGGAACCATCGGTGTAGACCCGCAGGGTCGGCTCCAGAGATCGCGTATTATCGAGCAGCTCATCATAGCTACCATGATGAACCGTGAACAAAGCACCGAAAAAGGGTTCCGGAGTGCAATAGTCCAGCCCCGCCAGGTCGTATGACGCGTGAAGCGTGACCCTGGCATGACCATAGTTCCGCGTAGACCACAGGCCCACCGCCCCCAGTCTCATAGCGGAAGTCAAGGCCTGTTGTTCGGCCATGATATCAATCGGCAACCAGTCTAGCATAGTAAACAGTGCCTTCGTCGGTGTCGAGCGGAGTGATCCCGTGATCATCAGCGCAGCCAACCTATATACTTTCTCAAGCATCCTGCAGTACCGTCCCCTTTCCACGGCAGGCCACCACACTATGACCCCATAGAAGAGAATCGGTTTTACCACCGCTTCAAAGATCCATTCGACACCCCTGGGGCCCAGGCCCCAGCTCCTGCCCAAGGATCTCTTGCAGGTGTATAAGGCCACAATAGCCCTATCAACCCTCGTCCGAACGTTGAGTTCCCATGATAGTTTGCTATCGAGAATTACGCCCAAATATTTGGCACTGTTCGAGAGCCTCAGCTCCGTGCCGTTTAGCCTAGGAAGCCTAAAGTTGCCAACCTTGTACTTCCTGGTAAAGAGTACCAACTCAGTTTTCTGTGGATTGACACCAAGTCCACAGGAAATGCTCCAAGAGCTTAGAATCTGCAATGCAGATTCCATACAATGGGACAGTGTGTCCAGGTGTTTACCCGCGACCGCCACCGCCACGTCATCCGCATACGCGACGGTTTTTATCCCTAATCTGTCGAACCGACCCAGCAAAGTGTTCACCGTCAGGTTCCACAGTAGAGGGGAGAGAACCCCACCTTGCGGGGTGCCCCTGTGCACAAATCTGCAAACATTAGTAGCACCCATTGTGGATTCAATGATCCTATTATCGAGTAGATTACCAATAAATCTACAAATTACATCGTCAACCCCAACCTCCCTCATCGACTCCAAGATGGAGTTGGGTTTGACATTATTGAAAGCTCCCTCAATGTCCAGAAAGGCCACAAGTGAGTATTCCCGAAATTCAAGGGATTTCTCAATGTAGCCGACCAGTGAGTGGAGCGCCGTCTCTACAGACTTGCCCTTGGTGTAGGCATGCTGCGATGAAGAGAGCAAATGTCTAGGAATAGACATCCTCAGATGAATATCAATGACCCTTTCAAGGGTCTTGAGAAGAAATGACGACAGGCTAATTGGCCTGTAGTCCTTAGGTCTGGTGTGGGATGCTTTACCTCCCTTTGGGATGAAAACAACCCTACATCTAGTCCATCGGATGGGAACGTACGAGAATCTAATACATTCCGTATAAATAGCGGACAGCCAAGGAACCAGAAGCCCCGCGTTCTTTTGAAGGTCGGCCGGAATAATACCGTCCGGAAGTAGTATGTTTAGAGGGGTTCCAAATATGATTTTCCATACAAAAGTTGGGTGCATGGTGTAAGTGTTGCCAAGTTTTTATTATATTGGCCATTTTAGTGCTTTTTTTAAAATAAAAAAACGCTTAAAATATTTATAATAGGAATAGGAATTAAAAAACCGGGAAAGCAAAATACCAACAAAATGGGTATTTTGACGGGATTTTAGCGTCGACTTGAATATTAATTTAGGATTTTTAGTTGATATATATATATAATAGGCAAATGGTTTGAAGGTTATCTATTTTGATTACGCTGCATCGGCTTTCTAGCTACTTTTTCCATACAAAAGTGAGAAGAATACTGGCAGAATTGCCAAGTTTTTATTATTGCATTTTAGCGCTTTTTTTCAGTACTATTATTATGGAAAAATAAAAAAACGCTACAAATTTTTAAAAATACTGTTTAGATGCAAATACGAATATGAGTGTAAAAGGGACATGACGTGTAAAAAAGTTGTTTATTTATGATTTTTAAAATTTTGTGAGGGATGATAATTTTTCTTGTGCATAAGAATTTGTGGGAAAATTTTTTTTTTTCTTTATTTAGTAGCAGGTGTTAAATTTCTTCGTGTACGTGTCTTGAAGATTTTAAAATTTTGTGAGGGATGATAATTTTACTTGTGCGTTTTCGTATTAACGATAAAACTGATCGTGGAATAATTATTTTTAGTTTTTCAGTTATTGTGTGTGTGTTTAGAATAGTTAATGACTTTGTTGCATAGGTTTTCTAGTGACTTTTTATATACATACCTCGGTAGGCTTGTGGGATAGTGAGTTAATCTCAGTATAAGGGTTGCATATTTGATTATAACCAGAGACTCTGGTCTGTTTCACTATAGCAGACTAAGGATCTAAGCAACTATTGATCGGTGTGTGTGTGTGTGTGTGTGTGTGTATGATTGATAACGATTATTCATGTGAAAAGTAGGATTCCATCCACTTTTTTTTGTATCAACAGCAACCAGCTGCACATTAGCTATGTTTACATAAATAATCAGAATTATATTACAAAAAGTAGAAAGTAACTTCTTGGTTTTACTTATAGATCCTTAATAATTTTCGTTATCGTACTCTACTCCTCCTTATATATAACAACAACAATAACATTAGCAACTTAGAATATACATGAATAGAGCTGACGCAGCTGTAACAAGTCTAACAAACAGAAAACAAATCCAAAAAAAAAAAAAATGTTTTGTTTTCTGAAATTCTTTAATTGTACTAAAATAAGCCCCGCCCCTTATTTATAAATTTATTAACTAATGAAATATGACGGAACTGTATCAAAAATATGATTAATTGTGAAATTAAAACTGTTGATTGAGCATGCTTAATCATGTTTATAATTATTAAATATCACAAATACATTAATAAGACTAACCTAACAATATCAAAACCAGACATGATTGAACTTGAATATTATTTTTGTCAAGCTAATAGGGCCTAAATTTCTTCAATGTAAATAAAATTCAATTTTTATTTCAATATTTTGTTTAAAAGTAAAATTTGTATCTATAATAAAGAGATATAAATATTAAATGAAATGGAAAAAATTTTGTTCTTGTACGTGTCTTGAAGATTTTAAATTTTGTGAGGGATGATAATTTTACTTGTGCGTATTCATATTGATGATTTACAAGTTGTTTATTTTAGTGGAAGGTGTGAAATTTCTTCGTGTACGTGTCTTGAAGATTTTAAAATTTTGTGAGGGATGATAATTTTACTTGTGCGTTTTCGTATTAAAGATAAAACTGATCGTAGAATAAGTATTTTTTTAGTTTTTTTTTCAGTTATTGTGTATGTGTTTAGAATAGTTATTGACTTTGTTGCATAGGTTTTCTAGTGACTTTTTGCATTGAATGCCTCGGTAGGCTTGTGGGGTCAACCACTTTTTTTATATCAACAGCAACCGACATCACTTTTAATTACATTTAACAAATAGAAGGAGTTGTAATTTTTGGGTTTTGTTAATCTTAAATAGAATTATATATATATATTTTTTTTTGCGCAGATTTAATTATCACAAGAGACTCTGGTCTGTTTCACTACAACGGACTAAAGGTCAAAGTAACTATTAATTGGTTAATTAAGTTAGCATATAATTTTTGTTGATAACACTTAATAAGCATTTTCTAAAAACATTTGCAGATAGTTTCACTATTACTCAATGTTTATAACCTTTTATTTATTTTTTTTCTAGTTTGATAAATTATAATATAAGTTTAATGAAGAATTTTTCTATGGTTTGATACTCTACAATGACAGTATAGTTAAGAATTTAGTTCAATCCATGGATACACTGCATACAGTTAATAATTATACATTATACATACAAATACAATAAAATTTCCATTTTATTAACCATAGTACATGGTTTTTTAATTGTTTTTATTATTTTTAGTAAAAGTTTATATATAGTATAAACTTGAAGTCGACTATACCAATAGAATATTAAATGTTACTGAAAAAAGGAAATCATATTACAAAATCAATTAAGATGATCTAAAAAAGAGTATTACATAGGAGTTTTGAATATTTAATAAGGAAATATCTATTATATCTGCTTATAATTATCAGTTAGGAATTTCAAGATAACAAATTTGTTTTATAATTAGTACAGCTTTATATGTTTTTTTTCTAGTTTATTAACCATACATTATCATACCATACCATTATAATCCATAGAATATAAAACAATTTAAAATAGTTAAATCCGCAAAAGAAAATCACAAACTTTATTTATTTATGTAAAACCGTACTCCATTAATCATTTATTTATACTTATATTTAGTATATATACTAATACCATGAAATGAATAGTTCAATAACCATATTATATGGTTTATTTAATGTTTTTGTATACCGTTTTGTAATTCCTATAATTTGTTTTCCTATTATTTCCCTTCTATATTTAATATTTATACACTTCCATACATCCTTAAATATACATTCTGTTTTAAGCATTTCTACTATACATATATAAAAATTTTTTTCTTATACTAACATTCTATATTTAATCTTAGTATTATGATCTTACTCTTGATTTTAATCTTAGTCTTAGTGTTGATCTTAGTAGTAGTCTTTTGATCTTGGTTTTATAGTTTCGGATTTCGATCTTGTTTTTTTTGTTTATAGACTTGCAACATTACTCTTGTATTACTCTTGCGTGCTGCTTTGTTTACGTTTTCTTAGACTGAATACATATATGGAAATTTAAAATTTCTTTACTTACATATAAAATATCTATCTACTGTTATACGAATGCGTTGAACTTAGTGTTTTCAATTGAAATATTAAACTTCGATTTTAAACAGACATATGCATCTTTTTTTTTATATAGGAAATTAATACCCGGTACTAGCGACAACCTCGAAGCTTGCACCGACCCCAGTTTTCATAACGTGCAAGAATCGAGTTTCTACTATACTTCATTCTCATCAAACTAATCACACAAGGCGATTTTAAGAAAATCCATACTAATCCTTTCCATTTTATCAAATCTATCCATTATATTATTATTATTTTAATTTTAACAATTCTTATAAATTCAATTCAGTTCTCACATAATTTAATTCATTCTATATACAACCTTAACCAGTAACTCATATTTATATATACAGTTTTTTCAAACCACTTTTAAAAACATATTTTGATTTTTACTTGTCTACTATATTAAAAAATAATCTATAAACTTAAATGAAAATTTAGGTTTATATTAAGTAAATTGATTATACGCTGAGATACGCTAATGGTTTTTCTACCTTAAATTTATATATTGGATAGAAAGTTACATCTGAATGTAGTGTTTCGATAAGAATGTCTCTATATTACTTTAAATCAGGTTTCTTATAATACAAAGTTTTTGAATGAAATATTAACAATCCTAATGTTAATTTCAATATAATTTCATTTAAATCATATATACATACATATAAATATTAATTTGTTAGAATCAAACCATCAATTACCATCATGATCTTATTAATGTCATATATTTTTTTTTTTCATTATTTTTATTATTCGCTAAAAACTTTATATTCTTATATATAGGAGATGCATATGATTTGGGATTTCTCCTTCATTTTAAAATTGTTTGATTTTACAATTTTTATATTAGTTATTTCAGCCTCTTCATTATCATTATGATCATTATCATAATCATCATAATTAAGATCAGTTATATTCTTTGATCCTTAAAAACAACAATTCTATTATCTTATGTTTTTTTTTTCTAGTTTGCTACTCTATAATATTAGTTTAATGAAGAGTTTTTCTATAGCACGAAATGAATAGTTTAATAACCATATTATATGATTTATTTAATGTTTTTGCATACAGTTTTGTAATTCCTATAATTTGTTTTCCTTTTATTTCCCCTTCTATACTTAATATTTATATACCTCCATACATCCTTAAATATACATTATGTTTTGAGCATTTCTTTACTATACATATATATAAATTTTTTCCTTTACTAACATTCCTATATTTAGGGTTAATCTTATGATCTTAGTCTTGATTTTAATTAATCTTAATCTTAGTGTTAATCTTGATAGTAGCCTTTTAGTCTTGGTTTTATAGTTTCGGATCTCAATCTTAGTTTTTGTATAGACATCTCATTTACAAACCTATAACTTCAATCTAATCAAACCTATCACACAAGACGATTGTCTTCTGTTTTTCAAGAAAATCCATACTAATCCTTTCAATTTTATCAACTCTATCCATTATATTATTATTTTAATTTTAACAAATCTTATAAATTCTATTCAGTTCTCACATAATTTTATTCATTGTATATACAATCCTTAACCATTATCTCATATTTATAGATACAGTTTTTCAATCCACTTTTAAAAACATAGTTTGATTTTTACTTGTCTACTATATTAAAAAATAATCCATAAACTTAAATGAAAATTTAGGTTTATATTAAGTAATTTGATTAAACACTGAGATACGCTGATAGTTTTTCTACCTTAAATGTATATATTGAATAGAAAGTTACATCTGAATGTAGTGTTTCAGTAAGAAAGTCTCTATATTACTTTAAATCAGGTTTCTTATAATACAGAGTTTTTAAATGAAATATTAACAATCCTAATGTTAATTTCAATCTAATTTCATTTAAATCATATATATATATATATATATATATATATATATATATATTAATTTGTTAGAATCAAACCATCAATTACCATCATGATCTTATTAATGCCATATATTTTTTTTTTTTTATTATTTTTATTATTCGTTAAAAACTTTATATTCTTATATGTAGGAGATACATATGATTTAGGATTTCTCCTTCATTTTAAACTTGTTTGATTTGAAAATTTTCATATTAGGTATTTCAACCTTTTCATTATTATTATACTCATCATAATCATCATAATTGAGATTAGTTATATTCTTTTCTCATTAAAACCAACAATTCTATTATCATAATCATCAAAATTGAGTTTAAATATATTTTGTTTTTATTTTTTCGTTGAAACCAACAAATCATAATCATTATTATCAAAATCAGGTTTATATATGTTTTTTTTTTTTTTTAGTCAAGATACTTTAACATCATCATAATCAGAAATATTATTTTTACAAATGTTGATATTGTGATTTTAATTAAACTGGTTATAATCACCTAAGGTTGAAATGATAGAGATGTTATCCGTTTAATTCTGTTGACTAATTCACATTTATTAAGACATATAGATAATAACAGAATTGATAGAGGATTCATAATTGAATAACTTTGAATAAGAATTGAGCTTATAGTTGGATGTAAGTACGATTTAAACAATAATAACCGACATCGAATAAGTGATTCATCATTTTATTTAATTGAAAACATACCACTTTACATCAAGATACCTTATTTTTAATCTGGTAGCATAAAGCAGTTACCTATTTTTGATCTGGTAACGTATAAACAGAGAGAATTAATATCAGATTTAAATAACAAACCAAATATAAGATACATTATATAATCCAACAACAACAACAACAACAACAACAACAACAATATATTCAACATGAATTGATTCGAAATAAAATACACACAATTCTTAAATACATTCAATTAGTTTGTCTTATGATTATACTTTAGCTGAGAGAGATTCATACCATATACATATTTACACGTTATGCACTTACAACATAAAATTCAAAGTTTATTAACCATAATATATGGTTTTATATAATGTTTTAACAGCAATCATTAAAAATTTATATATAATATAAACTTATAGTTGACTGTACCATCAGAATATTGACTGATAATATCACAATAGAATCATATTACACAAACAATATATAGAATATTATAAAGAGAAAGGTATAAACTCATATGTCTATAGGTAACAGTTAAGAATTTTACAATATACTGGTTTAAGATATGTTATTTCTAATTAAGAGTTTAGTTTGATGGTTCTTGGAAGTTTATTTTCAATATAAATACATACATACATATTTGCTGATTTATTCCTATTTGATAATATTTGATTTGATTGTTTTTTTTTTCTTTTTACCTACAACACATTAATGAAATGGATATACATTAATGATGATGTTTTTTAACACTTTTAAATATTTGTTAAATATAGCTACATCAACTTCTTAATAAATCGAATCAACTTACTGAGAATTAATTTTTAAATTAATATTTTGATATCCGTATACCCAGCTGATAGGCTGGTTGTGTATAGGTTTATATGATAATCACAAATTTCTTTAAAATAATAAAATTTCATTGAATTAACTCTCAAATTGCAACCATACCCATAAAGTATAGATAGTACATCCCATATAAATTTATACTTTTACATTAAATTATTTAGTTTCACTATGTTCTCATCATGATTAATATAGAAAATCATATTTTCATATACCCACACCACAAAAGTGAAGAGTATATTAGATATACGTTAATACTAATCCTAGTTAGCTTTTGATATACTAAATCAACTTATTTACTTAGAATTACTTTTTAAAACAATTTAAACATGAACCAATCCGACTGGTTGGTGGGCTGTTCATATAAAACTAAAAATAAAATTTGATTTTTAGGTTTACATGCACAGCTAGCTGTCTATTGTGTGATTTATAGAACACAAACGCAAAACTCATCAGTTCAACTTACATTTAAAACTGAAACAAATTTTGTTTTAAATGAAAGTTGAACTGATGAGTTTTGCGTTTGTGTTCTATAAATCACACAATAGATAGCTAGCTGTGCATGTAAACCTAAAAATCAAATTTTATTTTTAGTTTTATATGAACAGCCCACCAACCAGTCGGATTGGTTCATGTTTAAATTGTTTTAAAAAGTAATTCTAAGTAAATAAGTTGATTTAGTATATCAAAAGCTAACTAGGATTAGTATTAACGTATATCTAATATACTCTTCACTTTTGTGGTGTGGGTATATGAAAATATGATTTTCTATATTAATCATGATGAGAACATAGTGAAACTAAATAATTTAATGTAAAAGTATAAATTTATATGGGATGTACTATCTATACTTTATGGGTATGGTTGCAATTTGAGAGTTAATTCAATGAAATTTTATTATTTTAAAGAAATTTGTGATTATCATATAAACCTATACACAACCAGCCTATCAGCTGGGTATACGGATATCAAAATATTAATTTAAAAATTAATTCTCAGTAAGTTGATTCGATTTATTAAGAAGTTGATGTAGCTATATTTAACAAATTTCTTTAAAATAATAAAATTTCATTGAATTAACTCTCAAATTGCAACCATACCCATAAAGTATAGATAGTACATCCCATATAAATTTATACTTTTACATTAAATTATTTAGTTTCACTATGTTCTCATCATGATTGATATAGAAAATCATATTTTCATATACCCACACCACAAAAGTGAAGAGTATATTAGATATACGTTAATACTAATCCTAGTTAGCTTTTGATATACTAAATCAACTTATTTACTTAGAATTACTTTTTAAAACAATTTAAACATGAACCAATCCGACTGGTTGGTGGGCTGTTCATATAAAACTAAAAATAAAATTTGATTTTTAGGTTTACATGCACAGCTAGCTATCTATTGTGTGATTTATAGAACACAAACGCAAAACTCATCAGTTCAACTTTCATTTAAAACAAAATTTGTTTCAGTTTTAAATGTAAGTTGAACTGATGAGTTTTGCGTTTGTGTTCTATAAATCACACAATAGACAGCTAGCTGTGCATGTAAACCTAAAAATCAAATTTTATTTTTAGTTTTATATGAACAGCCCACCAACCAGTCGGATTGGTTCATGTTTAAATTGTTTTAAAAAGTAATTCTAAGTAAATAAGTTGATTTAGTATATCAAAAGCTAACTAGGATTAGTATTAACGTATATCTAATATACTCTTCACTTTTGTGGTGTGGGTATATGAAAATATGATTTTCTATATTAATCATGATGAGAACATAGTGAAACTAAATAATTTAATGTAAAAGTATAAATTTATATGGGATGTACTATCTATACTTTATGGGTATGGTTGCAATTTGAGAGTTAATTCAATGAAATTTTATTATTTTAAAGAAATTTGTGATTATCATATAAACCTATACACAACCAGCCTATCAGCTGGGTATACGGATATCAAAATATTAATTTAAAAATTAATTCTCAGTAAGTTGATTCGATTTATTAAGAAGTTGATGTAGCTATATTTAACAAATATTTAAAAGTGTTAAAAAACATCATCATTAATGTATATCCATTTCATTAATGTGTTGTAGGTAAAAAGAAAAAAAAAACAATCAAATCAAATATTATCAAATAGGAATAAATCAGCAAATATGTATGTATGTATTTATATTGAAAATAAACTTCCAAGAACCATCAAACTAAACTCTTAATTAGAAATAACATATCTTAAACCAGTATATTGTAAAATTCTTAACTGTTACCTATAGACATATGAGTTTATACCTTTCTCTTTATAATATTCTATATATTGTTTGTGTAATATGATTCTATTGTGATATTATCAGTCAATATTCTGATGGTACAGTCAACTATAAGTTTATATTATATATAAATTTTTAATGATTGCTGTTAAAACATTATATAAAACCATATATTATGGTTAATAAACTTTGAATTTTATGTTGTAAGTGCATAACGTGTAAATATGTATATGGTATGAATCTCTCTCAGCTAAAGTATAATCATAAGACAAACTAATTGAATGTATTTAAGAATTGTGTGTATTTTATTTCGAATCAATTCATGTTGAATATATTGTTGTTGTTGTTGTTGTTGTTGTTGGATTATATAATGTATCTTATATTTGGTTTGTTATTTAAATCTGATATTAATTCTCTCTGTTTATACGTTACCAGATCAAAAATAGGTAACTGCTTTATGCTACCAGATTAAAAATAAGGTATCTTGATGTAAAGTGGTATGTTTTCAATTAAATAAAATGATGAATCACTTATTCGATGTCGGTTATTATTGTTTAAATCGTACTTACATCCAACTATAAGCTCAATTCTTATTCAAAGTTATTCAATTATGAATCCTCTATCAATTCTGTTATTATCTATATGTCTTAATAAATGTGAATTAGTCAACAGAATTAAACGGATAACATCTCTATCATTTCAACCTTAGGTGATTATAACCAGTTTAATTAAAATCACAATATCAACATTTGTAAAAATAATATTTCTGATTATGATGATGTTAAAGTATCTTGACTAAAAAAAAAAAAAAACATATATAAACCTGATTTTGATAATAATGATTATGATTTGTTGGTTTCAACGAAAAAATAAAAACAAAATATATTTAAACTCAATTTTGATGATTATGATAATAGAATTGTTGGTTTTAATGAGAAAAGAATATAACTAATCTCAATTATGATGATTATGATGAGTATAATAATAATGAAAAGGTTGAAATACCTAATATGAAAATTTTCAAATCAAACAAGTTTAAAATGAAGGAGAAATCCTAAATCATATGTATCTCCTACATATAAGAATATAAAGTTTTTAACGAATAATAAAAATAATAAAAAAAAAAAAATATATGGCATTAATAAGATCATGATGGTAATTGATGGTTTGATTCTAACAAATTAATATATATATATATATATATATATATATATATATATATATGATTTAAATGAAATTAGATTGAAATTAACATTAGGATTGTTAATATTTCATTTAAAAACTCTGTATTATAAGAAACCTGATTTAAAGTAATATAGAGACTTTCTTACTGAAACACTACATTCAGATGTAACTTTCTATTCAATATATACATTTAAGGTAGAAAAACTATCAGCGTATCTCAGTGTTTAATCAAATTACTTAATATAAACCTAAATTTTCATTTAAGTTTATGGATTATTTTTTAATATAGTAGACAAGTAAAAATCAAACTATGTTTTTAAAAGTGGATTGAAAAACTGTATCTATAAATATGAGATAATGGTTAAGGATTGTATATACAATGAATAAAATTATGTGAGAACTGAATAGAATTTATAAGATTTGTTAAAATTAAAATAATAATATAATGGATAGAGTTGATAAAATTGAAAGGATTAGTATGGATTTTCTTGAAAAACAGAAGACAATCGTCTTGTGTGATAGGTTTGATT
Source organism: Pollenia angustigena (assembly GCA_930367215.1). Classification (NCBI taxonomy): domain Eukaryota; kingdom Metazoa; phylum Arthropoda; class Insecta; order Diptera; family Polleniidae; genus Pollenia; species Pollenia angustigena. The sequence continues at coordinate 15,991,957 of OV884061.1, forward strand.
AGATTGAAGTTATAGGTTTGTAAATGAGATGTCTATACAAAAACTAAGATTGAGATCCGAAACTATAAAACCAAGACTAAAAGGCTACTATCAAGATTAACACTAAGATTAAGATTAATTAAAATCAAGACTAAGATCATAAGATTAACCCTAAATATAGGAATGTTAGTAAAGGAAAAAATTTATATATATGTATAGTAAAGAAATGCTCAAAACATAATGTATATTTAAGGATGTATGGAGGTATATAAATATTAAGTATAGAAGGGGAAATAAAAGGAAAACAAATTATAGGAATTACAAAACTGTATGCAAAAACATTAAATAAATCATATAATATGGTTATTAAACTATTCATTTCGTGCTATAGAAAAACTCTTCATTAAACTAATATTATAGAGTAGCAAACTAGAAAAAAAAAACATAAGATAATAGAATTGTTGTTTTTAAGGATCAAAGAATATAACTGATCTTAATTATGATGATTATGATAATGATCATAATGATAATGAAGAGGCTGAAATAACTAATATAAAAATTGTAAAATCAAACAATTTTAAAATGAAGGAGAAATCCCAAATCATATGCATCTCCTATATATAAGAATATAAAGTTTTTAGCGAATAATAAAAATAATGAAAAAAAAAATATATGACATTAATAAGATCATGATGGTAATTGATGGTTTGATTCTAACAAATTAATATTTATATGTATGTATATATGATTTAAATGAAATTATATTGAAATTAACATTAGGATTGTTAATATTTCATTCAAAAACTTTGTATTATAAGAAACCTGATTTAAAGTAATATAGAGACATTCTTATCGAAACACTACATTCAGATGTAACTTTCTATCCAATATATAAATTTAAGGTAGAAAAACCATTAGCGTATCTCAGCGTATAATCAATTTACTTAATATAAACCTAAATTTTCATTTAAGTTTATAGATTATTTTTTAATATAGTAGACAAGTAAAAATCAAAATATGTTTTTAAAAGTGGTTTGAAAAAACTGTATATATAAATATGAGTTACTGGTTAAGGTTGTATATAGAATGAATTAAATTATGTGAGAACTGAATTGAATTTATAAGAATTGTTAAAATTAAAATAATAATAATATAATGGATAGATTTGATAAAATGGAAAGGATTAGTATGGATTTTCTTAAAATCGCCTTGTGTGATTAGTTTGATGAGAATGAAGTATAGTAGAAACTCGATTCTTGCACGTTATGAAAACTGGGGTCGGTGCAAGCTTCGAGGTTGTCGCTAGTACCGGGTATTAATTTCCTATATAAAAAAAAAGATGCATATGTCTGTTTAAAATCGAAGTTTAATATTTCAATTGAAAACACTAAGTTCAACGCATTCGTATAACAGTAGATAGATATTTTATATGTAAGTAAAGAAATTTTAAATTTCCATATATGTATTCAGTCTAAGAAAACGTAAACAAAGCAGCACGCAAGAGTAATACAAGAGTAATGTTGCAAGTCTATAAACAAAAAAAACAAGATCGAAATCCGAAACTATAAAACCAAGATCAAAAGACTACTACTAAGATCAACACTAAGACTAAGATTAAAATCAAGAGTAAGATCATAATACTAAGATTAAATATAGAATGTTAGTATAAGAAAAAAATTTTTATATATGTATAGTAGAAATGCTTAAAACAGAATGTATATTTAAGGATGTATGGAAGTGTATAAATATTAAATATAGAAGGGAAATAATAGGAAAACAAATTATAGGAATTACAAAACGGTATACAAAAACATTAAATAAACCATATAATATGGTTATTGAACTATTCATTTCATGGTATTAGTATATATACTAAATATAAGTATAAATAAATGATTAATGGAGTACGGTTTTACATAAATAAATAAAGTTTGTGATTTTCTTTTGCGGATTTAACTATTTTAAATTGTTTTATATTCTATGGATTATAATGGTATGGTATGATAATGTATGGTTAATAAACTAGAAAAAAAACATATAAAGCTGTACTAATTATAAAACAAATTTGTTATCTTGAAATTCCTAACTGATAATTATAAGCAGATATAATAGATATTTCCTTATTAAATATTCAAAACTCCTATGTAATACTCTTTTTTAGATCATCTTAATTGATTTTGTAATATGATTTCCTTTTTTCAGTAACATTTAATATTCTATTGGTATAGTCGACTTCAAGTTTATACTATATATAAACTTTTACTAAAAATTATCAAAACAATTAATAAATCATGTACTATGGTTAATAAAATGGAAATTTTATTGTATTTGTATGTATAATGTATAATTATTAACTGTATGCAGTGTATCCATGGATTGAACTAAATTCTTAACTATACTGTCATTGTAGAGTATCAAACCATAGAAAAATTCTTCATTAAACTTATATTATAATTTATCAAACTAGAAAAAAAATAAATAAAAGGTTATAAACATTGAGTAATAGTGAAACTATCTGCAAATGTTTTTAGAAAATGCTTATTAAGTGTTATCAACAAAAATTATATGCTAACTTAATTAACCAATTAATAGTTACTTTGACCTTTAGTCCGTTGTAGTGAAACAGACCAGAGTCTCTTGTGATAATTAAATCTGCGCAAAAAAAAATATATATATATAATTCTATTTAAGATTAACAAAACCCAAAAATTACAACTCCTTCTATTTGTTAAATGTAATTAAAAGTGATGTCGGTTGCTGTTGATATAAAAAAAGTGGTTGACCCCACAAGCCTACCGAGGCATTCAATGCAAAAAGTCACTAGAAAACCTATGCAACAAAGTCAATAACTATTCTAAACACATACACAATAACTGAAAAAAAAACTAAAAAAATACTTATTCTACGATCAGTTTTATCTTTAATACGAAAACGCACAAGTAAAATTATCATCCCTCACAAAATTTTAAAATCTTCAAGACACGTACACGAAGAAATTTCACACCTTCCACTAAAATAAACAACTTGTAAATCATCAATATGAATACGCACAAGTAAAATTATCATCCCTCACAAAATTTAAAATCTTCAAGACACGTACAAGAACAAAATTTTTTCCATTTCATTTAATATTTATATCTCTTTATTATAGATACAAATTTTACTTTTAAACAAAATATTGAAATAAAAATTGAATTTTATTTACATTGAAGAAATTTAGGCCCTATTAGCTTGACAAAAATAATATTCAAGTTCAATCATGTCTGGTTTTGATATTGTTAGGTTAGTCTTATTAATGTATTTGTGATATTTAATAATTATAAACATGATTAAGCATGCTCAATCAACAGTTTTAATTTCACAATTAATCATATTTTTGATACAGTTCCGTCATATTTCATTAGTTAATAAATTTATAAATAAGGGGCGGGGCTTATTTTAGTACAATTAAAGAATTTCAGAAAACAAAACATTTTTTTTTTTTTTGGATTTGTTTTCTGTTTGTTAGACTTGTTACAGCTGCGTCAGCTCTATTCATGTATATTCTAAGTTGCTAATGTTATTGTTGTTGTTATATATAAGGAGGAGTAGAGTACGATAACGAAAATTATTAAGGATCTATAAGTAAAACCAAGAAGTTACTTTCTACTTTTTGTAATATAATTCTGATTATTTATGTAAACATAGCTAATGTGCAGCTGGTTGCTGTTGATACAAAAAAAAGTGGATGGAATCCTACTTTTCACATGAATAATCGTTATCAATCATACACACACACACACACACACACACACCGATCAATAGTTGCTTAGATCCTTAGTCTGCTATAGTGAAACAGACCAGAGTCTCTGGTTATAATCAAATATGCAACCCTTATACTGAGATTAACTCACTATCCCACAAGCCTACCGAGGTATGTATATAAAAAGTCACTAGAAAACCTATGCAACAAAGTCATTAACTATTCTAAACACACACACAATAACTGAAAAACTAATAATAATTATTCCACGATCAGTTTTATCGTTAATACGAAAACGCACAAGTAAAATTATCATCCCTCACAAAATTTTAAAATCTTCAAGACACGTACACGAAGAAATTTAACACCTGCTACTAAATAAAGAAAAAAAAAAATTTTCCCACAAATTCTTATGCACAAGAAAAATTATCATCCCTCACAAAATTTTAAAAATCATAAATAAACAACTTTTTTACACGTCATGTCCCTTTTACACTCATATTCGTATTTGCATCTAAACAGTATTTTTAAAAATTTGTAGCGTTTTTTTATTTTTCCATAATAATAGTACTGAAAAAAAGCGCTAAAATGCAATAATAAAAACTTGGCAATTCTGCCAGTATTCTTCTCACTTTTGTATGGAAAAAGTAGCTAGAAAGCCGATGCAGCGTAATCAAAATAGATAACCTTCAAACCATTTGCCTATTATATATATATATCAACTAAAAATCCTAAATTAATATTCAAGTCGACGCTAAAATCCCGTCAAAATACCCATTTTGTTGGTATTTTGCTTTCCCGGTTTTTTAATTCCTATTCCTATTATAAATATTTTAAGCGTTTTTTTATTTTAAAAAAAGCACTAAAATGGCCAATATAATAAAAACTTGGCAACACTTACACCATGCACCCAACTTTTGTATGGAAAATCATATTTGGAACCCCTCTAAACATACTACTTCCGGACCAGGAGCCTTAAAGGAGTCGAAGCTCCTTATCGCCCAATTGAGCCTATCATAGCACAGAGAAATGGACACGGGTCCAGGCTCTGATAGGCAGTTGATCTTCCGTGGTGTTGGAAGGGAATTGCCAGGAAAGTGCGTGTCAATTAACACCTCCAGCGTCTCCTGACTATTCGTAGTCCAGCTACCATCAGCTTTCTGAATGTAGCTAGGGACAGTCGGGCAAGAAGCCATTATTTTGCGCAACCGTTTTGTCTCAGAGGAGCCTTCCACGCCGCTGCAGAAGTTCCTCCAGGCATTCCGTTTCGCCGATCTAACCAAATTCTTGAACCTATTCAATGCCGACTTATAATCCGCCCAGTTTCCCAGTCGTTTAGCCATATTGAATAACCTACGACAGTCTCTGCGAGACTGTGCAATCTCAGGGCTCCACCATGGTGGCTTGCCCCCCTTTTTCCTAACCACTGGCCTACAGGCCAGTGCCGTTGCCTGACGCAGTGCCCCCGATAGGAATTCCACTGCCATTTCAGTCTCCGTAATGCCACTAATGACAGGGACTGAGCCCAGAGAATCAGCGAGTAGACTAGCCTGATAGTCCCACCTCGTTCTCCTCCTATTCACAAAAGTACACACCCCCAAGGGGGGTGGACCTAATTGAAACTCAACATACCTGTGGTCCGAAAAAGAACAGTCATTTGAGACCGCCCAGTTACTTATTAAGTCGGAGTGTTCCGAGCTGACCAATGTCACATCAAGAACCTCCTGCCTATTAGCTACAATGAACGTAGGTTCCGCGCCTATGTTTGCTATTTCCAAATTACTGCTACAGATAAAAGAAAATAGCGACTCACCTCTAGAGTTGGTGTTGGTGCTGCCCCACGTGATGTGGTGCGCATTAGTGTCAGCACAGATAACCACCGGGGTACCCATGGAGCCGGCTTTGGCTACCAAGCCGCGAACAAGCCCATTAGGTGGCCCATTGTCCTGGTCATGCGCCATATAGCCCGAGACGATCCAGATCGGCATGTCGCCCATCTCTAGGGCCGCTGAAGTTGTGTCTTCATCACTGAAATCAGAAAGAATGAAGATATCCAGCGCGTTTTTAGCCAAAATACAAGATCTAATTTTACCTGTTGCTTTGGCATATAGGAGCTTATAGCCCTTGAGGTTTAATCCGCAAACCCGATCCTTGTGGATCCATGGCTCTTGGATCATTATTAGCTCCTCCTCTCTCTCTACCACCCGGAGGAGCAGTGCAGCGGATGCTGCCTTAGAGTGGTGAAGGTTTATCTGTGTCACCTTCACCATGTCCAGTATTAACGACCGTGACATTGGCGTCCTCCTGATCTGATTCCAGGAGGGCGTCCTCATCAGCCAATTCACCCATGCGTTCAAAGAGGTCACCCAGCATGTCAGAGACGGACGGGGTGTCTTCTTTGTCACATGAATGAACGGAAGCGTCATTCGTGCAGTCCGCAGACTGCGTAGGCTCCACAACCTTCGGAGCGGGATCGCCCTTGTCATCACCTCGGTAGACACGGAGCAAGATGGTACTGAAACCATAGTAAATCTTGCCCTGTTTCTCCCTCAGTGGCTTCAAGGAGTCCTGATTCAGGACTACGATCGCCGTTCTTGAGGATCCTTCAGCTGCTGAAACCTTGACAACTTTCCAGTTATGAGTGGGAAGTTGGGGGTTGCAGCACTGAATAATCTTCAAGATTTCCTCCGGTGCAGAGGGTTCCGCTGGGATGGTGACGATGGATCTAGGTCTCCGTGGTATCTCACTCATCAAAACCACGTCGAGCCTAGCACCTTCCCATATTTCGCCAATCGCTCCAATGGCAAGCTTCAGCAGAAGTGCAGAGCGCTCGTCCACACACGCCATCAGCTTAACGTGACCCTGGTACCAGCCAGCATCGTCGCATTGCGGGGGTGCTCCTGGATTCTCACTAAGGATCTTCCAAAAGACACCCATCATTTGCTGCTTCACCAAGTCCCACCTAGAGTGGGAGATGGATCCATCAGCAGCACTTCTGTCTATAATAGCCCTAACAAGATGGTCTTTCGCCACCTCGCTGTAGGACCTATTAGTCGACTTTGGTGCGTACTTGGGACGTTTTGTCCCTGGTTGCTGTCTAACGGCTGTCGCTTCTTCCTCCGAACGTTGCCGTTTAGGCATTGCCTTTGCAGGGGCGGGAGGTGAAACGCTTTGAAGCCCAGCAGTAAGGGCCTTAGCCCATGCCAATGAAGCTTCCTGTTCTGCAGAAAGCTCATTGGCATCTTTGGAGCCGAATAGCTCGATAACACGCAAGGCAGCTCGCCTTGAGTTAGATGCCCTCTTAGAAGGATTTTTATGCCGAGGTGTCTTCTTAGTGACGCCGGACTTGGCGGGGGGAGGTGCAGAAGGGGAGTTTTTAAGTAGCAAAAAAACACAAAAATTCCTAGTTTCGATTTGTTAACGGACAACCGGATTTGAACTTCGCTTTTCATAAGGACCCAGAATATATATACTTTATAGGGTGTAGGATCAATATTGTAGAAATTACAAACGGAATTACAAAGTTATATATACCCTTTTACCTTCGGTGAAGGGTATAAAAAAAATAATTTTTGGGATTTCAGTATTTTGATCATAACTTAGCCATTTTTAAACCGATTTGAAAGACTTTAATACCGACGTGTTAAGGAAGAAATTTGCCATTTACTTGAGTTATAAAGTTTGGACTCGGGAAGATCTATGATTACCGAAAATGGGTATTTTAATAAAAAAAATTTTATTTTGGCCATAACTTTTTTGCATCTGAACTGATTTTTCCGAAATTTTCAGAAAATATTTTCTACTAAAGATTTCCGGTCTTTTGATATATAAGGTGTAACCATCTGTCATATAACAGTGCACAAATTCAGGTTTTTATGAAGTTTTTGATATTTTTTGTACGGAAAGTACCACGCCCACTTCTCCAATCCCGCCCACATTTTGTAGGATGGTGTGTATTAGCAACCTAAATGTGTGTACCTAATTTGGAAACTTTGGCTTTTGCCGTTCCCCAGATATACAGCAAAAAGTAATAAAAATACAACAACCACAAGGGATTTTTGGAAAAAATTAGAGGTAGTCGTGGTTTTTTGCTCATATCTCAGCCATTTGTGGACCGATCTGGCTGAATTTCAATAGCAAAATTATAATAAGAATACCTGACAGAAAGATACCCCAACCATATCTGGGGGCTTCGGAAAACCCATTTCAACAGACAGACTGACAACCGGATTTGAACTTCGTTTTTCATAAGGACCCAGAATATATATACTCTATAGGGTGTAGGATCAATATTATAGAATATTGATCCTACCTTCGGTGAAGGGTATAAAAACTGGGAATTAAGCATGAATAGCAAAATCTTTTGAAATTAAAATTTTGTATTCCCAAAAATTTAAATTACTTTTTGATAATAAATAAAAATCTATGTATATAAAAATAAGTTGTCCTCTGTTCTTGATTTTATAACTCTAGAACCACTCAACCGATTTTCAAACGAGTACATGCGTTGGAAAGGTCTACTTTGACTGATGGCTTATTAAAAAAACTCCCGATAGGTGGCGCTGTTGTCGTGATATTTTAATTTTTTTTATTTAACAAAATTCTCCAGTAGCTCGTTTCTGTATTTCTCGCATCGTAAAAGTTCTTACATGAAGTGTGAAACAAAAAATTCCATCGTTTCTCTATTTATGAGATAAAAGTGTTTCTCTATTTGAATGCGAAAACAGACACAACAAATTCTGTTTATACTGGAATATTTCCAGTAATTAAGTGTCAAATAAAAGCGAAACGTCAACAAAAGAAATAAATATAATAAAAACAGGGCTGCCCGATTTGACGAGTTATCGTCATCTTGACGATTTTTTGTTCCGATATTAACAAAGTGAGGTTTTGATGATTTTTTCTAAAAAGGTGACGAAAGCAAAAACAAAATCAAAAATATTTTATGATTTTTTTGTTACTTTCTATAGAAATTCATCTTGAATTTTTAAATTTCAAACACTTCTATTTTGTGGCGTTGAAAATTAAAAAAAAACAAGTTAGAGTGCTATATTCGGCTGTGCCGAATCTTTGATACCCTCCACCGACAGTTCGAATGTTTAAAGAGTAATATCTGTATGATGTTATTATTATCTTAAACTGTGACGATTTGTTATTAATTATGGATTTAGGCGACTAAACTGTTTTCCGGTAGTAGGGTTTGTATGGGGCCTAGGGTAAATTATGGACCGATCTTCACGAAATTTCACAGTATTTTTCCCAGTTCTATAAAACTTTGATGTACCAAATTTTGTTATGATAGCATTATTTTTTACGGATTTAGGCGTACTAAACTGTTTTCCGGGAGCAGGGTTTATATGGGGCCCAGGGTAAATTATGGACCGATCTTCACGAAATTACACAGTTTTATTTCTTGTTCTATAAAACTTTGATGTACCAAATTTTGTTATGATAGCATTATTTTTTACGGATTTAGGCGTACTAAACTGTTTTCCGGGAGTAAGGTTTATATGCGGCCCAGGGTAAGTTATGGACCGATCTTCACGAAATTACACAATTTTATTTCTTGTCCAATAAAACTTTGATGTACCAAATTTTGTTATGATAGCATTATTTTTTACGTTTTTAGGCGTACTAAGTTGTTTTCCGGGAGTAAAGTTTATATGGGGCCTATGGTAAATTATGAACCGATCTTCACGAAAATTCAAAGATTTATTTTTAGTTCTATAAAACTTTGATGTACTAAATTTTGTTATGATAGCATTATTTTTTACGTTTTTAGGCGTACTAAGTTGTTTTCCGGAAGTAGGTTTTATATGGGGCCTATGGTAAATTATGAACCGATCTTCACGAAACTTAACAGTTTAATTTCTAGTCCTATGTAACTGTGACTTGCCAAAATTTGTAATGATAGCATTGTTAGTTAGGGTTTTAGGCTTAATATACTGATTTCCGGGAGTAGGGCTAATATGGGGCCTACGGTAAATTATTGACGGATCTTCACGAAATTTCACAGCGTGATTTCCAGTTGAATAAAACGAATTGTTGCGAAATCTTATATCATTCTGTGCATTTTTCCACCATTTATGTTAGTTTTTGTAACAAAATTATCAATTTTTTTTAGGTGGTGGTTCCACATTTTGATTCATAGCTCAGATCCTATTGAACCGATTTTGCTGAATTTCAATCCCAAACTGCTTAGGATAACTACAAGCAATTTGACTTCTTTTGGGTTTTTCGAAAGTGAGCGTGTTTTCAACAGACGGACAGACAGACGGACATGGCTAAATCGACTTAAAATTACTCAAGGACCCAGAATATATATACTTTATAGGGTCTGAGATGAATAGTAAAAAAGTTTCACACGGAATGACAAACTGAATATACCCTCTTCACAACTAATTGTGGTGGAGGGTATAAAAATAATATGAATGTCTGTAGAAAGCAACAACAAATTTAAAAATATTTTTGATTTTGTTTTTGCTTTTAATGAAACTGTTGGCGTTGCGTTTTACATTAGTCTTCGAAATAAGATAATTGTAAATATTTTTATATGTTTGTTTATTAGAAAAACAGATTTCTTTAGAAACAAGGGTTAAATTTTTATATTTATCCCTATTGTGAAAATTGTCTTCGAAATTGTTTGTCTCTTCCCTAAAAAATGTATCGGCAAAAGCAAAATTTCGAGGGAAAGTAATGGACCGACTTGTCTTATTTTGAACATTTAATACTTCTTATATACATACATATACAAAATATGATTGATATTCTTATCTTATAAGTACACTTTTGTGCAAAAACCATTATTCCGACAAGAAAGAAATTTGTTTGTCTCCCAGTAAAAACTTTTACAAAATGGATAGCTTCTTTCACTCGTTATTTAGTAGCTTTCTTCCATAAGAACTTCGATAACTACTTTTTTCTGGATGTACATTAGAGTGGGTCAATTTTTTTCCTCACCAAGCGTATAGCAAAATCGTAATCTACGGAAAATTCTAAGAACTTTTCCTAAAGAAACCATGGTTCTAAAATCAAAATCAAGCTTCCGGTTTTTGACTTGAAAATTTGGTGCTCAGGAAATCTGAAAAAAATAATACTTTTTTGGAGCTATTTATTGAAATTGGTGAATAGTTGGCCTGTATCGTTGAAAGAGGGCTTGTTTAAAAGAAAATTCTCTCAGCTTTATATATCTGTGCCCATTTTTAGAAAAATCTGTTCATGATTAGTTGGCTAAGAGGTTTTTTTCAAAATAATCATAGCCAAGCTGATAAGAAACCTAAAACTGTTACAATTTCGATACATGAAAGTTAAATAAAATAATTTAACTAAATAATAATTCATAGTTGATTAAAATAAAATAATTCTGCGGCATTTTGACAAAACATCTTAAGTGGAGATAAGAGAGCAAAAAAGATTTAAAAAAAACTCGGTGAAAAAAGCATTTTTGTTAAAAAATAAAATAAACCGAAATTGAAGAAAAATTTTGTTCATAATACAAAATTTTAAAAACGTAATAAAAAATGTTTTTTAATGAAAATTCGTGCGATTAACACCATTTTTTTCAACTTTTTAATTTTGACTTAAGATGTTTTGTCGAAATGCCATAGAATTGATTAATCAAAACTTAATTAAACGAAAATTTCTTTAAATAAAATTTAAGCAAAAACTGAAAATAAAAAATAAATAAATATTTTTATTATTATTCTATTTTTTATTAAAAGGCAATTTTTTGAAAAATTCACAACTAAAAAAAGGAACTGGGCGATTCTATTCTGACGGGTGCAACATTAAGACGCTTTAAACGTCTTTAACTAATAGAAAGAAACACATTTGCAATTAAGTTATTTCTAGAAGGGGTAACATTTTTTTTATATACTATTGTTATCTATTTACAAGAATTTATATGAAACGATCAAATAGCCACGAGAAAGCTTTAATGTGCATGACGGGTGCAACCAAATCGGCCCACTTTCATAAGATCATACCACAAAAACACAAAACTCTGTTAATTTTTAAACTTTTATTGTATTATTCTTTTTTATTGTGAAAAATGAGATATCAGACGATGAGAACCAAATCAAACATCGTAGAGAAATATAATCCAATAATAAGAAATTTTCTCTTTAAGCCATGACGGGTGCAACATGCAATGAATTTTCTGTTCGCGCCAAATCTATGAATCTTAATGATTCGAAGTGCCGAACAACTTTATATTTAAGCTTACGTCTAAAAAAATTATATTATTATAAAATATAGATATTTTACTTTAAATTGGCATCAAAAAGTGTCAAATGGTGTGATTTGAAAATTGATATTAAAAGTTGTCTAGAATAGAATCGCCCAACTGATTAAAATAAAAATAAAATATTTATAAAAAAAATACTGGCCAAGGCGGGGGTAAATTAATTAAGTTTCGGCCTATTACAATTTACATAGAATATCTTTTTTGCTATCCATTCGTGGTATTCTGTTGTGGCTTTTAATAGTAACTGCGAAAATATCATCTCGATTACAATCTATGGCACGTGGGAAACATTGGTAAGCAATTGTAAAAATTGCTCAGTTCCCTGAATATGTGCCGGTAACGCTAGATCAGTAATCGGTAGATGCTTGTAGTAAATGGCGGCTCAGACAAATTGCTATCGTCCATTTCCAATTTAAACATTCTATTAGCTATAAAATCAGAAATTTCTGAAATACAATTGGACACTTTCAGAAGTTACAATGAAATATAGTTAGAAAATTCTGAAATACAATTGGAAATGGTGTAGTAAGAAACATAGGCCCTAATTATATAATTCGCAACGTTACGCCAAAGAATTACATTGAAAGCAAAAACGAATTCATAAATATTTTGTAATTTTGTTGTTGCTTTCTACAGAAATTCTTTTTGCGTTTTAAAATTTCAAACGCCTTATTACTTGTGGCGTTGAAAATTTGAAAACGGTACATGAATTTTTGTAGAAAGCAACAACAAAATTACAAAATATTTATGAATTTGTTTTGCTTTCAATGCTTTGGCGTTGGGTTTAACATAATAAGGGCCATAATTTAAAAATAAAAAATAATTAAAAAATAAATTTTTTTTTTACCAGCTTGACTATCAACATTTTGACAAAAATCTCCTAACCAATTATTTATGTACAGAATTTTCTAAAAATGAGCACAGAAATATAAAGCTGAGAAAATTTCCTTTTAAACAAGCCCTCTTTCAGCGATACAGGCCAACTATTCACCAATTACAATAAATATTTCCAAAAAAGTATTATTTTTTTCAGATTTTCGTAGCACCAAACTTTCAAGTCAAAAACCGGAAGCTCGATTTTGATTTTCGAACCATGGTTTCTTTAGGAAAAGTTCTTAGAATTTTGCGTAGATTACGATTTTGCTATACGCTTTGTTACTTTTTTTGGGCCCGAACAAATTGACCCACTCTAATGTACATATTAAGATAAAAAAATGATTTACTTTTGAATTTGTTCATTTTGGCACAACCCTTGTAAAATTCATTAGTTTTTCAGTAGAATTGTATGTAGTGCTTTTATGTGTTTCTGATAACTTAACATATTATTTTGTAGGCGAAAATTTTACTGGGTCTTTAACCCGTTTATTTATGAACCAATTTTTTAAATTTTTTAATTTTTTCTACTAAGTCTTTTTCAGGTAAAAAAGAAAAAGATTATAGGAATAGGTAAATTAAAGATTTATATCTCAGCCATTTGTAAACCGATATAGTTAAATTTCAATAATATACTATTTCGGACCACATCTATATGTATATATAAAAATGTAACGTTACTGACTGACTCACTGACTGATTCATCATCGCACAGCCTAAACGCCTGAAGCTAAATACTTGAAATTTGGACCAGAGATTGGTCACCCTCCAAATCGATCCACTAAGACGGGATTTTTGGAAATTCAAATGTTTAAGGGGTAAAAAAACTACGGTAACCTTATATCTCGAAAACTAAAAGAGATACAAACAAAATTTAATACTTATCGTTGTTCTTTAGAAAAATAAGCGGACAGGTGTCTGGTACTTTTTTGAAATTCGGCCCTATTTGGGAGTAAATGGGTAAAATCTTAATTTAAGTACTTTTTTGACACCCCATTTATCTTTTGAACCAATAAACATTGAAACAAAGTTAATACCACATTCGAAACTTATCAAAAAAATACGAATATGAATTTGGTACTTTTTCGAAATTCGAACATTTAAGGTGTAAAAATCGTAACTATTTTTGGTACATTTTTTAAAAATCATTTTTCTCCATTCATTGAAATATTCGTACATACTATATTATGGGCTGCCACTATAATACTGAAATTTTTTATACTTTAATGGGGGGGAAAATAGTACCAAAAAGGGGAAATACAGGATATTTGATATTTTACTTAACTTTTTGGTATATTTTAAATTATCGTTTATGTTGGACCTAAAAACATAAGATTCAACATGCAATGTCCTGAGTGGATAAGAATCAATGCAATGTCCTGAGTGGATAAGAATCTATGACGGAACTTTTTGGTACTTTTTTGTTCCTTAACTGGTACTTTTTGAATTTCCTTTAGTATTGGACCTAGAAACATAAAATTCAATATGCAATGTCCTGGGTGGATGAGAATCTATAAGAATGAACTTTTTGGTACTTTTTTATTCTTTGATTGGTACTTTTTAAATTTCCGTTGGTATTGGACCTAGAAAGATAAAATTTAACATGCAAGGTCCAGAGTGGATAAGAATCCATAAAAGGGAAGTTTTTGGTACTTTTTTATTCATTTACTGGTACTTTTTGAATTTCCGTCAGTATTGGACCTAGAAACATAAAATTAAACATGCACGATCCTGTTTAAATGAGAATCGTTTAGTGCGATCTTATTGGTACTTTTTTATTCGTTAGCTGGTACTTTTTGAATTTCCATTAGTATTGGACCTAGAAACATGAAATTAAGCATGCAAGGTCTTGAGTGAATGACAATCTGTAAGTGGATCTTTTTGGTACTTTTTCGATTTAAACTGGCACTTTTTTTAAATTTTCGCTAATATTGGTCTTACCAACATAAAATTTAACCTGCAAGGTCCTGAATGAATGAGAATCCCTTAAAGCTTATTGGTACTTTTTGGTTTTTAAGCTAGTAATTTTTCAATATCCGTTATTAATTAACTTAGAAACATAAAATTCAAGATGCAATGCCCTGAGAGGATAAGAATCTATAAGAGGGAAGTTTGTGGTACTTTTTGTTCTTATTCTGGTACTTTTTGAATTTCCTCAAATAGTGAACCTAGAATCATAAAATTTAACATGCAATGTCTTGAGTGGATGAGATTCTATAAGAGGGAACTTTTTGGTACTTTTTTATTCATTAACTGGTACTTTTTGAATTACCGTTAGTATTGGACCTAGAAAGGTAAAATTAAACAGTCAAGGTCCTGAGTGAATGAGAATCTGTAAAGGGGGTTTGATATTATTTTGTATTTTAAATGGTACCTTTTCAATTTCCGCATTTATTGGATCTAGAAACATAAAATAAATCTGCAAGATCCTGAGTAAAAGAGAATCTGTAAGAGGGATTTTTGGAACTTTTCGTTCTCTAACTAATACTTTTTTTATAAACCGGTACTTTTTTAACTAAATATTTATTTTAAGCTAAAGTAATTGTCTGGAACTTTCACGAAATTCGTCCATTTTTATAAAAACTAAATAAAAATGATCAACTTATCTAAAAACTACAAATGCATATTTGGTACTTTTTCGAAATTCGAACGTTTAAGGGATGAAAATTGTACCTATGTTTGTTATTTTTTCAAATCTTTCATCGCAAAGCCTAACGTCTGAAACTAAAAGGTTGACATTTGGACCATGGGCTGGCCTCTCGCCAAAGGATCCTGCTATGCTCATACCTCCTTAACTAAAAGAGATGAAAAGCATTAACACTTATTGTTGTTCATTAGAAAAATTCCCTAACCTCATATCTCCTTAACTAAAAGAGATACAAAAATTGAATACTTATTATTGCTCATTAAAAAAATAAACGGACAGGTTTCTGGTACGTTTGTGAGGTAAGGACTTTTTGGGGAGTAGAAGGGTAAATAAAAATTTTATCACATTCGTAGCTTATCTAATAAATACAAAACAGATGTGGACCTGTTTTGAAATTCAAACGTTAAAGGTGTGAAAATCATTCCTAATTTTGTTACTTTTTTCACAACATTCTTCTCCATCTATCTATCTATATATATATTGTAACGTTACTGACTGACTCACTGATTCACTGACTCACTGACTGATTCATCATCGCACAGCCTAAACGCCTGAAGCTAAAAACTTGAAATTTGGACCAGAGATTGGTCACCCTCCAAATCGATCCACTAAGACGGGATTTTTGGAAATTCAAATGTTTAGGGTGTAAAAAAAGGGTAAAAACGGGAAAATACGGTAACCTTATATCTCCAAAACTAAAAGAGATACAAAAAAAAGTAACACTTATCGTTGTTCTTTAAAAAAATAAGCGGACAGGTATCTGATACTTTTTTGAAATTCGGCCCTGGAGTAAACGGGTAAAACCTGAATTTTGGTACTTTTTTGACACCCCATCTATCTTTTGAACCAATAAACATAAAAACAAAGTTTATACCACATTCGAAACTTATCAAAAAAATACAAATACAAATTTGGTACTTCTCCGAAATTCGAACATTTAAGGGGTGAAAATCGTAGCTATTTTTGGTACTTTTTTCACAAAACATTTTTCTCCATTCATTGACATATTCGTACTAAATTATGGGCTCCCAGTACAATACTGAAATTTTAAATACTTAAATGGGGGAAAAAATAGTACCAAAAAGGGGAAATACGGGAAATTTGATATTTTACTTTAGCCTTTTGGTTATGCAACTGGCATTTTTTTTAATTATCGTTAGTGTTTGACCTTAAAACATAAGATTAAACATGCAAAGTCCTGAGTGGATAAGAACTCATAAGGGGAAGTTCTTGGTACTTTTCTGTTCATTAACTGGTAGTTTTTGAATTTACGTTAGTATTGGATCTGTACAAATAAAATTAAACATGCAATATCCTGAATGGATGAGAATCTATAAGAGGGAACTTTTTGGTACTTTTTTGTTCATTAGCTGGTACTTTTTGAATTTCCGTTAGTATTGGACCTAGAAACATGAAATTAATCATGCAAGGTCTTGAGTGAATGACAATCAGTTAGAGGGATCTTTTTGGTACTTTTTCGTTTTTAACTGGTACTTTTTTACAATTTTCGCTAATATTGGTCTTATGAACATAAAATTAAACCTGCAAGGTCCTGAGTGAATAAGAATCTCTGAAAGGGCTTATTGGTACTTTTTAGTTCTTAAACTGGTACTTTTTGAATATGCGTTATTATTTTACTTAGAAACATTAAATTCAAGATGCAATGCCCTGAGTGAATAAGAATGTACAAGAATAAAGTTTTTGGTACTTTTTTGTTCTTTATTTGGTACTTTTTAAATTTCCGTTAGTATTGGACCTAGAAACAAAAAATTAAACATGCAAGGTCCTGAGTGAATGAGAATCTGTAAGAGGGCTTTTTGGTACTTTTTTGTTGTTTAACTGGTATTTTTTGAATTTCCGTTAATATTGAACCTAGAATAATAAAATTCAACATTCAATGTCCTGAGTGGACGATACAAATGCATATTTGGTACTTTTTCGAAATACGAACGTTTAAGGGATGAAAATTTTACCTATGTTTTCGCCATCTATTTATCTTTCATCGCAGAGCCTAAACGTCTAAAGCTAAAAGGTTGACATTTGTACCAGGGGCTGGTCTCTCGGCAAACGATCCTGCTAACCTCATACCTCCTAAACTAAAAGAGATGAAAAACATTAACACTTATTGTTGTTCATTAGAAAAATTCGCCAACCTCATATCTCCTTAACTAAAAGAGATACGAAAATTAAATACTTATTGTTGTTAATTAAAAAAATAAACGGACAGGTTTCTGGTACTTTTGTGAGGTACGGCCTTTTTGGGGTGTTAAAGGGTAAATAAAAATTATATCACATTCTAGCTTATCTAAAAAATACAAAGCAGATTTGGACCTGTTTTGAAATCCAAAGGTTTAAGGTGTGAAAAGCGTTCATAATTTTGTTACTTTTTTTACAACATTTTTCTCCATCTATCGATATAAGACTGTAAAGTTACTGACTGACACATCGTAATATCCTGAAGCTAAAAAGCTGACATTTGGACCGGAGGCTGGCCTCTCACCAACTCGATCCCGGTAACCTGAAAAATCCAAAACTAAAAGCGATACAAAAAATTTTACACTTAATGTTGTTCATTAGAAAAATAAGAGGACAGGTGTCTGGTACTTTTTCGAAATTTGGTCCTTTTGGGGAGTAAACGGCTAAAACCTGTACATATTTTGAAACCTTTTTGTCACGCTACCTCTGTATGTACATTAGAGACACAATTTTTCTGGACATCATTGCCCCAAGGGACTATATCTTATCGGCAATATGGGATAATAAAACACATTTTTCAGTTCAATTTAAGCCAAAAAATTTTTTTTTGCTCAATTGGCGAAGTCCCTCACGCCCACCAAAGTTTTTTTTTCATCCTATGACAAAAACGTACTAAAATATAGGCTCCAACTGCAACATTGAAATTTTTAATACATAAATGGGGAGAAAAAAGTATCAAAAAGGATAATACGGGAAACTAACTTTCTTTCATTTGCGTTCTACGAGTCGTACTTTTTGAATTTTCTATATTGAACTTAGAAGCACAATATTATAGGTGCAAAGTCCTGTGTCAATATCAACCTATGAGATGAAAAATGTTGGAACTATTTTGCTAAAACCTATTTACATATTAGATTACAGTAGCGGGTTAAATGCTAGAATTTAAACAAATTTATACCTAGAAAAATAAGCTTTTTCATACAAATATGTCCACGAAGGAAAAGGAGACGCTAACGAAGTAGCGGGTTAAATGCTAGTAAGATATAAATATAAAACAACGTTGTCACTATCAATTCCATAAAAACCCAGTATATTTATAATACTCTTATCAAAGCTGATTTTTAAATTTTAAATTTTTATCGGATTAAAGAAAATAAATAATTTTTTAAAATATAATCCTCCAGCTTAACAAAATAAATATAAATTTAATGAAATTATTAAATACCCATGAACTTTAACAATGTTTTTGTTTGATTAATTTTTAATAAAAGTCGAAACAAATTTGTTTAAAATTGATTTTAAATTGCACGATTTTTAAAACAAAAAAGACGATCTTTTTAATTTTTTTCTCAGGAAATTGACGATTTCGGCGTAAATTTATCTGGCAGCACTGATTAAAACCAAAACAAGAAAAGGCTAAACAAAATTTAAAATTACAAAATATAACAATTGTTTTTTGTTTATTTTCATCATATAAATTAGGCATTCATCATTTATATTCCTTCTATTTTTTTATTTATTTTAAAAAAATAGTATATAAACATATTTTAAATTCAAAATATCAACATTTTGTTTTTCTCGCCACCAATTTCAAATGTGACTTATTTTGACAGTTCTTGAAAGAAACTTTTCGCAAAATATTGTTTTAGAAACACTTTTTCTCGCATCCTTCCAATAATTGCTGGAAAATTATTTAAATGACAGATAATTCTCGCAAAAAAAGACACAGCCAAATTATGAATAAAAATTCCCCGGGAGTTTTTTCCCTTTTCACATTTTAACAATTGAATTAACATAGGAAATATGTGAGAAAAACCATTTTTTGTTTCATTTCACACTATTTTTGTTGCAATTCACACGTTTCATGCGAAATGTTTTATGATGTGAGAAATACAGAAACGGGCTACAGGGGTCTAATTACCGCATTCGATATCTGCTATCGTATTTTTCTGCATACGATAGACTCTGACTTATCGAATGAAAACTAGAGAGATGTAATGTCTTTGGAGACTCGATATCGAATGCTATCATCTCAAATTACAATACATTTCATTCGATATCGACAGTCATAATACCAAAATAAAAAATTTCGATCAATTTTGCTCGATATCGTATGCGGTAATTAGACCCCAGCATTTCATTTTTTATTTATATTTAGAAACTCCCGAGCAGCGCCGGGACCAAACAGCTAGTTATATAAAAAATTTTTCATGTAACAAACTGATCTTAAGAAAATAAACACACACACAAGCAAAAACCCACTCAAAAAAAATTGCGGTAAACAAAAAATCATTCTTTCCATGTTTCTGTTGTTTTTATAACGATTTATAAGAGGTAAAGAAGATTTTATTTGAAAACAATCTTTGATACCCTCCACCGACAGTTCGAATGTTTTAGGAGTAATATCTGTATGATGTATGTATGTATATTTATTAGTATTATCTTTACAAAAACAGACATCTGCATTAAAATTGGTTGCGGCTTAGACCTTTATAAAATTATTGACCGACAATCAGAAAGTTTAATGCTTTTTTTTTAGCAATTTTAACTAACTTGAGTAAAATATGTATCATGATTCGTAACAGTTCAAGCTGAACTTAAATGATTTTCAGGAGGGAAATGTATATTGGAGCCATGGCAACCTATAAACCAATCATCCCAAAATTCAATACAGCAGTGCAATTAGTTTTAGCGTTTGCAGAGAATTTCAGAAGGCTGCTAAAATGGGATCTAAGGTAAATTATGGACCGTATATCACAAAATTACACAACATTTTTTCGGGCCATATGAAGCTAAGCTGGAAGAAAGTTTACCGCAATATCTATATCGGCTACGGTTTTAGGCGCATTTAATTATTTTACCAGAGTGGGCTTTATATGGGGCCTATGGTGAATTATGGACCGATCTTCACGAAATTTCAGTCTTATTCCTACTGCAATTAAACTTTGATGTACCAAATTTTGTTATGATAGCATAATTTTTTACGGTTTTAGGCGTACTTAACTCTTTTCCGGAAGTAGGGTTTATATGGGGCCTAGGGTAAATTATGAACCGATCTTCACGAAACTTTACAGTGTTATTTCTCGTCCTATTAAACGTGACGAGCCAAAATTTGTTATGATAGCCAGGGGTGTGCTGGAAATCGCAAACGCAAAACGCAAGAATTTTAAAAGTCGTTTTTTAGTAAGATTTCTGTAATAAAAGAATTTTATGACAAATATTATACAAACATTTTTCTATTAAACAGAATTTTATAACAAAAATTATAAAAATTTGATTAAAAGTGTATTATAAACAGCCTCCAAATTCTTGCGTTTTGCGTTTGCGATTTCCAGCACACCCCCCAGCGTTAATTATTATGGTTTTACGCGTAAGAAACTGTTTTCCGGAAGTAGGGTTTATATGGGGCCTACGGTTAATTATGGACCGATCTGCACGAAATTTCACAGTCTTATTTCTAGTCCAATAAAACTTTGATGTATTAAATTTTGTTATAGCATATTTTTTACGGTTTAAGGCGTACTAAACTGTTTTCTGGAAGTAGGGTTTATATAGGGCCTAGGGTAAATTATGGACCGATCTTCACGAAACTTTACATTGTCATTTCTAGTCCTATTAAACTGGGACGTGCCAAAATTTGTTATGATAACACTGTTAACTAGTGTTTTAGGCGTACTATACTGTTTACCGGGAGTAGGGCCTATATGGGGCCTAGGATAAATAATAGACGGATCTTTACGAAATCTTACAGCGTGATTTCCAGTCGAATAAAACAAATTTTTGCAAAATCCTGTATCATTCTGTGCATTGTTAGTTTTTGTAACAAAATTATCAATTTTTTTTAGGTGGTAGTTCCACATTTTGATTCATAGCTCTGATCCTGCTGAACCGATTTTGCTGGGTTTCAATCATTCTTTAAATATTTTTTTTATTAGCAACACTTTTTCCGTTTTGTAGTGCACAAAAATAGAAATTAGTTTAATTTGACTACAACGACAAAATAGGCACAGACAACAACCTGCAGCGTTTTGTCAACAGACGGACATGGCTAAATCGACTTAAAATTACTCAAGGACCCAGAATATATATACTTTATTGGGTTTGAGATGAATAATAAAAAAGTTTCACACGGAATGACAAACTTAGTATACCCTCTTCACAACTAATTGTGGTTGAGGGTATAAAAAAAATTACGAATTAGCGAGGGGACCAAAATGTTAGGAAATTTTACGAATTAACGAGAATTTTTCAAGGGACCGACAGTTTATTACGAATGATCGGGAATGACGAATTATCGGGATTTGACTGTACCACATTCTGAAACAGTTTTGTTCATTTTAAGCAAGTCAAACGTCGAAACACCTGTTGGAAAGGAACAAACTTATTTTTTTGACAAAATGATTTGCATAAAAGTTCAGCACATAAAATAATCTAAATTGTTTGGAAACAACCATAATTCTGTCGTAGCACGTTAAACTTATTTTTAAAATTTGTAAATAAAAATTTTTTATTTTTTTATTTAGACTGAAAATGTACTACTGTGAGTAAACCAATTCACAATTGAACTTTCTTTTATCAATGTGCGCCATAATACCAAATGAAAATTCGTTCGATAAGTTAATTCGATTGCTGTCGAAAATCGAATTTAGTTCAAAATAGGCAGCTTTACTTAGTATGAATAAATGTCGACAGCGACAATTTATTTTTAGATAAATCATGACAGTAAGATTCCTCTCAAGTTCAGCGCCTTAGTAAAAAGTGTCCAAAAATTGAGGAATAATTTTTAAATTAATAAAAAAGTGTTGTGTTTGGCGTATTTAAAATACGCCTACGACTGTTTGGTAATAGATTAAAGAGAACGCGAACTTTTTTCCTTCAACACAACACAACTCAACTGAGTCTACAGAGGGTAGATATGAATATTACGTGTCGATTTTGTGAAAAAATTTTGAGTTAATAACCTCTTGTTGATCAAGCGCGATATAAAAAAATATGTTTTTTATTGCGACATTTTGGCTTTTCTATTTAAATATCTATCTGTAAACGCAAGGAAGGTGTTGATTCAATTTCACCATCTACATTTCATTTTTACTCGAAAATTGTAGGACAAAGCAGGTTGTCATTAAATATAAACGTTATTTTAAACTTGAAAAGTTTTTATATGTATGAATATGCACAAATTAATGAAAAAGCAATTATGTATGTTTTTGGCGATTGGTGTAATACATAGAAATCTGGAGCAATCTTTTAGTATGCCGATCGACTTAGAACCACTTTTAAAGTAATCTAACGATAACCATCCGTCCGCATGGCTAGTTGCCTGTCCATGCTAATTTTGTGCGCAAAGTACAGTTGCAATATTGAAGATAATTTGATCATATTTGGTAAATACATTTTAATTGTACTAAGGACTTATTCTATGTAAATGGAAAATTAGAATCTTTGTGTCCGTAAACCATGTTATTATGTTGGTTTTTAGATTAAATTCGACCAAAAATATTTTACTGCAAATTAAATTCTTTTCGAATCATTTCACATCTATAAATGGCTTTAACTTCCTTTTAAATGTTAACATTTATAAATAATTTAGCTACCGTCCCTTAAATCTCTTTAAGACAAAAAATCTCATATGGATGTTAATATTTAGATAATAATCGGCACAAATTAGTCATATGGGCAAGGCCACCGTCAGTAACGTTACGCTCGTATACCTATTTTGGTCAATATCTTTATAAAATACAATTATCTTCCCCAACTTGAGACCGGCATATGAAAGTTCTCGTCACAACTATTGTTTCATACACAGATAATTTTGCTGTATCTCGTTTTGTTGTGAAGTTATGACCATTTTAAGCCGTCAGTAACGTCACCGGATTTTGGAAGTGTGTTTGGAGGTTACTGAACGTTTGTGTACAAATTAGCGAATTGAAAAGAGTTCATGTCTATTATTGCCCAGTATGTTAAAAAGGAAGGATGAAAGATGATTTTTATCCAAAAGGTGGGCTTAATGTTTTACGGTTTAATTGTTATAACCGCTAGAACATTTATATTATAAATGTTACATTTTTATACATGTATGTGTGTATGACAAATTTATTACTAAACAAACGCAAGCCAACACACATACATCTATACTTTAAAATTCTTTATTTTCCAAATCGATTTTATTAAGTACTTAAAATTCTTGGAATTTTAAGTGTTACAACAAACTCTCGCTTGTTGAACTTTTATTGTCAAAATTTCAAAGAATTTTAAGTGTTACAACAAACTCTCGTTTGTTGAACTTTTATTGTCAAAATAATATTTCAAAGAATTTTAAGTGTTACAATAAACTCTCGCTTAAATCAAAACTGATGATTTAAGCAAGAGTATGAACTTTTAGTATTAAGCAATATTGTACCCTATTTTTTATTAAGTATATAACATATTGATTTTAATAAAGAAGGGCAGTAAGAACTGGGCAGCATTGAACTGAACAACTTTCAAAGTGTTTTTTTTAATTTATTTCACAAAAGTATTCGGACATTTATTTGGCGCAGTCGGTAGGATTCCGCGGAGTGTTATCCTTTCAGGAGAAAATAACTTGTTTCAAATCATTGAATTAACGCGGTAACGTAAGTCCGTTCGAAAGATCGAAGGACGTGAAAAAAAACTTTTGTGAAATTTAAGTCTCTTTGAAAGATCAAAGGACACAAAAAACACTTATACTTTAAAAAGATTAAAAGTAGTTTTTTCGAATTTTTGTTTTGTTTTGTGAAATCCTTCGAAAGATCGAAGGACGTGAAAAAAAAAACATTTGTTAAATTTAAGTCTCTTTGAAAGATCAAAGGACACAAAAAAAAAAAACACATACTTTTAAAAGATTAAAAGTAGTTTCTTCGAATTTTTTTGTTGTTTTGTGAAATCCCTCGAAAGATCGAAGGCAGTGAAAAAAAAGAACTTTTTGTGAAATTTAATTGCTTTGAAAGTTTAAAAAAAAAAAAAAACGTAAAGGAAAATATTTCTAAATAGAAAAAGAAAGTAATTAAACTTAAAACGTGAAGAACATTCAATAAAAAGTTAAGAAAAAAAATACAACTTTAACAACGAAGTCCTGCAACACCAACCAGAGGAAACGAGCAACTCCACTACAAAGTAAGGCGATTCTAAATTATTGTTATTTCATTTCCACAAATTTTTTTTTATTATTATTATATTACCCTAAAACTATTTTTAAATGCATAAATGCGTACAATTGAAAAAATTAATATAGAATCGGAGATAGAAAGAATTATATTATACACGCTTAAAGAAGAAGATATTGAAAGATTACAAAGCTTTTTACGCAAAATAACTTTAATAAAATTAAGAGCAAGGAAAAAATATTCAAGAAATAAGAAAAATAATAATAAACAAAAATATATTAGAATTTAATTTTTTAAACAGATTTACTGCTGCTCTGAATTTAGTAAAAATGGTAGACGAAATACGAAACCAACCCAATAGGCTAGTTATTGACCCACTTAAATATTTAAGTAACTTACCAGACTTCTTTGGAGACAGTAAAGATTTACAAAACTTTACAGCACTCATAGACAGAATAAATCCTCATTTAGAAACTTACGATGAGCTATCAAAACAACTTTTCTTGGACATTATAAAATCGAAATTAAAAGGTAAGGCCAGACAGACTATAGAAATCAACTGTCATGCCACTTCCTGGACACAAATGAAAATTGTACTCCAGAATAATTTTGGAGATCGGCGTACCTGCGACGAACTCTTCGATGTTCTTCGAGCAACAACGTTCAAGACTAATACTGTAGAATTTTATAACGAAGTTAAGGATAAATTACACAGACTCAATAACAAAATTGTAATCATATTAGGAGAAACAGACGCTGCTAGACAAAGTGCTAGAAATAACATGCAAACAGCATTAAATATATTTAAAAGTAAAATACCCGAACCAATGAAGACAATTCTTTTCTGTAGAAATCCAATAGACATAGAGGAAGCAATGGACATCTTATTCCAAGCAGGATATGCATATTCCAGCAATCCTGATAATCAAAAACACTTTACACCTAGACACCAACAAACTCACAATAACGGCAACAATTATAATCGCGGTTCATACAAAAACTCTTCCCATAATCGACAAAATAACCAAAATAATTTCCATAACAGTCAGAATTATAGGGAAAACCAAAGATATACTACTTACAACCAAAGACAAAACAACAGAAACCCAGTCCAACAACACTATGGACAAAGCAATGCACCCGATCTAAGACCCCAAAACCAATTTCACCGACAAAATATACCTAGGGAAAGCATTCAGTGGCACAACAACCACAACTTCCAACCAACACAACGACAGGAACCTATGGACGTTAATGTTAACGTAATATCAGAAAATTTTCGGGACAGAGCCTCGGGAAGCAACTTCCACATATAAAAATAAAAACAAAATTAGGACATATAAAATTAATAGTGGATACTGGAGCCACCAATTCAATAATTAACCCAGGAATTTGTCATCCAAAGTGGATACACCAAATTAAACCCCTTATAATTAAAACTATTCAAAACGAAGTAAACGTAAAAGAAAAAGTAATAATTCCAGCATTCAAAGAATTTAAAATTACTGATAAAATGCTACAGTTTTATGTTTTAAAATTTCATAACCATTACGATGGCCTACTAGGCAATGATATACTTAAAACATATAATGCTTGCATAAATTATGCAAATAATTCTATCCAAATAAATGGACAGAATATACCAATATTTTTTGACGATAAAAAAGAGATAAAAAGTAAATCAATTTTTTGTGAAGAACAGTACAACATTTCTAATAGGATGATCGCTACGCAGAAGGTAGACAATTATAGTAACAATGTGAAAGAATATAAAACCTTGGAACACCAAATTAGAACACAGCACCTTAATTCTGAAGAAAAACAACGTCTCTTACTACTTATAAAAAAATATTCATCAATATTTTCCAAAGAAAATACACAACTTAGCTTTACAAACGCCATTAAACATAAAATTAGAACTATAAACGATGTTCCAATAGTCTCAAAATCTTATAGATACCCCTATATACACAAATTTGAAGTTGAAAGACAAATACAAGAGATGTTAGAAAGTAATATAATAAGAGATAGCAATTCGCCCTATTCCGCCCCAATCTGGATTGTGCCAAAGAAAGCCGATGCAAGTGGGGAAAGCAAATGGAGACTCGTCATTGATTATCGCAAATTGAATGAGATTACAATTGACGATAAATATCCTATACCCAACATAGAGGAGATACTTGATAAACTGGGAAGATGCCAGTATTTCACAACCCTCGACCTCGCAAAAGGATTTCATCAGATTGAAATCGAAGAAGAGGATATTCATAAGACAGCCTTCAGCGTTGAAGGAGGTCATTATGAATTTTTGAGGATGCCGTTTGGGTTAAAAACAGCCCCAGCGACGTTTCAAAGATTAATGAATACAGTCCTTAAAGACTATATAAATAAGATATGCTTAGTATATCTAGACGACGTGATTATCTTCTCCACGTCACTACAAGAACATTTGAATTCTATAAAATTAATATTTGAAAAATTAAAAGAAGCCAATTTAAAAATTCAGTTAGACAAGTCCGAATTTTTGAAAAAAGAAACAGAATTTTTAGGACACATTGTTACAATTGAAGGGATAAAACCAAATCCAAAAAAAATTCAATGCGTATCTAACTTTCGAATTCCAACCACCGTAAAACAAATCAAACAATTTTTAGGTCTTACGGGTTATTATAGGAAATTCATTAAAGATTATTCAGCAATAGCGAAACCTATGACAAAATACTTAAAAAAGGATATAAAATTAAATATTTCCGATCCAGAATATCAAAAAAGTTTCAATACACTAAAAACTTTACTCATTAATGAACCAATATTAGCATACCCCGACTTTACAAAGAAGTTTACAGTTACCACAGATGCTAGCAATTATGCATTAGGAGCCATTTTATCTCAAGACAACCATCCAATTTGCTATGCTAGTCGAACCCTTAATGATCACGAAATAAACTATAGCACCATCGAAAAAGAACTACTTGCTATAGTATGGGCAACAAAATATTTCAGGCCTTACTTATTTGGAAGAAAATTCACTATAGAAACAGACCACAAACCATTAACGTGGCTTTTTTCAATTAAAGAACCAAACTCTAAACTCGTGAGATGGCGTCTAAGACTTTCTGAATTTAATTATGATATAAAGTATAAAAAGGGAACTAAAAACAGCAATGCCGACGCATTGTCAAGAATAGAAAACGAACCAATTAGTATAAACGTGATGAATTTAAGTGATACAACAATAAAAGAAACCCCAACAGCTATTAACCTATTTAAAAACCAAATTATTATAAAGAAGATAACGTCCGGATCAGTTAGAATAAGAAATAGGAATGTCTTTAAAAACAAAAGAAAAACTATCTTTATGAAAGAATTAGATAAAGAATGTGCTATCACTTTGCTAAAAACGCATTTTAATCCCACTCAACTAAATGCAATCTTAATAGATGACGATTTTTTCCCTGTTTTCAAAGAGACGTTTGACGAATTGTTCTCAACTAATACAAATTTCAAAATAGTACGATGTTTCAATTTGGTAGAAGACATAGAAGATGAAGGAAAATTAAGTGAAGAAATAAAAATAGAGCACCATGATAAGAACCATAGAGGTATCACAGCAGTTTTTGAAGAGTTGAAAAACCGAATCTACCATCCTCAACTTAAATTAAGAATAACTCAATTTATAAACAATTGTGAAGTATGCAACGTAGAAAAATACGACAGAAAGCCTCCTAAAGTACCCTATAAAATAACAGAAACACCCAACAAGCCTCGAGACATTATTCATATTGACGTTTTCTATACTTTACAAAAACAACTATTTCTGACTATAATAGACAAATTTACAAAATTCGCTTCAGCATTTAGAATTTGTGGAAGAACTTGGGTAGAATTTAAATCAAAACTTATTCAATACTTCTCAATATATGGTAAACCAAGAAAAATTGTTGCAGATAACGAACTCGGGTTTAAAGCAATCCCATTAGTACAATTTTTAAAGGATGAAAACGTTATAATACACTATACCTCCAATAGCAATCACACCTCGAATGCAGACATCGAGAGACTACATAATACCATTAATGAACATATTAGACTTTTGCGACATGACGAAAGAACCCACAACGAAACTATCGAAGATAAAATATCTAGAATAATAGGGTTTTACAATAATACAATACATAGTACTACAAAGGTAAAACCAATTGACTTCATAAACGGAAAAATCTCAGAAGAAGAATACCCAAAATTTTATGAACTAATACTACGAAAAAAAACTAAATATATTAATACATTAAACAAAGACAGGACTGATGTCGAAATAGAGAACGGAGAAAATTTTATTAAGGAAATAAGAGGCGGGAAAAACCACCGTAAGTATAGGAAAATTAACGCGACCAAAATAGATAATGAACACCTAAAAGAGAATAAAACAAATCTTAAATATTACAAAACCCATGTTAAACCATTTAAAAAATTCCAGATTAGAGCAAACAATGCTTAGATATTGATTAACACGCACATATATTTTTAGATGCAAACCTGGACTATAATTTTCATCTTATTCACACCCATAAGAGCGCAACTACTGAACATCCAAGACTTGACAAGTAATAATGGTTACCTCCCAATCAAAGTGGACGAAGTTAAAACAATTGAACAATATAATAAAATCCTTCATGTAATCAACATAACGGCATATACAGACAGTCTTTACCTCTTACAGCAGAACATAAAAACAATAAACAGCAGCCTTACTAAAACTAACCCCGAAACAAGCTCTCTACTTGATAGTATAACAAAAAACTATGAGATATTAAATGTAAAAATAAGTAACTTAAAACCGCACTTCAGAGAAAAAAGAGGCCTTATTAACGTATTAGGAAAAGGGTTAAAATATATTGCCGGATCTATGGACAGCGACGACGAGACTCAGATAAACAATGCCCTCAATTCAATGAAAACTCAAGTAAATAATTTCACAACTTTTAATAATCTCATAAGTAATCAAATTAAGAATATTACTAATCACATCAACCAAAAACAAATAGTAATCAGCACTTATTTCAATAAATTTAAAAACTTTCTTCAAAATAAAATTAGAGATTTGGAAGACGAATTTAGACTTATAAGCCACATATATCAAGTAAATAATGACATTACCCTTTTAAAAAACCATGTGGACGACATTGGCCAAATAATTTTTTCCAGCAAATTAGGAATAATCCCAACAGACATACTTACGAAGACAGAACTAGATTTAATTACCAGCTTTGATAGCTATACTAATATCAAAGTAGCAGTAATATTTGAAAATGAAAACATCGTTATAATTCTTTTAATTCCACAATATTCAAATTCTGTACTGTCAAAAATTATATTTGAACCAATACCTAATTCAAAAAACAAATCTATATCACTTAAAAGTAACGGAGTACTTGTTAGCAAAAATAATAAAATATATGAAACAAATGTTAAAGAAAATCTAAAGAAAAATTTAATACAGATTAATGATAATTGCTTAGAAAATATTGTTAATTTTAAAGAAGCCCATTGCAATATGACAACCATGGATATTACCAGTGTAAACGAAATAATACCAGGTATTCTAATATTTAAGAATTTTTATTCCAAAATAACACATAATTGTAATAATAAATATGACTTAAAAATAACGGGCACTTTTCTTATCAAATTCGAAAATTGTGAAATTTATACATTAGATAATAATTTTACAAATGTTAAAATAAAATTATACGAAAATTTTATCTTACCCAATTTTATAACTAAAATAAAAGAAAACTCTAATACAACTTTTGCTGATTTAAAACTAGAAACTCTATACTTAGAGCAAATTAAATATGAAGAAACTATTAAAAAAATACTTTACCATAACAATAAATCAAAAATTATTAATATAAGCATTAATATAATAATAATACTTGCAATTTTGATATTGATTTTAATTTTATTCTATATGAAACCTAAAAGTAAAGTTCTAATTTCGCCGGAGCCTCAATCTAACGGTGGGGGTGTTATAACCGCTAGAACATTTATATTATAAATGTTACATTTTTATACATGTATGTGTGTATGACAAATTTATTACTAAACAAACGCAAGCCAACACACATACATCTATACTTTAAAATTCTTTATTTTCCAAATCGATTTTATTAAGTACTTAAAATTCTTGGAATTTTAAGTGTTACAACAAACTCTCGCTTGTTGAACTTTTATTGTCAAAATTTCAAAGAATTTTAAGTGTTACAACAAACTCTCGTTTGTTGAACTTTTATTGTCAAAATAATATTTCAAAGAATTTTAAGTGTTACAATAAACTCTCGCTTAAATCAAAACTGATGATTTAAGCAAGAGTATGAACTTTTAGTATTAAGCAATATTGTACCCTATTTTTTATTAAGTATATAACATATTGATTTTAATAAAGAAGGGCAGTAAGAACTGGGCAGCATTGAACTGAACAACTTTCAAAGTGTTTTTTTTAATTTATTTCACAAAAGTATTCGGACATTTATTTTTTAATCACGTAAATGACATAAAAGCAGTGTCAGTAGCGTTACGCAAAATGTCAGTAACATCACACGTACGAATTTCTTGGGTTAATAGAGGGAACCTAAACGGCCAAAAATCATAGGAGAGGAGTTTTAAATTGCAAGCCTGGGGATATATTAAGACAAAACCTCTTTTCGCACTAATATCATAAAAAAAATGTAGTAAATCGGGCTTGTCTTTAGAGCTGATTTTTGTATGATAGAGTTACGAAAAATGTCGAATTGACTTCTGTTTTTCTTTTTGCGAAATATTTGTGAAATAGTGATACAAACTTTGTGTCGGTATTTTTAACTAAAGCCAGTACACTGTAAAATAAAAACACATTATTATCGGAAAATAAAAAGTTTTTATTAATTTCAGTCTTGTTAATTGTTGCAAAATTAAAGCATCACTTCAGTTTTAGTTTTTTTTTTTAACATAAATAAACATAAAATATCACAAAAAATAGAGAAATTTTAATTGTATCCTTGCTGAGAAGTAGTATAAGCTACTATTTCGTCCCCAATGGTACGGATTTGGTGCGAAGACGAAATGTCACGAATGTTTTTTGCAGCACGGCGCATATAAATCGCCTTTCCCAATTCACTTATTGGCATTAGTTTTTCTTTCTCTTTTCTGTTAGCCCTCAATTTTTTCATTGCTTCGGCCTTTTTCTTTTTGTACTCGTCGTATTTGTTGCTTTCTTTTAGCTTTTCAACATAACGCTTGTCTCTTTGGGCACCAGAAATCGGAGTCTAGCAATAAAATACCAAAATATTAAGCAAAAAAGTAGAAAAAAAATTTTTTTTCTTAAACCGTCAGTAACGTCACGCAATCTTTTTTTTGCAAAAATACCCTGCTATATGCAAATAATGCTTCATTTAAGAATTAATTATGAAAGTACTTCAAAAATACTCAAAAAAATTCAGCTCATCCAACCTCTTTTCTAATTAGTTAACGGATAAAAAAAACATTTTATAAAAATTTGTCAGTAACGTCACCATTTATTTGCGGCTGATTACTTTAAGCCCTAATTGGCCCAAAAGCCAAGCTTTGTACACAAATTTGCTTGCTAATCAATATTTTTATTTATATTCTATCCATATAAAGTAATTATCTGCCTAAATTAAAAAAAATAACAACAAACTTTACCTTTTTCGCCGACATTGCTATATTTTTCAACTACGCATTGCACGTGCCCGTTATGAAAAGAATGTAAAATGTCTAAACAGACCCAAATTTTGAACTGGCATTAAATGCTGCCAAATTCTATATATATTTGACATTTCAAAAGTAAAAAAAAATTAAGGCTTTGTGACAAAAAAAAAAATCTATGTGGTTTCATTCATTTCATTTCATTCATATATGAATTTTAACCTCTTAACATACCTCGGTTTTTGTGAGCGGTGATGGGCTGTCACATCTTTTCCAAATAGGGGAAAATCCCGAAAGTTCGTCTGTAAATACTGTGGAGTTTGGGCTTTACCGAATATCATTTTAAGATTGTTTTTATTAAATGGAACTGTTATTAAATTGTTGAATATTTTGTTTTCAAATTAGCAATTTTTGAATTTTTTGGGGCATATTTTTTTTTAACAATTTTCAGGGCATATTTCTCTAGTTTTGAATGCGCATAAAACATGTTTTTAGAGCATACTTCTGGTTTCCCTGCTAATGAGTTTTATTGCGATTGTCTAAAAATCGAATGTTAAATTACAGCAAGGTATTTTTATAGCAGGTAGCCGCGAGATTACAACAATTATACAATAAAACAAACAACACGGCTTTTTATTGTTATTATGTGATACAAACTGTCAAACAGCAAAGGGGTTGATAAGAGACAAAAAAGACAAAAGATAAAGACAAAAAACTTGTTTACAATACAACATTTGACAGTTCGTATCGCAAAACAAGCAAATAAAAAATAAACAGCTGGCTTTCCGAGACTACCTGCTATAAATATACCTTGAATTACAGTTTGTAGTCACAAGCCAGGAAAAGATGCTAGCCAGGTTGCGTCGTACAGACCGATAAGCTTATTATCAATCCTATCGAAGCTTCTGGAGAGCTATCTAACAGGCAGAACATTCATAGTAAGGTCGCAAGATAAATACTCCCCCCTCAAGTAAATTACTGCTGGTGTTCCCCAAGGCAGCATATTAGGACCGCTTCTATATATAATATACACAGCGGATATGCCAACAAACCTGAGCACGCATACCTCTACATTTGCAGACGACACAGCATTTATTAGCGTTAACCATGACCCAAAAGTCGCATCGCAAAATCTGCAGTCCCACATCAATGAACTAGAGGCATGGCTAGAAAAATGGAGAATAAAGGTTATACCGGCTAAATGTGCTCACTTAACTTTCACGCTCAGAAGACAAACGTGCCCAGCAGTAAAAATAAACAACATCTCTGTTCCGGTAGAAAACCATGTAAAGTACTTGGGAATTCATATAGATAGACGCTTGACCTGGTCTCGTCATATCGAAGCGAAAATAACGGCTATGAAACTTAAAGCAGCTCAACTACATTGGCTTCTCGGTCGAAACTCAAACTTGTCCTTAGACAACAAAATTCTCTTATACAAGTCCATCATAAAACCAATATGGACATATGGCATCCAATTATGGGGTACTGCATGCGCATCTAACATCCAAAAGCTTCAAAGAAGACAGTCTAGAATATTACGACAAATTGTCTGCGCCCCATGGTATATACGTAATGAAATTATCCACAGAGATCTCAACGTCCCCACTATCCAGGAGGAAATTAAAAAATATTCAATAAGCTACATCGATAAACTAATGGTCCACCCTAACTACCTCGCTCGGGGTTTGCTTCAGTTCGAAGGTCACCAGAGGCTAAAAAGAACCGATACTTTGAGCCTAACTGGAAGACATTTTTAATATTTGAATACAGCAGTTAGTGGTTACACTGGTAACAACTAATAAACAACAAGTAGAATTAAGATTTGAATACATATTGTAAATTTCGATAAGAAAGATTCAATAATAAAAAAATAAATTAAAAAAAAAAAAAAAAAAAAAAAAACTTTCGCACTTTGCTCAAGCAAAGGACAGTTTTATAAAACTTACAAAAAGTTTCCTTAAGTTCAATATAGTTTGCCTCATATGATTTACATGTATTCGCACATTTGCACAGTATAAAAACTATTTTTTGGTTCAAAATATGTACTTACCCTAACTCTTTCATTTAAATAATATGTAAGCCATATATATTGTAGTTTTTTTTTGTGTAGCTTTAAAATTTTTTTATATGTGTAAAACTAAGTAGTGTGGTGTTTCTTTTTTTTTAGTTTTTATTATGTTTTTTACAAGAGCAACGGCTTAAGTTTAACATTTACATATATTGAAAATCTCTTAGAGATATAATATACATATATGTGATACCACTTTATCTGATTTTTTTTTTTTATTAGATATTTTGTTTTTACCTTTTTTTTCGTGTAATATTTGTCTTGTATACAAATTGAGTCGACGTGTTTGTTCAGTAAAAGTTTTTTTTATCGGTTTTTTAAATTATATTTTCGAAATAATTCCAATTAAAACCAATAAAAAAATTTCGGTTTTACATTATTCAACAAATTTAACACACCTTCAGTAATATATTCATTGTGTTATGCACAAAATGTAACATAATAGGCCTTAGAAATTTACGTTTTTTTTTTTTAATATTAATAATTATATATTACTCATTTCAATAATAATTTTGCTTTTACAATTACAATATTAAAAAGATAATAACATAAAATTAAAATTTATCATAAAAATTATAGTCTTTTTATAATATAACTCGACTTCAATAATCATATCATAAATTTCAATACAAAAAAAGTTTTTTCTTAGTTAAAAAAAAAACTTTTATTCTTAAGTTTTAAACTTATATAACTTTTTTGCTTACAAATTTATAGGGTTACGGATGTTGGTTTTTTATTTATTTTTTAGTTGCACAGCACAATCTCCAAAATATTGCAGACGTATGATGAGTAATTTTAGTTGTCGTCGCTTGTTTCGCCGTTTATAACTTGATTGAAAAATGGATTAAGAGCTTTAACTGCCACACCTGAAAGTAACATTTGAAAAATATTTGTATTATAAGTGAAATAAAAACGATTTGTTTTATACATCTAAATATGCATCTCCATATTTTAGTAAATAATATAGACTACGCCTACAAAGTTAACTTTTCTGAAAGGATATTTTGTTTTCTTTACACAAACTTAAACTAATGTTCATTATTTATATACATATAATTTGATCATTATTATTTCGTACATTGTAAAAATTCGACTTTAAGTCCCAAGAAAAATTAGTAAAAAAGGAATTCAAATGTGCCGTTATAGTTTAAGTTAAGCAATATCAGAGAGCAAATAAAGCGAATTTTTAATCATGTTATTATTTTTATTCGACAGTAAAGCGTGGTAAGCTATTTTGTAAAGTGTAATATCGTCAGCTCATTTTTGTTTGCCGCATATGCCAAAAAGTCACAGTGGAGAAAAACAACAATGAAGGTTTATATGAAATTTTCTGAAAATACACCCGATACATTTTTTTTTTTTTTTTTTTTTTGTATTTTCACTACTGCCTCTGGCAGTAGAAACATTTTTTGAACGATCATTAACGAACATTGAAGCTAATAGCATTTTATTGCGAGCAACGGGTTGTCAAATACAGTGGTACGTGCTTCGTATCAGCCGAATTCAAAGAGTTTCTTGCTAATATGGGGGTCAAATACCACAAGTTTACATGGTCAGGCTGAGCGATCAGGGCAAACAATTACAAGCCTTGTTAAATCAATGGTCGCAAACAGAAATACTCTTCAAAAACATTTGAATAATTTTCTCCGTCAATTTTGAATCGCAACCTATTCCGCAACTGATAAACCTCAAGCACTTCTGTTTTTCGGACGTATAATGCGTACTCATTTGGATATTCTTCTTCCTCAAGATTTGTCAACGAAGATGAACGATAAACAATATATTCAGTTCATTTCTACTTTTCGCTATTTCGAACCAATGCAGAATGTTTATTGTTTGTCAAATAACTACCGACTGCCAGGATTGGTGCAGATTAGTCTCAGTTAATTTCATTATGCGTTTCTTTACAATTGAAAACGTGTTAAGCGCCATATTGACCAATTTCGAAATCCATATGATTCAAAAGTGCAAACGAATAAAAGAGAAACACATTCTGCGAACATTGAACAAAATATATTATTCTGTAATTTGATATTGTTCTTAAGTTTTAGTAAAAATTAAACAATTATTAATCAGCATTAAAGAGACTGTTGTTTTCATACATAAAAACAGAAAGAAGAATTCTGATTATCTTTGGCAAAATATTGACTTAAATTAACTTCCAGAAAGAACAGTAAAAAGAAAAGCTAAGAAAATATAAAATAAGTTAAGGTTATTGCAATAACGTTGCAGAAATTACGCCTCTTAACAAGAGTTTTTTCTGTTGAAAACAATTAAGTATTGTCGGTCAAGCCCGACCGTATGATACCCTATAACACGGCATATAAAACAATTGTTGCTAGTGTATGCTATTTTGGACCCATAGGCAGTCATGGATGGGGGTTTTATAAGCAACCTATGGTTAATTTTGGACATACCAGGACAAAATTTCGTCATGTAATAGTAGCTATCGTAGTTATTATCGCCAATTTTTTTGTTAATTCCAACATTAATAAGGAAATTATAACATTAAAAGCTTTTTTCGGGATTAGTATTTGTATGGGTGCTGTCGAAATTTGTTAAGATGATTTTTGTTGCCATAAAATAGGTTTGGACCAAATTTTATTTAAATACCAACATAATAAGATGGTTTATGGGTACAAGGACCCTATTACGGAAACAAGCTTGTATGTGAGCTATGTGATATTATGTAACCGATTCGCCCCATTAGAACCTAGGCACCAAATTACGCAAATTGTCTCCAAAATTGCGATCTGTACTTTGTGTACAAGGTTTACATGGAGAGCCAACCAGACAGCATGCCAGCCGCACGGACATCGTTTACTCGACTCAGAAAGATAGGCATACTTAAATGTGGGTCTAGGACCAATATTTAAAGCAGTTACAAACATCAGCACAAATGCATAATTACCTCTCCAGTATTGTGGTGTGGGTATAAAAATCGTCGGAGCACTATTAGATACAAAGCTGTAAAGTGATCGAAAACATTTGCAAAACCCGTGAAGAGAGAAGGAAAACGTTAATTTCATTCAATTTATTATTTAAAGATCAATGGAAAACTCGTACTTAAATCACTTCAAATAAAGAAACGCTAGTATTGAGTAAAAGATACGTTCTTAGATACAAATGAAATAAGACACCATTATTTTTAGCAACGAATCTAAGTTTGATGATTGTGTCGCTGATGCTTTGAAAGTTTTTTGTTAGAGCACAGAAGTGCAACTGCTTTAAGTACATATGTATGTATGTATTCTGTTATCTTTCCAGCCAACCCAATGGCTGGCTATGCCGAATTTTTTACGGGGTTTCCAATTATTGCCGACCACTTTTTGTATATGTCTTTTGTTTAAAAATAGCTGCTTAAGCTCCGTTGTTGCTAGGCCTAATTTAAAAGACACTTTTTCTTTCTCTAACGTTAATGCAATAACTTAATTTATGTTTTTTTTTTTAATGATACTTCTTTCTATTGATTCGGGATGAAAATTTTAATCGATTTGAAATTATTAACAATCAGAATTCGAATTTCTTTACAAACTGGATTACCACGGTTCATTGTCAAATTTTATACACTGTAGGAAATAATAATAAATATTTTTTATAAATAATGAACTTTAGTTGAAGTTTGTGGTTTTAAAACATTAAGGCCCGTTTTCACGACTTACCTTTAAAGATCGAAATAGTTAATGGTACCTTTAGCACTAGTGAGGAATAAAGTTACCTTCAACTATTTTTCGTTTTCACAACTTCTACAGTAGCTCGTTTCTGTATTTCTCGCATCGTAAAATTTCTTACATGAAGTTTGAAACAAAAAATTCCATCGTTTCTCTATTTATGAGATAAAAGTGTTTCTCTATTTGAATGCGAAAACAGACACAACAAATTCTGTTTATACTGGAATATTTCCAGTAATTAAGTGTCAAATAAAAGCGAAACGTCAACAAAAGAAATAAATATAATAAAAACAGGGCTGCCAGATTTGATGAGTTATCGTCATCTTGAAGATTTTTTGTTCCGATATTACCAAAGTGACGTTTTGATGATTTTTTCTAAAAAAGTGACGAAAGCAAAAACAAAATCAAAAATATTTTATAATTTTTTTGTTACTTTCTATAGAAATTCATCTTGAATTTTTAAATTTCAAACACATCTATTTTGTGGCGTTGAAAATTGAAAAAAAAAATAATATGAATGTCTGTAGAAAGCAACAACAAATTTAAAAATATTTTTGATTTTGTTTTTGCTTTTAATTAAATTGTTGGCGTTGCGTTTTACATTAGTCTTCGAAATAAGATAATTGTAAATATTTTTAAATGTTTGTTTATTAGAAAAAAAGATATCTTTAGAAACAAGGGTTAAATTTTTATATTTATCCCTATTGTGAAAATTGTCTTCGAAATTGTTTGTCTCTTCCCTAAAAAATGTATCGGCAAAAGCAAAATTTCGAGGGAAAGTAATGGACCGACTTGGCTTATTTTGAAGATTTAATACTTCTTATATACATATACAAAATATGATTGATATTCTTATCTTATATGTACACTTTTGTGCCAAAACCATTATTCCGGCAAGAAAGAAATTTGTTTGTCCACCAGTAAAAACTTTTTCAAAATGGAAAGCTTCTTTCACTCGTTATTTAGTAGCTTTCTTCCATAAGAACTTCGATAACTACTTTTTTCTGGATGTAGTTAGATAAAAAAAATGACTTACTTTTGAATTTGTTCATTTTGGCACAACCCTTGTAAAATTCATTAATTTTTCAGTAGAATTGTATGTAGTGCTTTTATGTGTTTCTGATTACTTAACATATTATTTTGTAGGCGAAAATTTTACTGGGTCTTTAACCCGTTTATTTATGAACCAATTTTTTAAATTTTTTAATTTTTTCTACTAAGTCTTTTTCAGGTAAAAAAGAAAAAGATTATAGGAATAGGTAAATTAAAGATTTATATCTCAGCCATTTGTAAGCCGATATTGTTAAATTTCAATAAAACAACGTTGTCACTATCAATTCCATAAAAACCCAGAATATTTATAATACTGTTATCAAAGCTGATTTTTAAATTTTAAATTTTTATCGGATTAAAGAAAATAAATAATTTTAAAAAAAAAAAACCTCCAGCTTAACAAAATAAATATAAATTTAATGAAATTATTAAATACCCATGAACTTTAACTATGTTTGTGTTTGATTATTTTTTAATAAAAGTCGAAACAAATTTGTTTAAAATTGATTTTAAATTGCACGATTTTTAAAACAAAAAAGACGATCTTTTTAATTTTTTTCTCAGGAAATTGACGATTTCGGCGTAAATTTATCTGGCAGCACTGATTAAAACCAAAACAAGAAAAGGCTAAAAAAAATTTAAAATAACAAAATATAACAATTGTTTTTTGTTTATTTTCATCATATAAACTATGCATTCATCATTTATATTCCTTCTATTTTTTTATTTATTTTTTATGTTTTTCTCGCCACCAATTTCAAATGTGACTTATTTTGACAGTTCTTGAAAGAAACTTTTCGCAAAATATTGTTATAGAAACACTTTTTCTCGCATCCTTCCAATAATTGCTGGAAAATTATTTAAATGACAGATAATTCTCACAAAAAAAAAAGATACAGAAACACTTGTGTGAGAAAAACCATTTTTTGTTTCATTTCACACTATTTTTGTTGCAATTCACACGTTTCATGCGAAAAGTTTTACGATGTGAGAAATACAGAAACGGGCTACTGTATAAAATACACTTAACATTTTTAAAAATGTGGCAATACTAAAGTAAATACCGATTATTTTTGCCTTTACTTTCTTTTACTTTTCTCATTTTAAATTTTTGTGTGCACAAATATTTTTTAATAATGGCAAATATTAATGAAATACCGCGTACACGCGAATTTAACATTTTGTAAATTTTGTTTGTCAAAATACGAGTTTGTTATCAGGGGTGTGCTGGAAATCGCAAACGCAAAACGCAAGAATTTTAAAAGTCGTTTTTTAGTAAGATTTCTGTAATAAAAGAATTTTATGACAATTATTATACAAACATTTCTCTATTAAACTGAATTTTATAACAAAAATTATAAAAATTTGATAAAAAGTGTATTATAAACAGCCTCCAAGTTCTTGCGTTTTACGTTTGCGATTTCCAGAACACCCCCCATTACTTTACAAAATATACGTATACTTGGAGTTGCCATATATAAAAAATATGTGAATATAATATGGCAATCTCAAATCGAAACCTTACAACAAAAGTTAAAGGTAGAACGTTCCTCTCTTAACCTGATCCTTCACTTTTAGATTAAATGGGAACTTGTGATAATTAAAAACTCATTATCTGTTCGATAACTTCCTACATTTAGCTATCGTCAAGTCGTGAAAACGGGCCTTATTGTAATATGTGCAAAAATATCTTTCAGAAAAGTTTACTAGGCGCAGTCTATACGATTTCTAAAATATGGGGTTTTAAATGTAGATTTAAAAAAAATTGATTGTTATATGAATTAATAGTTGTTAGGACGCGTTAAAATAAAATTCAATAAAATTTAATCGATCATATTTCGGAATGCGAAATCGAATGAAATTGGTGGAGATTTTAAGTTTGTTATTTTTTCTAATTTTAAAAATTACTATCGTAAAGATGACTTGCTCTCAAATTTTATGTTGTATAAAAGAGAATACTTTTAAGAACTATAAATACAGGGTCTGTTTTTAAAGATTGTTCGATTTAAATTTCACTCAAACTCGACTTCCAAGACATGAATGAATATTACCTTTTCCTGCGGATTGATCTTTTGAATCCCGCCACGCTATAAATGTGTCTTGGGGTATAACATCTGCATCGTTTAATTCCGCAAAAATAGCTCCCAATAGACCTGAAATAAAAAATTAATTTGAGTTGGTTTATTTATTTTAAAGCTTAATTATTACAATAGTCTAGTTTAATGTTTACATACAATTTAAACAAATAAAGGGTGTACTAAATTTAACGCAAGATCTTTGTTTGGTATCATTGGACCATATATTTTTTAAAATTAGACCAACAAAGCAGTTGCTGCTACTAGTGCTCGATATCGAGAAACAATTATCTTTTTCGGTGATTCCGCACCGAAAAGAAAATTCAACCGACATAAATATTAATCGATATGCATATTGCAATTATTCATTCCTACGGAAACGCTTTCCAACACAAAACATTTAAAGCAAGTTGCTAAAATGTTTAAGTGTAATAATTTTTTTACAAGATAAAATTATGTAAAATCGTCACATGGATACAATAGCATTACTTAGACCTTCGGGTAAAAAAGAAGAGTTTTGCAATATAAACCAGCAGATGTGTTGTTACAGATGAATGGTGGGAAGTAAGTTGAAATAAGAACTACAATACATTTTAAAGGCATTAAATATTTTGTTTATTTTTTACAGCTTTCAACTGAATTTTGGCTTAAATAAGGCAGCATTTAAATATAATTTTTCTGACCTCAAGAATGCAAGTTCAGGAAGCTCCTTCTGCCAAAGATAAACATTTTGCTTGTTTGAGGTTTTTTTGCAGCAAAATACAAAACAGGAAACATTTGGGTTAGGGTGTATCAGGTTAGGTTTCCAAAAAATTATACCCCAGGAGGCTGAAAGTGGCGCAGACATACTTGCAACACTGTAAAGCAGCCTTAACCGAATTAGCAACCAACCTCATCGACAACAACGTAAACGTTTTCTTAATCCAAGAGCTCTGGATTAACAACAGCCAGGTAGTTGGACTTAAGGTCACGGAGTATACATTGTTCGCACCCCGGAAAGGATGAGAGGGTACGAACTTGCATACTGGTAAGAAATGAGCATAAATTATTCACCATTATTCAATTTGGCGTCGGCAATAACAACGGCAATTTTAAGGCAACAGCAATTCTTATCAAAGACAACATTAATTCTATGTTAAATTGGTATTTTGTAAGAGTATTATCACGCCGTTGACTATTTACCGATAATGTTAATAAAATACAGCACTCATCTCTAATATTTAAATCAGCTGATTCATTTTGTTTACTGTTTTTTTTATAAGAAAAAAATTCTGTGTTGATTGTGCAAATTTTAAGTTAAATAAAAATTTATTTGTAAAAAAATAATGTTTAAATGAACATTTTTTTTATTATATTAAATTTTCCCAAGTGCCTATGGATTTTTTTTTAACCTTTTTAAGATTTGAAAGTTATTTTCGGCTGAATAAACTTTCTTTTAAACATGTGTTGGAAATAATAGAGCCTCATTTAAAAAAGGGAACGTTTGTTCCAAACACAATATATTTGCAGCAACATTGCGTTTTTTGGCCCAGGGATCGTACCAGCTCAGCGTTGGAAATTATTTCAACTTTTAACTGTCCCAGCCACTAGTTTAAAAATTTTGTCTGAGACTCTGGAAGTCATGAAGAGAGAACTTTGTCCACAATGGATAAATTAAAGTTGCATTTCTTTGAAAAGCAGCATTTCCAGGTGTAATTGGCTGTGTGGACGGAACCCACATCAAAATTTTAGCTAAAAAAAAATAAAAAAAAAACAAGAATACCATTTCTACATTAATCGCAAGGGATATTTAATTTATTAGGAAAAGAGACCCTGCATAATCCTCCTGCTATGGATTTTTAACAAGCTCTTCCACTAGCTTCTCGAACTGGCACTTAGTTGTTATTTTAATTTTTTCAATTATATCCACAAAAAATATATCAAAACACAACACAAATGAAGAAAAATATCAAAACCACCGTAGAAATCAAAATTGCAGCCAACCAGAACGTAAAATGTTTAAAACACGACACAAAGCAGCACAAGACAACACTAAAAATGCCGACGACAAAATCAAGGGCAATTTAAGGCAACAGCAACGCCAATTTTTCTTAGAAAATACCAAACATATGTTAACAGTCATCGAAATATGGCAATATTGCCAACGGGAATACTAAATTGAAACAAAACATAAAAACGGCGTTGTTTACTTTTGACGACGCCAAATAGAATAAGAGTGAATGATTTCTCATACCTTTAGTAATCGAGACCTCACGGTCGTGACAGCAGCAGCTATGAACAAAGAGGTCCTGGCACTAGCATCGTTAAACTTACAATATGAGGCTACAGATCCAACAGGTGAGCAATTCCGTGAGTTGGTGAATTACTCAAGACGAAGGGGCTTGTTAACAAGCCTAAAGCTCGCACACCATACCCAATAGACACATAGCTAATATTTCAAATGAGTTGTTTTATTTCTCTCTTTTTTCCAGAATTTCAAATATTTTCAGAACACTGAATATTT
The DNA here is from genome assembly GCA_930367215.1 of Pollenia angustigena. Lineage (NCBI taxonomy): Eukaryota > Metazoa > Arthropoda > Insecta > Diptera > Polleniidae > Pollenia > Pollenia angustigena. Next base: position 16,035,840 of record OV884061.1, read on the forward strand.
TTCTATTCTTGTATGTGTTTATTAATATGGGGAAAAAGAGTGGAGAAAAATTTTTTATTTTCATCTAATTTGTAGTATATTTAAAAAAGCTGAATGCCTTGTATACAATCCGAAATTAAAAAAACATCAACTTCTTTCATTAATATAGTAAAAAAATTGTTGTATTATATAAATATATATTTTTTTTGACATACATATGTAGCTTAAAATTGTTTTCAGTGCTCCCAAAATACACACCACTGCAAACAGATTTTTAACTGTCTCTCTTTGTAATCACCACTGATTCAGTCTGATCTTTAAATCTTGCGGGTAGGGCTGTTGAGAGTACGCTTCATGTTGTGATAAGTTATTAGAGTAGGGATGGCAAAACAAGGAATAAATTTTGGCGGCATTCCTGTGCCCATGTTCTGTAACTCTCGCGTCGAGAAAGTTTTCGATTGAAATATGTGAAATGAAACAAAAATGCCATAAATTGAAACAAACAGCTGTTTTTCTCACTTAACTGTGTCGTTAACTTTTTTTTTGGCGAGTACAAGCTCACGTAAGAAAATTACTAGCCAATTTACAAAAAAAGTGTGTCTGTAACATTTTGGTGAGAAAAGTTCCCGCTTTGAACTGTCAAATAAACTAATAAAAATGGGGCGAGAAAAAATTTTAACACTAAAAAACAATTAAAAATGCAAAGAATAATAATAATAATATTTTATTCTTGGCACATTTTTCATTGTTTTATTATTTTGCTTTTAACATTTTTATAAAATATACGAATTTTTTCAAAACTCGTTTGCAAGCAACAAACTTTAAAGTCGCACTTTACACAATTTGGTTGTGTTTTCGCCGCCGTCGTTGAAATATTTTCAATTTAAGTAAATTTTGGTCGCTGTCAACGATATGTGTTACTGGCGTTCTGAACGTCTGCAATATCACATTGGCTACGAGTGCAATATTATGACATTTATAACGTAACAACGTAATCTATTTTGATAGTTTTCGACATGAGTTACAGACACACATTATTCTCACTTTTCGAGTAACGATGGAATATTTTGTTTCACATCTTTTCGATGCAGGAAGTTCTCACTAAAGTTACAGAACATGGGTACTGAATATAGAGGGCGCTTTAACGCTTTGAGGATGGAGGCTATCAGACAGTCACCGGGTGATTTAGAGGTACCGTTATTCTTGGTTGATGCTTTGCAACAGAGTTATTTACTCGGACTGAGGGAACGAACGCTTAAGCAAACTTGTTCCTAGGGGGATCCTAGGGGAGTTCTCTGTCTTATTCTGGTTCTTGGCTGTCATCCTGTTGAGACATTTTGACAAGATGGGACTGAAGGTCGTGGCCTACGCCGATAATGTAGTAATATTGGTATCGGACAAGTTTCTGCCAACAATTAGCGAAGTCATGCAAATGGCGCTGGGCGAACTGTCAGCATGGGCGGTTGATGAGGGTCTGGAAGTCTTACCGGGGAAGACGAAAATCATCAATAGCTAGATGGCTGAACACATGTGGTTAGAACCAGGGTTTAAAAAACTGCAGTCGAAACCAAAAAACGAAAATGTGCGTACAACTTTTCGATTTTTTAGTTGGTTTGACAGCGACATTTAATGAATCAGAAGTACAAGCAACAAATTTTTTTCGGCTAATGACAAATGAAAAAGTGGAAGAAATGGCAGTTTTTCTACTGTGACTGCAGTTTTTTAAACGCTGGTTAAACCCATTGTTATTCTTAGGTATGGATGCTGTGTTTGGTGAAAGGCATTGACGCTAGCAAGTCGGAGAAACCTTCTGTGTAAGACTAGGGGCCATGAAAAGTACTCCTTAGCCGATCCTGGATGTTATTCAACATCTTCGCCTGTTGAGCAGTATGTGATGTGGATGGTAGCCAGCAGTATTCTTAGGTGGAGTGCAATAATGCCATACGAAATAAGGCCTTTAAGGCTTTATTTCACTTTCAATTGAGAAATAAGGCCTTTATTTGCAAAAAGGCTTTATTGCACTTTGAAAGTGAAATAAGGCCTTTATTTAAATTTAGCCAATGGTGCAATAAAGCCTTTATTTTATATTTTTTGATTCTTTTGTTACACTGTTACTTTACTTAATACAGTTGTTCTGCGTGGCGGCCTGCGGCCGATCTTAGGGGTTTTCTCCTCCATAGGACGCGGCAGGTGGCTTCGCTGAATACAGTTTTCCTGCTTTCGTCTCATTATCTTTCGTAGTGGGACGCCCGCAGGGAAACTTTATTCAGCGAAGCCGCAGGCCGCAACGCAGAAAAATTTTATGAAGCAAAGATTTTCAATATTGTTGCAGTTAAATTAATATTTGTGTATGCTTTTTTCCAGACATTTCCTTTTATGTACATTTTAATAAAATATAAGAAGAATAAGAAATTTTATTGCTTTATTAAAAAAAAATTTAAGTGCAATAAGGCCTTTACGGCTTTATTTCGCTTTCAAAGTGCAATAAAGCCTTTTTGCAAATAAAGGCCTTATTTCTCAATTGAAAGTGAAATAAAGCCTTAAAGGCCTTATTTCGTAAGGCATTATTGCACTCCACCGTATTCTTAGACTGAGGGAATTAGAACTGTTAGAAAATTTAACACAGTGATGAGGTCTCTGGGTGAGGGTGCGAAGTTGAATTCCCACCAGCCTTTTTACCAAACCTAAATATATACATACTTACATAACTTATATACTATTAAGTATATAATTGGATTTAAGAAATCTTGCTTTTATGTTGAATTGTAATTTTTTTTAAATATTTTTACTTTACTATACATTACCTCTTGGATGTTCGAGACTATGAACCAACAGTTGTATGGCATATAGACATTCAAGTTCCAAGTCCTCTTTTGAGTCTAAGTAACGCAGCAGTACAGGTATGCAAATCTTTTGGAAGCTCTTTACATCTAAACTATAATTACGGGAATCTTTTATAGCAAAGCTAGTTAACGTTGTCGTTAAACTTTTAATAAATGTTTTGTCAACTTCAACAATGTTTCCCTGTAAAAATAAAAGAAAAACATCAAAGTTAATTTAATTATTTATATTTATTGCCTTTGTGGTTGTTGTTATGCTTTTGCACTTTCGCTTTTTTGCAACGGTGCAACTTGTGGCGTGAATACAAAACAAAAAATATCCCTTTTGAAAATGCAATTATGCCAACAGTGTTTCTAAAATACGCAATTAATTCGTATTTTTTTACAATATATTTAATTTACAGTTTTTAATATGTAATTATAAACAATACACATACATACATACACATTTATATAAGCAGCTTCTCAATTTATACAAAAAAAAAATTTGAAAATGAAAACATATAAAAAAAATCTACACGAAACCATTGTCAACTTTTGGATTTTGCATCCGGATTTGACAAAAGGACTCCTTAACTCTTTCAGGTTGGATGGTAAGTCATCTAACCACTTTTTCAATAGCAGCTTAACAATTACATTTTTTAAGGTCATCGATGATAGATTTATGCGAAATTTTGGCGCTAGCGTGCGGTGGTTTAACATTTATATAGTTTTGTAAGTGTCTTTGTCTTCTTCCAAACCGGGATTTCCCAAAGTTAAAAGAAGCTATAGGTTCTTTACTATATTAAAAAAAAATCCTGTCCAGTGCGTACTGTGTGGCAAAACATGACTTGTGGCCTTCCTCTATGCATCCGAACAAATAAAAATTGTTTCTCAGGTTTTCACCAAAAATAATTGTTTATGCCAACCATCACCTCATTTATCAAAATTTTTATAATAAATAAAGCTTAAATAATGCTAAAATGCGCTTGTTTAAGTTATTAAGTTGCATACATAAAAGTGTGCATGAAAGAGTTAACGCTCTAAATGTCGAAATCAAGCGATTTGTGGTAACGATTATTGGATGATTGAAATGCTGCAAGTTCACCTTCACCTGATAAATAAAAGTGGAATATGTTTGAATATTTATGTTTTTACTCACGGATGAAAACATTTTACAAATGAATACGTGTCAAGGTGTGGACAGACTATGACCAGCACATTAAAGTAAAGTCTCGCCGAAACACAAATATCATTTCTGGATTTGGAGGAGGGCCAAGTAAATACAATCTTCTTCCTCACTTTTCCACAACAAAGCGCATTGTATGTGTGTATTTTGTTCGGGTAAAATCTTGCTACTCAATATTGAAGCAAATATCTTCAACCGTTGAGATGAAATTTTGTATACACTCTAAGTTTGGATGATAATTTATGGTTAACTATGTGAAGAATTCTAAAAACAACATGGCGGCAAACCGAAGATGGCGGAATAGTTATTTTTAATGCACTCCTACAATATGGGTATCAAATGAAAGGGCTTGCTGAGAATACAAGTGCGAATTTTAAATAAATTAAATGGAGAAAACCTTATTAAAAAACGAGATAAATTTGTGCAGATAAAGTAAAATTATTAACTTTATGTGATTGATTTTAACTAAATATTTTCAAACTAAGTATATATGAGTACTAAAATATCGTGGCAAGGTTTTAAATATAAATTGTGCAATAACGTTTTGGCCATTGTGGAATAAGCAGGTGACATCGTTACGGCACCTAATGCATCATTACAACAAAAATGGAAATTATATCACCGTTTACGTCAAAAAATACTTTAAACAAAAATCTAAGCGTGCCGCTGAACGTGATGAAATAAATACATTTTTAGCCCATTTTTATTTAATTGTGGTCAATATCTTATTTATTTTAATTTAAAATTATCTAAAACTTTAATTAAGTACAAAGAGCATAGCACAAAACGTGGACTTTTTGTAAACATAAACAAAACTTTGACATAAGACTAGACAAACAACGCAAGAGCAAAAAATCGTCATCTGGCGTAGTGCTGCCACCTTTATTATTTCACCATGGTTTTGGCACAATACGCCCACGATATGGCGTAGAAGCAACACATAATAAGGGTATTCATGTCACTAGTAGCACCCTTGCAAAAAAGCATAAGTGCAAAAATAAAACAACAACCACAAAGACAATTAGTTGTGCGTAAATAATTGTCTTTGTGGTTGTTGTTATATTTTTGCACTTTTCCTTTTTTGCAAGGGTGCAACTTGTGACGTGAATACCCCCAATATAAAAAATAACGTTATAAGCAGGGCTGCTTGATGTGGCGATTTTAAAACTTGTTTGTGGAGCTAATTTTCGATTTAGCGACGTGATGATTTATCAATAGTTGGAGATTTTGTTGGCTATTTTTGAAGAGCCATGAGTTTTGAAATCCGCGTAAATCAACAGGAAAAAACAATATTTATTATTCTAGTATTTTTATGTATAAAATTTGAGACAATCATATATTTTGTCGGTATTTTAAACTATGCTCTACAAAGAATTAGTAGTTGATTTTAGAAAACGAAAAGACAAAAGTTAATAAAATTTTGTATGAATACTATGAAAATATCCCAATATTTTTCATACAAAATAGTCGTAACGTTTAGCGTTTTGTCTTATAAAATTAACACAATAATAAAAAGAATTCCTTAAAAGCTTACGAAAATTTTTCCATTATGAAATGTGGCAGTTTATTATCATAAGCTAAATTTGTTGTTGTTGAAGATATTTTAAAGATTTTTATAAATCCTAACGTACCTTTGGAAGTTTATGAACCAGTACCCATGTTCTGTAAGTTTAGTGAGAACTTCTTGCATCGAAAAGATGTGAAACAAAATATTCCATCGTTTCTCGAAAAGTGAGAAAAATGAGTGTCTGTAACTCATGTCGAAAACTATCAAAAGAGATTACGTCGTTACGTTATAAATGTCATAATATTGCACTCGAAGCCGATGTAACATTACAGACGTTCAGAACGCCAGTAACACATATCGTTGACGGCGACCAAAATTAACTTAAATTGAAAATTTTTCAACGACGGCGGCGAAAACACAACCGTCGGCTATGCCAAATTGTGTAAAGAGCGACTTTAATGTTTGTTGTTTGCAAACGAGCTTTGAAGACATTCGTATATTTTATAAAAATGTTAAAAGCAAAATAATAAAACAATGAAAAATGTGCCAAGAATAAAATATTATTATTATTATTCTTTGCATTTTTAATTGTTTTTTAGTGTTAAAATTTTTTCTCGCCCCATTTTTATTCGTGAGTTTATTTGACAGATCAAAGCGGGAACTTTTCTCACCAAAATGTTACAGAAACACTTTTTCTGTAAATTGGCGAGTTATTTCCTTACGTGACAGCTTGTACTCGCCAAAAAAAGTTACAGACACAGTTAAGTGAGAAAAACAGCTGTTTGTTTCAATTTATGTCATTTTTGTTTCATTTCACACATTTCAATCGAAAACTTTCTCGACGCGAGAGTTACAGAATATGGGCACAGAATGAAAAATATTACCTCTTGTTAATTGATAGAACTGAAGTTTGTTGTTTAATTAATCGATTTTATTAACCATAAAATTCCCTCAGTACTCGGTTATGTAATTGAAGAAAATCAAATAAAGAGATATATGTTGCTTAAAATAGACGATTTTTGTGTTCACTAATCATTTTTACTTTGATCTAAATAAAAATTAAGGAAAATTTTTTTTTTTTTTTAATTCGCTATGATAATCCCCGCGAAGCTTTACACTTGTCTGCAGGAAAGAAACCAGAGTCTCTGGCGGGAATCGAACCCGCGACCCCGGGGTTGATATACTAGCTCACTACTACTATCTAGCCTAACGGCGAAATTTTTTAATTTTTGGCGGATTTGGGGATTTGGAACAAACTTATTTTTTAGGATTTACAATAAATATTTTAAATAATTGCAAAAATATACATTTTATTGTTAAAAACTAAAAAATAAACGCTTTTCCGATTTTTGACATTGAATTTGGCGAAGTAGGTCCAAATCAATCTGACAACCCTGGTTATAAGTTGTCATAAAATAATTTTATATTTTATTTGTAGACAAAGTGCTTTAAATTTTTTCCGAATCAGAAATTAGTTTTGAATGGTTATTCGATTCGAATTACATAATAACCCATTGGAGTCCCACAGAGAAGTTATTTTGTGCCTCTATTACATCATAGAATATGTACATCAGCAGCCGTATTCTGTAATTCGCTAAAGCTAAATCTCTATCGCTAAAAATCTATAAAGTTGATTTAGCGATTTTTGGCTACGAATGCAATTCTGTAACGTGCATTGCTAAATTTTGCAATGCCATAAAAATCTAATTCGCCGCAATTTAAGCTTTTAATGTCATCGCTAAAATTTTCAACTTTTGTATTCTCTAAGGCATTTTAGCGATCGAGATTAAGCTTTAGCTAAGCGAATTACAGAATACGGCTGCAGATGTGCCAACTGTTGCGCGGCTACTAGGCATTGATCTAGCTGAGTTGGATGAACAAAGCGAAGAAGAAGAATAGGGAATAATTGTTTTTTAAATCGAGGTGTTCAAACAACAAAAACAAACACCAACACATCAAATTTTGTTGACGATACAGGTTTTCTAAGCATTTACGAAAACCGCTACCAAGCATCTAGATACTTACGGGACCATATCTTTCTTTCTACCTACCTACCTACGGGACCATATATGTATGTACATATGTATATCAATTGGAAAAATGATTAAAACAATGGAAAGTAAAGGCCAATGAATGAACGTGCATGCATATAAAATTTACTTCGCGTAAGGAGTCGTGCCCCCTATTAAAATCAATTACGAAACAAGAGTGCTTCTTCAAATATAAATAATTCAACTTTGTGCCACGCCCACTTGTCCAATCCCGCCCTCATTTAGTCGAAGGTTGTGAATTGATATAATTTCCATTTTGGCACTTGCCGTTCTCCAGAAATACAGAAATCTATAACACAGTACAACACATGATTTGCCAACTCAATTCTGTGAACTGTATGTGAAATTAGACCCAAAAAGAAGAATTTCTGCATCATTCGTTTTGTCTTCTTACCTGCGATTTGAAGTTAGTATCGATTTGAAGTTAGTACTATCGTATAGGGGAATTTATCACGTTTTAGGCCCTGTTGTTTGACATAGCTCGACAACCACTAGCCCAATTTAGTTGAAATAAATTTTAAAAAATTAAGAATTACAATTCCCTTAATCTGTTCATATATTGTTTTCCTATACAAGTAACACTTTCGAAGTTAAAAATGAATATATGAAGGGAAAAAATTATTTTTTGCCTAAAAATTAAAATTTTTTTTTTTTAAATACATAAAAAATCCAAAATGGAAAAAAGTTTCAAGTCTAGTTATTTTTTCGCAAAGTCACATAACCTATGAGCAAAATGAGACAAAGATCATAAAAATCGATGCACGCGTTTGTCATTTATTCACAATTAAGTAAATGTATGAATTTCAAAAATTTGCTCGAGATATGCACAACATTATTTGGAGAAAACATTGACACCTTTTTCATGATTCTGAGAATTAAAAAAAAAAGGAATAAACAAAAGGTTATTTGATTTTTATGATTGCGGTAATAAATGTACGTGGACAATTAAACGGAAAGTGGACCTTTTTATTATTTCAATGCATGGATCGCATTGAAAGAAGTAATAGAAGGCGTTCTAGGAAAGAACCGTGTCCAGCGAGAAGAGATACAGCAACGAGTGGACAGGTTGCTGTTTTATTTCGAAAAAATCGGTGCATCCATGACGCTGAAATTGCATTTCTTGCACCACCACCTCGATACTTTTTTGGCACAATCACCTCAGGAATCAGACGAACAAGGAGAGAGGTTCCACCAGGTGACCATGCCATTTGAAAAGCGGTTCAAAAGCAAAAAATTGGATGCATTGCTTGCGGAGGTTTGTTGGTGGAGTTCCACAATTATGCAGTTTGAAGAAAGCACCGAAGATGAAGACATTGAAATTGGTGGACACAGTGAAAGAAACACGCCCTTGAATAGTATGTGTATCTCGGATGACGATACAGACTCAGACCATGAATATGAACAACCTACGAAGAAAACAAGATCATCAGAACCACAAGCGTCAACTTCTACAAGGATGGATATTGCCAATAATTGAAAAAATGTTCTAAATTTTGTTTTTATGCATATTATAATTGCGTATTAATTGCATATTATTTTATTTTCATTAAGTTTTTATAAATAAAGTGTTTTTTTGCATGATAATTTTTTAATTTATATTTTTATTTTTATTTTAAGGGTGGTGGCTATAACTGATTTTTGAAATTCATACCTTTACTCAATTGCGAATAAAAGCGAAACGCGTGCATCGATTTTTATGATCTTTGTCTCATTTTGCTCATAGGCTATGTGACTTTGCGAAAAAATAACTAGACTTGAAACTTTTTTCCATTTTGGATTTTTTATGTATTTTTAAAAAAAAAATTTAAATTTTTAGGCAAAAAATAATTTTTTCCCTTCATACATTCATTTTTAACTTCGAAAGTGTTACTTGTATAGGAAAACAATATATGAACAGATTAAGGGAATTGTAATTCTTAATTTTTTAAAATTTATTTCAACTAAATTGGGCTAGTGGTTGTCGAGCTATGTCAAACAACAGGGCCTAAAACGTGATAAATTCCCCTATACGATAGTACTAACTTCAAATCGATACTAACTTCAAATAGCAGGTAAGAAGACAAAACGAATGATGCAGAAATTCTTCTTTTTGGGTCTAATTTCACATACAGTTCACAGAATTGAGTTGGCAATCAATTAACTGAAAAATGTTGTACTGTGTAATGTATTTGAAGTGCCACGCCCATTTGTCCGATGTTGTGTTTTAATAACCAAGATGCTTGTACCTAATTGGGAAACTTTGGCTCCAGCCGTTCTCCAGGTATACATACATAAATATAAAATAAAAAACAAGTTAGAGTGCGATATTCGGCTGTGCCGAATCTTTGATACCCTCCACCGACAGTTCGAATGTTTAAGGAGTAATATCTGTATGATGTTATTATTCACCCCTATTATGTAAGGCGTTGTCGACGTCGACATTAATTTTTAATTGTTGTCACATCAAGGCGACGACTACATCACTTCGACGTTAATTTGGTATTTTATAAGAATGTTGTGTCGACGTCGACTAGTTATCGAAAATTTGACAAAAAAAATCCCATCTCCAATTGTTTTTTTTATTTTTTTTGTTCTTCACTCACTTTTTAACGCTATTTATGCTATTTTCCGACATATTTTTTTTTACCGATTTAGCTTTTTAAAATAAAGTGTAGAGTTTACTTCCAATTTTGAATTTTGTTGGCATGTTTTTGAAAAAAATATATTTTTACTGTAAGTTTTCTGATTCTTTATAGCTAACGTTTATTAATAAATATAAGACTTTTCTTTCATGCCGCTGTTAGCAAATTTTTGCGAATTTCCGTTAATTTAATTTTCGATATTTTTGCAAATGTTTCCGAATTTTCGCGTTAAATTTTCTAATTAAATTTGTGCCCATAACTTCTTTTAAATTTGCATTTTTTATTTCAAACGTATTCAATAAATATGTTAACATTTCATTTAAAATTTCTTTAACTTTCATTTGAGTCGTCGCAAAATTTCCTGTCGACTAAAACGGGGACAATACTACTCGACGTCGACTTAAAAGCGCCTTAAGAAATATCACTTGACTGTCAAAAGTAATCGATTATTGTCAACAACGACTCAGAAAATACCATTAATGTTGAGGTGCCGTCTACTTGTGTCGATGTCGACTTTCATAATAGGGGTGATTATCTCAAACTGTGACGATTTGTTATTAATTATGGTTTTAGGTGTACTAAACTGTTTTCCGGGACAATGGTTTCTATGGGGTCTAGGGTAAATTATGTACCGATCTTCACGAAATTTAACAGCGTGATTTCCAGTCAAATAAAACAAGTTTTTTGCAAAATCTTATCTCATTCCGTGCCTTGTTCCAGCATTTATGTTATTTTCTGTAACAAAATTATCAATTTTTTTAGGTGGTGGCTCCACATTTTGATTCATAGCTATGGTCCTACTGAACCGATTTTGCTGGATTTCAATCCCAAACTGCTTAGGATAACTACAAGCAATTTGGCACCATTTCTTGTTCATTTCTTTTGAGTTGTTCGAAAGTGAGTGAGGACATGGCTAAATCGACTTAGAATTACTCAAGGACCCAGAATATATATGACAAACTTAATATACCCTCTTTACAACTAATTGTGGTGGAGGGTATAACAAGGGGTTTTTGGATAAAATTAGAAGCAGTCGTGTTTTTTTGCTTATATCTTAGCCAGTTGTGGACCGATCAGGCTGAAAGGCGAACAATTCCGGACCATATGTGACATAAATATATAACTACCAAGTTCCCAACACATCTACTTCTAAGGACCTAGAAAATGCTGTTTAGTTCTAACATCAATATTGTAGAAAATACAAACGCAATGACAACCATTTATATACGGTGGGGTGTCACAAGGCCATAATGGCTTTATGTCTCAATTCAAATGGACATAAAGCCATAATTTTGATATGGCCTTAAGTCTCATATAAATTTTAGTAGAATGGGACATAAAGCCATTATGGTTTTATGTCCCATTTGATGTTTTGCGTTACAAATGCTTATATGGTATAACAAAGACCGGCTTCGCTAACTAAAGCTTCTCTGTATAGCCGGCCTTCGGCCGGGCGCAAGGATTTTCTCCTCTATGGTATAACAAAGACCGGCTTCGCTAAAGCCCTTATGACACCACATTTTTTATTCATTAATTGATATAGAATTTGCAGAAAGAAACAGTAAATGCTAGAATGAGCAAAGTATAAAAAATGTAAACAAAGTTTTTTAGTTTTTTTTTTCTTTGTATGGTTTTGTTTCAGGGATGGCGTTGAGAATTTTTATAATTGTACCAACAACCTTTAAAAATTGTACTTTTTTGCCCTAATTGCACTAAAAGATTTTTTCTTAGTTGAAATAAATATTACTTATGTTCTTAAAAAACACCACAAAAAGGTATTATAAATCTTAGTTTAAAAAGTATCAACGAAAAAGTACAATTGAAACAACTTAGCCATCCCTGTTCTGTTTATTTTATTAAATGTTGCCAACTTTTTGTTTATGAGAAACCTAAAAACAAAAAGCGGTAAATCGCTGAATTTGCCCATAAACCGCTGATTTAGCAACACTTAATATTTCAAGCTTGAAATGTCAATTTTAGGTTGAACAATTTTACATTTTTTTTGACATAAATTCATTTTATATCGATAACTTTAGTAAAATTTTTGACAGTTTGCCGTTTATTTTAATACAGCTGAACCCTTCGCACTTGGTAAATTTTTCTATTACTTTATATTTGCACTGTTCACCAAAACTTGAACAATGCATTAAAAATGTAGTGTCATAAGGGCTTTACTAAAGCTTCTATGTATAGCCGGCCTTCGGCCGGGCGCAAGGATTTTCTACTCCATGGTATAACAAACACCGGCTTCGCTTACTAAAGGTGCATGTAGACGAGATGTTATTTACATCTGACTTGTCAACTTTTCAAGTCACATGTAACTGTGCATGTCTGTCAAAATTGCTGTTTTACAGAAGGTTTATAATATTCGGTCACAAACGTACATGTAATTTGCTTCTGACATTGTCTCGGTTTTTTTCGCATAGTTATGGCAAAATCCAAAATAAAACTGCCGCCACGAAAATTTTTATTTACGCCGTAAAATAGTTTAGCCATCTTAACATATTTTTCTTTATATTCAAAGATACCAATTTAGGATATTATAATGAAACGGTTTTTATATATATATTAACATAAATTCTATTCAATGGTGCGATGATCATACATATCTCGGTATTTTAAAATATTAACTGCAGCCAGCTAATGATTCCGTCAATAGTGGACGCCGCTGCCGGTTTCTTCTCGGCATAGATTTCTGCTGTCAGATGGTTTGTCAGAAGAAAATAGAGCACGCTCTAATTGAAATTTTGTCAGATGACTTTGCATCTGACTTTTACAGAAGCAAAGTTAAAAAGGTAACACACGACACGTATGTATTTTGCAGTGGCAAATTTGACATGTCAGATGACAAAAACATGTCGTGTACGGTCGCCTTAAAGCGAAAACTTATTTACATTAGAAGACTTATTTATACTTACATTGATATAATCAATAACATTGTCTGCATTGGAGCCTTCTTTTAACAATTGTTCTATATGTTCAACTACACGTTTATTACGATTTTCTTTAGATTCTTTGCTGTCGATGTCTGGTTGTTCATTTTCATTTTCAACATATTCAAATTTCTAAATAAATAAAAATAAGAGACTAAGAATGATAACTAAATTCGTTTAGAGAACTGGAATTTATTTACTTACGTTTGTTTGAATAAATTTATTAACTTCATTTTCATTCATAAAATCTGTCCATTTTATTTGGTTTTTCTTCCATAAGTTGCGTGTAAAACTGGGACCGACTTCTCGCGTGCAGTATTGTAAAAATGTTTTAAGGAATTTGTTGCTAAAGTTATCTGAACCGCTTTCGCGTAGTTGTGAGTTCCATAAGTCGTTAACAGTTATAAATTTCTTAACAATTAGGGGCCCTGGAAAATTACAAGCTTTGTAATAAGTTCTTATAACTAAAATAGAGTTGAATAACTTACCAGTAAATTCGAATATATACAACCATAATTCCGGGATGTCGACCATTAAATCGCTAGCATATTCGGCGAAATTCTTATAGGCCAAGCGGAAATGTTCGACGGAAATGTAATTCTCTTCAATTAAATATACAACAACATTAGCCAGATGCCGTCTGCACATTGGACGTACATTTGCTAAATGCAAATAATTTGTTAAAATATAATAAATCAGACCACACCGTTGATTTTCTTTTATTTTCTTTATGCAGGAAACTGTAGTGCTATCTATACATTTTGAATTGGTAGCATTTTCTACCATTTCGATAACAACGGCCTTAATTACTTTCAAATCCGCATCTGATGGTTCTTCGAAAACGGCAACCGGTGCCGAGGTTGGCTGGCTTTCACTTGTGGCTGGATTGAAGTTTTGTTGATGTGCTGTAGATGCATTAGAGGCATAAAAAGAAGATTGTTGTTGTGAATCACGATATAAACTAGAACCTGATGAGCCACCTCCACCACCACCACTTGACATAGATGATGGCATTTTAGATGAAGTCATTCTAGATGAAGTTGACGACGACATTGGTTGTTGATATTTCGAATGACTAGAAGACTTTTGCATATTTGATGAATTACCGCCTATACTGCGAACTCCCTGGGTATTACGGGATGAAGAATTCTCTCGTGATGCTTGTGTAGAACCAGTTCGTGACAGTATTCCTAAACAAATAGAAAAATGTAAGCTTTACTTTAACTTTTCAAATTATTTCATTAATTAATTAGTCCTACTATCATGTTCATAGCGATCGCGTTCCATTGAACCTTTGTTATATGAACCTTTGTTACGAGGACCACTACGGTCACGATCGCGATCTCTTTCAGAACTTCTGTTTGAATCCAAGGATAATGCTGCAAAGGAATTTGATGGTGTTGATGGCTGTGATGAAGTATGATTCCATTGGAAAAATGTGGCGGCACCCATTTTCTTGTTATTCATATCAACAGCCTGCAAAAGAAAAAAAGTGGTGAATGGTTATGAAAATTACATTTCCACTAATAAAAAATATAAAATAAACAAGAAAATTGTTTTTTTTTTTTATTGGTAGAATGTTTTGGCCTTATTGGGAAAAAATCAGGTCACTTATGATGTTCTGACAAAATTGTTCCACACTAAAAACGCATATGTATGTCCTAAATATGTCTACAATAAAACAACTTTTTATAATTAAGAAATATAAATTGGTGTTTTCATTTCCAGTTATTATTATTATTCAGCAATATTAAGTCATAACGGCCAAATTAAATATTTCCTAGCAAAATGTTAAAATTGTTTCTTAGAATAGTTTTATTAATAACAAAAAAAGTTAAAAGCTTTAAAATACAACAACTAAAAAATTTCGATCAAATTAGTCTGTAATATCAAAGTAAATTTTCGGAATACAAATTATTTAATGAATAAGATTTTGTTTGTCATGCTTAATTCCTAATTTTCACACTGTTTACTGTTTGTATTTTGTTTAAGTTTTGATATCGTTGCAAATAAGACTTTTTGTTTGCAAGTCTCATTCACTCTGAAGTTTGGTTTGCTAAATAATATCTTTGGCTTTTCTAAAAATTTTTGGGAGAATATTTCCTGATGATCTGGGCTAAGCAACCAGTGAAATGCGAATAGAAACTACCTTATCCCCCAACAATAAATTCCAGTGTTTTTGTCGGGAATAAAAATTGGGAATTAAGCACTATGATACACATATCTTATTATCTTTAATTTAAATTTCTTATGAATTTTTAAATAAATTAATAATATTTGGCTTTAAATTATTATATTTTTTTAAAATTAAAAATCGTTATAATACCAAACATACTATATTTAAATCTGTAAGACCTATAGTCTTCTAATTATATGCCTTCAGTTTCTTTGGCATTAGAAGGCTCGTCCTCTCTGAAGCAAGTGCTTCCTTGCAGGACCCTTTAAATAACCACTAACTTGACAAAAACACTTGAAATTTATTGTTGATGGGATAAGCTATTCCTATGCGCATTTCACTGATTGCTTAGGCCAGATCATCAGGAAACTTCAAGAATAAAAACTGGGAATTAAGCACGAATAACAAAATCTTTTGAAATTAAAATTTTGTAAGATGAGATAAACCCACTTTTTTATTGTTGATGTGTTTTGTTAAAGCTTTGATATTGTTACAAGTAGAACTGTTGCTATAAGTCTTATACGTTTAACAGTTTTATTTGGTTTAATATCTTTAGTTTTTCTAAAATCTTTATGGATGAAGTTTCCTGACGATCTGGCCTAAGCAACCAGTGAAATGCATAGGAATAGCTTATCCCATCAACAATAAATTTCAAGTGTTTTTGTCAAGAATAAAAACTGGGAATTAAGCACGAATAACAAAATCTTTTGAAATTAAAATTTTGTATTCCCAAAAATTGAAATTACTTTTTGATTTTCTCTTTCTTTCAATAACAAACTCACTTAAAATACTTGTACACAAAACAAAGTACACTCTTCCATTCGTGTTTCCTCTTTCATTAACAAACTCAAAGGTTTTGCAGCAAATGTTTCATAATATGGACGAGGAATTACAAAACATTTTGCTTTCCACTTACGTGATTCAACAGAACAATCGTCGAGGAGTAGTAGAAAATATATGTAAGTGTGAAGATGTCTTGAACTATCATCCAAATTAAAATACGAGTAGAGTAGAGTAGAGTAGAGAGTATTAAGAGAATAGAGATGAACAATATGAAACTTTAGGGAACTACACAGCAAAAATAATTTATAAATCCCATTCTTCTCTATTAAATTAATTTTTAGCTAAACATAAAATCAATGACATTTTGTAATGCATTTTTGACGTTGCAAACTAAATTACAAAATTCATTTTGCGAATGCTATTCAGACCATCAAGTGTAATCAATCATAATTGCATACGGATAAAGCGTTTAAAATTAGCAAAGGATTTTAAGATAGTTTGAAATTAAATCTTTTAAAAACACCTAATATTCTTCTAAAAATAGTTTTATAAATGAAAGGCAATAAAAAAAGTTGAGTTTTGATAATAAAAATACTGCAATGATATAGAAATTTAAAATCCGCTTTGGACTACTTTGTAAATGTAGGTCATATGCAGCTTAAAGTTCTTTCTGGGAAATTTCCGTTCCGTATGCCAAATTTTAAACTAATCGGTTTAGATCTTTTCCCTTCAAAGAACCAAAAACAACCAGTGCAATTTATTAATATAGAATATGATTGGCTGGGATAGATTTCAAATAGGAGTTATTTCTATTGTGTGTATGTACAATCTTTTGTTAATAAAACAACTTACTAGTCCAACAAGTTTACTCGAATCTAAAGCCTGTGAGCGATTTCCTTTGCCTGTCTGCACATGCCAAGTTTCATCATTATTTGAATTACCCGACTGACTATGGCTGCCACCGCCACCCATACCGCCCTGTTGTCGCTTAAGACTGCCAGTATCTCCACGTTGACTATGACTCCCACCATAATTACGTCCCTCATTACGGACACCGCGATCATCACGTTTACCCGAACCGCTTCCGCCACCGCCAGGCATTGAATTCATGTAGTGATAGGGATTGCTTAATTGTTCATTATTAGCCTCCTTTTCAATTTGTTCCATTGTCTTAGGTGCTTCATTGCGCGTCGATTGCCATTTCTTTTTGCGCAGATCAATAACATCTTGCAACATGAAACGGACACGCGATGATATTTTGGAATTTTCATTTTTGGACGCAATACTTTGCATGCGATGTATTACTGTTTCCAATGAGTATTTGCGTTTGTCGTCTTTGGGCAGGTAGGTTTGTTCGAATTTTTGACCAACTGTGGTCAAAAGTTTACATAAGCACTCTAACATATCCTCATTATTGGGATCTTTAAGTAAAGCTTCAATGCAGGTGTGTATGATTTTGCCGGTAAGTATAGAAATTTTAAAGAGTTCGCCAATGAAACGCACAGTGCCGCCAGACCGACGTCTTATCTTGCGTTCTTCTTCGTCTAATAAGGCTTCAAGTTCGACTTTTTCATTCGGCTCTTTGCAGTTATTGATTTTTTCTCGTATGGGCTTAAGTTTTTCCTCTTTTGCATTGCTTTTCGTTACATTTTGCATGAATTCTCTTTCCGTTTTGTCTAGCAGTGAATTACGGAAATATGCGAGATTAGTTTTTGTACCACTTTCCATGCGTTCATCGCGTGCTTTAACTTCGTTTATTAAACGATGACATAAGCTAGCATAGGATACTGAAAAGTTGGGCTCATCAATGGCCTTTTCAAAGACTAAAATCATTACTGCTTCCATTTTCTCAATGGTATCAATTTTAAGTTTGATAATTTCCTCAACAAGCGGTTCAAACTTCTCAGGTGTTAATTTGTTTAATATGCCTCGAACACGTCTGATTAGATCTTCTTTTTCACGCTGTGCCTTTTCCTCAGGATCAATCTGAGAGTCACCATTTTTATTTAATACTCTCGGACGCCAAGCATTATGGGCTTCATTTAATTTAACATCTTGATTTAGAGAGAGATTTAAGTGTATTATAGCTTTACCACTGTTACGATTATGATGACCACCATCGGCACCTCCACGACCAGACATAGAACTTTGTTTCATGTAGTTTTGATAATTGCCTTCGCCACTAGTGCTGCCTCTAGCACCTCCGTAGCCGCCAACCATCGACTGTACCTTTTGTTTGCCGCGTGAAGCAAAGGCTGGCATTAAATTAGTTTGGGAAAATATCGATGTGTTCTTTACTTCGGGCTGTATACGAGAAGCCTTTGCCTCGCGTAACTGTATCAACTGTTCCCGATTGTATTGTTTCTTACCACTAGGATTCGAGGGTGACCACTGACCTTCTTTGTAATTAATTAAAGATTCGAATGATTGCTTGTTATTGCCGGTCGATTCTTCAGTCGTACTACAGGCGCTGGTACCAACATCTTCTTCCTCGTTCTTTTCATTGTTGTCCTTACTAAACTCCTCGTCATCGCCGGATTCAGTTTTCGTTTTTTCATTTTTGTCCGAATGGTTTTCATTTGTATCATCTGCCAATTTATTCTGGATATTTTGTTGATTTTCTAATTCAGGTTTAGGTAAAACATGAGCTCTATCGGTTTCATCACGGACTTCATCTTTTACCTTACTATTATTTTTTTTACTACTGCGTATATCAGAAGCTCCAGTGGGATTCGATTTGCTGACGTTTTTTATTTTAGGATTTTCAGCAACATTATCATTATTTTTGTCTAGTTTGCCATCATTTTTAACAGTTGTTGTTTTATCTAAATTATTGCTGTTTTTGCTATTATTGCTATTAACAACATCGTTATTATTTATGTGGTCCTTTAAATCAGTCGAAGTATTTGCTGTAGTTGTTGTATCATTACCATTTGTATTATGGTTATCTCTTTGATGCTCCTGTTCTTGTTTATCCGGTTGCTGTTCCTGTTGCTCATTACAATTAACAATATTAAGTTGCTGTTGTTGAGGAATTGTTAAATTTTCTTTTTCTCCTAGTTGCATAGTTTTTACAGTTTCAGTTATATTATAAATATTAGATGTATCTTTTTGTTCACTAGCACCAAAATTAACTTCTGTACAAGTTTGATTTTTATTACTTTCGTTTTGTTTACTATTAATAATATTATCACTTAAATTTTTTAACGATGATTGCTTCTGGGTTGCTGTTTTTAGATTTTCCTCTGGTTGTTTCTCTATTAATTGTTCTTGTTGTGGCACTTGTTGGATAATATAATTTATTGGAAGCTTTTCTTGAACACAATTGGAATTTGCGGTAGTAGTTGTAGTAGTTGATACATCAGTTACTTGTTTAACAGTTTCTTCCGTTTTGCCTTAAATAAAGAAGAAAAAAAGCGCGTTAGTATAAATCAATATTTAGTTGTTCAATGAAATATTTTGTTATACCCTTCACCAAAGATAAAATGGTATATATAACTTTGTCATTTCGTTTGTAAATTCTACAATATTGATCCTAGACCCTAAAATGTATACATATATGTATATTCTGGATCCTTATGACAACAGGAATTGAAAACGTGATGTCCGTCCGTCCGTTGAAATTTGGTTTCCGAAGATCCCAGACACGATGGGGACGGCTAGGTGTTTATATATTTATGACACATATAGTGCGGAAACGTAAACTATTAAAATTCAGCCTGATCGGCTCACAAATGGCTGAGACATGGGCAAAAAAAACGACTGTCTCTAGTTTTACCAATATATCCCTTGTTTTTATGTACTTGTTGTATTTAATATTCGACAAAATGTGGGCAAGATTGGATAAGTGGGCGTGGCACTTCCCATACAAACCCATTATAGATTTCTGAATATCTGGAGAACGGCAGGTGCCCAAGTTTCCAAATTAGAAACAAGCATCTCAGTTATTAATAGAAAACTCTCGACCACATATTGTCGGATAATGAGAAGTGGTCGTGGCCTATAGATATAAGATATATTTATACCCAAAGAACGGTATCTATATATATAAAAATAAGTTGCATTGTGTTAGTAATTGATGTTCTCTGAAATGCGTGAACCGATTTTGTTTCTGTAAAGTTCACATGGAAGGTGACGTCAATACCAAGGTTTTTATGTATCAACGGTCTTCAAATGTGTATTAGTTCATGAGTTAAAGCCATTTCAGTAAACACTGCATTCATTCCGAAACATGTATTTATGTATACATATTCCCATACAAATATCAACAAAATGCACTCCATTTTGAACTCCTCCGAAACGGCTTGACCGATTTTTATGAAATTTTGTATGTGTATTTGTTGGGTATGAAAATAGGTCGTAGAGTATATTTTATATCGCTAGAGGGCGCAAAATATTGCAATAGGGGTAAAAGCTCCCACTCCCCAATCTTCTAAACTTATCAACCGGTCTTCTTAAAATTTGGCATGCAGATAATGTAACATCTGAAAGAGAATAGGGAATAGGGTGTGAAATAGGCAAAGAGGGCTAAAAGCTTACCCTCCCTATATCTTCGTAACTAATCAACCGATTGTTTTTGAAATTTCGCAGGCAAATAGTGTTACAGTTGGAAAGCACTATAGCCTATAGTTTTTATTATTTAGAGCGTGAAATAGAGCAAGAGGGGTAAAAGCTCCCCCTCCCTCTATCTTCTTAACTAATCAACCGGTTTTCTTAAAATTGGCATGCAGACAATGTAACATCTGAAAGAGAATAGGGAATAGGGTGTGAAATAGAGTAAGAGGGCTTTAAGCTCCGCCTCCCTATATCTTCTTAACTAATCAATTAATTTTCTTGAAATTTGGCAGGCAAATAGTGTAACATCTGGAAATAACTATAGCCTATAATTTTTTCTTAAAATTTGGCTAGCAGACACTGTTACATCTGAAAGAAATAAGTTATGTGGCAAAACAACGTGTGCCGGTCCAGCTAGTTTATTATAAATTTCATGTGTATTATTATTTCAATGTCAATACAAATGGAATTAGTACGAGTTTATTCACGAAATGGGAAGGTAGTTATTTTTTGTACGAAGCAAGCGCGTTGTAATAATCAGACAGAATAACTTCAGCCAAGAGGAAAATGTGTTTATCCTCCTAGTGACGTAAAGTTGTAACGCTGATTATCTGGTTACAGCATTGCCATCGCAATAGTAGTGCCAAACTTACAACAGAATTTATATAACTTTCTGTTCTTATAGCACCATGGTGAAGGGTATATAATATTCGGCATAAACGAATATAGCACTCTTACTTGTTTTTTACAGGTTAACTATAGGTAAAGGAAATTTTAAGTTGACTAACTTTTAATGCTGTGAATATATGTACACATATATACAGTATTTATCGCTTACATGCACATCGGTTATAAGCATTTTACGCGAGTACTCATCCAAACTAATGCAATTACAGTTTGTTATTTAAAAAAGTTGAAACCGTTTCTAGTATAAGTATTTGCTTACATGCATATTCCGCAATTATCCCATACAATATAATACAATTTAAATAAATTGCATTAAACTTTAGTCAAATATGAACAATAAAATCGCACAAAAATTACTTCATCAAATCTAAATTTTTCTTAATCTTAATAAAACTTTGAATGCGGTCATACACTTTCAATGCAAGTGAAATACGTTTTTTGAGATGCTGATGAAATTATGCATATAAGCGAGTTTTAATACATGCAGATACTGAAATGCTTATAAGCGATGAATACTGTACATATAGGCATTTCCACGGAAAAGTCTACTTTTTGTCTCGATGCGCCACAAAGTTTATTAAATTGTTAATAAAGAATAATTTATATTTTATTTAATTTTAGCTTGGTGATGTAACGCAACACTTCTGTGGAAGTGCCCATATATCTGCATACATATATGTATATGTACTATATATTTGGCAATAGTATCTGAAAAGTAAAACAATTAAAAGAATAGAAGCGGATTCCAACCATAATGTGCTTGAGTTGGCTTAAGCAAATGTATTTGCACATTGTTAATCATATGAGGCAAACCATATTGAACTAAAGGAAACTTTTTGTTAAGTTTTATGACACTGTCATTTGCTTAAGCAAAGTGCGAAGCTGGTCGCAAATTCCGTACGGAAATGTTTTTTAATTTGGTTTTTTTAAATACATTTGCGGCTATGCATATTATGGTTGGCCCTTGAGATTTTACATTAACATTTAATTGTGAGGACCTTTTTTTCTGCATTGTAAATAAATCGAAATTTGTTTTTATATTTTCTGTCTTTTCTGATCATTTCCCGTTTTTATTTAAGAAATGTTTACAGCATTTAGGTGCCGCTTTTAGTAACATTAGCGATATAGTCGATTTAATCTGTATTTTCTATTGCTAAAAAAAAATTAATATAAAGTGTTAAGCAATAAAAGCACATTTTCCACACACGCCATCATGCGGCTAGCAAAGGCAAAAAGAGTAAATTATTACAAAATATACTTAAGGATACTTTACACTATTATACTTTGTATTAAGTAGAGGTCTGTTTTGAATAACTCACTTGTCTGTCTTTATTCAAAGTGTACAGGATTTATTCAAATATAAAACACTCACAGAGATAAGAAAAGAGTAAACCGCATACAAAACTGAGAGTGAATGAATTGAATAAAAAACTTGTTACCAGTGCCCATGTTCTGTAACTCTCGCGTCGAGAAAGTTTTCGATTGAAATGTGTGAAATGAAACAAAAATGCCATAAATTGAAACAAACAGCTGTTTTTCTCACTTAACTGTGTCTGTAACTTTTTTTTGGCGAGTACAATCTGTCACGTACGGAAATTACTAGCCAATTTTTACAGAAAAAGTGTGTCTGTAACATTTTAGTGAGAAAAGTTCCCGCTTTGAACTGTCAAATTAACTCACGAATAGAAATGGGGCGAGAAAAAATTTTAACACTTAAAAACAATTAAAATGCAAAATGCAAAGAATAATAATAATATTTTATTCACATTTTATTGGCACATTTTTCATTGTTTTATTATTTTGCTTTTAACATTTTTATAAAATATACGAATGTCTTCAAAGCTCGTTTACAAACAACAAACATTAAAGTCGATCTTTACACAATTTGGTATAGCCGACGGTTGTGTTTTCGCCGCCGTCGTTGAAAAATTTTCAATTTAAGTAAATTTTGGTCGTCGTCAACGATGTGTTACTGGCGTTCTGAACGTCTGCAATGTCACATTGGCTTCGAGTGCAATATTATGACATTTATAACGTAACGACGTAATCTCTTTTGATAGTTTTCGACATGAGTTACAGACACACATTTTACTCACTTTTCGAGAAACGATGGAATATTTTGTTTTACATGTTTTCGATGCAAGAAGTTCTCACCAAAGTTACAGAACATGGGTACTGTAAATGAATTTATGACTCATTCAAAACATTGCAATGACCCGTCATAGAGAGCAAGTTTACCGAAAAAATTCAAATATTTTTTGAATTATTAAATGTGCTTATATTTATTTGCTTACATTGACATTAAAGGCCCAACCATAATGTGCTTAAGTTGGCGTAAGCAAATGTACGAACACATGTAAATTATATGAGGCAGACCATTATGAACATAAGAAAACATTGTTACATTTTATGAAATAGTCATTTGCTTAAGGAAAGTGCGAAGCTAATCGCACATTCCGTGCGGAATCAAATGTTTGTTTATATTATTTTTGTTTTTAAATAAATTTGAGAGACATTTTGTTCATTTTTGACAGTAGGTTAAGCAAGCCTATGCATATCATGGTTCGGCCTTAGGTGTTAAGCTTACGCATACATATATAATATGCATGTAAAGAAAAATACAAGAGAAGTAAAAACTCAAATAATTTTACATTAAAAATATATTTGAATATTCAACTCATTTGACTTGAGTTGACTGCATTAAATGAATTTTTGTTTGTTTTGTCTTTGGCTATTCTATCATTTGTTTCGTTATTATTGGGTGATCGACACATTGTAGTTAAAAAACAAATGATTGATTTTTATTCTTCTTGCAGACCTCTAATAATAAGTATGTATGGAAATGTGTAATAGACATTGCATTCAGTGTTACGAAAATTATAAGTATTACGAGAAAAAATTTGACATCCAATACTACTTCATCGTAATTTGAGAATTTTCTGAACAGTAATACATTTTATTTTATCAGGGCCCAGATCGTCGCAGTTGTGATCGAGTGACTTTGATTGAAATTTTACTTTTTGAAATCGTTCCATTCGTTATCAAAAAACTTCTATCGAAATTTGAGATTATGACATTCAATAACGAGTAGTCGATCGAATGCTTTCACTCAAAATGTCATTCAATAGGTTAATTACTCTCGTAAAACATTAAATGTTTTTTTTTTTTTTAATTTTTTCAGCAATAAGAAACAAAATAATAACATTCAGTTTTAAAATTTTTCACAAATTTTAGTCATTTTTGCGATAGAAGCGATTTTTTCTTGTAAGTTTTTTGATTCTTTACAGCTTTAGCGATTTTTAATAAATAGAAGATTTTGCTATTATGCCACTGTTAGCAATTTTTTTTTGGGAATTTTCCCTAATTTAGCAATTTTTACAGAATTTTTTTCCATTCCTTATACTTTAATGGTTTTTAATAAATTTTATGGCTTGTTTGAATTATTAAAAATTTTTTCGAAATTTCGATATTTTTGCAAATTTTTTTTTTTTTTTTTTTTTTTTTTGTTAATTTTCGACGGTTTTTAACCGATTAAGCGATTTTAAATAAATTTTAGGGGTTGTTTCCATTGCGATTAATCGCGAATTTTAGCCATGTTCACGATAGCAGCAATTTGTGTCTGTAAGTTTTCTGATTCTTTACAGCTTTAACAATTTTTAATAAATACTAGACTTTGCTTTCATGCCCTTGTTTGCAATTTTTGCGAATTTTCGCTAATTAAATTGTTTTTTTTTTTTATCGAATTTTTGCTATTCTTTGTAGTTTTAGGGACTTTTAATCAACTTAATGGCTTGTTTGATATATTAAAAGCTTTCGCGAATTTTCGCTATTTTTGCAAATTTTCTGAATTTGTGAAATTTTTCCGAATTTCTATAGGTTTCCCAATTTTTACGTTGCTCTTTTTGGCAAGAGTCGCTGTTATAAAAAAAGCCCCAAATATATAAACCGAAGTCACCTATTTTAAAAGGCACTATTAACACTGTTGATTTATATGGGGCGAAAGTGCAATGCCTTATGCCATTAATATACAATCATAAAAATCTATTATTTTTTTAAACAAATTTCGATTCGAAAGCTTTCGAATGCCGTTTTTGATACGTCACAAAACTTCGTGACGAAATACGAAAGTTTATTCGAACACGTGTGCGACGATTTGGGCTTAGGGATTAATTTTAACAAAAGCAAATAAAATATATTTTTCATGTGTAATAGTGTAAATACAAACTGTGATGTTAAATACGATTTTTTGACAGTCGCAATAAAACTCATTAGATTTCTATCTTACAAAGTATTATGGAATACCATCTCCCGATAGTCCCAATTCATACGTTGCAAATCTTATTGATAAACTTATCACATTTTCTTCTTTGAATCAGATTCGGTTTTCACACAATGCTTGTCTTATTGCTGAAATACATATTACTTTTTTATGTCAATTTGTCAATTTTTATATTTAAAGAAATGCACCAAAATCAGGAAAAACGCGTATTTTCGAAAAAAAAATCTCTTAATTTGTTTCATATGAAATAAATTTAAAATAAATAATCTTTTCATAAAAAAGTAAATTTTAACATTTTAAACAATAAAAGACAAA
Organism: Pollenia angustigena; assembly: GCA_930367215.1. Taxonomy (NCBI): domain Eukaryota; kingdom Metazoa; phylum Arthropoda; class Insecta; order Diptera; family Polleniidae; genus Pollenia; species Pollenia angustigena. Next base: position 16,061,733 of record OV884061.1, read on the forward strand.
AATATAACTTAACACATACATAAGAAGGTATCTATCATAGTTGGGGGTAGTGCACTTAATGATGATTTTTACCAACTTTAGTGATGATATATATTTTTTTACCTACCGATAAAAAATTTTTGTGATATTGCAAATTTTTTTTACTATCACTAAACGCAGATTGAAGGCAAAAAATCTGCACACAATTCAAATAGTGCAAAAAAGCTGCATAAAAATATTGTCTTACTAAAATTTAAAAAATTTATCTTTGTAAATGAATGGATTTTTTTTTTTTAGGATATGCCTAAGCCAAGATCATTAAACAAAATTAAATTGTGTCAATAACGGTATAATTATTGGCTTTAATCATGAAAAAACAAGTCTTTAATTTTAAATTTAGCCCAACATTTTTAGTTGCAGTCAAATGGGTGAAGAAAAAAAAGTTGCAATAAACTGATATGATTTTTTTTTTTAAATCAAACTTTTTTTGAGTGCAAAATTTTTTAGTGAGGCTGCAAATTTTCAATTCATCACTCAACGTCAACAAAATGATGGCAATATTTTTGCACTATCATTAAGTGTAAGTTGAAACTGCGAAATGAGTGCACTACCCCCATCTATGGTATCTATGTATTAACAAGAGGATATTAAATAATTGTTTTTTTTTTTAATTTCGAGCAAATAGCCGCATGTTAATCAAGGGGCTTTATATGGACCCTATGGTTAATTTTAGTCCCACCTGCACAACGTTCTGTAATGACTAGTAGCTATCTGAATGTTAATTTTTATGTAAATACTAGCATTTATAAGGAAGTTATAGCATTAGAAGCTATTTTTGGAAGTAGTATTTGTATGGGAGCTATAGTCAAATATGGACCGATTCCAATAAAAAATTTCAAGATAATTTTGATTGAAATAATATTAGTTTGGACCAAAATACCAACATAATCAGCCCAATTATGAATAAAAAAATCCCCGGGAGTTTTCTCCCTTCTCCCATTTTTATACCCTCCACCACAATTAGTTGTGAAGAGGGTAATCTTAGTTTGTCATTCCGTGTGAAACTTTTTTATTATTCATCCAGACCCCATAAAGTATATATATTCTGGGTGCTTGAGTATTTCTAAGTCGATTTAGCCATGTCCGTCTGTTGAAAACACGCTCACTTTTGAAAGAAATAATCAAACTTGGTGTCAAACAACTTGTAGTTATCCTAAGCAGTTTGGGATTGAAATCCAGCAAAATCGGATCAGTAGGATCAGAGCTATGAATCAAAATGTGGAACCATCACCTAAAAAAAATTGATAATTTTCGTTTCGCAAAAATTCGTTTTATTCGACTGGAAATCACGCTGCAAAATTTTGTGAAGATCGGTCCATAATTTACCCTAGGCCCCATATAAACCCTGCTTCCGGAAAACAGTTTAGCCTAAAACCGTAAAAAATAATGCTATCATAACAAAATTTGGTACATCAAAGTCTTACAGGACTAGAAACAAGACTGTTCAATTTCGTGAAGATCCGTCTATAATTTACCCAAAGCCCCATATAAACCCTACTCCCGGAAAGCAGTTGAGTACGCCTAAAACCGTAATTAAAAACGCTTTGTTTGTCAGATTGTGTCAGAGTTTTATAGGAAGAGCAATGACACTGTGATATTTCGTGAAGATCGGCCCATAATTTACCCTAGGTCGCAAATAAACCCTTCTTCCGGAAAACAGTTTAGTGCGCATAAACCCGTAAAAAATAATGATATCATAACAAAATTTGGTACATCACAGTTATATAGGACTAGAAATAAGACTATAAAATATTGTGAAGATCGGTCCATAATTTACCCTAGGCCATATAAACCCTACTACCGGAAAATAGTTTAGTGTGCCTAAAACCGTACAAAATAATGCTATAAGAATAAAATGTTATACTTTACAGTTTTATATGACTAGAAATCACACTAATACATTTCGTGATGATCGGTCTATAATTTACTATACGCATAAAACCGTAGTAGATATAGATATTGCGGTAATTTTTCTTCCAACTTAGCTTCATATGGCCAGAAAAAATGTTAAGCAATTTTGTCATATTTGGTGCATAATAAACTTTAGATCCATTTTAAGCGATCATCTGAAATTCACGGCAAACGCCAAAACTAATTTCACCGCTGCATAAGTTCATAGCTTACCATGCCTCCAATATAAATTCCCCTCCTAAAAATCATGTAAGTTCGGCTTAAACTGTTACGGATCATGATATTTTACTCAAGCTAGAAAAATTGGTTAAAAAAAAGTCATAAAACTTTCTGACTGCGGGCAATAACTTATAATAGGTCTAAACCGCAACCAATTTTAATGCAGATGGCTATTTTTATAAAGATAAATTCATAATAAATAGACATCATATAGATATTACTCCTTAAACATTAAAACTGTCGGTGGAGGGTATCAAAGATTCGGCACAGCCGAATATAGCACTCTAACTTGTTCCTATGTAAATTCAATTGTAAAAATAGGAAAAGGGAAAAAACTCCCGGGGAATTTTTATTCATAATTGGGCTGAATAAGATGATTTATGGGCTCAAAGACAATATTCCGAAAAGAAGCTTGTATGTAGGCTATGGGAAGTTATGGACTGGTTTTCACTATTTTCCATAGGCTTGGTTTTTGTGGCAATTATAACCTGTGTATCAAAATTTCTTTAAATTATGTTTAAAATTGCGACCTGTACTTTGCCCACAAGGTTGTTAAAATGGACAGACAGCCGGACGGACATCGTTAGATTAACTCAGAAAGTGATTAGGAGTAGATTGACACGATTTAAGTTCGTTCTAGGACCAGCGTTGCCGTTTTGGTTACTTTAAATCAAAATTGGTAACTTTTCTTTCCAATGTGTACTTGTGTACTTTTTTGATGTTGGTTACTTTTTTAACACAAACATAACCAAAAAACAAGAACTACACGCTCCGTTTTTTCTTTGACCCGTAAGAATTCCGTGTGGCATTTGTGCACCTTAAACCAATACTTTTTTCATCTACTTAAAAATTATTTTTTTATAAGCTTAAACTTTAACAGAATATGAACTTAACCATATAAGGTATATTCTATGAAGTGTTGATGGCCATTATATGTTACTATGAATGCTTCATTTGTTTAGCTAAAAAGCTTTTTTCTAGATACGAAAAAGTCAAAGGCTATTCCGATCCCATCACTTTTACTATTATTTTATTTCCACCGAGCATATACATATATATATATATATGTATTTTGGCAACACCAACAACATGATAGTTTTGACATTTAGTTTTTTGATTATTCGTAGTAGAAGCCTTGGCACTTGATATAATGAATTCAATTTCGCTCGAAAATCGCATTAAAATAATAAAAATCCACTATAAAAATGGTGGTTCTGTTATAGTTACATTACACACAGCCAATGAAACGATCAATTTATTGCAAACCAAATTTCCCGATCGCATAATTTTTAAGTGGGCAACCAAACCGTGTGATTTAACACCACTGGCTTATTTTTTGTGGGGCTTTATTAAGGACAGAGTCTATACGGAGCCAATCGAATCGATTGCAGCCTTAAAACTCAAAATCCGTGATGTGATAAACGAAATATACCCGCCATTTTGCAAAAAGGTAATTAAAAACCATTTCAAAAGATTTTGTTATTCGTGCTTAATTCCCAGTTTTTATTATTGATAAAAACACTTGAAATTTATTGTTGATGGGATAAGCTATTCCTATGCATTTCACTGGTTGCTTAGGCCAGATCATCAGGAAACTTCATCCATAAAGGTTTTAGACAAACTAAAGATATTAAACCAAATAAAACTGTTAAACGTATAAGAATTATAGCAACAGTTCTACTTGTAACAATATCAAAGTTTAAACAAAACACATCAACAATAAACAACAGTGGGTTCATCTCATCTTACATTTCCCCACTACAATTAGTTGAAATTCTCTCAACATTAATTGTAGTTGTAAGTAGGTTAAGAAAAACAAAATGAAAAAAAACAACAACTTACAAAAGATGTTGTCAATTAAGTGTTTTTTAGGCCGTGCACTGCCTGTTTATTATCAAAAAGTAATTTCAATTTTTGGGAATACAAAATTTTTTGCTATAATTCTTATACGTTTAACAGTTTTATTTGGTTTAATATCTTTAGTTTGTCTAAAACCTTTATGGATGAAGTTTCCTGATGATCTGGCCTAAGCAACCAGTGAAATGCATAGGAATAGCTTATCCCATCAACAATAAATTTCAAGTGTTTTTATCAATAATAAAAACTGGGAATTAAGCACGAATAACAAAATCTTTTGAAATTAAAATTTTGTATTCCCAAAAATTGAAATTACTTTTTGATAATGGTAATTAAAAACTTTAATGAATGAATCGACATCTGTCAGCGTGCTCGTGGTGCACATTTGCCAGATATCATTTTTCATTTGTAATTGCCGAACTTTTCTCTTCGTAATACAACAAAAAAATTTGAGTCATCTTCATCAAAATTTTTTGTTTTAGAAAACAAAGTACTTGTTGAGAAACCCGATACAAAAGATCTACCGCATAATTTAGCTTAATTCGATACTATAATACATAGGGGTTGCTGTTCGGTTTTAACCGAAATCGAAACCGCGGTTTTAAGTGACTAAAAACCGAAAACCGACAAAAAAAACCTCGGTTATAGCTTTTACTTTAACAATATATTTATGCTTGAAGAAATTAAAAACTATACATAAAACTCGTGCTTCATATACAAAAACTTTATACATATCAGCCTGCAACAATGACAAGTTATTTCAAAATTCTTAAAATTCAAAATAAGTACTTAGAAGAACAAATGTTACCTTTTTTACTCTTAAGTAGATACCTAATTTGTGTGGCACAAACTACCACCTGGGCCTGGCTGGAACCACTAGTATTTTGTATAGACTTTTGTGACTATTGAAAAAACTCACACTAACGATCCCCTGGGCAAGGTTGGGATTACTTTTATATGAATGGAGTTTTATGGCTATAGCAGGAACATTTTGTTGGGAAATAGAATAATTCTTCGAAAAACAATACATATATAATAGGGAAGGGCCTTGCCAGGCCCAGGTGCGGCGCCCACGATGTTTAAATTTCCACTATTTTCTCATTTTCTTATAAAAAACACTTTGATTGAGGAATACATAAAGTTTCGTTCTAATATATGTACATTAGACTGGTCGCAATTTTTTTTTTTTTTTAATTTACATGTTTGCGCTGCTTAAAATATGAGGTTTGGTGTAAGAAATCAAGTCCTAATTTTTCAGCTCAATCCGACGGTGCCTAGTCGTGCCAAGTGGGGCCCAAAGTTCCCCATTTTATAAAAAAAAACATCTTTTATATCAGATCTTTATAGTAATACTAGTTGAAAAGCCGAAAATCAAAAATATGATTACGCTACGATCTTCGGCAGAGAAAGTACTTCAAGTGTGCCAAATTTCAGCTTCCTATGTCATCAGATGGCTTCAGAAAGTTGCGGAAAGAATAGGACATACATGCAAACATCCTGACATACTAAGAAATTATATATTGTATAGATAGATTAAAGTATTTGCAGTTTAATATTTTAGTATGATACGAACGAAAGATTTTTAACTAATTTTAACTGAATCCAGTGGTGCTAGCCGTTTTTTTAGGTTAGCTTTAGTTTTCGAGATATGCCGTTATTTCGAAAATTAAGGAGGTTGCACACCATATGTTCGCGCAACTCAAAAACGCTTTAGCTTATTGAAAAACTAAAAAAAAACCGAAATTCGGCAATAAAATTAACTTTAAGAAAGTTAAAACTTTTTTCTTCATATTGGCTTTGGTTTTCGAGATATACCGTTATTTCGAAAATTAGGGAGGTTGCACAACATATATTCGCGTAACTCAAAAACGCTTTAGTTTATTGAAAAACAAAAAAAACCGAAATTCCGCAATAAAATTTTCTTTAAGAAAGTTAAAACTTTTTTCTTCATATTGGCTTTGGTTTTCGAGATATACCGTTATTTCGAAAATTAAGGAGGTTGCACAACATATGTTCGCGTAACTCAAAAACGCTTTAGCTTATTGAAAAACTAAAAAAACCGAAATTCCGCAATTTCGGAATTTTTGTTTTTAAAAATTCATAAAAAATTGACAAAACAAACAAAACAAGCTATAAATGATTAAAATCTGTTCACAACTTTTTAATCATTTATAGCTTGTTTTGTTTGGAATATTGTTTTTTATATGACTCTATAAAATTAGAAGCATAGCTCCATTTTTCAATTTTTTATGAATTTTTAAAAACAAAAATTCCGAAATTTTAATAAAAAAATAATTTTTTTTCCAGAAAAAAAAAATTATGTTTCTAAAACGACTGCGCATATAAGAAAAACGTTTTACCTTTCTTGAAGTAAATTTTATTGCGGAATTTCGGTTTCGGTTTTTTTAGTTTTTCAATAAGCTAAAGCGTTTTTGAGTTACGCGAACATATGTTGTGCAACCTCCTTAATTTTCGAAATAACGGTATATCTCGAAAACTAAAGCTAACCTAAAAAAACGGCTAGCACCACTGGATTCAGCGACCCCGAATTAGTTAAAATTAGTTAAAAATCTTTCGTTCGTATCATACTAAAATATTAAACTGCAAATACTTTAATCTATGTATGTCCTATTCTTTCCGCAACTTTCTGAAGCCATCTGATGACATAGGAAGCTGAAATTTGGCACACTTGAAGTACTTTCTCTGCCGAAGATCGTATCGTAGTCATATTTTTGATTTTCGGCTTTTCAACTAGTATTACTATAAAAATCTGATAGAAAAGATGTTTGTTTTATAAAATGGGGAACTTTGGGCCCCACTTGGCACGACTAGGCACCGTCGGATTGAGCTGAAAAATTTGGACTTGATTTCTTACACCAAACCTCATATTTTAAGCAGCGCAAACATTTAAATTAAAAAAAAAAAAAAATCCCATACAAGATGCGACCAGTCTAATATACATAATAATTATATATAAAAAAAAAACTGGAAAAAAGTCGAAAAAATGCCTGGCCAAGCCCAGGAATACACTTAAGGGTTAATAAAAGTACCTGAATTGAAACAAATAAAAAATTGTATTACATACAAAAAAATATATATGTTTATGTATGAAGTTTAACTTTGATATTTTCAAAACCGAAAACCGAACCGAAACCGACCGGTTTTAATCATTTTAAAACCGAAACCGCGGTTTCACATTTTTACGGTTTTTAGCAAACTCTAATAATACATACACAGCAAGACCTTAAAAGTTTTACTTGTAAGAGTTCTTTATATATAAAGGTTGATAAAGCTCTTAATATTGACGAAAATATATAAGTGTGTGCAACTTCCACTTAAAGTTTCGAAAAATTATATAGCCTATCGTTCTTTCCAGACCATCGGTAATATATTGTCAAAACTTTATAAAATCGGTCCAGCAGTTTATGAGCCTACAAGATACAAATAAACACAATTTCTTCCTTAGACATATTTTAAAACTGAAGTGCGAATAAAATTGTACTTTTGATACAAAATAATTCTTTATTTTTACTTACAAAATTTGTTTGGTCGTGGCAACGCTGTCTAGGACCAATATTTTAAGCCGTTACAAATACCTAATGCATAATACCCTCTCCACCAGGGTTTAAAAAACTGCAGTCGAAACCAAAAACTGTCGACCAAAAAATGAAAATTTGTGTACAACTTTTCGATTTTTGAGTTGGTTTGACAGCGACTGTTTACATTTAATGAATTAGAAGCAAAAGCAACAGTTTTTGTTTTGCCAATGACAAATGAAGAAGGGGAAGAAATGGCAGTTTTTCTACTTTGACTGCAGTTTTTAAAACGGTGCTCTCCACTATTGTGGTATGAGTATAATTATAATAGGATATTAAAATCTCGCATATAAAAATTCATAAACTCATATTTTCTTCAGTATTATTATCATCTGGCCATTATACTGTTTTAATTTAAAATTCTTATGATTTAAAAAAAACATTGCCATTTATGTCAATATATGCACCATTAGTGCATTATAACTTGAAAAGAGCAAAATTGAAGATAATCATAAAATTTATAATGAAGTTTAAAGTTTTGTCCACTAAAACTCAATTGATCCATGGTTATTTAAGAAATTTTCTAACCTGTCAATGAAAAGAAATTTAAAATTGTTAAAGATATTTGCATTTCAGTTTTTTAAAAACACAAATAACGGAATATCTCAAAAACTGTTCTACTTTTGACAATTCTAGAATATTTGTGAATAAGGTTTTTCTCTAAAATAAATATTACGGAAGTTATCAACAAATAAAGCGACCCATAGTGAGAAAAATAGCATTTTAGCAAACTTTGTGGGCCCAATAACTATGCAAACGATTCGGTTACGCTTAACTTCTGCATTTAACTACGGAAGTGATACAAAAGGTGACTCTCATTTGCCATCCACTTTCATCAACACTAGATCAAATTTCGCATCGATAATAAATAAATAAAGATTCGATTAACATTTAGTTTGATCTATTCAACATTTCCAAGATTTTATTTTAGCATTTTTTCATTGTTTAAAATAATTAACATTTTTATAAAATATACGAATGTTTTCAAAGCTCTTTTGGAAACAAGAAAGATTAAAGTCGCACTTTACAAATTAATAAAAAAAATTTAATTTGTTAACATTTCTATAGAAAAAATGTGATTTTATTCCTGGGATTACCATATTGTAGGTATTACAGTATCAAAGGTATAAACTGCTAGTTAAGTATGTTACATACCGTCGGAAAGGTTAATTTGTCTAGTTTTTCAGCATTAAGCTTCGTACAGACGATGGTCAGATCTTACAATGTTGTCATTAAAATTGCCTAAAAATATCTTGCAACTGTGTGAACATTGTAAGCTTATTTTCATTTGGAAGATATGTAAAATTAATGCATCTGAAAATGGCACCATTGTCAGAAAAATGACAACATAGTAAGATCAGACCATCGTCTGTACGAAGCTTTATTTATATTTTTTACGTTTAAGAAACACTTATACACAAATTGAAAGACAACTGTTTGCCCAAAATGTCAAATGTTGACACCCTATAACTCAGAAAGTTTTTGACCGATTTCGTTGAAAATTTGTGTCAAAGCTAATATCCAATAAGACTAACCTTGGTGCAAAAGTTGGGTCACTTGACATGAAATCCCCCATAAATATGTAAAATAATAATATAAAACTTAAAATATGGTGGAAAAATAACACAAGAGATGCAAAATGTTAATGATACCGAGCATTCTAAAAATATCATGGCGCCAAAAGCAAATGATTTAATTACAGTGGTAACAGGCCGTAATCATATAGTACAGTACTTTTCGCTTATAGTCCACTACTATAGTTGCACAACTTTTGCGGACTATAAGCGAATTTGGACTATAACCGATTTTTTTTATAAGCCATATAATAAGTGAAACCTAGTATAATCCACATTTTGGACTATATAAATATTATTTTCTTTAATAAATCCACTCTTTTTAAACAAAAGAAAAGTTTATTTAAAACATAACCAAATATTGATGAAGTTGGACGTTTATTTAACAAAAAATTGTCGGACGAAGACACCATGTCATGAATAAACTGCGAAATTTGGCATTTATAATAGTTGCCAGAAAGGTAAATTGAAACATGTTGCCAGTTGATTAAAAATATATAAAAAACAGAGTGGATTATAAGCGAACATTTTTGCATGAAGAATTATATACGCATGCTAAGAAAATGTGGGTTTTAAACGAAAATGGACTACAAGCGAAATGGACCTTAGAACAAATAATTTGTATGAAATTCGAAAACATCTGCATGCGAATATGACAGTTTTGGCTTATATCCGTTTTTGGCCTTTAAGCGGAAAGGACTATAAGCGAAAAGTACTGTAGTGGCAATGTAAAGGGTGTTTTTTATAGAGTGATACAAGTTTAAATCATAAAACATGTATTATATTTTTAATATCAATGAAACGGGCTTTATTGGAAAGAAAATTTTATAAAATTTAAATATGATTTCTGCAATGTGGCCGACACGGCTGGCGTGTAGAAGGGGCAAATTTTCAACAACTTTTCGCATTCTGACCATCATCATTTTTGAAGACATATGGGCCAATGACTCCGCCAGCCCATAAAGCGTACAAAACAGTAATTTTTGTGGATGGAATGGTGTTTCGACAAAAGCTTGTGGATTCTCCCATTCAACCAGAAATGGGCTTCATCGTAAAATAAAATTTTGAATGGAAGTTCAAAATCAATATCTTGGTGATTCAGCCCATTCGCCGAATTATTTTGATTAAAAATTTCAACAATGTGCACGCGTTGCTCTGATGTACATAAGTTGATGCATATTGAAATTTCAAAGCAAACTTAACAAAAAGCAACTATCAGCTGTTAAATGGGAGCTCAAATAAAGCAGTGATGCCAACTCAAAGTTGTATCACTCAAAAAAAAACACCCTAGGTGGAAATACAACAAGTACAACAATAAAAAACAAAAATGTATTTCTATTGTCGATTTAGTTAGTAGATACGTCAAAAGCACGAGCAACTTTTGACATTTCTCTCTCTCTCTCTCTTAGTAATAAAAAGAAGTACCTCAACTGTGTTGGTAAATAACACAAGGTATAAAAAAAAACTAGGATCGAATTTGATATCAATACATTTTGTAATTAACATGTGGTGTATTGTTAACCCCAACAAAGCAAAGCAATACTGCAGCGAAAGGGACTTTTACAGTCTGATTCGCGACCCACTTAACATTTTTTGCACTACAAATCGATCGACAATGCAAGCGAGCGATAACGTAACAGATTTAATACAGATTTGCGCCCACAAATATCAAAATCAGTCCATTGTGTTATGGTTGTCGACAGAGCCATTTTGTTGCACCATTAAAGAAAATATTATACAATTATGTTTTAAGTAATATTAAACACAAACACTGAACATTATTTTTATAATCATTTTTCTTTAAAACAACAATGCATTACGTTCGAAACATAAAACCAGACGACCGATAAGTCGATAATTAGTATGGCGCTTGAGAGAATGATAATGATCGACATTGTGGGCCAGGCTGTAAATTTCTTCGGCAGCTCGACTCAATTTTCCTTTGCACAGGTTGGCAGTGAATACTGTCATAGGCGTATTTACAATTATATGACACACACACACAAACTCAACATACATACTCATTGCCGGCATTTTTACACACATGTTTATTTTACCCGAAGATATTTATACAACTTTTGTAAAAAAAAAAATACAGAGAACATTTGCGTGTATTTTTACTCACATAATATTATTAACAAATAAAATTTCTATTTGTCTGACTTGTTTATAAGTTGACAACCAAAAATGATTATTTTATACAACTTGAGCAGCATATTTAATTTCTATACACAAAAATTACTCTATTCTTATATATAACCTCAATATTTAGGTTGTGATTAACAAAAAAAAAAAAAAAAAAATTATATATAATGTATATGTACATAAAAACATACATATATATTTATATATAAGCATATTAATTTTAAGAATGACAACAATAATAACAAAGTGTGTGGCGTGTTGTCATAATCTACACGGACATCCATATGTATTTTTTTACAAAAAAAAAAAAAACAAAATGTGCACTTTTTAATTCATACCATTTAAGTATTTGTCAACAGTTATGGCAATTTATTTTTATACATTTTTATACATGCATACATATATACATATATAGAATGTACACACATACATACATACATATATGTTTAACTTAAGTAATCCAACTGGCGTATTACGTTCACTATGCACAGGATATACAAAATAATTTAAATTTTTTTTTTTTTTTTATTTAGTTGCAATTTTATCACAGATTGTTAAACATTTTTTTATTTTTTTGTTAAAAAAATATATATTAATAATTTAATAAAGAAAAATAATTTTGAGTAAAAACTAAATTATAAAATTTCGTTAAAATCTAAGATTTTTTGTTATATTATAAAGAAACACTATTTTAACACATAAAAAATGATAACGCGTAATGTATCTGAACTTTGCACACGTTTTTGTTCTTTTTTTATTCTTCATTTATTTGTTTGAAACAACAGATGAATAAAAATTTTTTATAGAAAATGTGCGGTAAAATAAGTGGTACCAGACTATCTAAGAAAAATCGCCAGTATGTGGCACATTTGTATGGCTTCAGTATTGTAAAATCGTTGAAACTAAAATGCACACATATTCACATTTCTGTCACTAACTTATGGTGTTTTCTTTTCTGACAATAATGTTCCATATATGCTACCATTCGTGCGGGTTTTTGTTCCATTCTAAAAATATATGCAAAAGTGTGAGAAGTTGTCGTTTTCCTTTCTAAACATGTTGCAACAATAAATGGCAATTTTTTTCCATTTTTTACCCGCAGTTATAACTGAGTGTGAGATAAAACCCTTTTTTGCATCTGCGTAAAGTACTTTTTTATGCAAGCAAGTATTTTTTTTCTTGTGTTTGCGGACAATTTGCGTTATATTGTGATTTTTAGTTATATTGTGATGGATATAAAAACTTTTTGTTTTTCGTTTGTTTAACTTTTATTACATTTATTTCGTCGCAAAATTTTTAACAACAAATGACATTAATTATTGAAAATCAGTGCTGTTAACGCTTATGGAATGCAAAGAAAATTTAATGTTGAAAATTGCTACAAGCGTGGTGAATATCGCTTTTAGTACAAACTTTGCATGGTTCGAGTAACCTAATAAATATATTACACAACTATAATGCATCATTCCCCCTTATTGTGGTTGGCGTATTTAAAATACGCCTACGACAGTTTGGTAATAGATTAAAGGAAAAAAGTTCACGTTCTCTTTAATCTATTACCAAACAGTCGTAGGCGTATTTAAAATACGCCAAACACAATAAGGGTGATTATTTTTTAGAAAAGAAAACACCATTAGTGTTGCTAAAAACTTGTTTTGTGAAAGTTAAATGAACAACCAGCAGCGATACCATACAAACGTGTCGACAAAAACATTGAGCTTTGCCTGTATTTCAGGGTTTTATAATTTGCGTTAATCTATACACGAAAAAAACTGAGTGAAAAAATTAGTTTTTAAACAAAAAAATACAAACTAATGGCCATTTTCAGAATGTTTCGAGAAACTGCCTGTTACTTAATGTCGATATAAATTTATTATGGCCATTTTCTCAATGTATCGACAAACTGTCTGTTACTTAATGTCAACATAAATTTATTTTATGTTGACTGTCCGTAAACGATTTTGGGTTTCTCAATATACCGCAAAAATCATTGTTTCAGTTGGCAACACCACTCAAAATACATGCAAAAGTTGGGAGTCAGCTGATTGAATTTATCTGTACGGCAAATAAAAGGAAAATAAATAATTGGCAGATGAGTGCCGGTTAGCTTTGCGATAAAATCGAAGCAAATGAGACATTGAGAAAACCAAATTTCTTTAATGTGCAGTTTTTCGTTGGGAAAAAAGATAATCGCCTAATGAGAAAATGGCCATTAGACTGATAAACATCCCGTTAACGATTTTTGGTATTCTCAATATATCGACAAAAACATTGTTTTCAGTTGGCAACACCACTCAAAATACATGTAAAAAATTGGAGTCAGCTGAATGAATTTATTGTACGGCAAATACATAAGTAATTGGTCGATGAGTGCCGGTAAGCTTTGCGACAGAACAGAACCAAATGAGACATTGAGAAAACCAAATTTCTTTGCTGTGTAATTTTTTGTTGGAAAAAAAAAGAGAATCGTCTAATCAGAAAACGGCTTTAAATTTGACAAAAAAACAAAGCAAGAAACAAAAATGTTAAAATGTTTAAGCAAAATTATTACGTGATAATACAAATAAAAAAATTTTTTTTTAATATCACTTGAGAAGCAGCCACTTTATCAAAAAATATCCCAATACATGGTATTTTTATAGTTTTGCAGATTAATGATATTTTTCGGCAATCCTATCTATATTAATGCAATTACATATGTATACTTTTTATAATTGGCCTATTTCAATTTAAATTTAAAATTAAGTTTTCCTATATCTTGCACAAAAAGCAAAAGCAATCAGCTGTTTCATCGAGACTATCCTGAAAGCAATTACACTTAACAAGTTTCTTAACTTGGATTATGCAGCTGTTTTATGTACATATATATTTTTAAATTAGTAGTGCTACCAAATCTTTTTCAATTTATTTGTATTTATTTTCATTTTATAATATAATTTTATAACATAAATTTTTATATTAACTCGAATGTGTATTCTAAGTCAAATTAAAATTTTAATATTTGTTTATACATAAGTATATATTTAGCTGGTGAAGCCTAACTCCATTTGTGAAAATAAAAATACAAAGAAGTCTGAAGAAGTGAACATAAAATTCACAAAACGTCGGGAAAAATGAAATAAAAAATTTTGCATTTTATTTTCACAAATGGTGTTAGGCTAATATGAGGCATAATTCTTTTAGTGTAACAAAATTTTCGTTTGTATATTTCTGTTACGAGGCTGACTTTACCTATCCTTTGGCTAGCAATGAAGTAAATTGTACAGAAAATTTATTCAACTTTTAGATACCAGCTTTTAAAATTGTAATTTGACTTAGAATACACATTCGAATAAATATAAAAATTTATATAATAAATTCCCAGATTCTATTTGTTAAAAAAATTACATCGGGTGATTTTTTAGCTATTATCTTTTTGGAAACAATGGTTTAAACAGCTGATGCACGTTTCGTGTTTTGTTTCACTGTCAAACATCATCAGTTTGGTCTATAATTTAAACATGAATCGTCTTACAAACGAACAACGCTTATAATTGAATTTTAATATCAAAATGCGTGCTCTGTTAAGAAAGTTCATCGCGCGCTTCTTGTGTTCAGCGACGAAGCTAATTTTTGGCTCAATGGGTACGTTAATAAGCAGAATTGTCGATTTTGGAGTAAAGATCAGCCAAAAGCATTGCAAGAGCTACCAATACATCCAGAAAAAGTCACAGTTTGGTGCGGTTTATGGGCTGGTGGCATCATTGGACCGTACTTCTTCAAAGATGATGCGAATCGTAACGTAACTGTGAATGGTGAGATGATATCAAACTTTTTTTTGCCCAAAATGCAAGAGCTTGACTTTCATGACATGTGGTTTCAACAGTACGGTGCCACATGCCACACAGCACGCTTAACAATGGACTTATTGAGAGGCGAGTTCGGTGAACATTTTATTTCACGTTCGGGACCGGTCAATTGGCCGCCTAGATCGTGCGATTTAACGCCTTTAGACTATTTTTTGTGGGGCTATGTTTAAGCTCATGTCTATACACACATGCCCGCTTCAATTGACGCATAAGAAGACAACATTGAAGCATTTATTCATGAGATACCGGCCGAAATGTTGGAAAGAGTATGCCAAAATTGGACTAAGCGGATGGACCATTTGATGCGCAGTCACGGTCAACATTTGCATGAAATAATCTTCAAACATTAAATTATATGGACCGTACTATCGATTCAAATAAAGATTTCATGCATTTTTCTGAATTTTATGTGTTTTTTTAAACTTTCCTAAAGCTCTTAAAAAATCAGCCGTTATAACAATCACCCGTATCGTGAATAACAAGTGTAATTTTTGTTCCCGTGAAATTTTCATTTCCCTCGAAGGGAATTTTCCAAAATTCTGCCACCACGTCTGTCGAAACGGATCCAGCCCTTAATTTTTGATTTATAGGGGAACTGCTTTCATACATGTTCTGTTCCCTAGCAAAAATAAAGTGAGCAAATCTAAGGGAAACGAGAACAAATTACGAGGGAAAAAACTTTTTACGATAAGGGGAATTTTTCCCCGTGAACATTTTTTACGTTATTATTCTCCTTATAACGTTTTTTCATGGGCGTTTTTCATGATCGCAAATATGTGAAAAGGGGAAAAATTTCGAGGGAAAATTTATTCACGATAGGGGTGAATATGTAATAAAATTAATAATAAGTTATTCAAAACTCCGATACTTTCAAAAAACTAGTTAAAAATTACTTGAAAAATAGCCTTTAATAAAAAAAAACCATTTAACGGGGTTTTAGATGAATATATATATATATATATATATGTATATATATATATATATATATATATATATATATATATATAGAATATATTTTAGCTTTTTTTTATTTTAAATATACGTTAGTAGTATTTTCATAGAACAAGCTACATGCAAAAAATTTTGACGCGTTTGCGCCAGAAAGTTGGTTAATTTTGAACTTTTTAACGCGTTGTGTATTTTTGACAAGTAATCAACTGACAATAAAAGGAATAATTTAACAAATTTGTGAATCATGAAAGAAAAACTTATTGAAGAGCTTAAAAAACATACAATATTAATATAAAAAGAAGAATAAATTCAATAAAATAACAAAATCTTGATATACTTTCGAACCCGTTTTTAATGCACAAATAAAAAACAGCTGACCGGAATGGCTTTTGTATCGCGTGTTGTGTAACTTGCAATTTTTTACGCGCTTAGTCTTTAAACGCACGATACTCGTCGACGAACTTACGCGTGTTATTTACTTCCACCTTAAAGAAAGACATTACCGGTTTTTAATAACAGTTAACAACAAAATACACTGATATTTTTTAATAGATAAACAAGTGTATTGCGAAAAATTAAAATTTAGAGTTCAATCACTTTTAACCAGTGTTTAAAAATGCTTGACTATTTTTAATGCTTTTGTAATTGCTTAACTTAACTTAAGAAAAAGAACACAGTAAAAGCAAAAAGCAAAAGCAGAAAAAGTGAGAGTTAATAATGTATTTA
This sequence comes from Pollenia angustigena, assembly GCA_930367215.1. Classification (NCBI taxonomy): domain Eukaryota; kingdom Metazoa; phylum Arthropoda; class Insecta; order Diptera; family Polleniidae; genus Pollenia; species Pollenia angustigena. The sequence goes on from OV884061.1 coordinate 16,078,599, forward strand.
CTGTCACTATGTGTATGTTCTCAGCTTAAAGTTTAAACATTCAGTCAAGCAACCACTAAAAAAAATGCTGTTGCTGTAAGTAATATGTTTTTGTTTTTTGTATGTACCTAGTTGCTTGGCTGGCTGTTTAACATTTTTTTGACTTGATCGCTGTTGCTTGCTGTTGCAGAAATTTGTTTTGAAAAAATCATTGACGGTAAGAACTAAGAATTATGGCGCCGCGTGTAAAACGAAGAATAATTGAAAAATATTTTGATAATGACCAAGCTACATATGTGTAAAATTTGCTCACATACATACAGTGCGCTCGCGGTAACGTGAACTAATTAAAACCTAGGGAGTTCATGTTAGCGAAATTGTTCACGTTAGCGATTGTCGAATTTCATAAAAAAATGTCTGTTTTACACCCTTGAACGTGAAATTTTTTCTGGTTATTTCCATTATTAAAATATAAATGTACATATTTATGTGTTTTATTATTATTTCCATTACTATAATAATATCTTATATATAAATACGGGAACAATTTTTTTGTGGTTGATTTCTAATATATTTTTTTTCTAAATTTTTTGAATAAAAGTGTTTGAAAAGCGTTTTAATTTATCTTACAGACATACGTACAAAGTTGGGTCAATAGTCAATTTTTGTCATTTTCTTAAAATGTGTACGTTTTTGTTGTATAACGCACAGGTATTCTCGAAAGTAAATGTCGAGTGGTCGAATTTCGAACACCGGGCGATCCTAGTAAAAATAAAATTATACATTAGAATTCATTACAAACCAAAATGAGATCACGAGAATATATCTATTGAATTAAAATTACATTGCAAATAAAATTACTCATAGCATTTAGGCATTAAAAAATCGTTTATCTTTTTCTGCTGATTTTTCTTTTCTAATAAGTAGTTGAAATACTGGCTTCTCCCTTAAGCGTCTAACTACACTCATGTCACTTTGATCCACCATTGCATCTCCTGCCCATTGCAATGCATTGTTTAAAATTTCAATTGCCTCACTTGCAGCAATTTTTTTAACAGGATCATCGGGAATGCAAACTTTATAGGGTGTAGGATCAATATTGTAGAAATTACAAACGGAATGAAAAAGTTATTAATACCCTTTTACCTTTGGTAAAAGGTAAAAAAAATTGTTCACGTTATAGAGCTTTTTGAGTTTGTTCACGTTACAGAGTAGTCAATGTAAAAAAAATCTTGTTCAAGTTAGGCGGTGTTCACGTTAGACGGTGTTCAAGTTACCGCGAGTGCACTGTATGTTTAAAAGTGATAGAGTTTTTAATCTAACATGTGAAGTTTTATTTATTTTCATATGTATTTTCGTATTTATTGAGAAAACATACTAAAAACATTAAAGAAATAGGTACTCAAAAATATGGTTTTGCGTAACTCACTAAATAAAAGAACAAAAATTTGTTTTTTTCGCAAAAAAAAAACATTTAACGGTAATGATCTTTAAACATTCTTTCTGCAAAAATACTAAGAAATTCAACATATTCAAAATATATGTATGAAGTGCCAGCCAGCAACAGCAAAGAAGTTAACTTGCTGACTTTAAGCGCATGAAAAGCCAAAAAAAACTTGAACAAAATTTATTACTTACTTAAGTTGTTGCGTTGCTGACTGATTAAGCAAAGAGCATACACATAGCGAGACTAAAACAATTATTTACTCTCTCTTTTTCTGCTTTTGCTTTTGCTTACTCTCTATCAAAGTAATAAAAGGCATTGAAAAATACAGTTTTTTAATTTGCAGCAAAAAATGTAAACAAAGCAAAAATTTTGGTGCTGTTGCTATTTTAAAGCAAGCAATTTAAACACTGCTTTTAACCTAGGTGTGCAATATTTTGTATAACCAACTTAATTTCCAAAATAACCGTATATCTCGAAAAGAAGAGCTGACCTTAAACAAACGGCTGGCACCACACGGTTCAGAGTGCCCGAATCAGGTTAAATCAGAAAAAAATGTCAAATTCCTGCACAGTGTATTTATACCCTTCATTGAAAGTAAAAGGGTTCATATAAATATATGTATGTATATCTGTGGCAATAAATATTAATGAGGGTATGAATATGAAAGGGTTTTGTGTAAAATAAATAGTGTATTTTGCTGTTTAAGTTAAAATATAAATGCGTATAGTTTTATTAATAATGACATTTCATAAGCTGAGTGATAAATCTTGAAGAAAAGAATAAGAATATGTAAAAAAAATTAAAAAGCACTTATGTCAATTTAAGCCATTATTATTTACTGCCACAGTTATATACATTTAGGTTTGCCATTCCGTTTGTAATTTTTACAATTTGGATCTTAGGCAGCTATGGGCAAGTTTAAAATCAAAATTCAAAAAGAGCGAACGATGTGTATACATACACAAAAAACAAAGAGCATAAAATCAACAAATGCAAACGTAAACAAACCAATACAATGCGACACGTGCAAAGCATTCGATGTAGTGGTGCCCATACCTGATCTTAGGCCATATTTAAAAGTTTTATAACAGTAAACGTAGCAGATATTCGCCCCTATCGTGAATAATTTTTCCCTCGTGATTTTCCCCCTTTTCACATATTTGCGATCATGAACAAGGGTACGTTCGTAAATGCATCAAAACTGTGCATCACTGCTGCAGTGGTGCAAAATATTGTTGCTGATGCGTGATCACCAGTTGCGCTTGTGATGCTGATGCTTTTTTACTGCACAACAGCTGTGCAAAGTTTGAATTTTTGAGCAAGAGCTAAATTTTAAAAGTTTTATGAGCGAACATAAAATAATAAAAAAAAATGTTATCAACAATAGCGATGGCAAATTTTATTAAAACTATTTAACCAAAAAGTAATAGTTTTCTTATAAACTACAAGAAAAAGCATCGAAAAAGAAAAATAAAACTATTTCTTTTATGTTAAAAGTTATTGCATCAGAAAATTAACTGATGCAATAATTGCCAATATTTGCTGCAGAACTGCGGCATCACTGCATAAAAAAACATTTGACATATGAAAGTAATGCCAAGTTTCTTACAAGTGATGCATTTACGAACATTCAACTTTACTAATGCGCAACTGATGCGCAGCAACTGCATTTACGAACGTACCCCAACTCCCATGAAAAAATGTAATTCAAAGGAGAATAATAACGTGAAAAAATGTTCACGGGGAAAAATTCCCCTTATCGTGAAAATTGTTTTCGCTCGTAATTTGTTCACATTTCCCTTAGATTTTCTCACTTTATTTTTGTTAGGGAACAGAACATGTATGTAAGTAGCTCCTCCTATAAATCGAATATTAAGGGTTAATAAAGTTAATAAGGCACAAACCTATATATTGCTCAACAAAATACAAAACAACAGGACGATTGCCCGCGGATTTGTGAAGATTTCGATTGACTTGGTAGCAGAATTTTGGAAAATATTTTACTACATAAAATTTAAAAAACTAACGTTGTAATCAAACTATCCCTCCAATACTAAATATTTTGCTTTATTATTTTAACTTTTCTTTAAAATATATACTTGTATATTTTTTAACAAAAATTTCAATGATTTTTAATTTTCTTAATCTTTCTTCTGTTTTTACACTCACTGGAACTGATAGCGTGAAAAATTGTTCACATGAGACTCACGATTGCTTTTTTTCTTTCGAGGGGAATGAAAATTTCATGGGAACAAAAATCCCACTTGTTGTTCACGATAGGGGTGATTAATTACACAGTGCAACACGAAAAAAATAACCACATACGGACACCACTAAGTGATAAAAGAAAAAAAAAAAAAGACCCGTGTCTCCCAGTTTTGCCCAAAGTCATGCACTTTGTTTATGGGCCCCAAAGATTTGGGGCCGCGGTGTCATTTTTGCAAAAAATTTAAATTTTCTCAGGCTGATACCTTGCAAACCGTTCGGAATTTTGATTTACAAAGTTGTAGCTACCTAAACGGTGCACAGTGGGGCCTTTTGACTTTTTTCGTTGCAAAAATCATAACTTTTGAACTGATAAAGATATTTAAAAATTTTAAAAAGCATTTGAAAGAAAACTCCTTTAGCTTTGATATACATGATTTGCAAGGTTATAGGTTAGGCGCGGCACTGTGCACAGTGTCTGCTTTCGATATTTTTTTTACAAACATCATAACTTAAAAATGAGTATCATTATTGGCCATAGCCTTGTGGAGGCACTGTGCACAGTGGTTTTTTTGTTGAAAATATCATAATTTTTGAAGTTACCAAGAAATTTGTAATGGGGAAAAAACACTTGATTTTTAAATCTCTTAGGATCAAAAAAAGTGCTCACTTATTGTGATAGGCATTGGACACGATGACACCTTTGACCTTTCTTGTCGCAAAAATCATATATTTTGAAGTAATGATATTTTTAAAATGATATTTAAATGACATTCCCATAGGGAAGTCTAGAAAAAATGCTACTCTAATATAACATGTTATATTAATATAACTCTTTTTATTTATATAACAGATAAAAATTATTGAAATATTTTTAATACTAATGTTAATTTATAATATTATTTTATAGTATGATATATTATAATATGATATTGAGTTATTTTTATAAATTTTTTTAATAGTTAGTTTTCTTCAAAGTAGTCATTAACATTTTGAGCGATTTGTAATAGACTTAACATATCGGAGCTATAATTATATTCTTCCAAATCCTTTCGAGATCTTACATGTCTCCGCGATGAAATCAGTGGGTCTGAAGGGGCCGCCAACATATTAAAAAGATCCTCATTCTGTCTAATCCGTGAAATTTTGCAAGTATTCGCATACCTAAAGTGCTTGTTATCTTTGTTTTTGCATTCCTGGGCTTGTTCTGATAACTCTCCAATTGGTAAGCATTGATATTAAATTAAATTTTGGCCATGAGCCAAAATCTTATGGACCGTAGGAGTAAGTTTCCTCTCAGGGTACTTTTGAGCCTAAAGCTGGGCAGTTTTTGATGCATAATCCTGAAACTTTGGGCCATTTATCATTTCTCTAGAGTTTATAACATTTAGAATAACTGCCAACCTTTTTATAATATGGTTGTCGACACCAGTAATTTGGGCTGTTGCCTCATCATTTTCAAAAAGCGATCTGGACATGTTACCATCGTTAGTATATCCATATCCCTGCTTTGGGCAGTCTTTTTTAGTCCAAGGTTTTTAAGAAATTCACTTTGTATAATATTTTTTCTAGCAGCTTGTTTTTCTTTTGGTGTTACATTCTCATGAAAACTTTTTCCTTCTCTCGGAATTGTATACGCTAATATAATGCACCTAATTCTGGCATGTAACGGAGAAATTCCATATTCATAGTTTTGCTCATCACTTGAATCATTAAAATTTTGAAAGTCCTTCTGTGACTTTTTGCAAATTGCACACTTCAAAGTTGAAGAAGTATCTGTTATTATATTTAAGACTTTCCTTCATAATTAATGAAAATCTTTTTTCCATTCTTCATTTCAATAACAGAAGGCTTTAGTTCGGAAATTTGCTTTTTTATATCATTTACTGTAGACTTGATTATTTCTGAAGACTCCTTTGCATATTTAAAAAATATCGGACGGCAAAAATGGACTGACGATGGGCGAGGATTTTTCCAATGCTCAGAGATTTCACTTCTAAGTCGTAAAGGAACTATAGAAGCCATAAACATACTTGCATCTGTAATAGTCATGTCAGTTGTCGATATTGTTTGTTTGTAAGCACTTTGACCAGATGATCCATCACATCCCCACTTGCTTATCAATGTAAGCCTATCTGGAAGTAATGCTCTTCCTTTTTCAGGAAAACTTTGAACTAAGCGTTTAGATGTATGATCCATTAAGTCTTGCAGTTCAACTTCTGCTGATACTTCAGTAACTTTTACATTAGATGGTACTGCTTCTTTTTTCGCAGAGGTAACCTTTTTATATCCAGGAAGAACATTCACATTATGATTCTTTAAAGAGCTTCGTAAAATATTGTATTTCTCCTTTGACAATCCCAAGTCCAGAAATAACGCTAAAGCTTCTTCTATGCTATACTTTGTGGGTAATGCATTCAACTGCAGTTTTTATTTTACTTAGTATAAAAACCAAGTTTTAAAACTACCTGCCTATCTTCATAATGTGTTCTTAAATTTAAATAAATAAACAAATTCTAATAATTATGCCTACCTGATTGGCACAGCAAAATATTGTTTATAAATAAGGCTACATACATATTTATAAGTAGGCACATATGCATACATTAACAGAAATATGTCAGTCAGTTCCACTTATATTTAAATTTTTGTGCTGTTAGATAACATAAAATATAAAAAATATTAAAATTTTGGTAGCTTTTTTCCTTATTTGGCAATTTTTTTCTAAGTTTGGTTGCAAAAATAACTTGGCTGTGGCAACGCTGGCTATAAGATTGTAACATCTTTCTTCAAATTTCAAGAAAACCTGTCATTTTTGTGGCCCAATTTAGCTAAATTATTTAAAGTACTGTGTAGTTAATATGTTAAAAAAAATATGGGCGTGACCATTTTTGCCCATTTTTAGATATTCTCTATTTTATTTGTAAAAAGTACCTAAATATAGGGTGTCTGAAAAACGGCAACTGCCAAAAAAGTAGGGTATCTGGTGGACACTTTCTTACTTTTTTTAATAAACAATAAATATGCCTTTAAAACAATACCAAAAAAGTGGTGATCACATAGCAATATTTCTGACACTTCAATTCTAAAATGTCTTTTTTTTTCTCAAAATCACCTTTTTATGGAATTTCTAAAAAAACTCTCGACTTTAAGCAGCTCCACCAGCTAAAACGTTTTTGAATTCTTATCAGTAAATGGCCTTTATACGATGTGTTCATTAATTTTACAAAATTTTGTCATCAAATTTTTTATTTATGCCACGGTTTTTGGGAAAAGGCGCCACAGTGCGGTGCTAAGAATCATTCCTAGAAAGTTCATATGTTTTAAAAAGTTGTTTATTGAGATCTTAGGTACATTTCTGTAATTGATTGTTTCCTTGAATTTTGAACGGTTTCCTACCTATGGACCTGAACAGGGGGGAAAGGTACACAAAATGGCAAGAGCTACAACTTTGTTTCAGAGGGTAAATCAAAATTCCTAGCGGTTTGCAAGATATGATATGGCCCCCTATTCTTTGGGGGCCATAAAAAAAGTACATGCCTTTGGGCAAAACTGGGAGACACTGGTCTTTTATCACGTTGTTGTGTCCGTATATGGTTATAGATAGCATAGTATCCCAATGTTGAAGTTAAGAAAAAACAAATCAAATTAAAATATGTTCGGGAAATTTTTCACTTTTGCGGTTTCCTAAGCGCTACCTAAATGTTGTTAAGCATCATTCCTAGGAAGTTCATATGCTCTAAAAAGTTGTTTATTTGGATCTTAGCTACATTTTTGTTATTGATTGTTTCCTTGAATTTTTAACGATTTGCTACTTATGGACCTGAACAGGGGAAAAAGGTAAAAAAAAATTAAACTTAAAGTTTTTTGCGATTTTGATCTTAAAAACGAAGTTTTTTTATTTGATATGTTCACAATTTTTGTTCTTTATGGCAAATCAAAATTACGAACAGTTTGCAAGATATGAGGTTGGGAAAATTATCACTTTTTGAAAAAATGACACCGAGGCCCCAATACTTTGGGGGCCCATAAGAAAAAGTGCATGACTTTGGGCAAATCTGGGAGACACGGGTATTTTTTTTTTTGTCATTTTTGCTTTTTTGTTTACGATAATTAGTATTGTGGTTATATTATTGAACTGTTCTTGACAGAAAGTATAAAAAAATAGAAGTTAGGAACATGTAAATCAATTAAAATAGATAATCATTCAAAAGCAAATTTCGATCTGGTTTAATTGATGTTTGACTTTTGAGTGCCAGCCGCCGTCAATTGCGGTGAGTGTTAAACGGTAAATATTTCTGAAGAGATAGTGTAGATACTATCGAAAAATGTCAAATCAATTAATAAAATTATTAATAAATTTTGATTCATTTCATCCTTTCTTCATAAAAATAATTTAATGAAAATTTAATGTAATGAACTTTAGCCTAATTAAAAATATGTAAGGTTTTTTGTTTATTTATATAATAAAAGTATTAATTCAAATTGAGATGCATGTTTTTTTGCATTGGATAAAATTATTTGAATTATTCGAACAATTCAAAACCCTTATCAGATTAATCGATCAGTTTTAAAATTCAAAAGTCGATTAATTCCATACTCGAACAAAACCAAAAGTTGAATAATTGGATACTCTATTAGACTTACAATATAAACACAATAACAACAATTTAATTAAGCGGAATATTTAAATAGAGATTGTTGATATGGTGAGCAAATTTACTTACCCTGACACACGTTTTGATCTTGTTTCATGGCGGAAATATTTTGGGATCTGCAAACAAAAAGTTACGTTAAATTGAATATTATTAACAAAGTCATGTAATTGTAAATTAGATTGAGTATTATGCTGGACTTGTTCGTTGCAATACAAAATTATTGCCTTAATTACGCTTCTTATTTTAAGTACTAGTACAGTCGAACTTCCCTATAGTGAACTTCTTTGCAAAAAAGATGACCTTATTGTGAATTGATTTTTAGTGTATTTTTATCTTGTTATATTGAATCTTACGTATTTTGTTTGAACGCACATGTCACATATGTATGTTGCAAATAGATTCAGGTTTAATCTGGCTTTATTTCGTTGTTTTATTCAGTTATTGAAATTAATTTAAGTTGTTACATTCATATGTACGTCCTATTTAAAAAATAAAATAAAGTGTTCCTACTCAAGTACAAACATTCAGTCGATAGTAATATCGATAGTATCGATAGTGAAATATGAACTACCGATAAATATCCATATAAGTTGGGATGGGAAAATTGAAAAAATATATCGATATATATTGAATCGATATTTTTTAAGAGTATCGATATTTATTATTTCAAAAATATCGATGAATCGATATATCGAACGTATTACCAAATGAAAAAATTTAATATATACGTATAAACTTATATGCTCAAATATTGTTCCAAAACCGCATAAAACAAATCTTTTCAAGTTCGTTTGCCTTTACTGTTTTAATTAGAAATCTGCAAGGTGAAAACCCCGCTTCTTTCTTAATTCTTCTTCTAATACATGCAGTCTACAACTGACATGAAATGCTTAACATTAACACTAATATGATGATGGTGTTAAGTATAGAATCATCATGTTAGAGGTTTTCTCATGTTATAACACGGTTCTTAATGCAAATGTTTTAACAACGCTTTTATAACCATGTTATAACAGCAAATCATGTTAGTTGTAGACGGGGAGTTATAGATCTTCATATAAGTTTAAAAAAAAAACATGTGATGCTTGCAGTGATGTTAATTTTTAAATACATATTGTTTGAAAAACGGCTAAAATTTTGAGTTTATAATGACTTTAAAAAATATAGAATTCGATAGTCGTATTTCAATATCGAAACATCGATATATCGGTATTTTTAATATCGGCGATATATATCGATTATTTTTTTTAAATATCGATATTTTGATATATCGATATTTTTTGCCCATTCTCACATAGTAGAAAAAACACTTACATAAAGCAAGTTAAAGTGCTATATTCGGCTGTGCCGAATCTTTGATACCATCCACCGAATATGTATTTATTGTTAATTTATTTTTATTAAAACAGACGTCAGCATTAAAACTGGTTGCGGTTTAGGCCGCGGCTGTAGGAAATATCGCCCAAAGAAAAATGGCCCAAAAAAAAAAAATGAAAAATCGCCCAAATGAAGAATCGCCCAAGCGAACATGAAAAATTACCCAAAAAGGTAAATATGAAATTTTGCCCAAAAAAAACGAAAAAGGGCCCAAAAAGAAAATGAAAAATGACCCAAAAAGCATAAACGAATTTTTTCCCAAAAAATAAAAAAAAAAATTACTAAATTTGCAAAAAGTGTTTATTATTCATATAAATTTAGGTGACATGTCATAACGTCCAGTGTCGTAGTGGCCTTGGACACTTTTAAAGTGTCATAATGTCCATCGAAGACGAGGGCGAGGACGTTATGACACTTTGCAACGTCCGCAACTTAACTTATAATCAAAAATGTGTAAATTTTTTTTTAAAATACCGTTAAAATTTCAAGTGATTTTTTTAAAGATACTTATTTAACCATAATATGGTTGTCGGTGACAATGATTTGGTTAAATTAAACATAATATGGATAAAATATTTTTATAGCTCTTACTCCGGGTGTATATATTAAATATATATATCCAAAATAAGGATTTCATCTTGTATGGTATAACAAATACTGGCTTCGCTAACTAAAGCTTCTCTGTATAGCCGGCCTTCGGCCGGGCGCAAGGATTTTCTCCTTTATGGTCTAACAAAAACCGGTTTCGCTAAGTAAAGCTTCGAAAAACTGCCTTGTTTCCGAACAAGGCCGACTACGCTGAGAAGCTTTAGTTAGCGAAGCCGGTGTTTGTTATACCATAGAGGAGAAAATCCTTGCGCCCGGCCGAAGGCCGGCTATACAGAGAAGCTTTAGTTAGCGAAGCCGGTCTTTGTTATACCATAGAGGAGAAAATCCTTGCGCCCGGCCGAAGACCGGCGATACAGAGAAGCTTTAGTTAGCGAAGCCAGTATTTGTTATACCATAGAAGAGAAAATCCTTATTTTCGATATATATGTATATATTTAATATATACACCCAGAGAAAAAAGCTACAAAACCATTTTTAAAAAAATTCTACCGATATTATGTTTAATTTAACCAAATCATTGTCGCCGACAACCATATAATGGTTAAATTAGTTTCTTGAAAAATAGTTTTGTTGTTTGCAACCATAATAAAACATGGTTTTCTCTGCTATGTAAGATTATGGTAGAATTTTAAAAATAGCCCATTTTTTTTGGGCCATTTTTCATACAACATTTTTGGGTGATTTTTCATAATGAAAAATCACCCAAATTTAAAAAACGAAAAATCACCCAACAATAACGATAAATAGCCCAAAAATTTTGGGCCATTTTTCATATGAAATCAGGCCCAATTTTACATGCAATTTTTTTGGGCGATTTTTCATTTTTTTTTTTGGGCGATTTTTCTTTGGGCGATATTTCCTACAGCCTTAGGCCGCAACCATTATTGACAGACAATCAGAAAGTTTTATGCTTTTTTCTAGCAATTAAAACTAGCTTGATAAAATATCATGATTTGTAACAGTTTTAGCCAAACTAATATGATTTTTAGAAGAGAATTTATTTGAAGCCACGGTTTGTGGACCAATCATCCAAAAATTCTGCAGTAATTTATTAATGGCATTAAAAAACATACATTTGAATACAGCAGTGAAATTAACTTAAGCGTTTAGAGTGAATTTCAGTAGGCTGCTAAATATGGATCTAAGGTTAATTATGGACCGTACATAACAAAACTGCATGACATTTTTTTTGGCCATACGAAGCTAAGTTGGATAAAACTTTACCGCAATATATGTATATATGTCTGCTACGGTTTTAAGCGTATTTAATTTATTTACCAGAGTGGGCTTTATATAAGGCCTATGGTAAATTATGGACCGATCATCACGAAATTAATTAGTGATTTCTAGTCCTATAAAACTGTGAAGTATTAAATTTTATTCTGAAAGCATTATTTATTACGATTTAAGGCGTAATAAACTGTTTTCAGGGAGTATGGCTTTTATGGGGCCTAGGGTAAATTAAGTATGTCCAGTCGAAAAAAAAACCTTTTTTTGCGAAATTTTTTCATTCCGGGCATTATTCCATTTATCTTAGTTTTTGTAACGAAATTTTTCAATTGTTTAGGGCGGTGGTTCTACATTTTGATTCATAGTGCTGACCCTAATGAACCGATTTTGCTGGATTTCAATCCCAAACTGCTAAGGATAACTACAAGCAATTTGACACCAAGTTTGTTAATTTCTTATAAGTTTTTCGAAAATGTGCGTGTTTTAAACAGACGTACAGACAAACGGACGTGGCTAAATCGACTTAGAAATACCTAAGGAGCCAGAATATAAATACTTTATGGGGTCTCAGATGACGAATAAAAAAGTTTCACACGGAATGACAAACTTAGTATACCCTCTTCACAACTAATTGTGGTGGAGGGTATAAAAAGGACAGCAAAACTGTTTAAGACATGACGCTAACAATTTAAATTAGTAATTTAATAAACCATTACCGAATTACTTGTAAACTAAACTAAATTTCAAAGGTGTTGAGTGCAACTCTTATGGAATACATAGGAATTAGGGAATGGTAAATCGATTTCGATTCCAATCGAAAATCGATTTTGTGGTAAAAAAAATCGATTTTTTGCAATCGAATTTACGTATGCGATTTTATACTGAAATCGATTTTTGTGCTTTTAAAATCGATTTTTTTATTTTTTATCAAAATTTGGGCATGCACAGTAAAACTTGAAATTTTTTCCCAGGTTTAAAGTAAAAAAAACCGTTGTAGTTTAACGTATTTACCTATTAGTACCCTTGGTTTACTTCCGACTTTAATTAATATAGGTCCTCTTGTTCTTCAGGAATTGAAATCATCAATGGACATTGAACAAAACAGTCCTAAGCTTATCGCATCAAACCAAACGCTGAAAGTGAGCTTTGTGAAAATCAATATATTATAGAAACACAACAGGTGAATTAAACCATGACATTCCTGTGGGAATTCGCTAATATTCAAACAGACCAGTGTGTAAGCGATATTAAAATCCAGTTATCAGCAGAGTGAAAAAAACAAAAAGTATGTAATTTATCCTAACAAATACAAAATTATAAGGAAATAAATCTTCATCTTTCCGACATGCAAACGTTTCTTTTCTAAAACTAACTTAATAGTAACTTAGCAAAGAAACAGTCGCCACCGAACAAGAACTATTGCCATCATCGTTTGAAATACTATCCATACACTCAGGCCTGAATTGATTTCTGTGACAGGCCTGACTCCCTACACAAGAACACAATTTTAATATGCGAAATATTGCACTTGTTCCTGTAAACGTCATCTAAAAATTAACACATTTTCACTTTTTGCAGGAAAGTTATAAACATTAGTAATATCTGTCCACTGTAAAAATCTTAGTTCAATTTCTTTAGTATTTTGCAAAAACAAAAAAAAAAAAATGCAGGTATCCCCCTTTGTTATATAAGGTTGCAAATTTATCTTAAACGATTTTGAAATCGATTTTAAAATCGATTTTGTGGCTCGATTAATCGATTTCAAAAACCGAAATAAAAAAAGTCGATCGAAAAATCGATTTTTGAATCCATTTACCATTCCCTAATAGGAATACTATGTGTAAAAAGTTTATGGCTAGTGCTGACTTAATATTACCTTTAAATAGAGCTTGCTAAAAACCGTAAAAATGTGAAACCGCGGTTTCGGTTTTAAAATGATAAAAACCGGCCGGTTTCGGTTCGGTTTTCGGATTTGAAAATATCAAAGTTAAACTTCATTCATAAACATATATATTTTTTTTGTATGTAATACAATTTTTTATTTGTTTCAATTCAGGAACTTTTATTAACCCTTAAGTGTATTCCTGGGCTTAGCCAGTCATTTTTTGACTTTTTACCAGTTTTTATTTATATAATTATTATGTATATTAGAACGAAACTTTATGTATTCCTCAATCAAAGTGTTTTTTATAAGAAAGTGAGAAAAAAGTGGTAATTTAAACATCGTGGGCGCCGCAATTGGCCAAATGAAAATTTTGTGCATATTGTATCCACCTGGGCCTGGCCTATTATATATGTATGTAATGTTTTTCGAAGAATTATTCTATTTCCCAATAAAATGTTCCTGCTATAGCCATAAAACTCCATACATATGTTTAAAAGTAGTCCCAGCCTTGCCCAGGAGTTCGTTAGTGTGAGTTTTTTCAATAGTCACAAAAACTCTATACAAAACACTAGTGGTTCAGCCAGGCCCAGGTGGTAGTTTGTGCCACCCAAATTAGGTATCTACTTAAGAGTAAAAAAGGTAACATTTGTTATTCTAAGTACTTATTTTGAATTTTAAGAATTTTGAAATAACTTGTCATTGTTGCAGGCTGATATGTATAAAGTTTTTGTATATGAAGCACGAGTTTTATGTATAATTTTAAATTTCTTTAAGCAGAAATATATTGTTAAAGTAAAAGCTAAAACCGAGGTTTTTTTGTCGGTTTTCGGTTTTTAGGCACTTAAAACCGCGGTTTCGATTTCGGTTAAAACCGAACAGCAATCCCTACCTTTAAATAACATTCTTCATATTAAAACGAAAAATTGAGAGACAAGTGACCACGGTCACCACGGGGTTTAATCTGTATTGCAAAGCGAAAGTCAATGCAATCGAAAATGTATAAATGCGAACAATTGCTATTTTGTGTTACGATGTTCACAAAGTACATTTTAATTCGCATTTAAAAAGTGGCAAGTCTCGGTATTCTGTAATAAGAAAACAAATGCCAAAATCGCAAAATTCTTTAGACGTCAGCAGTCGTCGATGGCTGCGAGTGTAAGACGGCAAATCCATCTGAGAAGATCGAGTGGTTGCGATCGAAACATGTCATGGTAACCTGCCGGCCGGGGTTCGAGCCCCAGCCACGTCAAGAATGAAAAATTATCAATAACAATTTTAACTAATTTTCGTGTTGTAAAATTCCTTTCTTCATAAAAATAATTTAATGAAAATTAAATTTAATGAACTTAAGCCTGATTATAAAAATACTTAAAATTTGGATTAAAAACCATAAATAGTTCAACAAAATAACCACAATACTGATTATTGAAAAATAATATTTTATTTATTTATTCAACTATTTTTTTTTAATTGCTCTATAAATTAGTCAATTATTTATTTAATCGGAGGGCATGTTTCCCGACGCAAAGTAAATGTTGTGTGTACGCATTTGTGCACATTGACTTTTCCTCCATTGTTTTAACCACATTTTCAGTTGAAATATATGATCCGGTAGGAAACGAGATGCTTCGTGACGGTATTCGTGTACGTTTGGGTGTAGTTTGAAATATATGATCCGGTAGGAAACGAGATGCTTCGTGACGGTATTCGTGTACGTTTGGGTGTAGTTGTTTGTTGGCATGTCCGAAGAATAAATAAGTAAGAGGACCCAGTGTTGCCGTGATTTAATAAAATTCGAATGCGAATACGAAAGTCTTATAAAATACCTACTTTCTTTCGCATTGCATTTCATTTGCGCCTCGCATTGACTTTCGCCACGCAATACATAATAAGCTCTCAGGACTGTTATAGCATGCTTTGGGATTGCCTTCCTGGAAATCTTTCCGAGCACTGTGGTGAGAAAAAAATTTCACAGATCAGCATACTATCAGGGGTGTTCTGGAAATCGAAAACGCAAAACGCAAGAATTTTAAACGTCGTTTTTTGAAAAGATTTCCGTGATAAGAGAATTTTATGAATTATATTATACAAATATTTCTCTATTAAACCGAATTTTATAAAAATAAATTATAAACATTAGATAAAGAGTGTATTAAAAACAACTTCCAAATTCTTGCTTTTTCGATTTCCAGAACACCCCTCTATAACAATTTTAGTTGTGTACGTAGCTCAGTAATCAAAAAGGCCCTGCCGCATTTTTATAACTCAGCTCAATATTAAATTTTTGCTAACTAATTTACAACTGACTTCTAAGCTAACTCATAAGTTATACAGATGTGAGTCAATTTCTTGAAAAGTATTGAACTAACTTTTAGCTAACTCAAAAGTTAAGCAGATATTAGTGAGTTGTTTTCGTACAACAAACTTCTTCTCGATAAGTGTTAAACTAGCGTCTGGCAAACTCAAAGCCTATGCAATGGACTTAAGTAAAAAACGATTTGATTGTTTTGTTTAGAAACAAAAACAACAACACTACAGAATAAAAACATTTTCATGTTTTAAAAGCAAAATAAAAAGCAAAACTTCCCATATTCTATTTGTTTAAATTATTTAGTTAAATACACCTCATTTGCAAAGTAAAATTATTATGAAAACAATATCGGACATGCTGCTGGTGTTTTAAAATTGAGAGTTCTTCTGCAAACAAAGGTGCAATTCAACAAAGTGAAACAAAACATATGTGTATTGGGCAATTTCTCTCTCTCTCTCTGGTTCTCTGGGGTAAGTGTTTAGGTTGTTATGATATGAATTCAGTCATTCATAAATCTGTTAGATGTTTAAGTACTATGTACTTAAACATACAACCCTTCTAAACAAATACTTATATTGTACAACTTTGTATCCTTTTTAGTACATTGATATACATACATTAAATATATTGTAACTTTTAGCTTTTAAGATCACTTAATAAACTCCATTTTAACACAAAACATAGGATAGAATCATTCTGTACTTGATTTAAAAAAGCAATATTTTATTTATTAACCAGAAACAAACTTAAAATGCGTTAACTTGTGATTAGTTAAAACTAGGGATGCCAATCCCGAGATTTTCGGGATTCAGAGAATCCCTGGATTTAAATTTTGTAATCCTGGGATTTTCGAAGTTTAGTTAATCCCGAAATTGTTAATAAAATGTTTTTTGTTTTACTTTTTTTAAAAAGAGAAATTCATCATGACCTTTTCTCTTGAGGGCATAGGCAACAAAATATTGATCTTTAATATTAACTTGATTAACTCTTATAATACTGTCATTGAAAACGAAACAAAAAAGTTAAACTTTGTTTGTTTTAATCGTGTCCAACAATTATAAAGAAATTTTAACGAGAAGTGCAGAAAATAATTAAAGAAGAAAATTAATAAAAGAAAAAAATGACGTTTGAAATGCACAAAACATTCCGATGGTGCACCAAATTCGACATTGAAACTTTACTCTTCACAGGGTTAGAATTATTAAAGTGTTTTACGAGACTAGGCATAGGAACTACGACAATTTATGGAGCGATTTTACGAAATTAAGAAGTGTAATTTATACACTGCATAATTCCTAACACTTTGTGGTGGGTATAAAAATGTTTGTACATTTTACCCATCTAGGGGCATCCTAGGCGCTGCAGCAGCCAAATTTAAGAATTTAAACCATTCATATGTGGCGGTTTAATAAATAAAATGTATGACCAACCCCACTTTATCAATCTTAATCTCAATCATTTATTTCTAACATAACTACGCGCCATCTCCATTCCTTAAGGGGGCTCCCATACAAAATGTTCAATGCAGACTAGAGATACATATATTGAAGAAAAGTCCCATAATTGCCCCTTATCTCCACTTCTTAGGGGGGCTCCCATACAAATATTGCGTTTTATGAAATTAGACTTTTGTAAATAATATCAAAAGTTGCTAACAGATTTTAATTATAAATGGCTTGTTTTGTTAATAGCTTCGTTTTTTCTATGTCTGCACAAAATTAGAAAATTAGCTGCATTTTTTATGAATTTTTAAAAAACAAAAATTTCGACATTTTGGTAAAAAAAATATTTTTTTTTCCAAAAAAAATTATATTTCTAAAACGACTGCTCATATTAAAAAAAGGTTTTTCTAAGTTTTAAAGGCAATTTTATTGCGGAATTTCAGTTTTTTTAACAAACTTACCCGTTTTTGAGTTACGCGAATATACATATCGAGCCCTAACCGCGAAAATAACGTAAGCGCCAAAAATCCAATTTTACAGGAGAGAGTTTCTTTATTTTATTTCATATAAGTTTTGTATAAAATTTGTCGCTTTCGATACAATTGTTCTTGCTATAAAATCGTAACGGTACTTTATGTTACCATGACATTTTAGGAGATGATGCAAGGGTTGCCAATAATGTAATTTATTAAAAAAAAACGAAAACTGAAAATTATGTCGCTTACGTTATTTTCGCGGTTAGGGCTCGATATGTTGTGCAACCTCCGCCATTTAAAAAAAAACGGTATATCTCGAAAACAAGAGCTAACCTAAAAAAACGGTGGGTACCATTGGGTTCAGCGTACCCAAATTATGGCAAAAAGTGTCCATTTCGAGCAGTGTTATTATTCAATTAAGAAAAAAAATCACAATTTTCAATATTTACAAATGTTAGTAATAAATATAACATTATATTTTACTTTAAAATAATAAATGATTTATAAAACTTTTGCTTGTAAACCTCTTTTAAAGACGTTCTTTTTTTAATAAATATCTATAAAAAGAATTTATCTTCTAATTTTCAAAACCCCGAATCCCGAATTTGATTTTTTGAAATCCCGAAATTGGTGAAAGCCAGTCCCGATTGGCATCCCTAGTTGAAGCCAATGCAAAGTGAGTGAGTGCTGACTCGTTCTGAGGGCACTCTGTAGAAAAATGAAATGAAACTTTTTACAGAAAACGTGTTAGATTTTGTTTGAGTTGGTTTTCAGTTTACTTTATTTCCGACAAGGGAAGAACAGGTTGTTGTCTGAAAATCCATTTGTGGGAAGTTAACAGTTTTGTGTTAAAAACGTATTTTAATTTTTTGCATAAAAGCATCCTGCAAAAAAAGTCTTTTCAATGAATAATGAGTTTTGTTTTCAGGTATTTGAAGCAAGGACTCTAAATAATAATTATGCTCATTTTTGGTACCAATAAATTTACCACTATTAAGAAATCTATCGATCTATCTCTTTCAATATATATGTATATATAAAACATAATTGGGCTATTCACAAGGTGTGCTATCAAGTCATATCGTCATAATGTCCTAAATAATATTTTACAATTGTTTAAAAAAAATATTGTTGTGTTTGAAACAAAATAAAAATTTTAATGCTGTGTTCATTATTTCATCGTAACTGTGCATAAGAAATCTTAATTATAACCGCTTGCCACAGCAGTCATATATACATATTTCTTGTAATTATTTTAAGACATATGACTTTACAACTTTATGACTACCTTGTGAATAGCCCAAATGTGTATATGTATGTATGTATGTAACGCATGGACTCCAAAACGGCTGGGCCGATCTTGATGAAATTTTCAGGCTGCGGGCGGAGGGGCGTGGCAAAATCAAATTTTTATATATATTATACCAATGACATATACATATATATTTTTTTTTTTTTTTTGCTTTTTTGTCATGTTGTCATGTTTTCCAAAACGAAATATCAAACTCTTAAATCGGTTATGTAGCTCCGAAGATATTAAAAAAAAAAAAATCTATGTTAATAATGATCCAAAATAAAAATTTTAAAACTTTCGAAATCCACGAATTCCGATGATTTCCAACGATTAACCATTGCAATTCAAGCGGCTCCAATTCCCTTTGCGTATTGCCTTTGCTATTACCATCAGCAAAGCACAAAGCCAATTATTGACTATTGCTGGCTTAAACGGCCAGTTGTATGTGGCTAGCTCCCGAGTTGGCACGCCTACAAATATATACGTTTTAACACCAAATAAAAAAACAAAAAAAATTGTCCATCGGCTGGCCTTAAGATGAAGTATACTTCATACATTATTATAATAAATAAAAAAATATAATTTCCAATTTGCCTTAAATATATGCATTTCTTTTTTTATTGAACCCATATCTACACCATATGATAGGTATTCCAGGGATTTTTATTTAAAGGCCGTAATTTCGTTAAAGGCTCAACTTAAATCGTGTGGTAATACAACACTAATGTTTGCTCAGGGCCAGCAACGCGGACCGGGTCAGGTAGTATTCTATTAAAATTGCTTTTAATTAGTATGTATAATGAAAACAAATATTTGTTAAACATAACTATTACATCTTATTCTCTTACAGATAACTTTTACTAAAGATTTTTATGGTTTTTATTTAGGATATTAATCATTTTGAATATTTTCTTGATATTAATTGTTTTATTTTTGCAGATTATGCATGTACATATCGAGCCCTAACCGCGAAAATAACGTAAGCGACATGATTTTTAATTTTCGTTTTTTTTTTTTTATTAAATGACTTTATTGGCAACACTTGCATCAACTCCTAAAATATCATGGTCACAAAAGGTACAGTTACGATTTTATAGCAAAAACAATTTTATTGTAAGCGACAAATTTCATACAAAATTTATAGAAATAAAATAAAAAGCTCTCTCCTGCAAAATTTGATTTTTGGCGCTTACGTTATTTTCGCGGTTAGGGCTCAATATATACATACATAAGTATATTCAAATGAGTTATAACGGTTATGTTATTTCTTATTCATAACTATTAAAAGTAATTAGTAATATATCTATCGAATAGTAATAGTTACGTTTGAGAAATATTTTTTATTTGGTGCCCATAATAGTAATCATCAATTTTAAAAAATAAAAATTGGAAATAATAATTATTCTTAATAAATAAAATATAAATTTATTCGTAATAATTATTCGCAATTTTTATCGAATAAAAGTTATAACTATTAAGTCTTTGATTTGAAGATACATACAAATGTGAAACAACTCAACTTTAAACATTTGTCAACGAATAAAAAAAATCCAAAAACACCAAAATGGTACCGTCGAGGTCGAAAAAGAAAATTTTCTTTTAAAGGTTGTCATTAAACAAAAAAAAAATAGTTTCCATCCCTGCCACATGCTTTTAGAATAAAGGCTCAGTTAGCCGGGAGTAACAGTAACCTTACCGTAAAAAAGTAAGACCAATCTATTTCTTACAGATTGAGACGTAACACCTTACTTCTAACTATAATCGTTCTAATTGCTTTACATACAACAAAATGAAGCAGCTGATTTGCAACGTTACTGTTACTCCCGGCTAACTGAGCCTTAAGTCGACAGCGCAAAAACAAATTTTTTTTTGTTTCAAATCATGCGTGTCGACTTGAGAATGTGCCCATGACTGGCTTTAATTTAATTTGATTATGCATAAGGTATGTTTTTTATTAACTTACTTTTTAGTTCTTTGTTTCTGAGGTTGTGTCGGGAAAATTTCTACCGAAGGCGCATCCGTCATCGCTGATACTATTGGAGTTGGTTGCGGAGAAGTATCTATAACAGAAGAAAAATATCAATTATCAATCAAAAAATACCTTATAGTTGTGATTAAATATTACAATACGTTTGAGTACGTAATTATTTCATTAAATAAATATGCCATACAAAAATATACAAAGTCCACAGAAAGGTCCACCGTGCTTTAAAACTTAAACGTCTTAAAAGTCTTACTTATTCCATAATACTATGTGAGATAAAAATCTTATGGATTTTGTTGCGACTGTCAAAAAAATAGAATTCAACATTACAGTTTGTATTCACACTATCACACATGAAATAATAATTTAAATTGTTTTTGTTAAAATGCAACCCTGATCAAAAAATCATCATTGTTTAGAAAACTCTTAAAAAACTATGAAGTCGCATTTTGAAAAGTAAAGGTCCAGAAACCGAACCTTTAGGTACACCACTGTGAACTAGAAGCAATCTAGAAACACGATTACCACTAACAACATATTGACTTTTAGCAAAAAGATATGAAGATTTTTACTTACATGAAGAACTGCAATTTTTTAATTAAAAGAGATTATCAACTCTATCAAAAGCCGCACAAAAGTCGAATGATAATAAAATGCAAACACCCTTGTCAGACAAATTATTAGTTTAATAGTTTTTAAATCATATTTATTTATTTAAAAAATTATTGAAATATAATAAAGTAAAATAAACATGCAAAAATTTTATTGTAATCCAATTTCCAATTCGAATGACATAAAGTCTAAATCTAAACTTAACATGTATGTATGTACATTAGGGGGACAATCAATTTTATGCAAACAAATTTTTGTTTGAATTTTTAGTTTTTCTGTGGAATATTGTGACACTAGGTCTAAAAGTTCTGTGCTTAAAATTTGAGCCAAACCAGACGTTTTCTGGACGCGCATCGAGATCAAAGTCCGAAATTTGGAAATTTTACAATTTATATGAAATAAACTTGGGAAAATCGTTAATTTTGGCAAGATTTGTGGATTTGTTTATTTTAATAAAGAAAGAAGGAAAGTAAAACCATTTTTTTTTTTTTTTGAAAGTATCTCCTTTGGGTCTAAGTGACCCACGAATTATTTTATCGCTTAATTTGTTAATATTTGTCATTATTAGCCGGAAATTACCGTTAATAAAGTTTTACAAATCAAATGCTTGATCAATGACACAAGTAAAAAAATATAGATGGGATTCTACCGGCCCGACTTAAGTCGCAATTTGACTCTTTTTAGCGGCCTGCGACTTTTTGTGATACTTTTTTTTAACACCGACTTTTGCAACTTTTTTAATTTTTACCACTTTTTTTTTAGTAAAGTTTCTCAAAAAAAATATTTAATTTGCACTAAATTATGAATTTTCTTATTATTTTTATCAAAAAACGTCTTCAAAATTTAAAAACAATTCAGCCATTTTGATTGGCACGATTGAAGCACAGCCGCGAATAACGTTGTAAAAGCCACTTTTTGCAAAAACTTTTTTTTTTTTGCAGATAACTCTCGTACACTGTTTAAACCTCAAATCACCCAAAATTATGCACCTTAAAAGCCTTTAAAAAGGACATGCAAAGAGTCAGCTGGTGGAATAACGTTGTAAGTTGCTTAAAAATGATGCAAAGTAAATGGTTTTAAACGTGGAATAACGTTTTAAAAGCCACCAGTAATGATGCTTTGGGTAGTGGAAGAACGTTTTAAATGACATCGTGATTGTGGATATGAAACGTTTTACCACTAAAAAAAAAAGTTATAAACTGTAAATTTGCATGTAATTAAAATTTTAAATTTGTTGATATTTTGCATAAAAATTTTTACTATCGTTATTTTTATAATCTAAAAATAAAAACTTAATAATCTTGCCTGTTAAAAACGTTTTTTACTCTCCTGAAAAAAAAAAAAATGATTTTGTAACTTAAAACGTTATTCGCGGCTGTGCTTTAATTTTATTACTTTTTTGCAACTTTGTCATGTATACAATGAATTTAAGAAATTTTTCTCAAAGTTTCAAAGAATAATAATTAGTATTGTGGTTATTTTGTTGAACTATTTATGGTTTTTAATCCAAATTTTTAATATTTTTTAATTAGGCTTAAGTTCATGAAATTTAATTTTTATTAAATTATTTTTGTGAAGAAAGGAATTTTACAACATGAAAATTAATTAAAATTGTTATTGATAATCTTTCATTCTTGACGTGGCTCGGGCTCGAACCCTGGCCGGCAGGTTACCATGACATGTTTCGATCGCAACCACTCGATCTCCTCAGATGGATTTGCCGTCTTACACTCGCAGCCATCGACGACTGCTGACGTCACTAGTCAAACATCAATCCTTAAACCAAATTGTATTTTAACATTTGGTAGATCGAAATTTGCTTTCCTGAATGATTATCCATTTTAATTGATTTTACATGTTTTTTCCTTTACTTCCATTTTTTCGTACTTTCGTCAAGAATTTTTCTTGAAGTCCAAGTACATTTTTTGTTTTTTCACTTTGTCTTTCTCTTTTCTGTTGACCTTTTTCAGCACAACTTGAAGGACAAATGTACACATAGAGCTCGTGCCTTAGCTTGAACAATAATTAGTATTGTGGTTATTTTGTTGAACTATTTATGGTTTTTAATCCAAATTTTTAATATTTTTTAATTAGGCTTAAGTTCATGAAATTTAATTTTTATTAAATTATTTTTGTGAAGAAAGGAATTTTACAACATGAAAATTAATTAAAATTGTTATTGATAATCTTTCATTCTTGACGTGGCTCGGGCTCGAACCCTGGCCGGCAGGTTACCATGACATGTTTCGATCGCAACCACTCGATCTCCTCAGATGGATTTGCCGTCTTACACTCGCAGCCATCGACGACTGCTGACGTCACTAGTCAAACATCAATCCTTAAAAACATGTAAAATCAATTAAAATGGATAATCATTCAGGAAAGCAAATTTCGATCTACCAAATGTTAAAATACAATTTGGTTTAAGGATTGATGTTTGACTAGTGACGTCAGCAGTCGTCGATGGCTGCGAGTGTAAGACGGCAAATCCATCTGAGGAGATCGAGTGGTTGCGATCGAAACATGTCATGGTAACCTGCCGGCCAGGGTTCGAGCCCGAGCCACGTCAAGAATGAAAGATTATCAATAACAATTTTAATTAATTTTCATGTTGTAAAATTCCTTTCTTCACAAAAATAATTTAATAAAAATTAAATTTCATGAACTTAAGCCTAATTAAAAAATATTAAAAATTTGGATTAAAAACCATAAATAGTTCAACAAAATAACCACAATACTAATTATTGTTCAAGCTAAGGCACGAGCTCTATGTGTACATTTGTCCTTCAAGTTGTGCTGAAAAAGGTCAACAGAAAAGAGAAAGACAAAGTGAAAAAACAAAAAATGTACTTGGACTTCAAGAAAAATTCTTGACGAAAGTACGAAAAAATGGAAGTAAAGGAAAAAACATGTAAAATCAATTAAAATGGATAATCATTCAGGAAAGCAAATTTCGATCTACCAAATGTTAAAATACAATTTGGTTTAAGGATTGATGTTTGACTAGTGACGTCAGCAGTCGTCGATGGCTGCGAGTGTAAGACGGCAAATCCATCTGAGGAGATCGAGTGGTTGCGATCGAAACATGTCATGGTAACCTGCCGGCCTGGGTTCGAGCCCGAGCCACGTCAAGAATGAAAGATTATCAATAACAATTTTAATTAATTTTCATGTTGTAAAATTCCTTTCTTCACAAAAATAATTTAATAAAAATTAAATTTCATGAACTTAAGCCTAATTAAAAAATATTAAAAATTTGGGTTTCAAAGAATAGTTTTAGCAAAAAAGCTTTTTATATTAAAATATAAAATTGTAGTGTTTGCCGAGTTAATGAAAGCAGATAACGCTAACATCGCTGCAGGTCCTTGCTAGAAACGTTATATTTGGTACCATTTGAATGTTTGGGAACTGAAGTATAAATGGCTAAACAAAGACATGGATTCAAAGCGGTCTTTTACAGCATTTGTAAGCAGCTTTTAGTGAACTAAGCAATCATCTTTAGCGACATGGAAAAACACATTGATAATATAATAAAAAGGCTTCCGGAAATTAAAAAATGCAGCTGACTGTTTTGTTTAAAAATTTTTTTATTTTGCAATGCTTATTTTTAGTAAAAAAAAACGTTAAAAAAGAGAGGTGCGACTTTTATTTTTTCAAACAACTTTATGTTTATAAAACGACCTTTTGTGCGACTTTTTAAAAATTCCTAACCGTAACCCTGCTACCGGGTATTTACCTGATGTCTGGTATATTCCTTTGTTGAATTATTTATAAAACACAAATGAATGTGGCAAACATTTACTGTCAATCAACTAATTTAGTTTATAATTTTTTTTAGATTTTTAAAAACGGATATTATTACAAGTAGAACTGTTGCTAAAAGTCTTATACGTTTAACAGTTTTATTAGGTTTAATATCTTTAGTTTTTCTAAAATCTTTATGGATGAAGTTTCCTGATGATCTGGCCTAAGCAACCAGTGAAATGCGCATAGGAATAGCTTATGCCATCAACAATAAATTGCAAGTGTTTTTATCAATAATAAAAACTGGGAATTAAGCACGAATAACAAAATCTTTTGAAATTAACGTCGTTAAAAATTAAAAATCTGATTAAATTGCTTTTTATAAAATTTCGTACAAAACGTTTATACCAACCCTTTGGCTAAATAACAGGGCCTTTAACAATTCTTACTCCATTTTCCCTATTTACCGGGTATTTACAATTCGATATTTACCCTTTTCCCATCTATAAACATACATAAACACATAATGTATGTGAACTTATGTTGACTTTAGAAAAATCGTCAGAATTCTTATTATCAGGCCTGTTCTGCAAATCATGTGATTTCAAATCACATGTGCCTACTAAAATTACACGTGTGATATTTTAGTGTCCCGTTTTTGTGTGTTTTGGTGTGATCTTCAATTGCCGAAAGCACATCGAGAAGCATAAAAACGGTATGACTTTCAGAAAAATTACTATTTTAAATGCGTATGTAGCCTTGGTCATCCATCTAGCGTAGTGTAATGCACTGAGTTTTCTATACTCAATTTCTAGAGGAGGATTGCAACTAAAGGTAGAAGTACATAGCACGCGTTAGTGCGCGCGCGCTCTGTAGACTTCTGTCAAAAAAAGTTAAACTAGTGTATTTTCATAGATCAAGCTAAATGCCAAATATTTTGACGCGTTTGCGCCAGAAAGTTGGTTAACTTTGAACTTTTTAACGCGTTGTGTATTTTTGACAAGTAATCAGCTGACAATAAAAATAATAATTCAACAAATTTCTGCATCATGAAAGAAAAACAGTTTGAAGAGCTTAAAAAACATACAATATTTATATAAAAAGAATAAATTCAATAAAATAACAAAATCTTGATATACTTTCGAACCCGTTTTCAATGCACAAATAAGAAAACAAATCAAAAACAGCTGACAGGAATGGCTTTTGTAACGCGTGTTGTGTAACTTGCAATTTTTGACGCGCTAAAATTTTGCTAAAAATGAACGATTTTCACAAATTTATTTCATAAAAATTGTAAAATTTGTAAATATCCGACCTTTGACCTCGATGCGCGTCCAGAAAACATTATCCGATTTTGCACAGAACTTTTAGACCAAGTGTCACAATATTACGCAGAAAAAACTTTAAAATTCAAGAAAAAAAATGTTGGCTGTCACCCTACTAATGAACATATCATCATTTATTCTGAAAACTTTTAAACGGAAACCTTTAAAAAAAAAATACTTACATACTTGTATACTAGAGGTATGCTTTGAATAACTCACTTGTTTACCTTTACTCAAATTGCAAAACATGAATTTAAATATGAAACACCCAAAGAGAAGAGTGAATGTTTACTGCAATTAATTTTAGATTCATTCATTAATAACAAAATATTGCTATGACCCGTTATAGAGATTAAGTTCACAGAAAACATTTTAATAATTTTTGAAATATTGAATGTGTAATAGGTGTGTAAAGACGCAACTATAATATGCATGGCCTTGCTTAACCTACTGTCAAAAATTAACAAAAAGTCTCTTAAAAAAACACAGAAAAAAAAACATTTGATTCCGAACGGAATGTGCGATCAGTTTCCCACTTTGTTTAAGCAAATGACAGTTTCAGTAAACTTAACAAATAGTTTCCTTAAGTTCAATTTGGTTTAACTCATATGATTAACATGTTTTCGTACATTTGCTTAAGCCAAGTTAAGCAAATTATGGTTGTGCCTTAATCTTGTATTTTCTTTTATCTTAAAGAGTTTAGCTTGCACATATGTACATATATAATATGGCTGAA
This sequence comes from Pollenia angustigena, assembly GCA_930367215.1. NCBI lineage: Eukaryota > Metazoa > Arthropoda > Insecta > Diptera > Polleniidae > Pollenia > Pollenia angustigena. The sequence goes on from OV884061.1 coordinate 16,105,913, forward strand.
TTTCAAAACGACATTTGTAATGCAACCGAACGAAGTCATGCATTGAATAACAGTTATCGATGCACAAAAACGGCTTTGTGGACATTTTTTTTACAAAGTATGCAAAACAGCACGTTACTTTGTATTGAAACCGTATCAAAACCGCATCACTGCAATGTGTTTTGATGTTTTGGAACTCACCCTATGCATGCAGAGAACAAATTCAAATGAGAAGTAAAAGTTCAAAGAATTTTACATTCAAAATAAATTTGAATATTCAACTCATTTTCCTTGAGTATACTGAATTGGATGTGTTTTAGTTTGTTTTGTCGTTGGTTATTCTCTCATTGGTTTTCTTATTATTGGGTAGTTAAAAAATAAATGAGTGTGTTGAAATTGCAGACCTCTAATTTATACCTTTAAATCTTAATAAACAAATAATATTAACATTCGTATTAATCACCCCTATTATGCAAGTCGTCGTCGACGGCGACAGCAAGTCGACGACTACATCACTTCGACGTAATTTGGTATTTTATAAGAATGTTGTGTCGACGTCGACTAGTTATCGAAAATTTGACAAAAAAAAAATCCCATCTCCAATTATTTTTTTATTATTTTTGTTCATCATTATATCTCACTCTCTAACGTTATTTATGCTACTTTTTGACATATTTTTAAATCGATTTAGCTTTTTCAAATAAAGTGTAGAGTTTGTTTCCAATTTTGAATTTGTTGTCGAATTTTTGCCATTTTTTCGATAGGAGATATTTTTAACGCTTTAACGTTTATTAATAAATATTAGACTTTGCTATCATGTCGCTGTTAGCAAATTTTTGCGAATTTCCGCTAATTTTGCAATTTATATCGAATTTTTGCCATTCCTTAAAGTTTAAGGGACTTTTAATCAATATTAGGCTTTTTTTATATACAAAAAATGTTCGCGAATTTTCGCTATTTTTGTAAACTCTTCCGAATTTTCGCCATTTTGGCTCTGAGGCGTTAAATTTACTAATAAAATGTGTGCCCATAACTTCTTTTAAATTTGCATATTTTTAACTTTCATTTGAGTCGTCGCGAAATTTCCTGTCGACTAAAACAGGGACAATTCAACTCGACGTTGGCTTAAAAGCGCCTTAGAAAATATCAGTTGACTGTCAATAGTAATCGATTATTGTCAATAACGACTCAGAAAATACAATTACTGTTCAGATACCGTCGACTTTCAGAATGGGGTTGAATATCTTTTTTAATTTAAAACAACAAAAATAATAAAATCTTCGTATTTCGAGTGTCAAAAGAAATTGTGCGTTATCTCTGTTTTAAAATAATTCTGTAAATTTAATAAAATTTAATATTCAGTTTGATTGCTATTTGATTTTTTTACAGCTTGCAGTCTTCTGAGCATCGATTCAACTAGCTTTGTAGTTACTTCCGGCGAATTTGTTTGCCATTCCTCCGTAATCGCCGATTTAAGAGAATTTTGGCTCGTAATTCCACTTTTTCTTATTTGCTACCACAAATCTTCTGTGGGGTTGAGATCGTTAACTGGGGGATGATCCAATTGCTTGGGAGCATGGTAAAGCCTTCATTTCTTCACTATTTTGACAGTGTGAATGAGATCGTTGTCTCGCTGAAAGGTCCAAGTTAAATACAAGCCCAATTCTTTGGCGCTCTGCGTCAAGTTAACTTTAAAAATTTGGGGGGCAGGTAATCTATTTTATTCATAGTGATTTCCATGAAAACCAAATTTCCTATACCTTTGGCGCCCATACATTCCCACACTATGATCGAACCACGACCATGCTTTACTGTGGACGTAGTATTTCACTGGTCAAATTCAGAATTTTTCCTTCTCCAACGCAGACGTCGAGAGTACTTTTTTAGGAGCACGTCTGGCATTTCTAGAACTATCTTCTTTGTCTTGGTATTAACTAAACAATGCCCGTCAAGGCTAATTCATAGAAGGTGGTCTTATAAATGGGAAAAAAGCGTAACAGCATATCAGTGCGACATATAGTAAATTTTTAGCTATTGCTTATGTAGCAAGCCAAGACCACATTGTCGAATTCACCTTGATGCCCGTCTTACGGTTTACAACTCTTTTCAGTTCAGTTGAAAGTTAAACAACTGCTGGCAATGAGTTATTTTTTAATTTTTTTGTTAACCTTGAACTAGAGTTGATTTGGAAACCATACAAAGGGTCAGTCATGGAATTTATGGCACATTTTTGGCACTATCGAATGTTGCTGGCCAACCCTACGCCACAGTATGTACAGAAAAAGTTTGAGTTATTAATGGGCAGTAACCATGGCCCCAAAAAGGAACAATCAGAATAAAATTATGTTATAAGATTAAGATTCATATTACAGTAGAATCCCGCAAGGGAACGGCCATTTCTTTCGAATTATAGGGGTTTTCGATTTAGCGGGGTTATGATTTACGGGGGTTTAAATAAAATTGATAAGAATTAACGGGGGTTTTCAATTTATTTACTAAAACAATAAAAAAAAACATAAAAGACAATTGTTAAAAATAAAATATATAAAAATTATTCATGTAACAAACTGATCTTAAGAAAATAATAAGCAAAAACCCACGCAAAAAAATAGCGGTAAACAAAAAATCATTCTTTCCATGTTTCTGTTGTTTTTATTACGAATTATAAGTGGTTTGTTAGCAAATAATTACGTTTTATAAGAGGTAAAGAAAATTTTATTTGAAAAAAAATTACGAATTAGCGAGGGGACCAAAATGTATGGAAATTTTTACGAATTAACGAGATTTTTTCAAGGGACCGACAATTTTAATGCCAAAGTTTATGTTTCTAGGTTTTACTTGTTTAAATGCTATTCTAGCATTTAACCCATTACTTTGTTAGCATCGCCCTTCTTTCATGGACATTTTTATATGACAATGTTTATGTTTCTAGGTTTTAACAAAAAAGTTCCAATATTTTTCATCTTAAAGCTTGCTATTTACTCAGGACCTTGCACCTATAATTTTGTGTTTCTAAAAGCAATATTATACAAAATTAAAAATTTACCACACGTAAAACACAAAAGTAAAAGAAAGAAAATTAATTTCCCGTATCTATCATTTTAAATACTTTTTTCTCCGCATTGAAATATCAAAACTAAAATATTGCAGTAGGAGCCCATAATTTAATACGTATGTATGTATATGGCAATGAATGCAGAAAAATGTTTTATATAAAAGGTACCAAAAATAGGTACGTTCCAATTTCGAACAAAATATGTAACGAATGTGATATACTTATAAATGGACAAAAATGTTTGGAAAAAGGAAACGAAAATAAGTGCGATTTTCCTCCCTTAAATGTTCGAATTAGGAAAAAGTTCCAAAATTTGTATTTCTTAAATAAGTTACGAATGCGATATAATCTTTCTATTGAGGTGTGTTGGTTTCAGAAATAGATGGGGTGACAAAAACGTTATAAAGTACAGGTTTTACCCGTTTACTCGCCAAAAGGGCCGAAATTCAAAGAAGTATACTGTTCGCTTATTTATCTAAAGAACAACAATAAGTATTACATATCTTTTGTATCTCTTTTAGTTTTGCAGATATGCATAAGGTTACCGAATTTACCCGTTTTTTTACCTTTTTACCTCCTAACCATTCGATTTTTCAAAAATCTCGTCTTAGTGGATCAATTTGGGGAGAGACCAAGCTCCGTGCCTGAAGCTTTTAGCTTTAGGCGTTTAGGCTAAGCGATTTTGAATCACGTTACAATTTTATATACATACAACTCGCTGTATGCAAATTTGTATTTGATTCAATAACATTTTAATACTTTCTTTAAAATTAAAATAAATTTAAAAATAAATGCACAATCCGAACTTGATCTGGGGCCTAATTCTGGCAGTAGTGATCGAGTAATTTCTCGATTCGAAAGCAATTTTTTTTCAGTCGATACTGAACGAAAAGAAATCATTTTTTCAGTATTGAGAAACACAAACTAATGCTTTATAACACTGAAAAAATAATTCCGATTCGTTCAGTATTGACTGAAATAATTAGATATTAAATTGCTTTCGAATCGAGAAATTACTCCATCACGACTGCCAGAATCAGGCCCATGGATTTTTGTCTGGTTTTTAACGTTAAAACCATTTTTAGCTTAAAAGCATCTTTTAATTATATTATGTATGTATGTATATAATCCATTAAAAATGCAAAATTTAAACTTGATTTTCAAACTTTAATTTAATATATATAATTAAGGGATTTAGTTCCGAAAATTTTCAAAACCCATCACTGAAGTATGAAGCGATAACTGGCATCAAATTCTATTAAATTTAAATCTAAAACCATCAAATTCAACAGTATTTGATTTAGTAATATAAGAAGCCGAAAGCATTTCGGAAAATTTAACTGGATTAAAAGAAAACCCTTCCTGATAATAAGCTGATCTATCGTGACGAAAAATATACTTGAGTTTTATTTTTTTAAAAAATTATTATGCAACCTCTTTTTAATTTTCCTGATAACAGATTACACGCGATTATAACGGTGAAAAAAGCTTTCCAACAAACATCGGTCCTCAGACAAATGCTCCTGTTTTTATATTTCTTTATTTCCCAAATTTGGATTTTTTTTTTGTAATTGGGGATACAAATTTCGTGAAAATCCCTAAGGGATTTATGGGAAAAAGCACTTTTCGCTGGGGATTTTTGGGGAATCACCCGTTTTTACGGACAGGTTACCCTTACATGTTTCGATTGCAACCACACAATCTCTTCAGAGGGCTTGCCGTTTAACACTCGCAGCCATCGACGGCTGCTGACGTCAATAGTCAAACATCAATCCTTAAACCAAATTGTATTTAACCTTTGGTGGATCGAAAGAAAAAGAAGGACAAAAAAAAAATGAAAAACAAAAAAACAAAAAATGTACTTTAAACTTCAAGAAGAATTCTTGACAAAAGTACGAAAAACCAGAAGTAAGGAAAAACATGTAAAATAAATTAAAAAAGATAATCATTCAAAGCAAATTTCGATCTACCAAAGGTTAAATACAATTTGGTACAAAGTGGCTCCGCTACAATTGCAACTGCCATTGATGTAATTTGTTGAACAATGATATACTACTGTCAAAACAGAATTATGTTGAAAAGCGTACTTACTCCAACTCATTATTTAGCGAATATGAGCATCCCAAATATATATGTATGTCCGAGTTTAGACGAGCAAACATTTGGAAGGAAAACATCAGGAATTCTCTTTTGTTTTTTCATTCGCGGTCACATAGACGAACATGTTGCCGGAAACATTATGTTACTATTGTTGTTTTTTTTTTTCCTCAAAAACTCAAAGTAAATGTCAACAAAGAAAATGAGAACAAAGAGTGTCGCCGATTACCGAACACAAACACCATTTTATTTGATTGAAAGAATGGAAAAATACATTTTTTATTACACCAATCACAAGGAAAAGTATTTACACTTAAAGCTGCAATTTAGACAACCTTAAACCAAGTGTAAACCATCAGTTTTAAATCTTGAAACATTGCAGTTTTAAAAGCTTTTTCCCATTTACCATTATTTTCATATATATCATCTATATCCATTAACGACGTAATAATAAGATGACAGCTGTTTTTTTTTTTTTTTTTTTTTTTTTGACACGACAAATATGTACAAAATTACACTTTTACTTCAAAATGAGTGCAATTTCCCATTTTACTTTTTTGCAACCAAATAAATCTGAACTGAACAACAATGGTGTAAAATATTAAATGTCAAAAATTTCAAATTTTTACCAGCAAACTTTTACGATTTTTTCTCTTCAGTAATATATTGCCCCGCTAGTTCAGTACCAATAGAAAAGTTTTTCCCCTTATTGTTTAATATGGAATTAGCTCTTGTTAAAATGTATGGTCATTTAAAATCTGAGCCACTTTTTTTGTATGTATACGATGATTTTAACTTCAATTTCGACCTTTTCAAAATTAAATTCATGTTTTTAAAAAACAAATTCTGAATTTTCGTAATCAAATTGAGTTTTTAAAGAAATCATATTCAGCATTTTTCAAATCAAATTCATTTTAAAAAGCCTGATTTTGATTTTTAAATGAATAAGATTTAGAAAAGGCCGAATTTGAAGTTAAATACCTTTGAGTGGTATACTATCTCTGATTCAATTAATAAAGAGAGAAAAGCCCACTAAATTTAAATCAACATACGGACAAATGGGCATGTAAACACACTGTATGCATTTAATAATAATTTTTCTGTAAATAAAATGTACAAATTATACAATCTCTGTTTAAATAAATATACAGAAAAAACCCACTGGGGTTTTTTTAAAACAAAATACCCAATAAAACCCGGGTGGGTTTTCTGGGTTACCCAGTGGGCAGCCAACCCTGCTATATGCACTAAAGAGTTTTCTGAGAATGGGCTTTATATCGTCGGTCTCATGTAGAAAGGCCCTAACTCGATTTTTTTCGAAATTGAGTTTTTTAATGATTCCAATACATTTCCAACAAAAAAATTTAATACAATAGCATCAAAAATATCAGTTTAACAAGCAATTGAAGAAGCCATTTTACATTATGATACATACAGTTTCTATTTTGTTTTTGCCTTCTCCTGTAAAGTTGCATTTATGTGAGTTAGGGCCTTTCTTCATGAGACCAACGATATGTGGCGTATAGTAAATTAAGGACCGATCTTTCAGAAATTTCATAGTATGATTTCTATTCGTATAAAACTGCGACAGACGAAATTTCATTACAACAGCATTATTTGTTACGGTTTTAGGCGTTCTAAACTTTTTTCCGAGGGTATGCTTTATATTGGGCATACGGAGAAATATGGACCAAGCCTTAGAAAACTGTGACTGACCAAATTTTATTACAATAACATTATTCGTTACGGGCTCAGGCGTATTAAACTGTATTCCGAGTACGCTTTATGTGGTGCATATTGTAAATAATGGACCGACCATCACATTTGGTATTTAGTTATACAAAACGATTTTTTGCCAAATTTAATATCAATTCGTGTCTTTCACCACCATTTATGTTAGTTTTTGTAACTGTTTAGAAAAACTAGCAAGAATTTGACACCATTATTGTTCTTGTTGTTCGAAAGTTAGCGTGTTTTCAACAGACGGCCGGACAGACGGGAATTTCTACATCATCTTAGAAAAACTCAAAGACTTAGACTATTTATATACATATATACTTTATGGGGCCTTAGCGGATAAATGAAAAAGTTTCACACGGAATGACAAACTACGTATACGATCATTCACCACTAGTGGTGGAGGGTATAAAAACTACAAGAAAACTTTTAAGCAGCAATCGGAATAAAAAACTGATTCGTAAAAGTTTAATCTGAACTGAAATGATTTTTAGGAGGGCAATTTATATTGAAGCTATGAACCAATCATCCCAAATTCTGCAGAGTGAATTCTGATATTAAAAAATATAAATTTCAATACAGCGGTGCAATTAGTTTAAGCGTTTGCAGTGAATTTCAGAAGGCTGCTAAAATGGGATCTAAGGTAAATTATGGACCGTATATCACAAAATTGCATAACATTTTTCCTGCGTACTAAACTGTTTTACGGAAGTAGAGTTTATAAGGGACCTAGGGTAAATTATGGACCAATCTTCACGAAATTTCACAGTCTTATTTCTAGTCCTGTAAGACTTTTATGTACCAAATTTTGTTATGATAGCATTATTTTTTACGGTTTTAGGGTAAACTGTTTTCCGGAAGCAGGGTTTATATAGGGCCTAGGTTAAGTTATGGACCGATCTTCACAAAATTTTGCAGCGTGATTTCCAGTCAAATAAAACGAATTTTTGCAAAATCTTATATCATTCTGTGCAATGTTCCACCATTTATGTTAGCAAATTATCAATTTTTTCAGGTGATGGGTCCACATTTTGATTCATAGCTCTGATCCTACTGAACCGATTTTGCTGGATTTCAATCCCAAACTGCTTAGGATAACCACAAGCAATTTGACACCAAGTTTGATTATTTCTTTTGAGTTTTTCGTGAGCGTGTTTTCAACAGACGGACATGGCTAAATCGACTTAGAATTACTCAAGGACCGAGAATATATATACTTTATGGGGTCTGATATGAATAACAAAAAAGTTTCATACGGAATGACAAACTTAGTATACCCTCTTCACAACTAATTGTGGTGGAGGGTATAAAAACCGAAAATTTTTTTAAAAATATTTAATTTAGAAACTTTCGGGAGATGTTTTTGTAGCTTCTTAACAAAACATTCAAAAATAATTTACCTTTAAAAGTTCTGTCAACCGAATGAACTGTTGTACCACCACCGCCCGGGGTTTGGTGTAATGACGTTTCTATTGGTTGAACTATATCTGTATGTGTTTTTGAAGTTTCAGGTAACTTTACGACCTTTTTAAAAGACGATGATTTAGACGAGGAACCAATTTCTATATCTAACGACGAATCTGCTGCATTTGCTACAGAAGTAGATGATGCCGACGATGTAGATGGACCTGCTGGTGCTGCTATGTTAGTCGACTCATTCTGAAATTGTAGTTATTTATTAAACTGACATTGAAGCACAAAATTAAATTCAATGTGTGTACCTTATCAATATCTAAATCTTCTAAAATGTTTCTATTTGTAATAGGATGTATGATTTGCAGCGCATGTGAGCGAAGTTTACTCTTTTGTGGAGGATTTTGTGGCTGCTGTTGAGGTGGAGGTGGCTGGTGAGGCATGCCTACTAATGGAGCGACACCAACTGGTTGAGCTGCCGTTGAATTGGCAACATTTAATACCGTATTGGCTGCAACTGGAGCAACACCTAAAGGTATTTGACCCTGGTTACCAGTTGCTGTGGGGCCACTTACAGTACCTCCTGGTTGGACGGTCATACCACTGCTTAAACCAACTCCTACACCGGGGTTCACTGTAGCACGATGCTGCTGTGGTGGCTGTTGTACATAACACGGATAATACATATGCTGATAGTATTGAGGTGAATATTGACACTGTTGTAATTGCGGTGTGCGCGTTGCATATGGTGCAGTAAACTGTCCTAATACAACGCTTTGATGGACTGCAGGAAACATTGCGGCAGAATGGACATATCGGTTTCTTGGTGCTGGACTTGAGGGATTTTGCCTATAAATATTTCCAGCTGCAGGTTGATTCGTTCTTACTGTAGAATTGTTAGCCGCATTTTGCGGAACATACTAAAATGAAACAAGAAAAATAAATGGCTTTTAATAAAAACAAATATTGTAAATTTTTTTTTTTTTTTAAACATTTTAAAACGAACCCAAGAGCTTAAAGAATTTTAATAATTTACAATAATTTCAAATATTGTACAAATTTTTGTTTTCCCATATTGAATTTATGATTTTTTTTTGCACAAAATTAAATTAAATTAATATCTTAAGGGTTCAAATTGAAATAGAACGTGTTTAAACAATTCATAAAAATGACGTATTATGAAAGGGTTTCCAAATTAACACAATTCTAGTAAAAAGTATGTTGTGATCTTGATTAACATGAGCACCTGCACTATGGTCTAATTTCATGGTGGATCTCAACTACATGGTGTGTTAATATTAAGCACCTACTAAATGGCCCTGTGTGTGTTTAGGTTTATTTGCAGACACAGGTTGCAAATTCAAGTGTAAAATCCACCAAAAATTATACACTAGAGAGATCAAACGGTTATTATTTATTTATTTATTTTCATTACCTATAACCTAGCCTTTAAAGCCATACTCGGTTACAAATTTCTTCTAACAATTGTAAATAAATTAATATATGAATGTATGTATGTGTATGTAGTTATTTTTTAGTTTTCCTCAAGACGGTGATTTTTAAATGCTCATTTTTCGAATATCTAATAAACCGTATAATAGGCCGGTTATTTTAATAAGTGTATTTAATATAAGTTATACTTTCTTTTGTTTTTATTGCACACGTAATTCAAATATGCTTCTAATTGTAATATTGAGCAATCTTTAACTTTTTTTAAAGAATGTCAAAACAAAATGTGACAAAAGTCAAAAAACATAATGCATGATGTTAACTTAAAACAATTTAAAATAACTTCTACAAAAAGAAATGTTCAGTTAAAAAGGTAAATAGTCATTTGTGTGAGAGTTTTCTAAATATTAAGGCCCTGAATTTGTAAAACGCAACGCAATCCCAAAAATAACATTGAAAGCAAAAACAATGTCAAAAATTTTTCAAAATTTTGTTGTTGCTTTCTACAGAAATACATATTGCGTTTAAAAATTATCAACGCCACAAGATATGCAGCGTTTAAAATTTAAAAATTCAATATTCATTTCTATAGAAAACAACAACAAAATTATGAAATATTTTCGATTTTGTTTTTGCTTTCAATATAATTTTTGGCGTTGCTTTTGCGTTTTACAAATTTAGGGCCTAAATATATTTTTATACAGATGTCATTTGTGGAGTTATTTGCAAACTAACAACAAAGTAAGCTGCTCGAAGTGCCCTAAAATCACAAGTTGCAAAAGTTGCTTGATGTCACGACTAATTAATAACCTTTAATTAGTGCACAAGCTTGACAAAGTATATGTCATAGTAATGGCCGTCACGAAATAGTTTATCAATACTAACATTTAAACATGTTTTCCAGACTGACATTTGTAAAAGAGCATCAACAAAATTACAAAATATTTATGACTTTGTTTTTGCTTTCATTGCAATTCTTTGGCGTTGCGTTGCGTTTTGCTTTAAAATTCTTGCGTTTTCGATTTCCGAACACCCCTGATTAACTCCTTTTTAAGTAATATACAAAAATTAATATTAAAAAAATTTTATTTAACAAAATTCAATGTTTCTGATATTAACAACGTTCGTTTTTCAAATAATGCGTATTTACTTCCTTTGGCTTTTTGATTTGAAAATTTTGAAAAGTTAATTTTTTGTAAAAAGTACAAACCGTCAAAAAAAATCTGTCAAATAATTCGTGGAAGTAATTGATATTTTTCAAGATGCCGAATAAAAGTGTTAAAAGTGAGTTAATTGATTATTTAATTTAAAACGAAGTGAATGGTGTCATTTTCATCATAATCACTCCTATCGTGAAAAACTTTTCCATCGTAGTTTTTCCCCTTTTCACATATTTGCGATCATGAACAACTCCCATGAAAAAATGTAATTCAAAGGAGAATAATAATTTGAATAATTTGTTCACATTTCCCTTAGATTTTCTCATTTTATTTTTGCTAGGGAACAGAACATGTATGTAAGAAGCTCTTCCTATATACCGAATATTAAGGGTTAATAAAGTTAAAAAGGCACAAACCGATGTATAGCTCATTAAAATGCAAAGCAACAGGTAGATTACCTGCGGATTTGTGAAACTTTCGATTGACTTGGTGGCAGAATTTTGGAAAATATTTTACTACATTAAATTTAAAAAGTGCAAAAAACTAACTATCCCTCCAATACTAAATATTTGTATTATTTTAACTTTTCTTTAAAATATATACTTGTATATTTTTTAACAAAAATTTCATTGATTTTTAATTTTCTTAATCTTTCTTCTTTTTTACATTCACTGGAACTGATAGCGTGAAAAATTGTTCACATGAGACTCAAGATTGCTTTTTCCCCTTCGAGGGGAATGAAAATTTCATGGGAACAAAAATTCCACTTGTTATTCACGATAGGGGTGAATATTCGACTACAAAAATTTACCTCAAAATGGCGATTGTCTGCCAAAAAGTCGAGTCTTTTATTAACTTCAGCTTCTGTCCATTTTTTTTGACCCCATTTCTTTTGTTTAATTCTTTTTTAATAACTTTTTTCATTGCACACATTCTTAATATGAATTTTTCTTTTTGAAAGATTAAATGAGAAAGAAGTTATTTTTGAAATGTTGTAAATATAAAAAAAAAAATTTAAAATCAGAGTTGTACAATTCAAGAGTTTATAAAAAGAGATGCAATTTTTCGTACTTTGTATTAAAAATTAACAACTTAGTATGAAAGCCAACATCATTTCGTTTGACGTTTAAAGCGGAAAATTACATCTTTTTATCCTGATTTTTTTACACTTGGTTATAGTTTGATAAAAATTTAACTTTTGGTGGAATTTTTTTTCTTGTGGTTGTTGTAACAAAAATTACATTTTTCCACTTTTCCATTTTTCCAACAAATAAAAATACCCTTAATGAATACCCTTACACTTTTTGCCAAAAAGATACATTTTGAAAAAAAATTTTAAAATCAACTTTTAACGTTTAACATTTATTAACATAACATTTTTTTATTTCATATTTAATGAGTATTGTAAAGAAAATGATATCATATAAATTCATATTTATTTAAGTCATAACTATCAGGTATGTAATTTTTAAAATACAGTAAGAGAACTTTAGAATTAATGATATGTAACTATCTTTGGATAGTATCTAAACAAATTCATTTTATAATTTCCTGAAACTAAAAAAAGTGTTCCTCAGAACCACTTCGCACTACTTGATCCTTAATGTTTTCTTTCATCATAAATTAAGCTGCTATTGAGTCGGTTAGTCTTAATAAGTTTTTGTTAACTATAAATTCTTGAATATTTTATTTCTGTACATTTTGCGTACAGATTCAAAAGATACGAAAAATGTCAGGATTATACTTGATACCTGAAGTCATCAAAAGATACGAAAATTGTATCTTTCGTATCCTAATGGCAACACTGATTCTGACTTAATATTCGGATTAACATAAACATAAGGTGTCAGATACATTTGGTTTTTTAAGTTATTGCAAATCAAAAAAAATATTTTCCAAAATATTTGGTTCCCTAACCTGAAACTATTAACTGTCAAATTGTTTTCTTTTGGGGTTGCCGACACTTCACTGTACAAATGACGGTATGTTGAAATCGTGCATTATTTTTTTACTTAAGCTCTTTAGACTCCTAGTTATACCCTCCACAACTAGTGGTGAATAAGGGTATACTTAGTTTGACAGAATTTTTGAATATTTACCTTAACCCTGTAAAGTATATGAGTATATACTGGATCCTAAAGTAATTCTAAGACAACTAAGGCTGGGTTTTTGAGATCTCAGTTAAACTAGGTTTAGATAATCTAAAAATTGATTTGTGCCGCCAATACCAAGTTTTAAAACAAAATGTTGCCGGAACAGCGCAGTCTTGCTTAAAATGTTGGTCTTTAATGAAATAATAGAACAAAAAATCAAATTTCACCGGAAAATCCGAGTTGCAGAGAACGTTAAACTAAGTTTAAACTTAATCCCCATCTCAAAAACCCGTCCTAAGCCATGTCCGCCTGTTAAAAACACGCTCACTTTCGAAAGATTCAACAGAAAAGAACAGAAGTGTCAAATTTTTTTAGTTTTCCTAAGCAGTTAAATGGTTCTATAGAAAAGATAATAAATCTAAATGTGCGACAAACTCCCTAAAAAATTTCATTTTCTTGTGACAAAAAATAACATTAATTGATAAGGGGATGCACTGATTATCAATAAATTTTGCACAATTTTGTTTTATATGACTAGATATCATACTACTAAGTTTTGTGAAAATCGGTCCATAATTTACCATAGGCTGCATATAAAGCCCATTCTCGGAAAACACTTAGGTACGATTAAGACCGTAACAAATAATGATATTTTATTCGACTAGAAATCACACTGCCAAATTTCGTGAAGATCATTCCATAATTTACCATAGGCCCTGCTCTCGGAATATTACGCCTATAGCCATAACAACCCAGTAAAAAATGTGCTCCAAAAGCAGGTTTTATGTATGAATTAATACCTCAAATCGCTTCAAACCTGCTGATGGGATGCCTGATTTTTGTATGGGGTGTTCCCGGTTTGGAGGACTATTTTCTGCTGACAATAAGCGCTTCTTTTAACGTGCAAACAAAGCACTCCTGAAGTGCTTTTTAAGGGCTGACTTAATTAACATATTCATAAGTGTTTTGCTTTTACTTGTTTAAATGCCTTTTTCAATAATTTTCGTAAACAATAATATATTTTTATTTTTTTCGCTTTAAAACCTTCTTCGTTGTCAGCACTAAAATAGCAGCTTTTTTGTATACATATTTCATTCTTTATCATTTACTGCTGTATAAGAGCTCTCTTTTTGAAGCGCTCGATTATGCGCTTTTTCTCTTAAGTGCTTCAAAAAACACAAATTATTTTACTGGGAAATAAGGCTATTTTAATTGAAATGTATCTCCCATAGTTTTGTATGACTAGAAATCAAGCTGCCATAGTTTACCATAGGCCCCATGTAAAGCCTATTTTTGAAATTGACTTTTTTACGCCTAAAACTGTTATGAATTATAATACTTTGAGGTCAGGTTTTATTAATATTGGTTTATAATGTTTAGATATAAAGCACAATGATGAAGTATTCTTAGTCTGGGTTAAGGGTATCAAAGATTCGGCACAGTCGAATATAGATAGCACTTTTACTTGTTTTCTTTAAAACTATTTTAAGAAAATAAAAAAAAAATGATTAAAATTAATATTTTTAGATTAATAACAAAATTTCACAACCGCTCTCGTAAATCCGCAATTCCCATTTAAAACTAGCAGATACCCGGCGTGTGCTACTACGTTTCACCCTTCTCGTAGTCCCATTTTTGAAAAAATTAATAGCTTATGTGGGTATCTAAATAGGGAAATATCTATGTTTAAAATTTCATTCAAATCGGTTAGATTATTTTGGAGGGGTAATATTTCTTAAAAATTACATAGCTAATATGTCCATATAAATATCTATGTTTTAAATGTTATAAGAATATGTTAGATAGTTTCAGAGAGGCAGAAATTTCCCCCCACCTCCCCCCGTGGATTGTATTTTTTAAAAATTGTATAGCTAATTAGTCGATATAAAAAAATGATCATCTATTTACGTTTTAAATTTCATTCGAATATGCTAGTTTCGGAGAAGCAGAAACTACTCCTACCTCCGCTCGTGGTCCTATTTTTTAAAAAAAAACTCAAAGCCTAAAACCATCTTCACAAAATTGCCTTGGGGCACATCCATTGGATGGTTTCAAAGTCTAGAACGGTCAAGGTTTGTGTTTTATAAACATATGTAAAAGGTGTTCCAACCAAAACGCACGATGTTTATTGTAAAAAAAACAAACAGTTTGAAGAGAATTATCTTAATATTTTTTATTATGATAGAAGGATCTATGACAATTATGTGTAAAACAAAATATCGGTCAAATGCTTGCCACGGTTTCGGTGACATACCTCTATCCGGTGGTCCATATTTTTATTGAGGTTTAATGTCATTATTATGCCGAATTATCTCATCCTTTCGCGGCTTATTGACGTACACTTTTTCTTTTAAATATCCCCAAAGAAAGAAGTCCAACGGAGTCAAATCCCATGCTCGTGGCGGCCAATTAACATCGCCACGGGTTGAGATAACACAGCAATTGATTTTCTCGCGCAAAACAGCCAGTGTTTTGTAGGCTGTGTGGCAAGCAACACCATCCTGTTGGAACCACATATCGTCCAGGTCCATATCCTCATTTTCTGGCTACAAGAAGTCAGTTCTCATGTTCAATTGTTGGGCACGAACAAAAATTAATAGGTTCCGTTAATGCGAATACTTTACGATAGCCTTCAGCTCATAATACAGTCTGTAATTTTAGTCTGCCAAATTAGACTGAGTTTTTGACTGAGAGATTAAACTAGAATAACTATTAAATTTTATAATAAAATTAATCAACCTTAAATCCTCTTTCGCGTTTTTGAGTAAAAGATTTTAGCTTTAAGCATTGCCATATGAATTCACAATTTTTTTAATGTATAAGTATGAGTTTAAAACAAATTTAAAAAATTTTTATCAAATTATTGTTCGTAATGTGAAAAAGAAGTAAAAGTGAAAATTTTGTATTATGTTAAAAATAAAGGGTGATTTTTTAGCTATTATCTTTTTGGCAACACTGGTTTAAACAGCGGACGCACGTTTCGTGTTTTGTTTCACTGTCAAACATCTTCAGTTTGGTCTATAATTTAACCATGAATCGTCTTACAAACGAACAACGCTTGCAAATGCATGACATGTGGTTTCAACAAGACGGCGCCACATGCCACACAGCAAGCTTAACAATGGATTTATTGAGAGGCGAGTTCGGTGAACATTTTATTTCACGTTCGGGACCGGTCAATTAGCCGCCTAGATCGTGCGATTTAACGCCTTTAGACTATTTTTTGTGGGGCTATGTTAAAGCTCATGTCTATACACACATGCCCGCTTCAATTGACGCATTGGAAGACAGGGCTGTCAGACTTGGGGATTTATCCCCAAAGTTGGGGATTTTATGCGAGCAAAAAGGACAAAGAAAGTCATTTGGGGATTCGGGATTTTTTTGGGGATTTAAAAAAAAAATTCGGGGATTTTTTGGGGATTTTACACTCTTTTAATATATTTTCCCTTTTATTATTTATGCTTATTTTTCTTTGTCTCGTATTAAAAATATGAAAAAAAGTAACAAAACTTTTATCTTACTCTTATCAACAACTTATACGGTGTAAAAGGTCCTTATTAAGATTATCATTTTAGTTAAAAGGTAGGGTTAAAGGTACTTTATAAATTTATGTTATTTTTCCTTTAGGATACAAACAAAATAAAATAACTATTTTTACAAATATTTTTATTTGGGGATTTATAATTAAAATTTTTCTTACTATTTTTACTTTAAAAAAAAAAAAAAAATTCAAATTTGGTCAGAAAAAAAACAAACAGAAAAATATTTACTTATTAAGGTTTTTTTTCTTAATTTGGGGATTTTGGGGATATTTTTTTAATTTTTTGGGGACAAGGAAAAAAAGTACCTGGCAGCCCTGTTGGAAGACAACATTGAAGCATTGGAAATGTTGGAAAGAGTATGCCAAAATTGGACTAAGCGGATGGTCCATTTGAGGCGCAGTCACGGTCAACATTTGCATGAAATAATCTTCAAACATTAAATTATATGGACCGTACTATCGATTCAAATACAGATTTCATGCATTTTCTGAATTTTATGTGTTTTTTTTTTAACTTTCCTATAGCTCTTAAAAAGTCACCCGATATTATATCTTAATAAATAAAAAAGATCGAAAAGAAACAAAACGATCAAGCAATATCTTGTCTAACTAAATGGAATATTTGATGAAACTTGTTAAGGAAAACATGAACATTGAATGTTTGTTCAATCGGAATTTTTCAACAAATTCTCTGTCATTAAATAAATAAAAAAGCTTTGGCTCTATTCTTATTGCCCTTGGTTAACTTATAATTCTCGTATTAAATGTTCAAATATTTTAGTTTTCCTTATTATTTAAAAATTCAATTTTATTAATTTTCTGCAATAGTTTTTAATTATGTACTTTCATAAGTAATATTTCCTTGTATTAGCTGTTCGTACTTTTGAAAGTTCTGTCGCAAATCAACTACCTAAAAACGAATTTCAAGGATTTATCGCTGATCCTTAAGTCAAAAACTGACTCTTAAGAGTTTTATTTGTTTAGTTTATTTTAATTTTGTTTTTGATTACCCACATTGCTTCTGTCTTTTTAATGAATTACTTAAAATTGTATATCTTGAAGTGGCGGTCTTCATTTTTTTCATTATACACACATATGTATGTTATTTTATTACAATTTCTATAACATATTAACAAAGTCTACAACAGACTACAAAAATTTAAAGATGCGAAACTAAACAAGAAAAAAGAAGTTTTATTGCTGTTTGCTAAATATCTACCATAACGAAACCCATTTCTCGCATTTGGTTATTATTGGATTTGATACATATGTAGATAGCATGACCTATAAATTTGTGCACATATTTTATGTACTTTCTTTCAAAATTATTAAGAAATTTAAAAATTGTTCGTTGAAAACGGAAAATGAGTTTTCAATTAAGGCCCTAATTGTGTAAAACGCAAACGCAACGCCAAAAATTACATTGCAAGCAAAAACCAAATTAAAACTATTTCATAATGTTGTTGATCTTTTCTACATAAATTCATATTGAATTTTTAAATTTCAAACGCTGCATATCTTGAGGCGTTGAAAATTTTAAAACCCAATATGAATTACTGAAGAAAAAAACAAAAAAAATTTTAAATTTTTTTGCGTTGCGTTTTACATAATTAGGTCCTAAACATTTATAGCATAAAGCTGGGATCACACGATTGCCGCAATGCATTAATTTTCACACTTTTTAATGAACCAATCGTGTAACTGCACAACTAGATATAATAACTATGAGCCTAACATGGCTCATGACCAATCGAGGACAATCTTGTGCTTACTTTTACCAATCAAATGCAAGCCTTGTGCGGCAATCGTGTGACGACTTGATCTGTAACCGCGCGTCAATAAAAATAACAATAATGCACCAATATTTATTGTGTTTTTGTGCGACAATCAAACAACACGATACGCGCCAATATTGGCTTTTTTACATAAATTTAGTTCGGTGTGTTTGTGTTTTATTTATTAAGCATTATAATTTAAAAAATTTTTTTTTAATTATGTCTATTAACAAAATAAGTATATTCACAAGCATAGCTGTTCAGTGTGAATATTTTTATTCAGGATGTTTAAATTCTGTGGCTTGGTGCTAAAAGGGCCAATGTCAATATTTTGCTGTTTTGAGTTAATCGTTTCATTATGTGTATTATTTTACTTTCTTTTATTTTTCTGTATCAGTCAATGTTTAAATTAACCCAGCACAGTTTAATGAGGTGTTTTAGACATTGGCTGATACAGAAAAATAAAAGAGAGTAAAATAAAACACATAATGAAACGATTAACTCAAAACAGCAAAGTATTGACATTATCCCTTTTAGCACCAAGCCACATAATTAACCAAGACGTCTCTTTACTAAACGATATTGGTAGTTAAATTCGTAAAGGTACAGAATTAAGTTACTGACATTAAAATAATATTACATTTTATTTCCAAATTTAAATCAACTAAAGCGACACAAATAATTTTAATTTGTATTCTAAAAATATTCTCTGTTTCTTTTTACATTTTAAAATAGAATTTAACTTTGTTTAATTTTTGGAATTTCATATATTTTTCTTAAAAAATTTAAAATAAAACTATTCAACAAAAATTTGTTTAAGTTTATGATACAATTTTCCAAACAAATAAAAAGGGGGTGGTGCTTTAAAACCATGTGAGATAAGGCCATGATGGCCTTATTGCCCAATCATTGAGAGGTAAGGTCGTATTTACAAATTTTGCGAAATGAGAGGTATAGCCATATTTTTTTCGCAAATGAGAGATAAAGCCATATTTTTTCAGAATATTGTTATGCATGGTGTAAACATTCTGTAAAAGGGAAAATCCTTAGTTGTCATTGAAAAAGATTTTTTTATTCTTGTGACGCACGCAGGAAAACTTTATTCAGCGAAGCCACCTGCCGCGTCCTACTGCAGGAAAAAACCCCTAAGCACGGCCGCAGGCCGCCACGCAGAAAAACTTTAGTATGCGAAGCCAGTTTCAATACTTAACTTAAGTGTCTCCGGAACTGAAATGAAAGATAAAGCCATTTTCTAATATTGCTAATGTGAGCTAAGGCCATGATGGCTTTATCTCCCATTAAAATGAAAAGAAAAAAAAGGCTTTATCTCCCTATTGAATGAGAGATAAAGCCATCATGGCCTTATCTCACATGGTATTAAAGCACCCCCCAATAAAAAGCTACAACAACAGCTGTTTTCGCAGTTGACACAAGTAAGAACAATCGTGTGACTGTGCTGCGGCAATTATTGTAGTCATTTCGCTTTGTACCAACAAGTGGCAGTTAAATTTTTATTAATCGTTTGGGTTCAGAATATTTGACGGGTGCAATTTCATTATTGTGCGTCAAAATTGTGTCATATTGGTGCATTTGCGGCAATCGTGTGAGCCCACCTTTAAAAGTTATTAAATATTGAAAAAAAAAAAAAAACAAATAAAACTTTTAATCAGAACATATTCATTCATTTGTATTTACATAAATATATCTGTTTATATTGATGATTGTTTGATTTTGCAGTCAAGTGCAGTTTTTTTTTTAATAAACTAAATTTAAATTAAAAAAAGTTTAAATTTTTTTACATTATTGAGTAGATCGTAGCATATGTTTTTTGATGATAAATCAATTAAAGAAAAGGTTCTGTACTAAGATAAACTCAACTTAATTTGTGGTCATTTAAGGCAAATATTTATCGTTCCGTTCTTAAGGTGATGTTTGGGTTTTTAAAAAAAAAATATGTAGGGTTTTCCATTATTGAATGAAATTTCTTATTGGTAGTTTTGGAATATCTTGTAAAATCTTTTAAAGCTTTCAAATGTCGATATCTCATACCTCCGCTTGTATTTGATTGTTATTGTTATGTGTTGTTGTCGAGTTTATAGTTGAAGCAGACATATTAAATTTATTTGATTTATATTCATATATTCTCGAGTCTGGGCATGTCATAATAAGGCCCATATTGCTCTTATTATGTATTCCTGAAGTTGTTGTGATGTAGGAATTAGAGGTCGAGTTACAAGCAGCAGTTAGATTTGAAGTCATAGAAGGTGTTTGTGGTGTAGTAGAACCTATAGAAGTACCTAAGGTAATAAAACCGTTTTCCGTTAAGTTTAATGGGTATCCCCCGCCATACGCATTACTGGTAGTTGACAGAGGGCCAATATTATGAGTGCCATTAATGACAACTTCAGTGGCATTACTAACGAACGTAGCTGCAGATAAAAATCCAGATGAAGTCGCATCAATTTGATTACTATTAGTGGAAGTGGAATTTAATGAGGGCGTTGATGAGTTCAAAGAAGCACCAGTAATAGGCATATGCGCCGTCATATTAAATATTGTTTGCGAATTTAGAGGTTCTGAACATGAGGGTTGACCGTTATGATGCAAATTTAGTACAGCATTTGTGGTACAAATTATAGAACCATTAGGTGCAGAGGAACCAACAGCTGCAGGGGATGACAATGACATGTGACCTGTTCTGTTAATGAAATTATGATTTATTTTGCAATTCACTACAGAAGTCTGCTGCTGTAGCTGCGATTGATGGTGCTGAACAATATGAGCATAAGGCTGCTGCTGCAAATGGTTTGATTGCTGCTGCAGATGCTGGCCTACTCCCCCTCCTATTCCAGTCAGTGCAGCCGCATTTATAGTATTATTTGTCATAGATATTGAGACCACATTAAAACCTTTATTCAGATGATATTGTGCTTGTTGCTTTTTAACATTTGAAGCTAATGACAATTGTTGTTGTTGATGCTGTTGTTGATGCTGCTGTTGGGTCACTAACGTAGCAGTTTGAGCATAAGTTGTATCTTTTTTCTTTTTAATAGATGTTATTATCTATAATGAATAAATATTTTTTTGTTTTTTTTTTATATAGTTAAGGGCCATTGGACCATTTGGAAGATTAAAATCTTTTTTGTATATGTCTTGAAAATTAAAAATATGTACAACTCAAACTGAACAATAAAATTAAATAA
This sequence comes from Pollenia angustigena, assembly GCA_930367215.1. Taxonomy (NCBI): domain Eukaryota; kingdom Metazoa; phylum Arthropoda; class Insecta; order Diptera; family Polleniidae; genus Pollenia; species Pollenia angustigena. The sequence goes on from OV884061.1 coordinate 16,127,415, forward strand.
AAAGTAAAAATAAAACAAATAACCACAATTTAAATTTAATAAAGCAAATTAATTATTTAATGTGTTCCGAAGCAATTCAAACTGTTTATCGCTGTTTTACGTATCTGTACACAATCTAGATTTAATTTAATAGAAATACTCATGAAGTCATTAAATTTAAAACGATAGGTAAGAATTCCAAATAGCACTTCTGACCAGAGTATGAAAACAAACAAAACATTTCACAAACGTTTGCAAAATGTACAAAACTATTCAAAAATTTTATATTGTATTGTATATGAGCAAAACCAAAACAAAAACTTTTCAAGTGTCGAAGAGAGAAAACGAAACAATTGGCTTTCCATTCATCTGCATTATTTAATTTACCGTTACAATCGTACATCTGAGTACAAAACAGATAGAGAAACGTTTTGTTTTGAGTAATTGATTTAGTTCTTGTTTGGTTTTTGTAGTGGCATAACAAGAGTTAAATCCACAATGTCTCGTCCAAAAAACGATTTGTAACGTTATTTTTATAAAAACAAAAAAACCTAAACACATCTCTTTTTATTTCACTTAGAAACAACAGTAGTGAGTAAATCAATTACCAAATGTTTGTCAAACGTTTTTTCTCTGAATGTTTCAATATTGTTCTTACTCTTTTCTTTTCCAGCTGTGTACGTTTATATTAATGTACAATTTGCGCTCACGAGCAAAAACAATACAAAACAAAATGGCACAATCATTCTCATTGTTTTGGTTTTGTTTTTGTTTTACTCACTGCAAAGAACAAAACAAAACGAAAGCAAACGTTTCGATTTGTTTGTTTTCGTACTCTGCTTCTGACAACCAAGCAATAACAAAAGCACTCATTAAATTTCAATTGCGGAGTTCAGTATTAGTCTTACAAAACTGCAAATGAAAAATATCCGTAAGATTTCTTTAAATTGCAACGATATTTTACATATCGATGCCTTACTTTCTCAACCTTGTATCTTAAAAAAATACAACTTTTCAGGAGAGAAAAAAAAAGTTTCATCTTTGTATACTTCGGTGTTTGGGTTAAAGTTAAAATGGAATTATTAAAATTGTATTGAAATAATCACCCCTATCGTGAATAATTTTTCCCTCGTAATTTTTCCCCTTTTCACATATTTGCGATCATGAACAACTCCCATGAAAAAGTGTAATTCAAAGAAGAATAATAATATTTTTAATTAGGCTTAAGTTCATGAAATTTAATTTTTCATTAAATTGTTTTTATGAAGAAAGGAATTTTACAACATGAACTGAAGCCTAATTAAAAATATTAAAAATTTGGATTAAAAACCATAAATAGTTCAACAAAATAACCACAATACTAATAATTATTTTGCTTTATTTTAACTTTTCTTTAAAATATATACTTGTATATTTTTGAACAAAAATTTCATTGATTTTTAATTTTTGTAATCTTTCTTCTTTTTTTTATATTCACTGCAACTGATAGCGTGAAAAATTTTTCACATGAGATTCACGATTGCTTTTTTCCCTTCGAGGGGAATCATAATTTCATGGGAACAAAAATTCCACTTGTTATTCACTACAGGGGTGATTAAGTTGTATAATAAATAAATAAATAAATAAATAAATAAAATATTAGAACACAAAAATAGCAGTCGTTTGATATGAAAAAGTCAAAACCGTATTTTTTAAGTTACGAAGTTGAGGAAGTAAGGCATCATTATGCACTCTTGCAAGTCTAAATGGACTCCGCTAAAAGCTTTAGGTTAGTAAATTTTCAAATTTTCAACTCAAATCGTTAAAACGAAATATATTAAAATTAAAAATTATTGATTCTACTGAGCATTTTTTCAATTTTGAGCTAACACAGTATTGTTCAAAAGAGTCCGATATGCAGAATAAAAAAACTTCAAAATTTCGAACTGAAAAACAAGTATGTAATACGAGTGCCGACTATTAAGTTTTTTTTCGTTAATTTCCACATACTTTATGAAAACGATTATAATTTGAACTTATACCTTTAAATAGGGAGTCCTTAGTAAATAAAGTTTCGCTATAAAATTTAGAAACATGAAATATCATAATTTACTTAATCCGTTAAAGTTGTTAGAGTGGAAAAAACATATCTGATGAATAAGTAGTGTTTGCAATAAGTTAAAAACAATGAGAACCTATTAACCAGTACTTTGTAGTCGCTTACGTCGATATTAGCATAAGATATATATAAATTGAACTTCATTCTCGGGATTGACCATCTCTATAAATTATGTTTAGTTCAGCAAATATTGAGCTACGATCAAGTAGATCCCACATACTCTGCTGCGGTAATATAATGTTATTTTCGAAAGTTATTCTTTTCTTATATAGATGGTAAATTCGTCGCCCACTCACAATGTGTGGGTATAAGGACAACGCCAAGGATAAGAAGCCGAATCAGTCGGAGGCTGCAAAAGTCGCGGCGATTACAGAAGCTCAGCTTGGTAAGTTGAAGAGAGAATGGAATGGGTCAGAGCCCACATAGCTGGGCTCTTCTCCAGTCCCTAGAAAGCTGACAATGCTTAAAAGGCAACGTTCAGAGGTAGAAACGGCAGACTTGAAACAGAAACTAGACGTCCTAACATAAACGAAGACAATGAAAACATCCTTCAGCGAGGTGGCAAAAGTTCACCTCATCGACAAAGGAGCTGAAAACGGTGCCATTTCCCATACCAAGAGGGATTTGTTTGAACTAAAACTTATGGGATTGTTTGGAGGGAGAATCCAGGTCCACCTTCCTAGTGCAAAGGTGCTGGCTGCTACAAGGGTCACGTAAAGCTGATGGATTGAGCAGATGAACGCTGAGCGCCGCTATTGAAGTTCACCATCCTATCATTAGGAGAGGCTTGGGAAAGTGCTAGGCTTGATGTAGATACCGAGATACCGCGTATGCCTAGGTCGATTGAAACCATTCCCCCCGAACCATTGGAACCTGTAAATATCTTAAAGATCATTCACTGATGCAAACCTCAACTACCCACACAGGATTCAAAGAAGCCACTGAAGGGTCCTCAAGGACGGCAGTTGTGGTGATTAACCAGCAATCCTTGGAGCCACTGGGGGGAAAGCAGGGTAAAATATACTATGGTTTTAGTACGATCTTGCTTGTAAGAGACCACACAATCTGAAGATTGTACGGCTTGCGACGATGCCGTTAGCTCAAGTGGCAAAGATGACACTCAGTCCGTCTCTGGATTGGTGGGTGACTTCTTCGATCACTTGGGTGAAATGGTTATTGAGGACGCACTGCTGGAATCCGACCACGAGGATGCAACATCACAGTGGTCGCCAAAATGGAGCATGGTGAAGGTGACATAAATCCGTTAGCATTAACCATATAGACATGTTTGATTTTCAACACTGTTTGTTTTCTGATCATAGATATGTAGAATTTAGTCTTAGACATATGTAAGTCTGCAGGACTGAGTGTTATAACAGAAGATGAACGAAATGGAAGATTCAATCCTCCTCTCTGGTTCGTATTCTGTCCGATCCTCCCTGGGTCGATAATATCAGGGGAATCGATGGGGCAGTGAGTCTACTTACGGATTCACTGCAGATGGCGATTTCCTTGGCATGTAGGATCGTCCATGACGGTGGCATCCTTATATTGCGCAGAAGAGACTGTCGTAGGTGGATTAATTTTGCAAAGCGCCATGGTAATTGGCGGACTATAAGTCATCATTAAATAGATTCAGAAATTTGGTTATATCAGCAAAAATAATGATTGGAGGAACTTCTGTTGTGGCGTGGAGGGGGTTCTCTTAGACAAACCGTTTACGCAAAATAGTGGCTTCGAGGTCGGTTGTTCGGAAATCAGATGGTTGCTGGACTTCAAATAGTCAATAAATACGCAATGTGTTGATTAGTACTCACTTTCTTTGAAATTCCCAACGGAGTTTACGGGATCACGTTTGTGTGGCGACACCCCCTCCTACGTCCGTTTCGATGGATTATGATAGGATTACGTGGGCTGTCGATAGTTTTATCCCATATAAATTATATAAATCCGGGTATGGATGAAATAATTCCGTGATCCTTCAAAGAAATTCGACTCTGGTTATACCTTGGCTAATGGCAATAAGCAGAGGATGCTTTCATATAATTTATATGCAAATAACCTACATAGTACAAAAAGTGCTTAGACACAAATAACTCCATCCACCTACCACAAGCCCTCTCTGAGAAAAAATAGCAAAAACAACAAAGTGAAGAATGAGCATCAACAACAATAGAAGGCTCAGCAAAAAGAAGAAGAACGGAAAACGACAACAATCCAGTTAATTATAAAGCTGTAAGAATAATTTTATGTTTGCTTAGATATTTCTTTATTACAAGTATTTAATGATATTATTACATATAAACTAGCTGGCCCGGAAAACGTTGTTTTGCAACATAACTAGCCAAATTTTAAGAAAAAATTATAGGCTATAGTTCTTTCCAGATGTTACACTATTTGTCTGCCAAATTTCAAGAAAATTAATTGATTAGTTAAGAAGATATAGGGAAGCGGAGCTTATACCCCTCTTGCCCTATTTAATGCCCTGTCCACTTTCCGATGTTACAGTGTACGCATGCCAAATTTTAAGAAAACCGGTTGATTAGTTAAGAAGATAGAGGGAGGGGGAGCTTTTACCCCTTTTGCTTTATTTCACGCCCTAAATAATAAAAACTATAGGCTATAGTTCTTTCCAACTGTAACACTATTTGCCTGCGAAATTTCAAAAAATCGATTGATAAGTTACGAAGATATAGGGAGAGGGAGCTTTAAGCCCTCTTACCCTATTCCCTATTTTCTTTCAGATGTTACATTGTCTGCATGCCAATTTTAAGAAAACCGGTTGATTAGTTCAGAAGATTGGGGAGTGGGAGCTTTTACCCCTATTGCAATATTTTGCGCCCTCTAGCGATATAAAATATACTATACGACCTATTATTTTACCTAACAAATACACATACAAAATTTCATAAAAATCGGTCAAGCCGTTTCGGAGAAGGTTCACTCATGAACCAATACACATTTGAATACCGTTGATACATAAAAACCTTGGTATTGATTAAACTTTTGCTAAGGAAGTATGTAGTTCGAAAATTTCACAAAAACATTTTTAAATTGTATTATACAAAAATAATTTAAAAAAATTAAGTTAAAATAAAGTGTTGGAAATTTTAATCAGTCATATATACTTCAGAAATGCCAACAAGCAACTACACCCACAAATCATATTTTGCTGACGATACTAGGCTTGCCGCCCGTACTTTGTACTCTATAATTTATAAGAATAATAAAGTACGCGAAAATACTTTGCTCGCCTGATTAGATTTATCTATAAATAGATTCAGGTTATATTATTCGTTAGGGCCATTTGTTGACGTTTTTTATATTGGCGATTTTTTCTTAAGACCATGTCATGACGTTTGTTCGAACAAATATATTCTGACAGCTCTATTTCACTTGTTTGTTTTGTTTGAGTACAATTTTCATTTTTAAATTTAAAAGAAAGTATTAAAATTTTATTGAATCAAATACAAATTTGCATACAACGAGCTGTCAATTATTACATATCCTTTCTTTGATATAGAAAAGGCGAGACGTAAAACTAGATAAAAAAAAATAATCTTTATATATGAAATTGTAACGTTCCTGACTGACTGATTCAAAATCGCTTGGCCTAAACGCCTGAAACTAAAAACTTCAGGACCGACGCTTGGCCTCTCCCTAAATCGATCCGTTGATTACGAAAATAACACAACAAACAAATTTATATTTCTTTAAAGTATATAAAATGTATAAAAATACTTTAATTAAGTTGTTAGAAGATAATTTTAAACATATTCATGACGAAATTGAGAAAATTTATGAATTATTTAAGGACAAAATAAAAACATTAAGAAGAAATCGTGATCGGTTGTACATGTGAGGGGAACGTTAATGATGGCCGATTCTATATTATACTCACTTTGAGATATGGCAGAGGATTCTATTTGAAGTGATTAACAAATTACTTCAATTTATGGGAAATCATCTCTATTTTGATGTGATTAGAGCTTAATCACGTTCGAGTTGCTTAAACACGTTTAAGAATCCAAGTGTGAACATAGTAGCATTAACCTTTTAACATAATTTTAATCGGATTGACCTCTTTGCTGTCCATATTTACTGCCCACTCATAACTCAAACTTCGTCTGTACACACTGTGGTGTAGGGTTGACCATTCGATAGTGCCAAAAATGTGCCATAAATATGGAAACCCTTTATATGGTTTCCAAATCAACTCTAGTTCAAGGTTAACAAAAAAAATTAAAAAATAAAAACTCATTGCTAGCAGTTGTTTAAATTTCAACTCAATTGAAAATAGTTGTACACCGTAATACGGGCATTAAGGTGAATTCTACAATGTGGTCTTGGCTTGCTACGTAAGCAATAGCCGATAACTTACCATATGACGCTATGATATGCTGTTACGCTTTTTTGCCATTTATATTTAAGTCTTTGTCTGTTAGTGCACAGCGTATTTGCTTAAAGTATTTTACAGTCTTGTATCCGTTTTCAAAATAAGACCACCTTGTATGAATTCGCCTTGACGGCCATTGTGTAGTTAATACCAAGACAAAGAAGATAGTTCTAGGAATGCCAGACGTGCTCATAAAAAAGTACTCTCGACCTCTGCGTTGGAGAAGGAATAATTCTGAATTTGACCAGTGAAATACTACGTCCACAGTAAAGCATGGTCGTGGTTCGATCATAGTGTGGGAATGTATGGGCGCCAAAGGTATAGGAAATTTGGTTTTCATGGAAATCACTATGAATAAAATAGATTACCTACCCCCACATTTTTAAAGTTAACTTGACGCAGAGCGCCAAAGAATTGGGCTTGTATCCAACTTGGACCTTTCAGCAAGACAACGATCTCATGCACACTGTCAAAATAGTGAAGAAATGAAGGCTTTACCATGCTCCCAAGCAATTGGATCATCCCCCAGTTAACGATCTCAACCCCACAGAACATTTGTGGTAGTATATTGACAGGCAAATAAGAAAAAGGAAAATTACGAGCAAAAATTCTCTTAAATCGGTGATTACGGAGGAATGGCAAAAAATTTCGCAGGAAGTAACTACAAAGCTAGTTGAATCGATGCTCAGAAGACTGCAAGCTGTAAAAAAATCAAATAGCAATCAAACTGAATATTAAATTTTATTAAATTTACATAATTATTTTAAAATAAAGATAATGCACAATTTCTTTTGACACTCGAAATACGAAGATTTTATTATTTTTGTTGTTTTAAATTAAAAAAGATATTCAACCCCATTATGAAAGTCGACGGCATCTGAACAGTAATTGTATTTTCTGAATCGTTATTGACAATAATCGATTACTATTGACAGTCAACTGATATTTTCTACGGCGCTTTTAAGCCGACGCACAGTGGCTGAAAATTTTATTTCATTGGCCAAAAGTCCAATTTTTGATTGTCACCGATTTCAAAAATTTTAATTTTATTTAACAGTAGACATATTAAAACTAAGGTAGCCAAAAAATTAGTTCAAAATATTGGTAATTGTGGTTGTGCTACGTTGTTAAACAAAACTTTTTTTTTTAATTCAGAAAAAAGTGTTTTTTTTTTTAATATTTAATCCGAAAGAAATTATCATTGCACAAAAACTATCAGCGATAATGACCTGCTAGCTTTTTGGCTAGGTTGGTAGTCTTGTTATCTTTAAAAAGGTAATATTTGCGACTATTGTGTTATTTATATTTGAGATGTTAAGACATATTTTCTAAACTACTATATTTTTGTCAAATTTTAACTTTAGTAGAATATAACTTTTGCGGATCAAGAGCGATTAAGAAGGCAAAACCACCGGTAGAAAGGTGAAAGTGTTTTCTTTAACCCTGCATGTACTCTTGTACCTGTTTGGACCCGTCTATTTAACACTTTTTTTATTTTAATGAAATTTCTCCAAAAATATTTCTAAACTACTACAGTAGACGCTCGCAAATTAGAACCGCTTTGTTTTTGAGGCGATTCTAATTTCTGAATTATTCTAATTTCTGGACTTTTTTTTTCGAATAAAAAATTGAGTAAATTTACTTCCAAAAACTTAAATAAAAGACTTTTAAAATTGTTTTATGTGGTGTTTATAGAAAACGAGCGCCTTACTCGTTCGTTCAACTTACATTTAAAACAAAAACAAATTTCGAAATTTTGTTCTATAAACTTCACATTAATTCAATTTTATTTGATAAAAACAAGAAAACAAAACGTAACAATTCAGTCCAATACATTAACTTTATTTTTTTAAATTAAAAATATGAATATAAAAAAACTAACGGCAACAAAACATAACAATTCAATAAGAAAAAAACATATATGATTTGGTAATTCCCTTTTTTAGTTTTACTATGTTCAAACAGAATAAAAATAAACTGCGGATATCTTGTGTTCAAATAACAAAAAAAAAAAAAAAACGCTCTGAAATTAGAATTTTAAATTGGAATTTTAGAGCGTTTAATGTATTGCAAACACTGATTCTAATTTCTGGACGTTCGAATTACTGAAAGCTCTAATTTGTGAGCGTCTACTGTATATTTTTGTCAAATTTCAATTTAAGTAGAATAGAACTTTTGCGGATCAAAAGGGATTAAGAAGGTAAAACCACTGATAGAAAGGTGAAAATGTTTTCTTTAACCCTGTATATACTCTTGTACCCGTTTGGACCCGTCTGTCTTAACACTTTTTTAATTTAAATGAAATTACTCAAAAAAATCTTCTACGAAATATTGCATACCTATTAAATTTGAATTCAAAAAAGAAACTCATGATGCCATTAACAAAGAAGTTAGTGATATCAAGGCCCAAATTGCAATACTGCAGCCATTACAGTTAGATTTAGATGTGCAGCAAATTGAAGTTAGCTACCAGTTAGTTCTAACAATGATAGATGGAAAAGTAGGCCAGGCTTTGACTAACACGAAGGCTGCATCCAGCTGCATCATATGCCATGCAACATCAAGCCAATAAAACCAAGTCCCGACAAAATCATGAGATAATAATGATGCATATGAATTAGGATTATCACCACTACATGCAAGAATACGACTTATGGAACACATACTTAAAATCAGTTATGATTTGGATTTCGGATCTTCAGGATCAATAAGAAACAACGAAACCAACAAGGAATTAAGAAATACAAAAAGGAAACATGTTCAAGATGAATATCGCAAATTTGGGTTGATTATAGATCAGCCGAAACAAGGGTCAGGCAATACAAATGATGGCAATACCGCAAGAAGATCCTTTTCAGATCCAGAAACAGCATCTGAAATAACAGGTGTTGATTTTAACCTCATTTTTAGATTTAAAATAATCCTAGAAGTACTTGCGTGCAATGAAGAAATTGACTCTAGAAAATTTGAAGATTTTGCTAAGGAAACTGCAAAAATATATACAACCAAGTACCCATGGAGAAATATGTCTGCTAATGTCATTAAATATCAGTTGGTGCCACTTGTAGATTTATCAGAGGAAGCTCAGGAAAAAAGGAATAAAAATTGCAGATTTCATAGAGAGCACAATACTAGAAAAATTTCACGAAATTCCACTAATGAAGATCTATTTAATATGTTATTGGCAACGTCAGATCCGTTCATCTCCAGTATTCGAAATCAATGGAAAGTGGAACATCGGGATTTAGATGAAGAAGTCAAAAAACTACTTAAGAACAGATATAACACAGACCAGAATATGGAATATTTGCAATCAATCTTTAAATTAAATGAACAATAATTATAATTCATTAGATCTAAGACAGACATTGTATTAGTAAAAAAATAATAAACAGAAGCTCACATTGTTACAAAAGCTATTAAAATATATTGCTGCTTTTATTTTCAAAAGGTTTTTTTTTTATCCACATATGTATGTATGAAATGTTTTAATAAATAAATAAGAATAAATAAGTGTAAACAAATTTGAAAGCAAAAAATTGTTTATTTTTCAGCAATAAAAGCAACATTTCCAGTGGATTTTACTATTTTTTTTAATGTTAAAATTTTTTTTATAGTGTTAACATTTAATTTTTTGAGTGTCCCATTATTACAAAAAATGTTAATGATTATTATTTAAATCTAAAAATTATATTTTTAGATAATTAAAAGAAATAAAAAAACCATATTGCACGCTAAAGTAAAAAAAAAAAAATCTAAAGTTCCACTTTGCCCTTAAATTCCGCAATAACTACTCAACCGATTTTAATGAAATTTAAAGTGGAGAAAGCTCTTAAGAATCTATCTGTCGATTAAAAAAAAATTTCACTAAAATATCTCCTTCGGTTCAAAAGTTACAGATTTTTGGCCAATGAAAAACGATTTGCAGCCACTATGCGACGTCGAATAGAATTGTCCCTGTTTTAGTCGACAGGAAATTTCGCGACGACTCAAATGAAAGTTAAAAAAGTTGTAAATGAAATGTAAATTTTATATTTATTAAATACGTTTAAAATAAAAAAATGCAAATTTAAAAGAAGTTATGGGCACAAATTTTATTAGTAAATTTAACGCGAAAAATTGCGAAAATTCGGAAAAGTTTGCTGAAATAGCGAAAATTTTCAATTTAAGACGATAGCCTCAGAGCCAAAATGGCGAAAATTCGGAAGAGTTTCCACAAATAGCGAAAATTCGCGAACATTTTTTATACATCAAAAAAGCCATAATATTGATTAAAAGTCCCTTAAACTTTAAGGAATGGCAAAAATTCGATAAAAATTGCAAAATTAGCGGAAATTCGCAAAAATTTTATAACAGCGACATGATAGCAAAGTCTAATATTGATTAATAAACGTTAAAGCTATAAAGTATCAGAAAACTTATACATCGCTATCGTGAATAACAAGTGGAATTTTTGTTCCCATGAAATTGTCATTCACCTCGAAGGGAAAAAAGCAATCGTGAGTCTCATGTTAACAATTTTTCACGCTATCAGTTCCAGTGAATGTAAAAAAAGAAGAAAGATTAAGAAAATTAAAAATCAATGAAATTTTTGTTAAAACATATACAAGTATATATTTTAAAGAAAAGTTAAAATAATAAAGCAAAATATTTTGTACTGGAGGGATAGTTTGATTACAACGTTAGTTTTTTGCACTTTTTAAATTTAATGTAGTAAAATATTTTCCAAAATTCTGCCACCAAGTCAATCGAAAGCTTTACAAATCCACAGGCAATCGACCTGTTGTTTGGCATTTTGTTGAGCAATATATCGGTTTGTGCCTTATTAACTTTATTAACCCTTAATATTCGATTTATAGGAGGAGTTACTTACATAGGTGTTCTGTTCCCTAGCAAAAATAAAGTGGGAAATGTGAACAAATTACGAGGGAAAAAATTTTTCACGATAAGGGGAATTTTTCCCGTGAACATTTTTTCACGTTCTTATTCTCCTTTAAATTACATTTTTTCATGGGAGTTGTTCATGATCGCAAATATGTGAAAAGGGGAAAAATTACGAGGGAAAAATTATTTACTATAGGGGTGACAGTAAAAATATCTCTTATCGAAAATATGGCAAAAAATTCGCGATAAAATTCAAAATTGGAAAAAAAAACTTTACACTTTATTTGAAAAAGCTAAATCGGTTAAAAAATATGTCGAAAAAAAGCATAAACGGCGTGAAAAAGTGAGATATAATGATGAACAAAAATAATAAAAAAAATAATTGGAGACGGATTTTTTTTTTTTTTTTTTTTTGTCAAATTTTCGATAATTCGTCGCCACAACATTCTTATAAAATACCAAATTAACGTCGAAGTGATGTAGTCGTCGACTTGCTGTGACAACAAAATAAAATTAATGTCGCCGTCGACGACGACTTGCATAATAGGGGTGATTAATACGAATGTTAATATTATTTGTTTAGAAACTGGGAATTATTTCCTTCCGAAGGTAACTTTATATTATATTCATCATTTTTCATTTTTCGAATTTATTCTATGAGCTAAATTTCAGTTATGTATTTTATAAAGCTTTTTTGTAATAGTTCTATTCCTACAATTTTTCAGAAATGACTTTATACACTACCAGACTATTATATTGTATTTTCTATTTACATTTTACCTTAGCCTTCCGTTGGAAAGCAATGAGGTATATTGAATGTACAGAAAAATTTACAATTATTAGACACCAGCAGAATGTATTGCATTTTCTGGCCCGCTACGGCCGTCGTCAGCATTCTTTGTGTCTCACTGGATAGTGTTACTTTATAAATTGAATGTATTTAACTCAACTATTTTAACAAATAGAAACTGGGAATTATTTCCTTCCGAAGGTAACTTTATATTATATTCAACATTTTTCATTTTTCGAATTTATTCTATGAGCTAAATTTCAGTTATGTATTTTATAAAGCTTTTTTGTAATAGTTCTATTCCTAGTGTATAAAGTCATTTCTGAAAAATTGTAGGAATAGAACTATTACAAAAAAGCTTTATAAAATACATAACTGAAATTTAGCTCATAGAATAAATTCGAAAAATGAAAAATGTTGAATATTATTTGTTTATTAATATTTAAAGTTATAAATTAGAGGTCTGCAAGAATAAATTAAAAGCAATTTCAACACACTCATTTATTTTTTAACTACCCAATAATAAGAAAACCAATGAGAGAATTACCAACGACAAAACAAACAAAAACACATTCAATTCAGTTTACTCAAGGAAAATGAGTTGAATATTCAAATATATGAGTCGTTTATTTTGAAAGTGGTTTAAGTCCATTTTTTAGAAAAAAGTAGTTAATGAAAACAACAATCGCAATCCTATAAAATCTTTTTATTTATAAACAATTTAAGTCTAGTATCATTAAAATCGCTATGATTTTGGGCACTTGAAAATTAGTTAGCTAACGAAATCCAAAAAAAATTATTTTGAAACCTTTTTAAGTCCACAAATTTTTATTAACTAAAATGAAACTTAAAGATTTTTTTATACAAAACCTCTGGAAGAAGCAATTCATAAAGGTCAGTTTACACGGTAATATAATGTATTACGACATGTCGAAAGATTATGTAGAATGAGAAAAATCTTATCATGTAAAAGCAAAATGTATTGAGTAAGAGAGAATACGGATACAAAATCTGACAAGCGGTCGGTAAATGGTTTTTTTCTAAACCTTTTTAGAAACTTATGTATTCTCATCACACCAGAGGTGTATTTTAACGGAGTACATTAAAGATGATAGCATTTTTTACAATTACAAAAACAACTAAAATCAACTCAGGAAATTTTCATGTTGTTTTTGTAAATATTTAAAACTGCAACCATCTGCTTTTTTGTTATTATTTTTTATTTTACTTATACCATCCGTGTAAACATGAATTATACTTACAAAAGATTTTTATTTTTTTCTTTAAAACACGGAGAGAATTTCATAATATTTTGATTCTACAAAGTCGTAATACATTGTATTACCGTGTAAACTGACCTTAAGAGATTAAAAAACACTATTGGCGAACCTGTAAATTGGCTTAGGATAAGTTGGATGCGATTTATAAAAAGTGAACCCTATTAAATGTTTTATAAAGAATCTATGGAAGTGGATAAAGAGTTCAAAACCCTGTCGGGGAAGACCAAGGAACTTCAACAAAATAAATTTAACACCATTATACAAAAATGTACGTCCCATTTCAACTTCTAAGTATAAGGATATGATGGAGTTACTAAGGTATATACCACCTATGCACCATGAATATTTTAACAAAACCTCACACATAACCTAAATGAGGAGAAATAATCCTAAATTTTTAATATTATCCTTAATAAATAAATGTAAATTTAATTTTTTAATAAATGTATTCATGTTTATCTTTAAAAACATTTTTTTAATTACATAAATAAAAATCTGTATCTTAATTGAAAGCTTTCCTATTTATTTTAAAGCTATGACATTCTTCTACATCAAACATAAAATATTTACAATTTCTATTGCTTAATTTCTTTAAAATAAGTGGACTTATTCCTTTTCACAAACAAAATAGTAATTTTATTAATTTTCAAAGTGGTTTAAGTCCATTTTAGGTTCTGAAACACATCTTATTTTTCTAGTAAAGTTTACAAAATGTATTACGTTATATATTCTAACATTTTTAAGGTCACAAAGCCATAAAAAAAATTAATACCACTTAACAATATTTTTGAAACAAATCAAACACAAGCCCTTAAATATCTCAATATAAGAAAAAATGGACTTAAACCACTTTCAAAATAAACGACTCATATTTTGAATGTAAAATTCTTTGAACTTTTACTTCTCATTTGAATTTGTTCTCTGCATGCACAGGGTGAGTTCCAAAACATCAAAGCACATTGCAGTGATGCGTTTTTGATACGGTTTCAATACAAAGTAACGTGCTGTTTTGCATACTTTGTAAAAAAAAATGTCCACAAAGCCGTTGTTTGTGCATCGATAACTGTTATTCGACATATAGGGACTTATGACATTGTCAATGTTTAAAAGGTTGCGTTTAGGAATGCATGACTTCGTTCGGTTGCATTACAAATGTCGTTTTGAAATTCAGCCATATTATATATGTACATATGTGCAAGCTAAACTCTTTAAGAAAAAAGAAGCTACAAGATTAAGGCACAACCATAATTTGCTTAATTTGGCTTAAGCAAACGTACGAAAACATGTTAATCATATGAGTTAAACCATATTGAACTTAAGGAAACTATTTGTTAATTTTACTGAAGCTGTCATTTGCTTAAACAAAGTGGGAAACTGATCGCACATTCCGTTCGGAATCAAATGTTTTTTTTTTCTGTGTTTTTTTAAGAGACTTTTTGTTTATTTTTGACAGTAGGTTAAGCAAGGCCATGCATATTATAGTTGCGTCTTTACACACCTATTACACATTCAATAATTCGAAAATAATTTAAATGTTTTCTGTGAACTTAATCTCTATAACGGGTCATTGCAATATTTTGTTATTAATCTAAAATAATAACGATATTATTTAGTTTTTGAAATAAGACAATTTTAAATCTTTTTATATGTTTGATTACTAGGCATTACAAAAAAATTATCTTTAGAAACAAGGCAGCCTTAATTTTCATATTTATCCCTATTGTGAAAATTGTCCTCGAAATTGTTTGTCTCTTCCCTAAAAAATATATTGGCAAAAGCAAATTTTCGAGGGAAAAGTGTTTACTTTTTATTCCAGTGATTATTTAATACAATTGTTTGTGTTCAAAACCCCAGTAAAAAATGGAGCTTCCAACGAAGCAGGTTTGTAAGGGAGAATTTTATATGGCGAGTTCCCACTTTGAAGCAATACATTTTTGACACATGAAGCGCATTATTCAGCGCATAAAAAAAATGTTGGATGTAACGATCAGCTTTACACACTGAATGTTTTGATACAGTTATTTTCTAGTATTCTCCCTTACAAACCTGCTTCTTAGTAAGGGAATGCCGTAGCACTTGAAATGTTATTTTTTTTTTTATAAAAGTTGTTGAGAGTTTTTTCACATACTTTACTGCATTTCTGTATGTCTTATTGCGTAGCGCATAATTCTGCGCTTATTTTTTTAAATGTACCATTAGTGCTTCGCAATATGATAAAATTTTTTATTGGGACATTAAACCATTACCCCATTTTTCAGTCAATATAAAAAAAAGTTTGAGTCAAGATGATTTAAATGAAACAATTTAAAGCGCTTTATTCGGCTATGGTTAATCTTATATACCCTACACCATAGCATTAAAAATCGCACAAAAGCCTTAATTTCGAGAGGATACTTGTTTGTATGAGGACCAGGTGAAGTAATGAACCGACTTGGCTTTTTTTATAAAAATATTTATTTTATTTTTTGTTCAAAAACAACTTAAAATTTTTATCGGATTAAAGAAAATGAATAAATCTGAGAAATTTTGCTCAAGAGACCATAGCTCTAAGTCGGGTTTGGAGCCCCCAAAAATTTCAAAATAGATATTTTTCCATATATACATAGAATAATTTAATTAAGTTCGTCATAATATCGGATTTCTAAATCTGGGCTTGTTTAAAAGGTATTTTTATCACCTTTCAGAATTTGTATTGATAATTTTTTATTTTTAGTAGAGATATTAGGAATGTTTTGTCGAAAAATAACCTAAAACTTTTAACTAATAAATTCCAAATTTTCTTCGATTTTTTTCTTCGATTTTTTTTTCATACAGATTCTGAATCACCTATAGATAACGTTTTTGATATACGCTTCATCAAAAAAAAATCGTTCCATACAATTTGACGCGCCCTAGTATTTTTGTATAGAATACCCAACCAGCTAGCATTTAGGTGATTATTTTTTGTAAAAATCACCTAAATGAATCTTTTCAGATCAGTTTTGATGATTAAAAAGGGATTTATCACTTGAGTGATAGAAAATGGATTCGTATATGATTCATTAATATGTTTAAATAATGATTTTTAAATATTTTTAATTTTTGTTTTTGGCAAATCAAAGAAATAAAAAAAAGCTTGGATAAAAAAGAAGCCCAAAAATTATTGACAATTTATGAGCATAAATGTTAGTGCAAATTATTTCTTTTCTTCTTTTTTTGGTTCAAAATAAAGCTGGTTTGAATAATCAAAAGCCGTAATGGTGCTGATTTTATCGGAGAAAAATTAAAAAACATGGCAATGAAAAAATTATATGAAATATATCAAATATTGTTGATGTGTTTTGTTTAAACTTTATTATTATTACAAGTAGAACTGTTGCTATAAGTCTTATACGTTTAACAGTTTTATTTGGTTTAATATCTTTAGTTTTTCTAAAATCTTTATGGATGAAGTTTCCTGATGATCTGGCCTAAGCAACCAGTGAAATGCGCATAGGAATAGCTTATCCCATCAACAATAAATTTCAAGTGTTTTTATCAATAATGAAAACTGGGTATTAAGCACGAATAACAAAATCTTTTGAAATTAAAATTTTATATTCCCAAAAATTGAAATTACTTTTTGATAATAAACAGGCAAGTGCACGGCCTAAAAAACACTTATGGTGTTTTCTTTTCTGACAATAATGTTCCATATATGCTACCATTCGTGCGGGTTTTTGTTCCATTCTAAAAATATATGCAAAAATGTGAGAAGTTGTCGTTTTCCTTTCTAAACATGTTGCAACAATAAATGGCAAATTTGTTCCATTTCTTACCCGCAGTTATAACTGAGTGTGAAATAATACCCTTTTTTGCATCTGCGTAAAGTACTTTTTTTTGCAAGCAAGTATTTTTTTCTTGTGTTTGCGGACAATTTGCGTTATATTGTGATTTTTACTTATATTGTGATGAATATAAAAACTTTTTGTTTTTCGTTTGTTTTACTTTTATTATATTTTTTTTGTCGCAAAATTTTTAACAACAGCTGACATTAATTATTGAAAATCAGTGCTGTTAACGCTTATTGGAATTATAAGAAAATTTGATGTTGAAAATTGATACAAGCGTGGTGAATATAGCTTTAAGTACAAACTTTGCATTCAACATTTAACACGCTAAATACACATTAGTGTTGAGTGTAAAACGTAGCTATTATTTTGTTCCATTGTAATTTAGAAAAATGTATCACTTTGTAAGGGTTCGTGTAACCTAATAAATATATCACACAACTATAATGCATCATTATTTTTTAGAAAAGAAAACACCATTATTTGACAACATCTTTTGTAAGTTGTTGTTGTTTTTATTTTGTTTTTTCTTAACCTACTTACAACTACAATTAATGTTGAGAGAATTACACTAATTGTAGTGGGGAATGTAAGATGAGATAAACCCACTCTTTATTGTTGATGTGTTTTGTTTAAACTTTGATATTATTACAAGTAGAACTGTTGCTATAAGTCTTATACGTTTAACAGTTTTATTTGGTTTAATATCTTTAGGTTTTCTAAAATCTTTATGGAAGAAGTTTCCTGATGATCTGGCCTAAGCAACCAGTGAAATGTGCATAGGAATAGCTTATCCCATCAACAATAAATTTCAAGTGTTTTTATCAATAATAAAAACTGGGAATTAAGCACGAATAACAAAATCTTTTGAAATTATAATCAAACACTATATAATTTACGATTGAAAAATGAGACGAAAACGATTCAATAATGATTATAAAAACTAACATTAAAAGGATCAAAAATTGTATCACATATGATTCTTTCAGGTGATTCATCTGTAGGGTACCATTTTCTCACAACGAGAGTATCATTTATGATTGAAAAATGAGCTCATATACGGGTATTTTGGTCGTGAAGCTGATTCCTAAATGATTAGATTATGATACAAAATGCTAGCTGGGCATGAACATTAACTATGCTTTTATTTGATTATGTTTTAAAAAAAAATCGAACAAAATTTGTGAAAAATTAATTTTAATTATTTTCAATTTTATCTTTATTAAGCATTTAAGTATAAACTAATTCAACAATGTTTTAAGAGTTTAGGACTATTTTCCTTTTCAACTTGATTAATTAATAACAATATTATGTAATTTATTTGCATTTAAGTTTAACATTGTTTAGAGAAGGAAAAATTTACAAAAAAAAAACTTTCTGATTTTTTTTTTTTTTTTTTTGTTTTTATAAAAAGATAGACTTAATGTTAGAAAATAAAATTACGTTGAGCCCAGCTCTTTGATATGGTTAAACTCAGAGTCACGAGATCTTTTAGTAAAATTCGTAGTTAGCCTGTGGATACGAGTGTTAATGAGTTCAACGTTAGCAAGGTTGTGCAGCCGTTGAGTAGAATAATGCCAAGGCAAGTTATGTATCATTTTTAAAAGCTTATTTTGGGCTATCTGTAATTTTTTAATATGACACTGTGCAGCTGTAGACCACAATGGGGCAGCATAGAACATGATGGCGTGAAATACTGATTTAAATATGAGTGTTTTATTTGCTATACTGAGTTTAGAATTTCTGTTTAATAAAGAATACAGTAGTCTTATTATTTTTTTGATTTTATCTATAACGTAGGGGACATGATCTTTAAATTTTAATTTGGGATCTAATATCACACCCAAGTATTTAACTTTACTGAATCAATTAATTAAGTTGTTGTTGCACAAAATAGGTTGTTGAGGCAGATAACATGGTTTACGACGTCTGGAAAAATATATTGCTTGGGTCTTTTGCGTATTGACTTAAATATTCCATTTTGTAAAGTAATTATAAACTTCTTCTAACGCACGTTGAAGGTTGGTAAGAATATCAGCCGCTAATATACCTGAACTGAGAATCGCCGTATCATCAGCAAATATGGATATGGAACAACCGTTTAAAATGGGGAAATCTGCGGTAAAGATGATGTACAGTATTGGAGAAATACACGAACCCTGAGTGCATCCTGCAAGAATCTGTGAATGGGTAGAATGTTCATGTCAAATGTGAACCTCAAAGATACGATTTGAAAGAAAACTATGAATCATCTTCCCGATAAATGTAAACTTCGTATTCTGAATCTGTTTAACAGCATATTCGATACGGGTATAATACCACAATACTTCAAAACTGCCCTTGTAGTAGCTATTTACAAGAATAATAAAGCATTGGATAATATTGAATCATATCGACCCATTTCTCTTCTTCCATGTATTTCAAAGCTTATGGAAAAAATTATTTCAAGACGTTTGATGTGGTACATAAAGAAACATAATTTATTATCACCAAACCAGGTTGGATTCCAGTCTGGTTTAAGCACTGTGGATGCTTTACTGTACATTGACCACATAATATGCAAAAATCGTTCTACCAGGGGACACACATCCATTTTGTCAATAGACTTTATCAAAGCGTTTGACAAAATTGGAATTCATATAATACTCCAGAAACTTTTAAGTTGGGGCATCGGTCCGAAGTTATTTAATTTTGTTAAATCTTTTCTTACAAACCGGAAATTTTCTGTCCGTGTAAATGAAACATTCTCTAGACACTACCCTTGCACAATGGAATCCCACAGAGATCCCCACTGTCCGTAACTCTTTTTATTATTGCTTTTGACGACTTAAGTCGCATCTTAAGTAATAATAAAAAAATTGAACACTGCATTTATGCTGATGACCTTTATGTGATAGCAAAAGTTCAGGCAAATGAAAGAATTAAAGAAGAATTTAACAAAACCCTACTTGCCATTGATAACTGGACCAAATTATCTGGTGCAGATATCTCATTTGATAAAACAAGTCATCTGCAAATTTGTAGAAAACATAGTTGTAATAATATTACTATAGAGTATAAAAACATAAAGATTCATAATGTAAATTACTTTAAGATTTTAGGTCTAAACATTGACTCTAAGTATAGCTTTAAGAACCATTGTATTTATTTAAAAAAAAATTTAATGACTAGACTTAATATTATAAAATACCTATCTTCCTATAAAAGCAATATGCACTCAAATAGTCTCCTACTTTTAGTTAAATCTTTAATAATTTCCAAAATAAACTATGCACTAGTTATCTACAGTAAAGCTGCAAAATCAACATTAAAAATTGTCGAAAATATTCTTAACGCAGCCATCCGGACAAGCCTGAGAGCGTTTCGTACTACTCCAATAAAAAATTTGAAAGCCGAAGGGGGATTTGACTCCCTACGAATACATGCCAACAAACTTAAAGTCCAACTTTGTCATCAAGTTTTTTGTAGCAAATCCTCTTTACTGCATAAACACATACATTTATTAAAGAAAAGAAAGAAGGACCTCAAATGTCCATCAACTTTGTCCCATATTTTTAAAATTACAAGGAAATTTAACCTGCAAAAATTACAGCCACCCCTGCAAATACACCCGCCTTAGCGACTTGAACCCAGCATTTTTCTCAGAAATTTTCAACGTTTTGACAAACATGCTACACCACCATCAGTATTTAAATCCTTATTTAATGAATTGGTTTCAAAATACAAAAATGACAACTGGAATTTTTTATACACCGATGGATCAAAAACTATAAATCATGAAGGATTTTCCGTAGTGGACGAAAACTACTCTACAAAAATAAGAGGGCTACTACCCCAGCACGCAACTGTATTCGAAGCAGAGGCAGAAGCAATTATTGAAGATTTGAAAACATGTAAGAATTTTCCTAACAAACACATAATTTTCACTGACAGTCGTTCTGTTTTCGATGCAACATTTAACCATAAAAACAACAACCATAGCATTATTGTTATTCAACAACTCTTAATACAATTGGTTAAAAAAGTTAAGCTATGCTGGATTCCTAGCCATATTGGTATAAAAGGAAACGAGGCAGCAGATAAAGCAGCTAAATCAACTGTTTCCCATCCTTCATTTGTATATATACCTCAATCAATAAATTTTTTAACAAGAAAAATACTTCAAAATATTAATTCCTCCATTTTAAAGCAATGGGACAGATATAACCATCTTTACAAACAAATAAATCCGAGCAAAACACCTATAACTCTTCCAACTTCGACCAACTGTCATAAAAATAAATGTTACACCCGACTCCGCCTAACACATACCAGATTAACACATCAATATTTAATATCCAGGGATCCCCAACCAATGTGTACTTTTTGCAACAACTCAATATTAACAATTCCCCATATTCTTGCTGACTGCCAAGCATTATACACCACACGTTTAAGAACTTGTTATACAACAAATATCATAAATCTACTAATTAATACAACAGATGAAAATGTTAACAAAATCTATGATTTTTTAAAGTGTATTAAGTTAAATAATTATATCTAAATTAAAAAATTATATTTTATATAACGAAGGACGATAGCCTTAGATGCTAGTGCTTAAATTGTATAATTTATTGTAATTTTAATTATAATAAATATTAAAATAAATAAAATAAAATAATTTAATCAAGTATATTGGAAAATTATAGTTGATCATTTAAAAATCAGACCGTTTTGCCAGACTGAGTCGAATGTAGCTTTTATGTCCATCAATACCATACCCGTAGATATCCCATGATTAAAATTAGAGGTTACTAATTTCCTAATTCGAACAAGTGGCTGAACTGTACTGTGTTGTTTACGACAACCAAATTGTTGAGTAGGTAAAATGTTGTGTGAGTCTATAAAAATCGTAAGTTGTTCTTCAATTATTTTCTCTAGAATTTTACTTAAGGATGATAAAAGGCTAGTTGGCCCGTATGATCGGGGATAATCGGCAGGTTTGTTAGATTTTCTTACTGGAATAACTTTGGAGTGTTTCCATACTTTGGGGAAATAGCTTATGCGAAGACATAAATTCAAAATATCAGCAATATGTTTAAGACCATTTTTTGGCAATGCCTTCAGACATTTATTATTTATTCCGTCTAATCCAGGAGATTTTTTATTGTTTAATTGCTTTATTATGAATTTGACTTTGTCCATAGACACGGAAACATTATTATGAGGGAAACATTTAACAAGTGCCAGATTGTCAACTGCACTATTTACTAGCGATGGAGTTGTTGGATCACTGAGGTTAGATGACATTGAGTGGGTTTCGTTAAAAATTTGTCCCAGAATCTCACATTTATCTCGTTGAGTGGTGTTTTGTTTAAGCTTAGATATTGGTACAAGTAAGACTTATTCGCTTTTAGAGTTTGATTTGTATAATATTTTTGGCTTTTCTGAAATCTTTGGAAAAGGTTTCCTGATGAGCTGGCATAAGCAACCAGTAAAATGCGCATAGAAGCAAGCTTTCCCTCAACAATAAATCTTAGTGTATTTATCAAATATGAAAAAATGGGAACTTAGCACGTCATACAGAAATCTTATTAATAATAAATTTTGTATTCCCAAAAATAACTTTGATAATATACTTGCATGTGCCCGTGCAAAAAACTGAACTGGCAAATTTTTTTTTTATTATTCATTCCGTTATGCCTATTTGATGCATTAACATCTTCATTATCAAGTAAACGCTTAATTTTGTTATTGTCAGATTAAATAATGGAATTTACTAATCCCTTTGTTTTTAACAAAACACTAAAATATTTTGTTTTTGTAATTTGAAAAATAAAAAATGTTTGCACACAATACGTCTATTTATGATCACGGTCAATCAAAGACTGAAAAGTATTGATTTTAATTATTTTAAACAAAAAAGATGATCTTATTCATGGTGGAATAAACAGGTGGCAGCACTACGCCAGATGACGATTTTTTGCTCTTGCATTGTTTGTCTAGGTTTATGTCAAAGTTTTGTTTATGTTTACAAAAAGTCCACGTTTTGTGCTGTGATTATTGTATTTTATTAAAGTTTTTGATAATTTTAAATTAAAATAAATAAGATATGGACCATAATTAAATAAAAATTGGCTAAAAATGTATTTATTTCATCACGTTTTGCGGCACGCTTTGATTTTTGTTTAAACAATTTTTTGACGTAAACGGTGATAAATTTTCCATTTTTGTTGTAATGTTGTATTTGTTGCCGTAACGATGCCACCTGCTTATTCCACCATGATCTTATTATTTTTTTCAAGAATTTGACGATTTTTGCAAAAATTTATCTGGCAGCACTGAATAAAACCAAAACAAGGAAAGGCTAAAAAAAATTTAAAATAACAAAATAAAACAATTGTGTTTTGTTTATTTATATCATATCAATTATGCATTCATCATTTAAATTCCTTCTATTTTTTATTTATTTTAAAAAAATAGTATATAAACATATTTTAAATTTAAAATATCTACATTTTGTTTTTCTCGCACCAATTTCAAATGTGACTTATTTTGACAGTTCTTGTAAGAAACTTTTAGCAAAATATTGTTACAGAAACACTTTCTGCCAATAATTGCTGGAAAATTATTTAAATGACAGATAATTCCCGCAAAGAAAAGATACAGAAACACTTGTGTGAGAAAAACCATTTTTTGTTTCATTTCACACTATTTTTGTTGAAATTCACACGTTTCATGCGAAAAGTTTTACGATGTGAGAAATACAGAAGCGGGCTACAGAAAATGTTAAAGATTTTCCACAGACGTCAAAAAAAATTTACAGTGGCAGACATTGCATTGCGTAATTTTAGTTCGGCTTTGGATCGCTCTAAGTACTATTTACAAAATACATTATGAAATTGGTTTTTTATAACCCTTTGGAACGGGAAACTGCATACAAATATATCAATGCCTGCAAAAATTATTTAAAATACAAATTTTCATGGACAATT